>CM061140.1:180240655-180947281 GCA_030789695.1 Scilla litardierei | reverse complement strand
TTGCTTACATCAAGGCCCACAACTCAGTTTCAGTTTCTCACATATGTGGCTGGGTCTAATTCATTTTGTGAGTTTTGACCAAAGTTTCTGTTTCAGTTTTGATATAGTTTCAACTATTTCTTGATTCTTATGCATACTAGTTGACATATAAGCAAAATAGGCTAGTTTTATATAAACATGTGTGTCTAATATACAAATTTTTTGGCATATCTCTTGAACTTTTAATTAATATAACTGAACTTTCTATGATCTTGCAGAATGTGGTAATGAAGCAATGTGGTAAAGGAACCATGAATAAAAGGAGGGTAATTTACTACCTTGAATATAAACACTAGAGCCATGATGTGATTTTGTTTTCCCCCCTTCATAAATAGGGGATAAATCCCACACATGCATGTTTGCATCAGTTGCACCAAACCTTACACTCGATTATTTGTATAATCAGTTAGAGCTGCTTGATTCTATGATTTCTAGTGATTGCAAGGATGGTGGTTTTCTCTATTTGAATTATGCGAAGACATGTACTGTGTATCTGTTGTTTCTATAAAATCCCCTGCCAATTGTAGATTGTTTGTAAACCATGGCTTACTAATTTTGTAAGCCATGATTTACAAACAGTCTACAATTGGCAGGGGGAGTTTATGGTCGTTTTCTACAGTGCGGGTGAGAAGAGTTAATGCATTGCTTTCAATATCTCAAATGCATACTATCAATTATGGTCATTGTGTCATCACCTATGGTAATCTCACCATATTTGAATACAGGCTGGTATTATTTATTTCTCCATAACTAAATCATCTCTTTGCTCTTTGCAGGTTTGTTATGTCAAAGCTAGTTCGGATTTGTGACCTGTAAATTCTTCCTAGATGATCATGTTGTTCAAAACAAAAAAGAATGGGACCAAATGCAATTTGCTGAAATGATCTTCTTTTTTGACCTGCAATTAAGCTCTACCATCATGCTCAAGGAAATTCCCAGAGCAATGATCCACAAAGTTATCTAAGAAGTCCATTGCCAGCATAAAAATGGGAAATGAAATGGGGAGATTGATGATGAGACCAACAAAAATTACTACCAAGCAGTGTGAAGAAGTATAGTAAAAATTATTGGGACTTCAGCAAATGAACAGATGAGCTACGATCAGCTAAAGTGGTGAAAGTTCTTCTCAGCTGATAATGCAAGTTAAGGTGGACAGGCTGTACATTATTTGCACAATTGATATAATGAAATATTCAAGTTATACACAAGTATTGAAGATATGGGATATCGTACCATTGTCAGATATCACAAACCTGGTTAAACGATTGGAGTCCATTTGTCTGACATATACCGATGACCATGTCAGTCGCTGCAGAACCAAATCAAGTGGTGATAGGTACTTCATAACTTCTTGAATTCCTTCCATAACATCCCTTTCACATCAGAAATCAAAAAATAAATAAATAAACCGTATCAGAACCCCCTACACATCTGTAGTCATTTCATTTGTTATTGAAATGTCCTTGCCGCGTTTATAATTTCTTTAAACTTGGGTGTCCTGTGACATTTTTATTCAAGTGTGGAAGTTCTAACCCTTAAAATTTATTGTGCTAGTAACTTGCAAGTTCCAATGGTGTGGGGGGCTAATGAAAGCTTTATCAAGTACAAAAGTCAATCACCTGAGGATTTATCAGACAATGGAACATCTGATACTGGAAATTATGTTGAGAACTCAAAGGTCTCGGAAAGTCTCTTACTTATGAAGTTTTGCTCCTTAACTTCTGGTACTGTTAAGCACTTGCTTTCTAATACAAATGGGAAGGAGATTGATCTTCCATTTGAAGTGACTGATGAAGAACGAGATATCATTCTTTATCCTCAGTCTACATTTATTCTTGGAAGATCAGGAACTGGAAAAACAACTGTATTAACAATGTAGCTAATACAAAGGGAACAATTGTGCTCACTTTCATTGGACGGATATAATGAATCACTCATTGAAAATTTTGGAAGCACCTCTGAACCGGTTGAAAGATTGATTGTAAACAAGAATTTCTTGCGTCAACTTTTTTTTGACAGTTAGTCCAAAGCTTTGTTCAGCCATTCGACACCACATTGATAGTTTGAAGAGGTCAGTTACTTTTTAGTTAAATTGTCTCAATATCATAAAGTATGCATCTTCAAACTTGTAGCCATCTTTAGTGCCATTGATATCAGCACTGAATTATTGCCCACTATTAGTCACCACTCTAATGGACAAGTCAATATAGCCCCAAGGATTATTATCAATCGTTTTCCTTTCATGTTCATGAAAGTTTGTGTTAAATGTTTAAGGTTTCAGAGAAGTTGCTAAAAATTAAAAGAGAACTAACCGTTTTTCAATAAATTGATGGGGTGGGATAAGGAGATGCACTTAATTCACAAAAATTACTACCAAGCAGTGTGAAGAAGTATAGTAAAAATATACATTTGTATGCAATATGCCTACCTTCCTGAAACCTTAAACATTATTGGGACTTCAGCAAATGAACAGATGAGCTACGATCAGCTAAAGCTCTGAACATATTAGTTTCTTAAAACAGTTATCAAAATATACAAAAGCAATGAATATTTTGAAAAGATAAATAAGATGGAACATAATGAAAAACAGCATTTGTCTACTTGACATCGCATCCATCCCATGACATTACTCTTGCATGTGCATTTCTTTTGAAAACTATAATTTCTGCTTTTGTATAGTTTTCCATTAATTACTAGGCTGTTGACCACCCTGAATAGTTTCAGGTTACAGAACATGACCATTTACAAGGGTGACACATTACATGAATGCGCCTTCTTTCACCGAGTCTTTGTATTTTCTTTGTTTAATGATGTAGAACCTACTGTAATAAATAGAACTACTTTTTGATGTGCTCATATGTATAGAATGGTTGTACAGAGGACAAATTCCAAATGATTCAATGTGCTTACTGACATGAACAAAAAGAAAATAGAACAAGCTACAACACAATATTTGCAAATACCGGGATGCATCGAGCCAAATTGGATTCAAGTGATGGAATCAAAGACCAAATGATCCAGGCTTAATTAGGGGTCATCCAGTAAGGAACATGCCTATTTGTAGGTCGATATTCTCATTTCTCAGTGGGATGATTCTAACACTTGGGATATTATTCAACCATGGACCCATGCAATAATTTGCACGATATAGAATCTATGTATGCCTCGTATTTAGTCTACAGATTCCTTGTCCTTCAGAATAAAAGAGCTTTAATTGGGACTTTTCCAAGCATAAATTAAATGAAAGCCACTGATACAACAACAGAATTTTCCTGTTATACCTCTCTCAGTTTCGAAATTCCAATCCTAAAGAAAGGAAGGAATTAATTTAGTCCAGACCTAAAGAAAGGAAGCTAATATAATCATGTACACAGACAAAGAAACAGATATTAAGGGACCATTGACTAATAGGAGGTGATGTAATTTTCAGCGTGAGCTAAAGCCAAATATTCAAAGAAAACAATGGGCTGCCAATAGATTAGTAACCAAACATCTTATCTTATACATGGAGAATAAAGCAAAGTTGGATTGCAAAGGAGAGAAGCTCGGCACAATAAGTATGGAGAGAGGAAGTTCCCAAAGATTAAAGAAAATTATGCAGAACCCATGTTATGTTTTGCATGAACGATGAATGATAATCCGATTTCTGTTCTCTTTGTCTAATCCATTGCCAACTAGATGGTAACAAGAGCCTAATTTTGGTTGATTAATTAAATGAAGATGACCCACCTCAAAGTATTGATTACTAACAGATCAAACTTTAGGGAGATATCAAACTTCCCAGCACACACAGCAATATTCAGTTATCAAACATAGTATCTCGAAGAGCAATCATTTATCTAACTAGTATGCTTCATATTAGAGATATACACCCCACTTTTAAATGAAAAATAAAAAATACAACCACATCAAGCTTCCAAATTACATTGATATAAAATTTTGGTTAATATTATTCCATGAACCACTCAAACAGAAACAATATCAATCACCATAATTGGCAATCATATAGCAGCTGAGTTGCTTAATCCAAATGTACACATGATTAAAAAATGGGCAAATTATTCCAATAGCATGAAATAAAGAACATCAAAATAATGACTAATCATGAATTGCGAATGGACATTGAATGTAGATAAATAGCACATGGATATCATATACCTGGAGGTGTCTTTGATGATGAGGGAGGTGTTGCTGCAAAAATATAGAAAATCTCAGCAAAAACATATTATAGCTAGGTAATAAACAAAACAAACTACAAAGCTAATAACCATAATGACTTCATTCAAGAACAATAGAATGTTAAAGACCATCATTTGAATTACAAATTCCAAGACAATGTCATTATATAAGTGTGGTGGAATGGTCCCTGTTCATATGAAATACTAATGAAGAACACTGTGATCAGCGTTTAAATCATACCAACAACATAACATGGTTTGCAAAAGTTATTTCAGTTTAACCAATATTCTAATTTTGTTATCAATATTGCATTACCATGCAGCCTTGAACCAATTATCTGAGTCCAACTACCCACACATGTATTTTTCATCATTATGATCACAGTATCACACAAGCCTTAAACCATTAATGTGTGTCCAACTACCCACATCAGTATTTTCATTGTCATGATCACAGTATCACACAAGCCTTTACCCACTAAACTGATTGTACTATGAAGCTCAACACCAGAGAGGGGTCAATGTGTGTAGAGAAGGCTCCACTAAGGAATTTGTTAAGTTGTCACATATTGCATTATCAGCATAAACCTTCCCAATAATTCTACCATTCTGCACTTGAAATCAGATTTCACAAAGATATCAGATTATTGAGACTAAAGCAAATGGATGAAATCAAACCTAACAGTTTTAGAGAACAATTAAAGTAGAAAGCAGCAGAACCTACAAGTTTGCAATCCTATCTTATATTCAAATTAATTAAAAAGGAAATGCATTTACAAATAATAATCAAATTAGAGCTTCTTTTCATTAATAAAACAATAATTCTAATGAACCAAGATAAACAAGTCATGGGATAAGAAAGAGCAGATTTTTTAATCAGATGTATCTAAAAACAAATGCTTCAACTTTTTTCCAAAAGGAAACCCTGTTGACAACAATAACGCATGCAAGCAACAACAAAAAAGCATACCCACCATCTAAAACCCAACGGAAAACTCATACAACAGCATGCATAAGAAACTAAAGGATGCAATCTAAGATCAAAATAAGCAATCAAAGGTACAAAGATCGAATTTTTCGATTGTGAGCAAAAACCCTAGAATCCCTTGATTCGGGTATCTCGAGGTTTAATCTACGGCCATCTACGAAATTAGGTTCAATAGAAAGAGCAATCAAAACTGAAAAGCATGCAGGTCGGCGATCGATTACCTGACCAAATTCTCTGATGACGGCGATGCTCTGTTCAACGTGCTGGAGGCGGCTGGAGATGCACACAGACTTTCTTTTAAAAGATCTTGGGGGTTTTTACTTCATCGACGCTGCGAAAATTTTGGGGGGAAACGGAAAAAAATTGGGGGGAATTTTTCGAGCCGCGGCAAACCAATTGGGGAAAATCATTTTCACCTTCGGCACCCATCTAAACTTGCATTTCGATCATTTAATCACAAGTCTATCATTACAATATTTACAAGCATGCCATCGAGGCTGGGTTTAAAATCATTTAATTACAAGTTTGCCATTAACAATTCACATGACTGCCACTAAAACTTTTTACTCCTTACTAGATTTGCCAACGCTTTACGTTAACGCGCTGGGATAAGTCCAGCATTTGCCGGTATTATTTGGAAAGCGTCGGGAAAAATCAAGTATTTGCCTACGTTTTCGAAAAGCGATGGGAATAGTCTATCATTAGCCGACGTTTGTTGAAAAGCGCCGACAAAAGTCACGCATATACCAACGTTATTATAAACGCTGAGAAAAGTCTAGCATTTGCCAGCGTTCTTTTAAACGCCGGCAAATGTCGACATACCAAGAGACATTTGCCAAAGTTTCTTTAAAACGCTGGCATAAAAACGTTGGGAAAAGCCATTTTTTAGTAGTGATGGTATAGGTGTGAATTAGAAATTGATGTGCGTGTAGAATTTCCTTGAGTGCTGATAGTCACATTACACGTTTTGCTGAGGTGATTACATTGCTAAGCACATTACACTTTTTTAAATTGCTAGTCATAATATTTTCTTTTAAAAATTACCTTTTTTTCCAACTCTTCCTCAACTTCTTTCTTTCTCCGCCTCCAACTCCTCTAACTCATCTTTATCCTCCAATGCATCCTCTGCCTCTTCCTCCACAAACACCACCTCCAACGCTTTCTTCGCATCTCCCTCCGCCTCCTTCATCTCATACAACGTCTCTTCATCATCCTGCTCTATCTCCTCCTCTAGGCATTAAACTCAAAATGTTCCAAAAAAAATCAATTATGCACAACAAGTTTAATTCAATCCAAAAAATATATAAAAAATCAATTAAACACCTAGAACGCTGAAATCTAACACACATCAATCGAACTCCGAAAAATCAACGTAAACAAAAATCAATCGAACTCTGAAAAATCAAGGTGCTCATGCTTTCAGTGTTGAGCGTCAAATGTGGTACCGGGCTTTATATCCCCGAACAACATATGCAGTGCTCGGGATATAAGTCCAAGCGTCACAAATAATTTTTCAAAAAAAAATTAAACTCATCGCTTGCGTTCGTAAACTCGAGCAACCAGTATGACGCTTCCTATAAGCCCAAGGACCATATTGGTTGCTCGGGTTTTGAGAAACCGAGTACCGACTTTGAATTTATTTTTGAGAAATCAAGCGATGGCATCGTTGAGAAGGCAGTAGCAATGTCGATGTCGGAGGATAAATGCTATAGTGAGATGATGTGAAGAGAGAAAATAATAAAATTGGAATTTTACTCGGGATAGAATATGTATTAAGATAATGGCAAATATGTAATAAAATGTAATATCTTCAGCAAAATGTATAATGTTAATATCAGCACTCAATATCCTTTCCTATTATGCATTGACTATATATTACTTGCCCCTGAAAGATGCGGGAAATAACGCAATACCAAGGAAGTGGAGAGAAGGGCATTTGATCTTTACAGTGTATGCCTTCTCGGCCACCGCCGGTGACTGGAACTTGGCCCCTCCGATTATCACCGCGTACTTCACCTTGGGCACTTTCGTCAAAGCCACTCCCTGTTTTTTCATTATTATTTCAAAAAACCAAAAAAAATTAATTGCGGATTAACAACAAATATAAGACACCAATAATGACGTTCCCCATTTGCTAATAATAAACGACGACACATGATCCCGTTCCCTAATTTCTAATTGGCAATAAATTCCATATTAAGCAATATGTAATTTACGAAATTGCCCTTGCTCACCTTTTCTTGCAGCCCAGGCAGCGCTGCGGACAGAATCGCCCCCTGCTCATTTCACATTTCAATCCCCCAAAATAATTGAATAAATTTTTTTAACAAATATTGAATTAAATGAGAATTAAATGAAAAATAGAGAATCGTCTACCCTGAGAGAAACCCATCAATTCCATTGAACGGCCCCTCTTTAATCATCAGCTCCTCAATATACTTGAGGCGCTCATCAAAATTTTTGTACTCCGTAAAATCCTAAAACGACCACAAAAAATTTAGAAAAAATTAAAAAAAATCGAAGAATAAGAATGCAACTGGGTAAATTTTGAATCCGACCTTGTCAAATTGGAACCACTCGTAGTAGGGGGATCGAAGATGCCGTCCACTTCGGACTTGCCCTCGGCGGCGAAGGGGGAGTCGGCGAAAAAAGATCGAGACGGCCGGCGATCTCATCCGGCCACTTTCCGACCACCTGCTTCTTCATGATCTCGCCGCTCGTTCGGAAACCATGGAGGCAGAGGAACCTCGGCTTTCGAGCGCCAGCGGCGCGGGGTCCTGTCACCGCCGGCGAGGTCTCGTTCTGCTCCTCCGACAGGCTCCCCATTCTCTTGCTTATTACTTTTCGTTTTTTTGCTTTTTGTTTTTGGGGTTTTTGGGTTCCGATGAAATGAGAGTCGGTCTCGGGGCATTTTGATATGAACGGTTGGTCGCCCACGATGAGAACGGCAGAAGATATTATGCACGTGGGCGGAAATTGTGGACGGTACTGTCAGCTCTGGATCACATTCTTGCACAAAACGGCAGACACAACTTCTATCATGTAAGCGTATGACACGTGTCCCATGTATGCATACTCCGCTTAGGGCCTGTTCTTTTGCGGGAATAGGAAAAATGGAATAGAGAAAACTTTGTATTCCAAGGAGAGAGAAAATGGAGTTTTGTGTTCTTTTGGATGGAATAGAGTATGGAAAGTGGGGTTTGGAATAGAAAGTGGGGTCCACATTCTATTCTTGTGTTCTTTTGGGATTGGAGAGTTGGAATGGAAAAGTGGAAAGTGGATGAGTTGGAGGGGAGAGATAGAGAGAGATGAGAGAGTGGGGCCCACCATTCCAAGGATTTCATTGTATTCCAAGCAAAAAAGCTTGGAATACAAAAAGTGCTCATCATTACCAAAAAAGCTTGGAATACAAAAAGTGCTCATCATTACCAAATTGGAATAGCCACGTAGGATTCTATTCCACGCCCAAAAGAACAACCGCTTGGAATACAAACTTGGAATATGGTGAATAGTGCATGAATAGTGTCCATATTCCTATTCTCACCCCTGTTCTTGGCAAAAGAACAGGCCCTTAGAGAATACAGCATGTGTTCGGTTAGTGTTTTATGTATTTTGAACAAAATTTCAATATGTCATCAGTCTCAGGTCCGTGCTTCACTACATGGGTCAGGTGCTTAATTAACAAAGTTATAATTATTCAATAGCATGATAATCAAAATGGTTCTTTTTAATTATGTAAGGAACTTATTTATAAATGAGAATAATTGGTATTACTTGGTACATGTTAAAACTCATATACACCTCCAAAACTCCACCCCTCAGCTTTTTGTGTGAAAGGATCAGAACCGTTCATCTTGATCTACATATTCGTCAACACCAAAGCATCAAATATCGGGTGAATCCAATGGGTTTTACTCGTGCATTCGCTCGTCGCAAATTTAATGGTTTTGCAAGAATAGAATTTTTGCGACCGATTTATGATCAGGTAGCACACATTGTGTCCAGCAAATATTTGGTATTTTGGGGTTTTAGAAATGAAGATCATAATAAACATGATCCTCCAAAAATATCATGTGTTAGAATTTTGAAAGCCGTATATGAGGTTTACTCTCGTATGTCATATGATTCACATTACTCTCGTATATAAAGGGTTATAATTGCATAATTCATTCAAGAAATAATGCTCTTTTAGGCTGGCAATACTAATTAAATTGAGGTTCTCTTCTGACGTGCTCCTTTTTTCTAAATAAAACTAATTAGATTTTAACTTGATAGACATTTCTATTCTATTCGGTTCGCAGTTGGGATTTGCATACGAATGGCCTGCTTGGGGTTTTGGTTTTTTTGGAAAAAACGCAATCCAAAGGAAACCATTTCAAAGCCCAATCCTAACAGGAACTACCCGATTAAGTGTACCGTTCGAACTGAACCAGACTATAGAGAAATCGTCCGGTCTGATTCTGTTTAAATGGGTCAACGCCCTTCAATATTTTGGTCCAGTACTTTGGCTTTAACTTCGAGCTCCATTGATTAATTTATAATCCAACTCTAAGTCTTAATATAAAATCATTATTTCAATCCTAATTTAATTAAATTATTACAAACATACTTTCATTAGTTCTATGAAAGTTGGCTCAACTGAGGCACTGAAGAAGTATTGGAGATGTGCAGCTGAGCTCTCTTGAGCAGAGCTAGCTCGCATGTGCTCGGTTCTTGCGTATCTGACTCTGCACAAGTCAGATACAGGGATGCCGAGCTATTAAACTTCTACAATGTATGGATTCTCGGTTCAGAGGATCGGCGGCTTATAGGTCGACAACGCTACAGCCCGAGTTTCGGAAAATTCGGCTTGGCACTTCGTCTGCTCGACCTTCAGCATGGAGGGACCCACCATAGGACGTGATGTTTTATTCGAAGTAAAGTTGTGATTGGATTAGAATTACGTTAGAGTCGGTGTTCTTATCAAATGGGAATCACTTTTCCATTAGAACACCTATTGTATCATAGGGCTATATATAGGATGTTTAGACGATGGTTCCATATGTAGGTGAACACATTAAGAGAACTTTGAGCCGCCTTTGTTGAGAGCCAACTTTGAGAGAATGTTTTTAGAGCCTTTAGAGAATCTTGAGTGCTTCTTCTTCATTGCGAAGAGAGAAGGTTTGTACGTGTTCTCTCATTTCGTAATAAAGCTCATCGGTGTTTCCTTGGCCGGTCGACAGCCTAAAGTTACAATCTTCCATAGCGCTCTATTTGGTTGTCGCTTATCCTCATCTCTGATCGTCCGCCGGTCCTAGTATTCCGCTGGCGCACAACAAGTTCAACTGTAAGCCGATTCAAGTACAAAATCGCATACCACATACTGTTTTATGACCGAACACAACGAATGAGCCAATGGCTTTGGGTATTGTTAAGCTTAATTTTTCGGATTGACCTTGAAGAATGGAAGCCTACACAGACATCAATGCCACAATCTGTTTGGGAGGGATGTCTGCCCAATAAAACGAGTCTAGGGCTGGATTGTGGCTAAACGCCTATTAAAATGTACGAATATGAGGCACACTTGGCCCCGTGTCAATGGGATTTCAGCCAACACCCAATATTTTCCAATTATAAATGCTGATACCAAACTAGGAAAGAAAAAGAGGAAGAAAAAAAGGATGCAGGCTGTCAAAGAACATACAACAATTACCTGTGAACGATGGATAATACGGCTTGCGCCTGATAAGACCCTGCTAGCCTGTTACTGCTAAGATCCTGCTAGCCGCACATCACAGTTAATAAGAGCATTATCGAGTCGAACTCATATCAGGATCCCTTCTTTGACTTCTCTGACTCTGAAGAACATGAACTTCTCTGATGCTCAAGAACATGAACGATAAACCATATAATCTAATAAGAAGAATTAAGAAGAGAATGAGTTCCCACCGTGTCTTCAGAAATGGACCGGAAGCTGCGAGTATACAGTCATAATATACACCAATACAGCAAACAATGAGCCATGCCGGGGTCAGAGATGATTCCAGTTTGAAATTCATCGTAATCCCTTCCCTTTCTGGTATTTGAACCACACAACAACAACAACAACAATCATTCTCAACCGGATAAAACAGTGTAGAAGATAAATTTAGTAAGACATTTGTCACCTTTGTAGGCTTGTAGCAATTGGATTACTCGAATGTTCGTATACTCTTCAGGTTAACTAAGTGCAACAGGTACAATTTAAAGCATCAGCATACATTTTGATCACATACACTCCACTGCTAGCCAAAGCACATCAATCTGCGCTTATTTGCCTAGTCGAAGCCTGAAATTTCTTACAGGGCTTTTGTGGAATTTTCATCCACACTGCCACCAGCATAGAAGCTCATTTTTGACAAAACAATGAACAAGACAACCAGGTTACGGTATAGTCATGCTAACAAGTACTTCACAAAAGCCTCCCAATAATATGATCTGAAAGTGACAATGAAGAGTGATCATACCTACGAAGCACAATACCAGCTAGGCATATCTCCAAGGAAAATCCAGATCCTCGCAGCTCCACAACACATATCGATGGCTCCATCAAAAGTTTTGATCAGAAGTCGCAGATGATAGAATTTCACAGGACAGCGTGATATATTCCCTTCACAATTGAAAGGGCCAGTTCTCAACACTTCAACAGCATTAGCTCATTCTTTACAGACTCATTTTCCAAGGCATACTGTTTGCATGTTAAATGGGCTCAGTATAGCTAATTCACGAGTCTTCATATATATCCTCGTGAATTAGCTATGCTGATCCCATTTAACATGCAAGCATTATGCCTTGGTAAATGTGTCTGGAAAGAATGAGCTAATGCTGTTGAAGTGTTGAGAACTGGCACTTTCCATTTTGAAGGGAATATTGCACGAAACGGCAGACACAACGTCGTTCCTGTAATTATATGACTCATGTCTCTTGTAGGTTCGCACATTCGGGGGATACTTCAATGATTCTGGTTGCATACTCCACTTAGAAAATACAGCATGTGTTCGGTTTATGTTTTATGTATTTTGGACAATATTTCAATCTGTCATCAGTTTCAGGTTCATGCTTTACTATACATGGGTCAGTTGCTTAATTCACAAAGTTATAATAATTCAATTTCCTAATAATCAAATTGGTTCTTTTTAATTATGCAAGGAACTTATTTATAAATGAGAATAATTGGTATCATATGGCATATGATGTTAAAACTCATGTACACCTCCAAAACTCCACCTTCAACGTTTTTTTGGAGAGGATCGGAACCGTTCATCTTCATCTACATATTAAACAACAAAGCATCAAATATCGGGTGAATCCAATGTGTTTTCCAGGTTCATCCACTCGTTGCAAATTTAACAGTTTTGCATGAATAGAACCTTTGCGACGTGTGTATGAACATGTAACACCCATTAGATCCGGCCAATATTTGGTATTTTGGGGTTTTAGAAATGAGTTTTGATCCTCCAAAAAATAGCATATGTTAGAATTTTGAAAGCCGCATATGAAATTTACTCTCATATATCATATGAATCACATTATTCTCGTATATAAAAGGTTATAATTCCATAATTTTGATTACATTCAGATATAATGCCTCATCATATGAATCACATTATTCTCATATATAAAAGGTTATAATTCCATAATTTTGATTACATTCAGATATAATGCACTTTTAGGCTGGCAATACTAATTAAATTGAAGTTCTCTTCTGATGTGCTCATTTTTTCTAATTAAAACTAATTTTAACTTGATAGACATTTCTATTCTATTCGGTTCGGAGTTGGGCTTTGCATACGAATGGCCTCCAACATTGGGTTTTGTTTTTTAGAGAAAAAAATAATCCAAACGAAACCATTTGAAAGCCCAATCCTAACAGGACCGACCCGATTAAGTGTACGGTTCGATCTGAACCGGACTATATAAAAACGGTCCGGTCCGGTCCGATTCTGTTTAAATGAGTTAACGCTTTTAGTCCTTCAATATTTTGGTCCAGTACTTTGGCTTTAACTTCGAGCTCCATTAATTAATTTATAATCCAACTCTAAGTCTTAATATAAAATCATTATTTCAATCCTAATTTAATTAAATTATTACAAACATACTTTCATTAGTTATGTGAAAGTTGGCTCAACTGAGGCACTGAAGAAGTATTGGAGATGTGCAGCTGAGCTCTCTTGAGCAGAGCTAGCTCGCATGTGCTCGGTTCTTGCGTATCTGACTCTGCACAAGTCAGATACAGGGATGCCGAGCTATTAAACTTCTACAATGTATGGATTCTCGGTTCAGAGGATCGGCGGCTTATAGGTCGACAACGCTACAGCCCGAGTTTCGGAAAATTCGGCTTGGCACTTCGTCTGCTCGACCTTCAGCATGGAGGGACCCACCATAGGACGTGATGTTTTATTCGAAGTAAAGTTGTGATTGGATTAGAATTACGTTAGAGTCTGCGTTCTTATCAAATGGGAATCACTTTTCCATTAGAACACCTATTGTATCATAGGGCTATATATAGGATGTTTAGACGATGGTTCCATATGTAGGTGAACACATTAAGAGAACTTTGAGCCGCCTTTGTTGAGAGCCAACTTTGAGAGAATGTTTTTAGAGCCTTTAGAGAATCTTGAGTGCTTCTTCTTCATTGCGAAGAGAGAAGGTTTGTACGTGTTCTCTCATTTCGTAATAAAGCTCATCGGTGTTTTCTTGGCCGGTCGACAGCCTAAAGTTACAATCTTCCATAGCGCTCTATTTGGTTGTCGCTTATCCTCATCTCTGATCGTCCGCCGGTCCTAGTATTCCGCTGGCGCACAACAAGTTCAACTGTAAGCCGATTCAAGTACAAAATCGCATACCACATACTGTTTTATGACCGAACACAACGAATGAGCCAATGGCTTTGGGTATTGTTATGCTTAATTTTTCGGATTGACCTTGAAGAATGGAAGCCTACACCCAACATCAATGAAGGCCACAATCTGTTTGGGAGGGATGTCTGCCAAATACAGAGAGTCTATGGCTGGATTGTGGCTAAACGCATATTAAAATGTACGAATATGAAGCACACTGGGCCCCGTGCCAATGGATTTCAGCTCACACCCAATATTTTCCAATTATAAATGCTAATACCAAAATAGGAAAGAAAAAGAGGAGGAAAAAAAAGGATGCAGGCTGTCAAAGAACATACAACAATTACATGTGAACCATAGAAAATACGGCTTGCGCCTGATAAGACCCTGCTAGCCTGTTACTGCTAAGATCCTGCTAGCCGCACATCACAGTTAATAAGAGCATTATCGCGTCGAACTCATATCAGGATCCCTTCTATGACTTCTCTGATGCTAAAAAACATGAACAATGAACCATATAATCTAAGAAGAAGAATTAAGAAGAGAACGAGTTCCCACCGCGTCTTCAGAAATGGACCGGAAGCTGCGAGTATACAGTCATAATATACACTAATACAGCAACAATGAGCCATGCCGGGGTCAGATGATTCCAGTTTGAAATTCTAGGTAATCCCTTCCCTTTCTAGTATTTAAACTACACAACAACAATAATCATCATTCTCAACCAGATAAAACAGTGTAGAAGCTAAATGTAGGAAGACATTTGGCATCTTTGTAAGCTTGTAGCTATTGGATTGCTATATTCTTCAGGTTAACTAAGTGCAACAGGTACAATTTAAAGCATGAGCATACATTTTGATCACATACACTCCACTGCTAGCCAAAGCACATCAATCTGCGCTTATTTGCCTAGTCGAAACCTGAAATTTTACAGGGCTTTTGTGAAATTTTCATCCACACTGCCACCAGCATAGAAGCTCATTTTGACAAAACGATGAACAAGACTACCAGGTTACGATAAAGCCATGCTAACAAGTACTTCACAAAAGCCTTCCAATAATATGAACTGAAAGTGCCAAGGAAGAGTGATCATACCTATGGATCACAATACCAGCTAGGCGTATCTCCAAGGAAAATCCAGATCCTCGCAGCTCAACACCACATCGACGGCTCCATCAAAAGTTTCGATCAGAAGTCGCAGATGTTAGAATTTCACAGGACAGCATGATATATTCCCTTCACAGTTGAAAGGGCCAGTTCTCAACACTTCAACGGCATTAGGTCATTCTTTTCAGACACATTTACCAAGGCATACTGCTTGCATGTTAAATGGGATCAGTATAGCTAATTCAGGAGTCTTTATAGTAACACAGTAAAATTGCTGCATATATTTAACCATATCAGTAAATAAATCCACCATTATTTAGAGTGAAGTCTACAACATAAACTGCAGAAACAGAAGTTCAATAACCATTACCAGCATATATAAGGCTGAGTATAAGCGGCTGAACTTTGGCCACGACATTCTTAACACAAATTGCAGATCCCATAGAGAGAAGTATTTCACTAACTCGCTCAGCGCCCCCTCTCAAATGCAACGCGGGTCCTTCCAGAGCCTCCTCCTTCGTAGTCATCTCTCGAAGACCCTCCACTTGCTTTCATGGTCCCTCCACTGCCCATCTTATCCATAGAATTTTTCCCCTTCTTCACCTCTGTCAAGAACTGTTCCAAACCAAATGGATCGTTTTCCTCCTGCTTGTCAAAATCAACTGGCCTCTCCCGCTTGCTACCGGACAGCCTCTCCGAAGCCCCTGTGAAGGCCTTGTCGGGCTTGAACCTATCGGTCTTCGTAACCTTCTCCAACTGCTATCTGCACCTCCATACATATCAGAATCAGCATCCTTCTTAGGCCTGTAAAGTGTTGATAGGGTAGGCTGAGCAGTGAATAAACCCTTATCATAAATGTTGTACTGGTCATCAGTAGCAAATCCAGACTCCATTCCCTTGTCCTGGTTGAATAACCGTTGGTCATACATAACCTCCCCAGCACGCCGGCTCCAGTGTTAGCCATCCCAAGGGCGACTTTCTCACTAATATCTCTGTCCCTGTCCCTAGTAATCTTGCTCTTATTTCCCATGGCAGCATCTCTTGCTTCCAGCCTCCTCTCCCTCTCTCTTTCTCGTCGTCTCTCCTCCCGAAGCTTATCAAGTTCTTGTTGTGCGCCGAGCGAGAGCAATCAGATCGCCGAAGTATCTAGCACGAAGAACAAATAGAGAGAAAGCAAACAAAAGGATTTAGGTCGCCTAAACGACCAAGGAAACACTTCTCTTGATTGCAATTAGGACATACAAAAGGCACTCAACTACTCCTAAGAAATCCTCACAATTGGCTCTGTCAAAGATGGCCCTCAATGATCTTATGGAACTTCCAATAGAACCTCATACAACTCTTCCCAATGCTTCAATAGAAGCTCAATTGTATTCCCAATTTTCGATGATAATAACCAAAGCCTGCCCTACCTTTTACAGGAATGGAGGGGGAGGGGGTTGGTGCACCAACCCCCTTGGGTTGGTGCACCAACCCACCACCAACCCCCCTTGGGTTGGTGTACCAAACCAAGGCAGCCCACATGTGGATATCTAGCCAACAACCACAATCTCCACTATGGCGAGATATTAGGTCTATGTCACACAATCGACCATCAACGCTCCTCCTCGGTGAGAATCATCTCGTGTTCCCGTCATCTTGCCTCGAAAGGCTCATATGGCTTCGCAGAGCCCCATTGCCCCCAAAAGGGGCCACCAAAGTCATCTCATATCATTAACATACAAGTTCGATCCATACTTGAACTTGACTCCAATATCGACCTTCATAAGATCATCTGTCGAACAATCACTAGTGCCAAGTAGCTCCACCCGATCCTTGGCTTCATCAGTCGTCGTTGATTCCATCACATCACACCAATCTTTTCTTCGTCCACATAGGTCGTCATTGTGCTCTACCTCACCGAATAAGGTCGGAGACTAATCACACCTGACAAAGAAAGCTAACGAGACCCTTCTTGTAGGTTGGCATCTTTCATACCTTGGCTTCCAAACTTTGATAGATTCCATCCGTTGTGCAAGTTGTGGGGATAAGGTATCTCCACCATACTGACTTGAACCATCACCTCTATTAGCACCACCTCTCCGGAGATCATCCAATGACATCGTCTTTAGTGCGCGCGAGCTTGAGTCGATAGCTCGCTCATCTGGAACTCTCGTCGTCTTCATCATCATCGTGCCATCCAAGTAATAGAGGTTGCCTTCACGCTTCCCCTTCATCAGAATCATTGCTCCTCGTGTCACCTTCAAAGCGCCGTCCTCCATAGCCACTTTGCAACCCTTGGCTTCAAGTGAACCAAGCGATATCAAATTGTACTTCACGTCTGGCACATAATGAACATCGCATATGTCCCGTATGACACCATCACTCATCTTTATGCGGACCGTGCCAACGCCCGCCGTCGTGCATGCTCCATCATCTCTAAGAAGGACATTACGCTTACAACTTTCATGGAAAGTAGTAAATTACTCTCTGTGGGGTGTCATATGGACCGAGCAACCCGAGTCGAGCACCCATGCTTCCTTCATCACCCCCTCTGTCGCACCAACTAGGACCCACTCATCCACCTCATCGCTTTTGACGATGTTGACGGTAGCATCCTTCTCCTTATTGGCCTTTGGGCACTCCCTCACCCAATGTTCTCTTTCCTTGCAAAAGGCACATTGATCCCTCTCGATGTCTGTGCACAGAGCTCTACAATTGTCCCTCGTCTCGGCTATATGGTTCCTTTGGCGGCCTCCACCTCTTTCATTGCTCCGACCTCTAACCACGGTAAGCGCTTCGGACCTTTGGCCCCTCATCTTCTCATCATCCTTCTTTCTAAATTCATTGCTAGTCAGAGCGTTAGAAACTTCATTGAGGGTGATAGATTCTTTACCATAGGTTAAGATCGAAACGATGTGCTCATAGTCTTTATGCAGTGAGTTGAGGAGAATCATCGCCTTGTCCTCATCTTCCACCTTGACATCGATGTTCCTCAAATCTGTGAGGAGTTTGTTGTAGTAGTCGAGGTGTTCTTCAACTGAAACTCCTTCCTCCATCTTGAGGCCAAAAAGCTTCTTCTTTAGGTGTAGGCGATTCTGAATGTTCTTCATGTACTTCTGACCAAGCGCATCCCACAACGCTTTTGTGTTCGTCTCCTCCATGAAAGGGTACTTCTTCTCCTTTGTCAAGTAGAGCCGGATCGTGCCGCAAGCGGTCCGGTTCATCATCTTCCACTCCGCATCCGACGTCGTAGTTGGCCTCTCATCTAGTACTTGATCTTGACCAAGTTGATTCAAGATGTCAAGTACTTCGTATTTCCACATGTCGAAGTTGATCAGTCCACCGAACTTCTCAATTTCGAACTTCGTACTGGATACGATAGTTCGCGTTGTTGAAGATTGTGCCATTGGAGTAGAAGGATTGTCGTCGCCACTTTTGCTCATCTTCTTCGTCTAGATCTTCGTCGCCAAAGCTCGGATACCAATTGTTGTGCGCCGAGCGGAAGCAATCAGATCGTCGAAGTATCTAGCACGAAGAACAAATAGAGAGAAAGCAAACAAACGGATTTAGGTCGCCTAAACGACCAAGAAAACACTTCTCTTGATTGCAATTAGGACATACAAAAGGCACTCAACTACTCCTAAGAAATCCTCACAATTGGCTCTCTCAAAGATGGCCCTCAATGATTCTATGGAACTTCCAATAGGACCTCATACAACTCTTCCGAATGCTTCAATAGAAGCTCAATTGTATTCCCAATTTTCGATGATAATAACCAAAGCATGCCCTACCTTTTATAGGAATGGAGGGGGAGGGGGAGGGGGTTGGTGCACCAACCCCCCTTGGGTTGGTGCACCAACCCAACACCAACCCCCCTTGGGTTGGTGTACCAAACCAAGGCAGCCCACATGTGGATATCTAGCCAACAACTAAACATTTGAGTATCATTTTGAGATCCGGAAGCTTATACTAACTTCACAGTATTGCAAATACTATGACTTTTATACCAAGCTCATCTTTTATTTTTTTCCCCTAATCTTAATTTTGGTTAAATGAAGTGCACATGAGTACTATACTTAATATGCTTTATAACATGGGGGGCCAAGCTTGACAAATATATGTAGTACATACACAGGAACACACCCATACAATTTGGTTTTGTTTACTTAACATTGTCAACGATTTCAAAAATATAAAAAACATATTGATTAATATCCCAGATGAGTCAAGCAGACTTAACATTGTTTCTATTAGGTTCTTTTGCAGTAGTGAAACCAATTTAAGGTAAAAAAGAAGTTTGAGGAGTAAACAGAGAGGCAAGCGATTAAAAGCCAGACAAAGAATTAGAGCACAGAATCACAAGATACAGAAGCAAAGGGGCAATATCAACTCAGCCCATGTATGACTTAAGTATGCTCCATACACCGTATCGAATTTTGGTTTATTAATAATTAAACCATAAACACCCTCAGTTAAGCTAAAGCTCGCAAGAAACACACTAAGCTAAAGCTCGCAAGTAACACCCTCAGTTACAGCCTGCCGGGCAATTTTTCGCCGATCCATGAGTGCAGCACGACGGCGCTGATGGCGGCACTGGGGCATGCGGCGGCACCCTCAACGGGACGACATGCGTTGCAGACTTGATCACCCTCACCGGGACCGGATCGACCGACCTGAGCACCAGCATCATAAGCACCAGCAAGAAGAAGAACGTTGCTACGTACCTCATATTTCTCTATTATTTCTGTTTGATAACGCAGCTCCACTTACTCGCGTTCTTATACAGATGAGCCGAGGACATATGCCCCCGCCGGAATTAAAGCTGAAGCCCCCCCCCCCCCGTCGGAATTAGAAGAGCAGCTGACATGGCCCCCTCGCCGGAATTAGAGCCCAGCCCCCCCCCCCCCCCATCGGAATTAGAAGAGCGCCCCCGTTTCAAAATTTCTATTGAAGTCGCATGCCCAGCCGGAATTAAAGCCGAGCCCCCTGCCAGAATTAGAAGAGCCACCCTTTCAAAATTTCTATTGAAGTCGCATGTTAACTGAAGGTGTTTATGTTTTAATTATTAATAAACCAAAATTCGAGACGGTGTATGGAGCATACTTAAGTCATACATGGGCTGAGTTGATATTGCCCCTTTGCTTCTGTATCTTGTGATTCTGTGCTCTAATTCTTTGTCTGGCTTTTAATCGCTTGCCTCTCTGTTTACTCCTCAAACTTCTTTTTTACCTTAAATTGGTTTCACTACTGCAAAAGAACCTAATAGAAACAATGTTAAGTATGCTTGACTCATCTGGGATATTAATCAATATATTTTTTATATTTTTGAAATCGTTGACAATGTTAAGTAAACAAAACCAAATTGTATGGGTGTGTTCCTGTGTATGTACTACAGATTTTTGTCAAGCTTGGCCCCCCATGTAAGCATATTAAGTATAATACTCATGTGCACTTCATTTAACCAAAATTAAGATTAGGGAAAAAAAAGAAAGATGAGCTTGGTATAAAAGTCATAGTATTTGCAATACTATGAAGTTAGTATAAGCTTCCGGATTTCAAAATGATACTCAAAATGATAATCCAATATCGACCTTCATAAGTAAAATTATCATTAATCTGCACCTCTTGAAGCCCACGCCCATCGGCAGCAAGCCTCTTATCAAGAGGGGTCGTATAACCATTTGGATTTTTCCAGTTAGATATAGGGGGTATCTTCCAGTCTTGCTGGTCTTTCACTGTCACAGGCCTTGGCGGTGAGTGCATGACAAGCACTGGAGGCGACCCTGATGCCTTCGGAACCCTCTTGTGTTTAAACTTAGGTGGCTCTAATGGGTCCATGGGCATTTCTACCATCCGAATAATCCTCTTTTGCGCCCCAGAATTAAACGCTGCCGACTGTTGCGATGGTTTATACTTAATAAACTTTGACTCTGACGACTGGGTTGGTACATTTTTGGGCTGAGCTGCACTCTGCTTAACATTAACAATCTTTTCCAATGCTTCCTTTGTTCTCTGTGTTGACTCCTCAATCTCCTTCTGCAGCTCATTCGATTGCTTTTCTTCATCGTCAACTATCTTAGGGACCAGATCCTTATGTTGCGAATAAACAATCTTGGACGCATTCTCGTTTTGCTTGACAATCGCATCGAATGCGACCTTCCCTTGGGAATCCACCATCAACGGCAGTATTTTGGACCCTGGTTTTTGGTCCTTGCGGCCCATGCCAAGAGGGTATTGGGCCACATGGATTTCAGGGAATGCGCCACCATCACCAAAGTCCTCAGCCTTTCGCGGGACAAAGCCGAACGCTTGCCATAGGGCGGGACTGGGTTGGCCTTGACGGCAAGGACTTTTGAGGATTCCGAGACAGATGATGAGACGCGCTCTTTGAACCATGGGTCCTTCGACTGATCATAGGAGGAGGAGGATGTAGATTTAGGCGGGGGTAGTAGTTCCTTGAGAGCAGACATGAGAGTACCTGCAAAAAAACATGGACACACATAGGAAAATATCCATATTAACAAAATTTATACATTTCATTTCATTATATTAAAATGAGAAATTTACACATTTACATATCCATCATAGTATCATGAACACTATCTCAGTAACATAACATATTACTGACCAGAATTCAGTTCTCACATTACATGAAACTCCTGATATACTTCTAGCAATGTGAATAATCATAATATGCAAATGTTATGAATCATATTCTGTGACAGATACGCTCAGTTATAATTTCAACTAAGAAAAAAGCCATCAAAATAAAGCAACGCTATTTCACACCCATAAGATGTCTTCATTCACTTAAGACAAAACAACCATTAGAACAGAATATGCATCTCCATTGACACCAACCTTGATACCACCAAGACAGCATCATATCTCAAATACGATCTAGAAGAAATATACCCATTTGCATAAAATCTCCAACACGATTCAATCTGCTAAGGATTTATCCTAAATATCTTCCAATGAAAAAAAATCAAACACCTATGACAAAAACAATGCAGCCAAAGGAATCAACTTGTCACACAAACTAATGCTATCCGTTAATCTACACGAAAGGAGATGCCATCAGATGGACTCTCAAAATATCAGAAAAATATTTTCAGAAAAAAAAGATGCGATCAGATCCATGAACTGCGCACGAAATCGAATCGTTTCTAACTCAATCTATAAAACCCTAGCTGAAAACAATCCAATGATTACCATCTTCAATGTACACTTCTACAAAAAACGAGATCCGCATATATCATCATAAAGTGGGGAAAAATCATCGGAACTAAATAATACACATAATAATTGATCGGGGAAAAAAAATCTCACCAAGAGATGAAGAGGCGGCGGCGCACCGACCGAGAGCTCTTCAGGTGAAACTGATGGGAGAATAAATTTCCTGAAATATTTTCTTAAAAAATCTAAAAAGAAAAGGGAGTGGTTAAACTTTAAGAGAAATGCTACCTGCACCCCTACTCATAGGGGTGCATTGTCTTTAAGTTTCCTAAAGTGGATAATAAATGAAAAGTCTGGTGAGAG
Source organism: Scilla litardierei (assembly GCA_030789695.1). NCBI lineage: Eukaryota > Viridiplantae > Streptophyta > Magnoliopsida > Asparagales > Asparagaceae > Scilla > Scilla litardierei. The sequence continues at coordinate 180,924,587 of CM061140.1, read as the reverse complement.
ATAGAGAGAGAAATTTCCATTTCAATTACTATTTTGCACAAAAAGTAAGATGCACCCCTATGAATAGGGGTGCAGATAGCACTTCTCAACTTTAAAGTGGAAAAGTAGGGCTTCCCCTTGGACGGTAATTTTCGTTGCTGATGTCGGTCCCGGCTGCCAATTGGGTTAAACAAGAGAATATTAGCCGTCGGATCAATATCTGATGGCTGCGCTTGTAATATCTACTGTTTTTTCCGGGTCCGATACGATTCGGGTTTGGGAATTGCTATTTGCACCGAAAGTTTTGCTGAGTACTCAGATCACGTATTTACAAGTTTGCCATTAAAAAATTTGCTTAGTTCACATACCCCTCCTCCTTCGCGTCGTCGTCCCCCTTCTCCACTGTCGCCAACCAGGACCCCCCCTCGCCGCCCCCGCCACCCTTCGTCGACAGAAATCGATCAAGATCATTTGATGCTATCGGAAAGATAAAAAATGAAATCAATCGAGGACCTCCCATCGCCGAGGACCCCCCCCCCCCCCCCCCAAACAACGAAATCGATCGATTGATCCCATTGGAATCGGGCGGGGCGATGATGAATTTGGAGCCAAAGGTGGAAAATGAAGAGGAGTTCTTCGAGTCTTTGGATCGTTGTCGTGTTCGTCAACCTCATGCTCCGACGGCGGCGGCGGCAAGGGAGGTCCTCGGCGGCGACGATGGAGAAGTGGTGGAGTAAGATGATGTGGACTTCTACAGTCTTTGGATCTGATCCAGTCGTGTCGTGCTTGTCGACCTCATGCTCCGACCACGAAGCTACGTGGGGGGTTCTCGGCGACGGCGGTGGAAAAGGGGTCTATGAACTCAGCAAATTTTTAACTGGTAAATTTGTACATAAGTGGTCTGTGAACTCAGCAAAAGGGTCTGTGTAAATAGCAATTTCCTTCAAGTTTACCCATGCGCTAATTGAAATTGATTTTTAAATCGATATTTTTATTTAATTATATGAAATTCAATAAAATGTAGTGTTATTAATATTTTGCATCTTTATTAGTTATTGCGAGAGAAAGAGGAAAATGTTGATCATAAAATCAAAATAGGTTGGTTGAAGTAGAGAGCTACAACATGAGAGTTGTGCGTTTGGAACGTAATGTTACGACTTGTTTCAGGGTGTTTTCTCACCACAGGTTGGTTGGCTGAAGTGCAGTAGGTCAACGCAATCACATGGGATGCGGGCGGCCTCCGAGAGCAGGATGCAGCTCGTTAGGCTTGGTGAAGAGCGTGCAGGTCCGAACATCGGCGTGCCGAAGGGAGTCCTCGGCCAAGCGACGGCCTCCGTGCAGGCGGAGGTGAACGGGCTCGGGGGCGAACATGTTAAGAGAGTCAAGATCGAAGAAAAGGGATATCACCATCGGAGCAAACATGCGTGACCAACCTGTTAAGAGAGTCAAGATCGAAGAAAAGGGATACCTTGGGAAAGAACAGACAATCTCCAAAGAAGCGACAATGGAAGCAAGCAGGAGAAGCAAGGAAGAAGACGATGCAGGAAAATTTCAGCCCTTCTCTTCGAAATCTCTCTTATATGTTAAGAAACTCAACCGCCAAGCCCCCGATGCACGCCACGTGTCCACAGCCGGCCACCAGAAGCGGCAGAGATCGCTCCAGAGGCGAAAGGGTTTAGACGACACATATCAAATCAAATATTTTGAAATCCGTGCGCATTTAAGAAGACTACACATCATTCGGTCCCAGTCAGCGCGACTCCTGAGGCACAAATGATGGGGGCCATTGTTAGTACACGGATACGGGCCTGACTTGGCTATCTGCAAACACGGCCCGTTTATCATCCGCGACACGTTACCTCTGCACTCTAAGCGGGCAACGACTGAGTCAGTCGAATGGGTCAGGCGACCGTTCGACTGGCGCCGACATTCAAGAAAGGGTTAATGGGGCCAAATAAATGGCAGCCGTTAGCTCGAATCTCGGAGAAGATCGCGTCCTAATCAATGGGGGACAGTTACGCCTCATCAAGGGAGAGCGGCATATAAATAGGTTGACGGACAAAGGTAAAGGGGCCATCTTTAAGGTACGAGTGCTAATACATCGAACTCTATCTTCTTACTTCCTCATTTCATATACGAGCTTGCGTCGCTAGTCTAGGGACGAACCTCAATGGGTCGATCCATACTACATCAAGCTCACTCTCTCCCTTAAGTTCCTTACTAACTTAAGCATCGAAAGGGATTTGGGTCGGAACCTAGATTCGACCCTCCTAACGACTCCCTGTGGTGCAGATCGACGATCGCCATCCGACGCCCAAGGTCGTTAACGAGCTCTTCAACCTCGAACGACTGAACTAACGGTCGTTCTTAGGTCGATCAACTGTCGTACCATCATCAACCATCAGCTACCGACCTCGTTTCATCCAACCGAGGGTCCTACTCCAAAGGCTGACTAGGCTCCAGCTCAGCGCTTCGAGTCTCGGTTAGGTTGACAACTGTACCGATCGATTTTGGCCTTAACACCCTTAATTCCCTAATAAACAAATTCATTGTTAAGCGGATTTGACCCGCATCAAGTAACATGCCGAAGAGATTCGTGATATCCATAACTCACATTGACATGGCGTAACCAACACTCAGCCTATAAATACACTGTATCAACGCAATCCCAAGTACACGCACACGAACACTAGAAACTCTAGCCGTTCCCCTTTGGAACTGACTTAAACATTGGAGGTGAATCAAAAGAGAGTCGGAGGCCACCCCCTTCGATCCGTTCTTCTCTCTATTTTAGGCTTACGAGAAGGAGCATCTCGGCCAGGCGAAACCCTACCCAAACTCTCTGCATGTGTGGGATTCTTGCACCAACAGCCGTCAAGTTTTCCGCATCAACACATGCCATGCATCCCATCCTATTTTATTGATTAACCAGTTGTTATACCTTATACTAACTATGTATCCTAACCCTAATTATTATTTTAGAAAAGACATAACCCTACTCTTATTTAATTTTGGGATCAGCGAAAATGAGAACCGCAACAAATCCGTTTTTATCTCTCTCCCTCCCTCCCTCCATGGTTTCTTCATCATGGGATACAGTGGTCGTCCGTTCTCTTCGCTCCAAGACTCCCGCCGGTCCAAACAGAAAACCCACCCTAATTTAGCCTCATTCCGATCATCTATATATAAAAAACATGCTCGGTCTCTCACCCATTGTCACACCCACCAACAATGGGCAACGCCAAGAAGGCCTCCCTCGTCGGAGGCTCCTTTGTCCTCGTGGCGGCCGTGGTCGCCTGCGTGGTCGTCCTCGTCTCCAACAAGTCCGACGATGGCAACAATGGCGGAGGCGGAGGCGGAGGCGGAGGCGTCTCGGTCTCCTCCAAGGACATCAGGGACATATGCCAGCCGACCGACTACCAGAAGACGTGCGTGGAAGAACTGTCCAAGGCCGCGGGCAATGACACCGACATGAAGTCCCTCGTGAAGACGGCCTTCAACGTCACCATCGACTACGTCCGCAAGGCCATCGACAAATCCGACGTCATCCTGTCAGCCTCCAAGGACCCCGCCCTCGCGAGCCCCCTCGCCGCCTGCAAGGAGCTGTTCGAGTACACGGTCGAGGAACTCCAGGCCGCCGTCGACCACGTCCTCCAGTACTCCCTCGACAACATCGACAGGGCCGTGTACGAGATCATGGTCTGGCTCAGCGCCGCCAACACCTACCAGTACACCTGCCTCGACCAGTTCGCCAACCAGACCTGCGACGCCGCCGTCCAGATGAAGGCGGCGCTGAACCGGTCCATGGAGCTCACCGCCAACGCCCTCCGGATCACCCGCAACGTCGGCGACATGATCGCCCAGTTCAAGCTCCCGTCGGTCGGCGGAGAGGGCGAGATCGACCTCGGCGAAGACAGCGGCGACGTCATCCTCGCCGACGGCAGCGGAAGCAAGAGGCGGCTGCTGGAAGCCGAGGACGTCGACGGCAGCGGGGTCCCCTCGTGGGTGTCGCCGGAGAAGAGGAGGCTGCTGCAGATGGCCCCGCTGCAGCTGAAGCCCGACGTGGTGGTTGCCCTGGACGGGAGCGGGCAGTTCACGACGGTCAGGGACGCGATCGCGTCGCTGCCCAAAAAGAGCACGGCCTATGTGGTGGTGTACGTCAAAGCAGGGGTGTACAAGGAGAAGAACGTGGTCGTTAACAGTAAAACGACGAAGGTCGTCCTCATCGGCGACGGCCCGACCAAGACGAGGATCACCGGAGACTTGAACTTCGGGCGCATGCAGATCTCCACCTTCCACACCGCAACCTTTGGTAATTAATTAAGTCTGCGTCACTGCGTGCATGCATATCGTTACTCTTAGCGTTCGCTAACAAGAGTACTATATGTTGCAGCGGCGGTTGGAGCCGATTTCATGGTAAGGGACATAGGGTTCGAGAACTCGGCGGGGCCAGACGGGCACCAGGCGGTCGCATTCAGATGCCAGTCCGAGAGGGCCATAATGTACAACTGCCACTTCGACGGGTACCAGGACACGCTGTACGCGCAGTCCAAGACGCAGTACTACAGGGACTGCACAATCACCGGCACCGTCGACTTCATCTTCGGCAACTCCTACGCGGTGTTCCAGAACTGCCTGATAGTGGCACGGAAGCCAGGAGTGAACCAGCAGAACATCATAACGGCGCACGGGAGCCAGAACAAGGACGAGACCACGGTGTACGTGTTCCACAACTCGACCATCGCGGCGGACCCCGCGCTGGCGCCCGTGGCGGAGAAGCACCCGACGTTCCTGGGGAGGCCGTGGAAGCCGTTCTCGAGGACGATATTCCTGCAGTCGCAGATCGAGGGGTTCATACACCGCGACGGGTGGATGCCGTGGCAGGGGGAGCCCAACTCGATCAAGACGTGCTTCTACGCGGAGATCGACTGCAGGGGGCCGGGGGCCGACAAGGCCGGCAGGGTGAAGTGGCCCGGGGTGAAGAACCTGAACCTGGACAACGCGAAGAGGTACACGCTCGACAACGTGTTCACCGGGATAGGGGCCGGCTGGGTGAAGGGCTCGGGGGCGCCCTTCTTCACGGGCCTGCTGCAGATGAACTTGCCGCCGAATCAGGTGCCCACCGTCTACGACCAGCCGTCCAACATGCCGATGGACCAAGAACATCCACCGGTGCCGGCCGACGTCAAGGGAAAGAAAGGAACGAAGGACGAGGGAAAGAAGAAGAAGGACGAGATTTAGAGCAACTAATTAAGGTTGCTTTTTATTTTACATCTTTAGAAAATAGGCGACCGTGTAAGCATACATGATGAACATTTGGGTCTTAATTACCATAGCGAAGTGATGTTGTATGTACATGAAGAATTAATCCACATATTTTCTGTGTACCTAGTTTGCAATCTCTGCCATGTTTAGCTAGAAAACTTGAAGGTTGGCCGGTTCAGCCTTCAGATTAACCCATGCTCCCATCATCCAATAATTTAAGCGTGACCCAGGGATGAATCTCCTTTGTACGTAGTTAATATATATATGACGCTTCTTGCACGCTGTTGCCTGTCAGATCCGTCAACAATGAGATTTATTTGTTACTCGGAATCACGTGTACAATGATTACAAGTTTTTGACTAATGGCGAGTTTTGCACGGCTCAGAACTCGTTTCGGAGGTGAAGGGTTCAAGGTCGTCCGGAGGTCGCCGAAGGTCGCTGTCTCATGCATGTTAAGCATGAGATATTAAGTTAATCTTATTTTAATGACATTAGTTTTCATTCTTGATGTTGTTGAAATTCCGGACAGATTTACATTCTCATTGATTTGCTTATTCCTCCTGATCTAGAACTGCGTTTGCTCCGAAATTTTTATGGAATAAGTATTAGACTTTTATCTACAACTTCCATGTTGAGAACTTTTACTAATTCGGATTTAAATTATGGTTAAAAATTCCATCTTTGCAACATGTCTGAATTTTTCCAATTTGGTCACAGTTTAGTAAAACAGAGCACAGTCAATGTACACTTCATAAAAATTGATGTTCTTGGTCTCGTTGAAATGATAGCAACATGTTCTACAACTTTTACATATGCCACATTTTCGAGATTCTAACTACAACCTGACTTAAATTAGCAATATTTACAGCTCTTAGAATATGTCTGAAAAACAGTTTTGATAGGTCTCACCAAACAATTCACCATAAATCACCTAGTTCATATTTCGACAGGAAATTTTATATGTGAACCCAGCACTACCACATCTACCCATTTCGATGGAAGTAAAATTTATGTTTAGTTACGAATTTGGGAGAAAACAGCCACTGTATTTGACTGTTTTGGAATTTCCAATAAGGCTGAGATTTGAGTATGTTGGATTTGACTTTAGTCATGGCTTTTTATGACTTCCATGCTTCAATTTATGAATGATACTTGGTTATACATGTGCTTATGGCATTGCTCACCTTATGTTTAATGAAGATACATCCCTTTGTTCATGCTCAATTTGTATTAGGAGCTGGTATATGGTGTTTCAATATGGAAGTTGTATTGTAGTTGATGTCGTTGGTGGGGTTGTGGTGGAACATTGATGAGGTTAGGAAAATATGCAAGTATTGTGGCAAGAAATGTATACAGGAATGGTTAGTTATTAAGTTAGACATGTTGCTTCCATTCTCTCTTATAAGGTTTAGGCATTTTTATTTGCATGCTTGCGCAATTTGCTCGTTCTCATACTTACAATTTAGTTGCATTTAGGGATGTTCCCACGTAAATGCTTAGGTTAGTCCCTTAACTATCTTCCTTAATTAACTAGTTTTGTTAATTAATCAGTTAATTTCTTTATGTTCATTGGCATGTTACTTTAGTAGCTTGTTACTAGTTTCATTGATAGCTTTCCTTATTGTTTCAGAGTGTTTTCTCACTACAGAAGCGTTGACCGTGGACTGCCCGGTCAACGTGGTCAAGGGGCCGATTTGGGTCCCTTGGGTGCGTCGAGCACGTGCAGACGCGACGCGAATTGGAGGTGCAGACGACGTGGAGCACGTCAGCTGGGCCGGGCCGGGATCCTCGGCCTCGAGGGGGCTGAGGGGAAGCCTCGGCCCGGTGTGAGATGCTTGGCCTCGGACAGTCGGACGACGAGGGGAAGCCTCGGCGTCTGGGCTTGATGCACGGCTGATGCGGAGCTGAGGGGGAGCCTCGGCTCGGATGGATGCGCTCGGCCTCGGTCGGTCAGTCGACGAGGGGTAGCCTCGGTCGTCTCGCTTGATGTGCGACCGGCGTGGAGCCGAGGGGAAGCCTCGGCTCGGGTGGATGCACTCGGCCTCAGATGGATGCGCAATGATCCGGGTCGACCGATGGCGCGTTCGCTCGAGCAGGAAGGCGCGACTCCGTTCTTTGGCGGGCCGAGGGGTAGCCTCGGCGAGACGGCGACCTCCGGGATCGGTTGAAGGCGGAGTCGCTCATCGCGGGACGCGCAGGTCCTCGCGTCGGCTCGGCGAGGGGTGGCCTCGGCGGAGCGATATCCTCGTGGTGGAGGAGACGATCGGGCTCGGGGACGTGGGCGCTCGGCTCCGGTTGGAAGGACACTGAGGGGTAGCCTCGGCATCGCTGGATCCCCTGGACCTGAATAGACGATGGAGCTCGTCAGGGGGGTCGGACCTTGGTTCCGACCAATTCCCCTCCGATGCCTAAGTCAGAACGGATCTGTGTAGGAGCTCGGTGGGATCGAGTATGGCTCGCGGAGAGACCGATACCCGAGTCCTCAGGCCGAGCTTTAGAGGAAGAATATTATAGGTGGAAGGAGTAATAGTGATAGTTTACCATACCATCGTTGTAGATCACAGAGATCCGGCCCTTTCAAATGACGCCCGCCCCCTCCTCATATAGACGAATCATGCTCATAATGTGCCATGACGTGACATCATGGCCGCCATTTATGGGGTCGTGCAAATGGGGAAGTGTTGACCCCCTCTAATTGCGCCCACTTGATGACGCCATGAAGGTGGAGTCATGGCCATGAGTGATTGCCATAATTGGCGGGCCATAATGGCGGGGGAGTGATGGCCATGAAGTCTGGCCATGAAGTCGAGCCTTGATGGCTAGTTGGCCATTTAAGTCGGACCATCATTGGCAAGTTATGGCCATGAAGATGGTTGCCATGTCTTACGAGCCATGATGGCTAAAATGATGACCGTTAAGTTGGGCCATCATTTCATCCACTATGAAAGTGGGTAATCTTTTTGGGCCAACTAAGGTTGCTTTCTATTTTACATCTTTAGAAAATAGGCGACCGTGTAAGCATACATGATGAACATTTGGGTCTTAATTACCATAGCGAAGTGATGTTGTATGTACATGAAGAATTAATTAATCCACATATTTTCTGTGTACCTAGTTTGCAATCTCTGCCATGTTTAGCCAGAAAACTTGAAGGTTGGCCGGTTCAGCCTCAGATTAACCCATGCTCCCATCATCCATTAATTTCAGCGTGACCCAGAGATGAATCTCCTTTGTACGTAGTTAATATATGACTCTTCTTGCATGCTGTTGCGGGTCAAATCCGCGCACAATGAGATTTATTTGTTACTGGGAATCACGGGTATAATGATTACAAGTTTTTGACTAATGGCGAGTTTTGCACGGCTCAGAACTCGTTTCGGAGGTGAAGGGTTCAAGGTCGCCCGGAGGTCGCCGAATATCGACGTCTCATGTATGTTAAGCATGAGAGATTAAGTTAATCTTAGTATAATGGCATTAGTTTTCATTCTTGATGTTGTTGAAATTCCGGACAGATTTACATGCTCATTGATTTGCTTATTCCTCCTGATCTAGAACTGAGTTTGCTCCGAAATTTTTATGGAATAAGTATTAGACTTTTATCTACAACTTCCATGTTGAGAACTTTTACTAATTCAGATTTAAATTATGGTTAAAAATTCCATCTTTGCAACATGTCTGAATTTTTCCAATTTGGTCACAGTTTAGTAAAACAGAGCACAGTCAATGTACACTTCATAAAAATTGATGTTCTTAGTCTCGTTGAAATGATAGCAACCTGTTCTACAACTTTTACATATGCCACATTTTCGAGATTCTAACTGCAACATGACTTAAATTAGCAATATTTACAGCTCTTAGAATCTGTCTGAAAAACAGTTTTGATAGGTCTCACCAAACAATTCACCATAAATTACCTAGTTCATATTTCTACAGGAAATTTTATATTTGAACCCAGCACTACCATATCTACCCATTTCAATGGAAGTAAAATTTATGTTTAGTTAAGAATTTGGGAGAAAACAACCATTGTATTTGATTGTTCTGGAATTTCCAACAAGGCTGGGATTTGAGGATGTTGGATTTGACTTTAGTCATGGCTTTTTATGACTTCCATGCTTCAATTTATGAATGATACTTGGTTATACACGTGCTTATGGCATTCCTCACCTTATGTTTAATGAAGATACATCCCTTTGGTCATGCTCAATTTGTATTAGGAGCTGGTATATGGTGTTTCAATATGGAAGTTAGTTGATGTCGTTGGTGGGGTTGTGGTGGAACATTGATGAGGTTAGGAAAATATGCAAGTATTGTGGCAAGAAATGTATACAGGAATGGTTAGTTATTAAGTTAGACATGTTGCTTACATTCTCTCTTATAAGGTTTAGGCATTTTTATTTGCATGCTTGCGCAATTTGCTAGTTCTCATACTTACAATTTAGTTGCATTTAGGGATGTTCCCACGTAAATGCTTAGGTTAGTCCCTTAACTATCTTCCTTAATTAACTAGTTTTGTTAATTAATCAGTTAATTTCTTTATGTTCATTGGCATGTTACTTTAGTAGCTTGTTACTAGTTTCATTGATAGCTTTCCTTATTAATAGTAGTTAATTTATTCCATTCTTGTTATTCCATTCTTGTTATTCATTCTTGTTATTAGTAGCTTTTTAATATTACTTCTCTTTATTCCTGCTTACATAGTATTATGAACTTGCATGGGTTGCTTTAGTGTTGCATGGTATTTCAATAATGTTGCAATTCTATGAAAACATGATATGTGACATTGAGCAATGAAAAAATGTGATATGCTGAGAAATCGATGGAAATAATATCTTGAGAAAGAATGGAAAGGCATGAGATTGAGGATGTATCTAGAGTGATTCAGTCCACGCTAACGTGGATGACACAGGGTGGGGGAGGCCTGGGTAGTACGTAGGTATCAGGACTGGACTTGAGAGGTATACCCCCAGTGTAAGTGCTCCACTGGCGAGATTGATGAGATATGTGATGCCCACAGGGTAATGTACTGAGTGATGATGTGTGTGATTCTATCTCACTCCCGCTAGAGTGACGGTGGAGTTCGAGAGGCCCCGTTAAAATTCATCAGTGCTCGTGTATCACTGGCGGGATAGTTGGAGAGCCACCCACCTGAGGTGAGGTCCAGGTCCTGATATGATGCGGACTATTCAGTGTTCCAAACCGCTAACCAATGAATTGCTTGATTTACTCTTTTATGCGCCTTTAAGTGCGTTCATAATTGTAGCTTAATTATTTTACTTCATCAGCTTGCATTCATTGCTGTCACTGTTATTATCGTAACGCCACCTCCATGTACTCTTTCTTATGGCTGTGTTTACCCTTAGCACCATATTCATGCCATGTCATGCCATGTTGCAATGCTTCATCCTCATGCCGTAGTTTCATTTAGTAGTGGCATTTGGGGTGGAGTTAGATTTCCTACTGGGTTACACATTGACGTGCCCAAATTTTTAACTTGCCCTCCAGGACCGACACGGCCTAGAAAGTATTTCCTTGGTAATGATGGTAAAATATAGCAATCGTATCTTATTCCCGGCATTCCATGCATTATTTGTAAGCGTATCACCTCGCATTTGGGTTCCAAGGTATCCAAGGTGTTCGTGGCAATTAGGCGTCGTTTAAAGTGGTGAATCAAGGTTGTTTCAGAGTGTTTTCTCACTACAAAGCGTTGACCGTGGATAACCCGGTCAACGTGGTCAAGGGGCCCGTTTGGGTCCCTCGGGCGAGTCGAGTTGGTGCAGTTGAGGCTCGAGTCGGACCAGCAGGCGACGTAGAGCGCGTCGACTGGATTGAATCGGAGCCCTCGGCCGTTGGTGGGGCGAGGGGTAGCCTCGGCCCGGGTCGAGACGCTCGGCCTCGGTCGGTTGCGCTCGGCCTCGGCGGTCGGACGACGAGGGGAAGCCTCAATCGTCCAGCTGGTTGCGTGGTCGTCGAGGGGCGGAGGGGAAGCCTCGGCCCGTGGATCTGATGCCCTCCTGCGTAGACGAGAACACTCGTCAGGGGGCCGGACCTTGGTTCTGGCCAAATCCCCTCCGATGCCTAAGTCAGACAGAGATCTGAAAGAGGAGGCCCGGCGGAGACGGTTCGACTCGTGAGGAGATCGGAACAGCGTCTCACGGCGCGAGCGGGGGAGGAAGGAAATGAAATGGGGGAACTCGGTCGTTGATGGAGTACCTTAGGTTCTAGATACCTCTGAGGCGGTCCCCCGTCCTGTCGTCCTCCTAGCCCCTATATAGACCTCCGCCGTGATTGTCCCCGACCCACGTCGCTCGTCCGCCCTCAATCGTGCCCCCTCAATCCGCCCCCCCCCCGTCGCCGCTCCCTGCGCCATGCCAGCACCTCCCCATAACTGCCCTTAAGGGGTAGCGGGATCGAGGGGGCGGTTATCGCAGGAGTGGGCGAGTGACCGGCGTGTTACCGGGGCCGGGTCGGATCAACATGTGGGGGGGTCCCCCATAGGGCCTTATCGAGTGGGCCTGAGTGCGCAGATGGGCTCTTGACCGGCGGTTGGGTCTCTGGGCTTGGGTCTTTCGGGCCTCAGTCAAATAGGCGTAACAATTGCCCCCATCGGTCGGGTCGGTCGGCTTTGGCCGGTTCGGCTCGGCCGATGTGACTTCCGCCGACCTTGACAGGCTCGTCAGTCGATGCCGACTCATTTATTAGTCGTCATCATGAGTTGGCCCGTTCGATACTTTTAAGGCGCGGGCTCCGAAGCGCCTTCGGTCTTCTGATGTTGCCACGTTGTAGCTGCAAGCTTATCCCCACCGCTCGCTAGGTCATCTTAAGTTGAGAATCCGAGGGGTTCGTGAGCCGCCATCCCGTCGTTTTCTCCTTTGTGCTGATCCCTGTTCTGCCCGAGCTCGGCCTCATGTCATCTTCCTCTGCCACGGGTTCGGTTCGGTCGGAGCGCGACGCAGCTCCAGGTCTGGCGGGTGGCCCTCCTTCAGCGATTCGTCAGCACGGGGATGATCTTTCAGGGGTGCCCCCAGAGGTCTTATCGTGGCCTTCGTCGATCTGCGCCACCGCCATCGGGAGCATGCGCTCCGCCTACCTGCTTCCGCCTTACTCGGCTCGTGCCCCTGGGGCTGACGAGCGGATCTGCTTTCCCGGCCCCAACGAGGTTGGAATATATAAGAAGTGCTTCCGCTTCGGGCTTCGTTTCCCGCTCCATCCTTTTATCGTTGAGTTCCTTCAGGCCCACAACGTGTGCCTGTGTCAATTCTGTCCCAACGCCGTCGGGCTCCTCGTCGGGTTCATCGTTGTCTGCATGCTGAAGGGAGTGGTGCCCTCTCTTCGCCTGTTTGCCCAGTTCTACCGCCTGAGCCACCACCAATCGGGGGCGTGGATTTACATCAGCGCCCGCCCGAAGATGACCCTGGTGCTGGGGTTGCCGAGCTCCCTGAAACGCTGGAAGGGGGAATACGTGTTTGTCACGTTCCCGTCGAGTGTACCTTTCCCGGTTCGGTGGGAGGCGGCCGGTGCCGTCATCCTCGATCTGGGTGAGTCGACGGTCGCCGAGCAGCAGACGGCGAAGGACATGCTGGCGATTCCTGCGAGGGAGCGCTCGATCGACGTCCTCTTTAGTGACCACAACTTGCGTAAGACGGTATGGCCCCTAGGTAAGCTTCTCCGAGCGTTCGCCCTCCGAGGTCGTCCAGGTTCTGTTCTGTCTCTCATCTCTTCTTTGAGTGCAGGTGGATTCCCTCTTGGTCCCTCTCCCGCCAGCGCTCTTGTGCAGGTCCCAAATCTGGATCCGTGCAGAAGGGATCATGTGCTGGAGGTCCGGAAGAAGCAGCGGGTCGGGACTGCGACCGGAGGCTCAAAAAGGAAGACGATGTCATCTCCCTCTCTTCCCTTGCTGGGGTCTTCCAAGAGGGTCCGTGAGGGGGACGAGGGGGTCGATGTCTTGCCGACTGCTGATCGACCTCAACCCGCCCCCGTTGAGGTTGCCTGGCCGTGGGTCGGCCCTTCACCCCTCCCGGACGATTCTCTCCCTGATGCTTACAGTCGGTATCTTGGTGCGTTCCGCTCCGCTCCTGGCGAGTTCCCTTCGTCAGGGGAGGGTCTTCTTCGTCCACGCTTCCCAGTGGGGGAGAAGGAGTCGGTGTTTTCGAGCCGCGGAGCCGCCGCTCGAGTGGCCGAGAACTGTTGTCTCCCTCTCGATCAAGTGGTGTTGGACGGAGTCAGAGGTGACTGTTTGGCTACCTTCGTGATCCAGGCTGGTCAACAGGTAGTGTGTCTCTGCTTGTCCCCCCTTTCTCCAGCTGATTTTGCCGTCTTACCTTCGTTGCTTTGGCGCAGTTGTCCTCGGTGGGCCTCTCAATGAGGCGCCAATTCGCGGCTCTTCCCAAAGCCAAATCCGACGCCGGGCGAGGCCCTGAGGCCCCTGGCGAGAAGGGGGAGGCAGGTCAGTTAGAGGAAGCGCGGGTCCAGTCCTTGGATTCTCGCGTAACTGAGCTGTCATCTGCCCTGGAGGAGGCGGACCGAGAGAGAGCCTTGGCTCTGGCTGCAAAGTCGGATGCCGAGGTGCGTCTCGCCGAGATTTTGAGAGGCGCCGACACGTCTGGAGGAGCCGAGCAGATCCCCAACCCTGCTGCTGCCTCCGAGGCCTTGGAGCTCTCCGATCGTCTGGAAGTGGCGGAGGAGCAGGCGAGGGTCCTTCTTGCCCAACTTGGCGAGAAATCCCGGGAGATCGAGACGGAGAGGGCGGAGCACCAACGCCAGATCGAGACCTTAGAGGTCCGGATGCGGGGGCTGGAGGAGGTGGATCCGGCCAGGATCGCTCAGGATGCTGTGGCGGAGTATGCCACCTCCTTTGTTGAGACCGCCTTATCGGAGGCGTTCGAGAAGGGCTTCGCCCGGTGTCAGTCCGAGATCCAAAAGAAGTTCCCGCTCTCGGGGGTCAACTTCGAGGATCTTCGGATGTACCCTGACGTCGAACGGAGTAAGGGGGGAGACCCTAGTGGGCTGCCAGCCTGTGGCTCCACCGGTGCCACCGGAGAAAAATGAGGGAGGGGAATGCCCCTCGGCCTCTTCGTGCACCCTTCTGTATATCTTTTTGCTTTATCTGGAAAGGAATGAATTCAAAACAAATTTATTTCGTAGGAAACGATACATCTATTGAAAGTACGTGTGTAAATGTTCCGCATTCCAAGTGTGAGTGAGAATCCTCCCCTCCAAGTCGGCTAGTCGGTAGGCTGCGGGTCCGAGGACCTCGACGACTTTGTAGGGTCCCTCCCATCTAGCCGCGAGCTTCCCTTTGCGAGCGGTATCAGTGTTGAAGCCCGCTTTCCGGAGGACCAGGTCCCCAAGGTGGAAGCTTCTTCCCCGCACCCGAGCGTTGTAGTATCAGGCCACCTTCTGCTTCTGGCGGATGATGGTGGCCAGTGCCTGCTCCCGTCGCTCATCGAGGAGCTCCAGATTGAGCCCCAGGCCCTGTGAGTTCCGGTCTTCGTCAAAGTATTTGAGGCGGAGAGATTCTTCGCCCAATTCGACCGGCACCACCACCTCGGCCCCGTAGGTGAGCATGAACGGGGTCTCGCCAGTGGCCTCCTTGTGGGTCGTCCGGTATGACCAGAGTATCCCGGGGAGCTCTTCTGGCCAGTTCCCTTCGGCGTCTTTCACTTTCTTCCGGAGGGGCTCTATGATGCACTTGTTGGCCGCTTCCGCCATTCCGTTGGTCTGGGGGTGCGCTACAGAGGCGAAGAGAAGCTTGATTCCCCATTCCTCGCAAAAATCTTTAAACCCAGCGGAGTCGAACTGCTTCCCGTTGTCTGTGACGATGGCCCGTGGCACTCCGAATCTGGAGATGATGGAATTCCATACGAAGCTTTTTGCTTTCTTCCACGTGATGGTGGCCAGCGGTTCGGCCTCGATCCACTTGGTGAAGTAGTCTACCGTCACAATCAGATGCTTCCCCTGCCCTCGTCCCGGTTTAAACGGTCCGAGGATGTCGAGCCCCCATTTCGCAAAGGGGATGGGGCTCACGATAGGGATGAGCTCTGACGGGGGAATCGAGATGTGGTGGGCATACCTCTGGCATTCTTGGCATTTTTGGACGTAGCTTGTTGCATCTTGGGCCAGGGTCGGCCAGTAGTATCCCTGCCTCAAGATCTTCTGCGCGACCATCTTGCCCCCATGGTGATTCCCGCAGATCCCGTCGTGGACCTCCCGTAGGATGTAGTCAGCTTCCTGCGGTCCGATGCACTTCAAGTACGGGAGGACATCCGTCTTGGTCCAGCGTCTCCGGTAGAGCGTCCCTTCATGGATCACGTATCGGAGCGCCTTTCTCTCTAGGGCTCGGCGTTCGTCCCCATCGGTCGGCACCTCCCCGTGAGTGAGGTACCGGATGATCGGGTCCATCCAGGTGGGCTCTTGGTCGATTGCCATCACCTCGTGCTCCTCCGTGCTGGGGGACTGCAGGTTCTCCACGTAGATGGTGCGGCCCAGATCCTTTGGCGAGGACGAGGCCAGCTTTGACAACGCATCTGCCCGCGCATTCTCTGATCGCGGGAGGTGCAAGACTTCCACATTCTTGAACTTGGACATCGCCGCTCTGGTGACAGGGAGATATCTCTGCATCGCCTCCTCCCGTGCCTCGTAACTCCCCAAGAGTTGGTTGACAATGAGCTTCGAGTCGTTGAGGAGGCGGACGGACTCGGCCCCAAGCTCCAGGGCCAGCCTTAGGCCGTTGATCACCGCTTCGTATTCCGCTACGTTGTTCGTGACTGGGAACTCGAACCGCAACGCGTATTCCACAATGTTCCCTTCTGGAGATCGGATTGCAATCCCAGCCCCGCCTCCTGACTGTGTGGCCGACCCATCCACATGGACTATCCACGCTCCTGGATCTCCTGGCTGGAAGTGGTCAGCCGAAAGAAAGGACAAGGGTTGAGCAATTACCGTCGCTGGGTCTCCTTCCTCCGGGGGGCCATTTGTGCACTTGGCGATGAAGTCGGCCAGAGCCTGCCCTTTGATGGCCGTGCGCGGTTTGAATCGGAGGTCGAACTCGCTCAGTTCCACTCCCCAGTTTAGCATCCTTCCCATTCGATCGAATCTCTTGAGGTTCTGCTCCAGTTGTGAGTCGGTCAGGATCAATATGGTGTGGGCCTGGAAATAGGGTCGGAGCCTTCGTGCCGAGAGGACGAGGGCGTACGCCAGTTTCTCCATGGGCGAGTATCGCACCTCCGCCCCCTTCAAGATCCGGCTCGTGTAATATACCGGCCATTGCACCCCACCGTCTTCCCGGATCAGCACCGAACTCACAGCTTCCTCCGCGCACGCCAGGTAAAGGCTCAGCGACTCCCCTTCCCGTGGCTTGGACAGGAGAGGCGGGCTGCGGAGATACTCTTTGAGGTCTTCGAACGCCCTGGAGCAGTCTTCGTCCCACAGTATCGTCTTCCTATTGTCTGCAGGCTCTGCGATCGCTTTCCTCAGGACCTTGAAGAAGGGGAGTGACCTTTCCGCCGATTTGGAAAGGAATCGCCCCAAGGCTGCGATGCGCCCGTTCAGCCTCTGCAGCTCTTTGATCGTTGTCGGCTCGCGCATGTTGATCAGTGCCTCGATCTTGTCAGGATTAGCCTCAATGCCACGGTTAGTTATCATAAATCCCAAGAACTTGCCAGATCTTACCCCGAACGTGCACTTCGCGGGGTTGAGTCAAATGTGGTGTCGCCGCAACCAGTCGAAGGTCTCCCGCAGGTCGGCGATGTGGTCTTCTGGTCGCCTTGACTTGACAAGCATGTCGTCGACGTAGACCTCCAGGTTCCTTCCGATCTGGGAGCTAAAAACCTTGTTGACCATTCTCTGGTAGGTGGCCCCTGCGTTCTTCAAGCCAAAGGGCATCTTCCTGTAGCAGTAAGTCCCCCAGTCCGTCGTGAAGGCTGTCATGTCCTCGTCCCGGGGGTCCATCTGGACTTGATTGTACCCTGAGTAAGCGTCCATGAAGCTAAGCATCTCGTACCCCGAGGCGTTGTCCACCAGGTGGTCGATGCGCGGCAGGGGGTAGCTGTCCTTGGGACAGGCCTTATTGAGGTCACTGAAGTCTACGCACATTCGCCACTTCCCGTTGGGCTTCTTGACCATCACTACGTTCGACAGCCACTCCGGGTACCAGACCTCTCGTATGAAGCCGGCATCAAGGAGACGCTCCACTTCCTCGGAGGCTGCCTTCATCTTCTCGCCGCCCAGGTTACGCTTCTTCTGCTTGACCGGCTTGAAGTTGGGGTCGGCGTTGATCTGGTGGACGATCACCTGGGGGTCTACGCCGGGCATGTCCTCCGGTGACCAAGCAAAGATGTCCAGGTTCGCCTCCAGGCACTCGATCAGCTGATCCCTCAGGTCCTGGCTCAGTCCCCTCCCGATCGAGACGAACCGGCCCTCAACGTCCGTGACCGGGATCTGCTCTTGCTCCTCCGCAGGGGTGGGCCTAGGCCCACTCCTCAAGTCGAGCGCGGCCATCCGGTCGGCTAGACGATCCTCGGGAGCCTCCTCCACCAGTTGATAGCAGATACTCGGTCTCCCCGCGTCGCCTTCGACTCGCCCCATCCCCCCTGGCGTTCGGAAGTTGATAGTCTGATGGAGGGTTGAGACTACCGCGCCGACGGCGTTGAGTAGGGGTCGGCCAATGATCCCATTGTATTCCGACCCGATCCCCAATACGATGAATTCCACCGCCAGGGTCACCGAATCCGGCGCGTCTCCAAGCGTTACCGGTAGATGGATCGTGCCGATGATGGGGGTGGAGTGACCCGTGAATCCTACCACGGGTCCCGAGCGAGGTCGTAAGTCTTCCTTCCGCCGTCCCATTTTCTCCAGGGTTGACAGGAAGAGGACGTCACAGGAGCTGCCGGTGTCGACAAGCAGCCGCCGTACCATGGTAGTGTCTATGACCACTGACACCACCAAAGCCACATCCGAGCTGCGCGCCGTTACGGATGCGCTCGGTCTCCCGACCGGTGGGAACGGGGAGGGCCTCCCGGCCCTTTCCTCACGATCCTCCTCGCGTCGGGCCCGCGCCCATTCTTGCCAACGATGGCGGGCCCTGTCGCCTCGCGTCAGGGCCTTGCTCCCCTTTCGCCGAGATGGGGGAGATCGCGTCATCGCAGATGTGGTTTGTTTCTTCGTGGGACAGTTCGTTCCCACAGACGGCGCCAGATGTTTCAGAGTGTTTTCTCACTACAAAGCGTTGACCGTGGATAACCCGGTCAACGTGGTCAAGGGGCCCGTTTGGGTCCCTCGGGCGAGTCGAGTTGGTGCAGTTGAGGCTCGAGTCGGACCAGCAGGCGACGTAGAGCGCGTCGACTGGATTGAATCGGGGCCCTCGGCCGTTGGTGGGGCGAGGGGTAGCCTCGGCCCGGGTCGAGACGCTCGGCCTCGGTCGGTTGCGCTCGGCCTCGGCGGTCGGACGACGAGGGGAAGCCTCAATCGTCCAGCTGGTTGCGTGGTCGTCGAGGGGCGGAGGGGAAGCCTTGGCCCATGGATCTGATGCCCTCCTGCGTAGACGAGAACACTCGTCTGGGGGCCGGACCTTGGTTCCGGCCAAATCCCCTCCGATGCCTAAGTCAGACAGAGATCTGAAAGAGGAGGCCCGGCGGAGACGGTTCGACTCGTGAGGAGATCGGAACAGCGTCTCACGGCGCGAGCGGGGGAGGAAGGAAATGAAATGGGGGAACTCGGTCGTTGATGGAGTACCTTAGGTTCTAGATACCTCTGAGGCGGTCCCCCGTCCTGTCGTCCTCCTAGCCCCTATATAGACCTCCGCCGTGATTGTCCCCGACCCACGTCGCTCGTCCGCCCTCAATCGTGCCCCCTCAATCCCCCCCCCCCCCCCCCCCCCGTCGCCGCTCCATGCGCCATGCCAGCACCTCCCCATAACTGCCCTTAAGGGGTAGCAGGATCGAGGGGGCGGTTATCGCAGGAGTGGGCGAGTGACCGGCGTGTTACCGGGGCCGGGTCGGATCGACATGTGGGGGGGTCCCCCATAGGGCCTTATCGAGTGGGCCTGAGTGCACAGATGGGCTCTTGACCGGCGGTTGGGTCTCTGGGCTTGGGTCTTTCGGGCCTCAGTCAAATAGGCGTAACAAAGGTCAATACAAAAATGTCAAAGTTTGTAGAGTCGATTACAAAGAACACAGAATCTAGAGAGGAGACATGTGCTATTGCAAAGATCAGATCAATAGCTTTCCAAAAAGATGAAGATTGCACGAAGTGAACGCTATATGAAGAGGTTTTGAGTCAAACAAGCCAGATCATGTGGCAGGCTATATATATATATACAACGATCCAATCCGACCCCCAATAGGATTCCTGTTCTTGCAGAAATCCAAGTCAACATTGATCGAGTTGGAACTTCAATGAAAGTAGGAGTAGTTCTAATAGAATTTTTGAGAGCAGTATGGTCTCGATAGAAATAGGATTTGCGAGAATACAAAATCAAGAAATCTAAATCTATACCAAGAGAGGTCGGCTATTGTTACTTTAGTGCCGTTCCGACTGGGGTCGATCTTTGTAGAATGATATCGGATGAGATTATAGATCTAACGCTGATGTAACGGCCTTCTTTCAATCATTTTTTAAAGAACTCTGTGGAAGATCCTCAGATCTTTTGAAATGATCTTGAGAGAGCACCCCCCCCCCCCCCCCCCCCCCACACACACACACACACACACACACACACACACACACACACACACACATGCAGGCTGTCCCTTGGACAGAGATTCGAGAAGTAGGGCACTGGTTAATCTCATAGGATATGATAAAAGACTTGAGTTAATCTACGACTCCCCAAGAAAAACCAGAGAAGTTACGATAGCTAAGATCCATATATATAGGATCGAAAGTGCTGAAGTTTTGCTGACATGTAGACTGGGATTTGACTGCAAATATTGCCTGGAATTTGACTGACTTTGTCTGCAAACCTCATGCATGAGCAGGATGAACGTGAACGATGGAACAGAAGGAGAGAGTGATTGGCTTCGATTTCGGATCTAACATTAAACCCTCAAACATGGCACTGCGTAGACTGTCCGTGGTCCCTTTGCACAATCCATGCTGCAGGGTCCAACGGGACCGAGCTGGCCTATCGATCGATTCACTGTCAGGACTCCATGATTCAATCGGTTGCAGCCCATGCACGAAATCTCTAACCATGCTTGGTTTGTAAATGGGTTAATTTCAAGGTTTACTATCTCACATGCATGGCTCATTAGATGGTCCCTGTGGCGCAAGATACCGACAACGATACGGGGTGTTAAATGTCTCCTGTCGAACTCCAGCCCATTTGGCAATGCATCTGCGTTTAACTTCATTCATTCGACTGCAGATCTCCGGGCGGATCGAGATTTCTTTTCATTTCCTTTCACAGCTATCGTCTCGTGCCTCCCGCTTGATGGCGCCAAAGGAGATCGCGCTCATTTGGGGCCAACAATCAAGATGCTTTTGGGTCGTTGATGTGCTTGGATTTGGTTTAAGAAGTACTGGTTTAATTCAATACTTCAATCATTCATTACTTCTAATGACCAAATTTGAAGTTGGTGAATGGTGTGTTAGTTATAAAGCATCACCCAGCAAGGACGATTCAAGTAGGGAAAAATATTCAACCCAAAGGAAAACCGACATGTGAGCTGTTCCATTAATTACAACGATCGAGAGAGAGGAGCATCAGCATGTTCCCATCAGTTACAGTTTCAGATAATGGATGAGATGTGAAACGGTTAAGTGTGAAACTTGTGATATGGGATGAAACATGTAAACGAATAAGAGAAGACCGACTTACGATATATGGGATTAGCTCTGATACCATGTTTGAACATGACAAGGTAAACCGGGCCAATTGGCCCAGTGGTCATCCCATCCCTTCCTCGTGGGATGTTGAGGGTCCAAAGCTTCCTATCAAAAAAAAAACGCGACAAGTTTGTGAGAGGACCTACGATTAATGTTCATAAATTAATGATTATCCATTGTTTTAAGCTTCCGAGTTAGATATGTTATTAACTTGTGCAGTTATCAATATCATTAATCATAGGTCCTCTCACGAACTTGTCACGTTTTTTTTTGATAGGAAGCTTTGGACCATCAACATCTCACGACGAAGGGAGGGGGATGACCACTGGGCCAATTCGCCTGGTTTATCTTGTCATGTTCAAACATGGTATCAAAGCTAATCCCGTATCGCAGGTCTGTCTTACCTTATTCGTTTACAAGTTTCATCCCATATCACAAGTTCCATTTACAACGATCGATTGGCCATTGTTGTTCTTCAAAAGCTTGCCAAGCTGTGGAGAATGATAAATCATTTTCTCACAGCTCGTCTATCTCCGTCCCTACTCCCAAAACGATCAAAGAAAAACATAAATTAAAAAGGGGGGCAACCTTTTTCTCTCGTCTTTGTTGCTTTCGATTCTTGCTTTAAGAATTTGTTTTTTCTCCCATCGATGAGATGGATTGATAGATTTTTGAGCTTAGGGCAGCCATGGAGGATGCTTGGCAAGCCAAATGCGGCTCCACGAGGACTCCATGCCATCGATCCTGCCTATGTCCTCCTTGCCGGTGCCCCTCTGCCTCTGCCTATGACGTCACCGTCCACATCAGCGAATCAGATGAAAAAGAATCTGTGACAAGTTTTTCATCACATTATCACTCAAGGGACAAAAACGTTGAGGTGGAAATTCTTCCAAACTGCTGACTTATCCAGGCCGACTTACCCAGGAGGAGGCTGACTTAAACATGCTGACCTATGCAGAGTGATGATGACCTACCCGGTTAACCTACCGACCTACCCAGGCCGACCTAAACAAGGCAATGACGATCCACACAGAGCAAGGACGACCTACTCCAGGAGGACCTAAACAGCCCGACCTACACAGGGCAAGGACGATCACTTTCGACCGACCAGTCCCGAATGACCTATGCACAATGACTTGTCCAGGATGACATACATAAGGGGACTTATATTGCCACCACAATCTGAGCTCATCCAATAGCATGGATGCGGTATTATTTGTAAAACAAGCCAAACAAACAAACTCTTCTGTTTATTTAGCTAAAGTGTTTTTACCGAACTGACATATCTTCGACAAGTATACCCCAGGAGGGCATTTGATCGGCCTTTTTCCCACTTTACTAAAGTGTGTAGGCCCACTGATCATCTTAGAACACTTCACGGACTGGCCGGCTATACGATTGGGGGCTACTCCCTCGTGGACTGATGTAGTTATATGATCGGGGATGACCTCGCGAACTGGTCGGCTATACGATTGTGGGATATTCTCTCGTGGGCCGATCTAGCTATACGATCCGGGATGACTCTCAGAAGACCGTGCGG
This sequence comes from Scilla litardierei, assembly GCA_030789695.1. Taxonomy (NCBI): domain Eukaryota; kingdom Viridiplantae; phylum Streptophyta; class Magnoliopsida; order Asparagales; family Asparagaceae; genus Scilla; species Scilla litardierei. Next base: position 180,901,978 of record CM061140.1, on the reverse strand, counting down.
GCTGGTTGGCTATAAGATCAAGGCCCAATCCCTCACGGGCCGACCCAGCTACATGATCGGGGATCACATTTTGAAGACGTCGCAAACTGGTCTGTCGGCATAGCTCGATATCGGCTAAGTCAAGAGTCCACTCCCCTCGCCTATCGAACTACCTTTATCTTGGCTATATGTCGAGGGGCCACTCCTTTCACCTGCCGAATTACCTCTATCTCGACTATAAGTCGAGGGGCCACTCCTCTCACCTGCCGACACGGCTCGATATCGGCTATAAGTCGAGGGACCACTTCCTTCGATCGCCTGCCAAACCACCTCTATCTCGGCTAGAAGCCAAGGGTGCACTCCTCGTGAGCTAACATAACTAGACGACTGGGGTTACTTCTCTTTCATACATACCACATCACCCGACCTCAACCTTTGTAGCAGTTGAGCTCGAGAGATTGGGCCATTGTTGCACAATTTATGGCCTATTTTTAGGGCCATTAATCTGATAATGAGGGCATGCATTTGTGGTGACCGCTACTCCAACTATTATAGCAACATTCATGACGACCGTTACTCCAATGAATGCCTCCTCATCAATGTTGACAACGAAGCCACTTTATTAGTCTGGAGGTTACAAGGCAATGGCTCACCTATAAGAACTCCAGGAGACAATGGGAGAAGGGGGGCAAGGTGCTACACTCAGGTTTCTCCACACCCAAATAGCTACTTCCACTCTATATTTCTTCCCACATAACTCGGCGTGCCAGTGATCGGACGACCTTCCAATAGGTCGGACGTAACTGCTCCGGGCACCTTACTCATCCACTGACTTAAGCATCGGAGTGGATTTGGGTCAGAACCAAATCCGTCCCCCCCTGACGATTTCTCTTTGTTGTAGATCCACGAGGATAGCTTGGGGTTAGGTCGGGCTTCAACCCAACAGCTCGGACCTAGCTCTCACCAACCCAGGACCGCCCTCCTTGGGTTCCACTCTTCTGCTGACGGAATGCCACATCGCCAGAGGCGTCCTCTTCAGCACACATCTCACTGGTTGACGGATTTACACGTCAACAGTACCAATCCCAAAACCATTAGGGCCTTGGGCCATTTCAGGTGGACGAATGACGAAATGCCGCATGCAATAGGTGTGTCGATCAGGAAGGAATATAATTCAAACCTAATCTCATTATACTCAAAGAATGCACTTTTGTTAGAAGGTAATTGGACTCAAGAGAAAATAGAGATAGAGTTTCTTAGAAATGGAATGAGTAACCATGGCCATAGGCCATGGTTCTCTATATATTAAGAGTAGAGAAGGGAGATGAAGGGCCTCAAGGAGACCAAGGGTCCCCATCACTCATAATAATGGGGACTAATGAGAGTGGGTAATGAAGGAGGGGAGGCCAAAGGCCTCCCTCATTCATAACACTCCCCCTTATCCATTCATCACTTTGGTCTCAGTATTTGAGGCAAAGAGGGGTGGATATTTCTGGATCCAGAGTAAGTGTGTTTGCCTCGTTAAAACCTTAGCTGTAGAAAACCCAGTGGGAAAAAACCCAACAGCTTAAGGGAAAAGAGTGCAACCCACATGTTACTCCCCCTGATCCGTACAAGCTTCAGGCTTGCAGGTCTTTCAATTGTCGCATACCAATGTTCTTTACAAGTTTTACAAAAGTACATTTGGGCAAAGACTTAGTGAAAAGATCAGCTAAGTTGTTGCAGGACTGTATCTGCTGAACTTCGATCTGCTTGTCCTCCTTTAGCTCATGTGTCCAGAAAAACTTGGGAGATATATGCTTCGTCATGTCGCCCTTGATGTAGCCTTTTTGAAGTTAAGCAATGCATGCAGCGTTATCTTCAAACAGAACGGTAGGCTCCAAATCACCGGTCTTCAGGCCAGCAGATTGAAGAATGTGTTGGACGACGGATCGTAGCCAGTAACACTCTCCGCTTGCTTCGTGGATCGCAATGAGCTCTGAATGGTTGGATGATGTAGCTGTTGTGTTTTGCTTCACCGATCTCCAGGAGATAGCAGTACCTCCGTAGGTAAAAACAAAACCTGTTTGGGATTTTGCTGTGTGCGGATCAGAGAGATAACCTGCATCAGCATAACCAAACAATTTGGGGGAGGCACCTCTCTGGTAGTAAAGTCCAAGATCAATGGAACCCTGAAGGTATCGCAGAAGATGCTTTACTCCGTTCCAGTGGCGCTTTGTGGGCACTGCACTGTGTCTGGCTAGAAGATTAACTGTAAACGCTATATCGGGACGCGTACAGTTAGCCAGATATAGAATTGCTCCAATGGCACTGAGGTAGGGTACTTCAGGACCCAGTATCTCCTCCCCCTCTTCCAGTGGCCGGAAGGGGTCCTTATGTACATCTAGTGATCTTACGACCATAGGAGTACCTAAAGGATGACATTTATCCATATGAAACTTGTGTAGAAGTTTCTTTGTATAATTAGATTGGTGTAATAGGATTCCACCTCTTAGGTGTTCTATCTGTAAGCCAAGACAATACTTTGTTTTACCTAGGTCTTTCATTTCAAAAGTATGTTTAAGGCTTTCAGATATCTCTTTGATCTCTGCAGGAGATCCTATGAGATTTAAGTCATCTACATATACAGCTATGATGACAAATCCTGTTCCCGTTCTTTTGATAAAGATACACGGGCAGACTTCGTTATTCGTGAATCCTTGCTGTGCAAGAAAATCACTTAGTCTGTTATACCACATCTTGCCCGATTGTTTTAGACCATATAATGATCTATGTAGCCTTACAGAGAATACGTCCCGAGGTATCTCTTTCATCTCTGGGGGTAGATTAAACCCATCAGGAAGTCTCATATAGATATTTTTATCTATATCGCCATATAGATATGCAGTCACAACGTCCATGAGCTGCATTTCTAGGCTTTCCAGAGAAGTTAGGCTGATTAAAAATCGGAAGGTGATCGAATCCATGACCGGGGAATACGTATCTTCGTAATCAATCCCCGGTCTTTGGGAAAATCCCTGGGCTACAAGGCGTGCCTTATAGCGAACGATCACATTATTTTCATCTCTTTTTCTTATGAAAACCCACTTATATCCCACAGGTTTTTCACCTACTGGTGTTTGGACTACTGGTCCAAAGACTTTGCGTTTCAAGAGTGAGTCCAGCTCTACTCTTATTGCCTCGTCCCACTTTGGCCAATCATCTCTGCGTTTACATTCAGCTAGAGATCGTGGTTCGACGTCATCGTCATATTCAGTGACGTGAACGGCAATATCGAACGCAAAATCGTCGTCGACGACTATGCTATTTTTGTCCAGTACTTCTCCAGTACGTACAAAATTTAATGATGTTTCTCCTATTGTTTCCTCTGCTGGGGAAATCAGGAGGGGAGAAGTAGCTGGTCTGAGCTCAGCATCCTGTGGAGGGATAATCTTAGTATCGTCAGGAGTCTTCCTCTTTCGAGGAACTTTATCTTTTGAATCTGGTGGGCGTCCTCTTTTCATTTGAGGTACAACCAAATCTGCTGCCGGTGGGCTGCATCCATCTATGGGGATGTCAATCCTAGCTGGCGTATTGGCAGCAGGGACGTGTGAACGGACAATCTTCTGGTTGTCCGTGAATTTATCCGGTAAAAGATGTACTGTATTCTGGATGTGAAGGATCTTCAGGATCTCATCTTCACACAGATTAGTACGCGGATCATATAGGGACAAAGACTTCTGGTCCCAACTAATGGTCTCAGAAGCTTCTGGCTTCTTAGACTGTGTGCCCAGTTTTGGAAAAAATTTCTCATTAAATTCACAGTCTGCAAAACGTGCCTTGAATGCGTCACCCGTCAGGGGTTCAAGGTATCTGATAATAGAGGGCGAATCAAACCCAATATATATATCTAGACGACGCTGAGGACCCATTTTGGTCCTCTGCGATGGTGCTATTGGGACATATACCGCACAACCAAACACTCTCAAATGAGAGATATCCGGAGGTGCGCCGTATGCTAGTTGCATCGGGGATAAAGTGTGACCTCCAGAGGGTCTTATCCTAATAAGTGATGCGGCATGTAAAATAGCATGCCCCCAAGCATCCACAGGCAACTGGGATTGCATAAGCAATGGACGTGCAATCCATTGGAGTCTCTTTATAAGAGCCTCAGCTAATCCGTTTTGGGTGTGAACATGTGCTACCGGATGTTCAACTTCAATACACGTTGCCCGGCAATAGTCTTCGAAGACTTGTGAAGTAAATTCTCCCGCATTATCAAGACGTAGTTTCTTGATATGGTTATCGGGGAAATGAGCACGCAACCTTATTATTTGTGCCAATAGCTTTGGAAAAGCTAGGTTGCGGGTGGACAATAGGCACACATAAGACCATTTGGTTGATGCATCAATCAGTACCATGAAGTACCGAAATGGGCCACTTGCGGGGTGAATAGGCCCGCAAATGTCACCATGAATTCTCTCAAGGAAGCCAGGAGACTCTAACCCCACTTTCAGGAGGGACGGTCTCGTTATAAGTTTTCCCTTGAAACAAGGGAGACATGGAAATTCACCCTTTTGAAGAATCTTCAGGTTCTTCAATTTGTGTCCACGGGATTCGGAAATGATGTGTCGCATCATTACTGTTCCAGGGTGACCAAGTCTATTGTGCCAGAGTTCGAACTCTGGCAGTGATTGGCACGTCTGGTGCTCAGTCATATTGGCTTCTATTGGTTGAATGTATGTTTGGTAGAGACCCGACGGGAGTCCCTTGAATCGTTCGTAGATGATCTTCCGGTCATCTTTATGACGAGTTACATACAGATATTCAACCGTATTTTCATCTCTGGTTTCTAAGTGATATCCGTTTAAACGAAAATCCTTGAAACTTACGAGATTCCTATTTGATTTAGGAGAGAATAATGCATTTTTTATTTGAAGTCTTGTGTTATTTGGGAGCAGTATAATTGCTTCACCAGATCCTTCGATTATTTGGGACAGTCCTGAAATTGTGATAACAGGACCGTCATATTTATTTACGCTATTAAAATAGCAATGATCGCGAAGGATTGTGTGCGTTGAGGCACTGTCCACTAGGCACTCAGACATCATCTATATAAGCAAAAACGAAATTTTATTTGAGCGAAAATGTAAACATTCATTCGAAAATAAAAGTTCGTACTTAAGCAAATAAAAGATGAAGATACATTTAATTCTAAAAAGCATAAATAAACGATGATGCTCAATCGAGAAGGTCGTCGTTCTCGAAGTCTTTTGCAGTAAACATTGTTGGCGGCTGAACAGCCGCCAAGTTTGTTTCAGGTAGAGACTTCTGGCTCGCCTGGTATAGATCCTGGAGGTGGCGAGGAGTGCGGCAGTTTCTGGACCAATGGCCAGTCATGCCGCATCTTTGGCATTTATCCTCCCAGTTCTTCTTTGGAAGTGACACTTGCTCGGTGTTATTTCGTTTCCAAGTGAAGTTTCTTTTTCCCTTATTGTTTTTGTTTGTCTGGGGAGCTGCACCTCTTGGTTGCTTCATTACAGCTTTCCCTTTAGTGTTTTTAGCCTTCCTCTTGTTTTTCCACTTCTGGGGAGAAACGTGATGGGCTTCAGGGATAGGGGCAGTGCCAGCTGGACGTAAGTTATGAGTTGCAAGCAGTAAGTCTCGATTCTGCTCTGCCCTAAGTAGGCATGAGATCAGATCGGAGAATTTCGTGAAATTGCGTTCTCGATACTGCTGCATGAGGATTGCATCTTTCTCGTGAAACGAGGTAAATGTCTTTTCCAACATGCGTTGTTCTGTCACTTCTTCACCGCACAACTTCAGGCGTGAGGTGATGTTATGAAGTGCAGAATTGTACTCAGCGACGGACTTATAGTCCTGAAGTCTGAGGTTTTCCCACTCATAACTGGCACGCGGTAATATAACATCAATTTGATGTTTATACCGAGCTTCCAGCGCTGTCCACAGGTCCTTTGGATCCTCAACCGTTAAGTATTCGGCCTTTAAGGTCCGTTCTATATGTTTCCTAATGTAGATTATGGCTTTCGCCTTATCTACATCGGATACAGCGGTTGTAGGGCTGCTGCTAGTTGTAGCAGAGGCTTCGGCCGCTGCTGGGGCCGAGGAAGGAGCCAAAATGGACCCAAGGAGGGCCATCGAACGCAAGTGGAACTTCAGGTCCACTCGCCAACTCAGGTAATTTGTCCCTGCAGAGTCAAGGACTTCGAAATCGACGCTTGCCAATTTTGCCATTTATCTACGCAATTTAAAATGAGCATGAATTAATTAAAATTAAAAATTCATGCATAAATAAATAAACAAGTAAAAATGCGGGGATCGGCCAGATACCCAAAAATAAACAGTCCAAAGTTCGTTTACAGTCCATAAAAGGAAAGAAAAATACAACTGCGGAAACCCAAACTGAACTGGGTCCCTATATCTCCGTCTTCATATGCTGTTGCATCGAGCTTTGGCTTACACAGTCATGAATCGACTCCTTGCGGTCCAGCGGACGCGGCCAGGGAATTGACTAAGCCAGGACCACTTGTTACCCAGTCAAGCTAGGTTGGTCCAGCAAACTTAGCCAAGCACATTGACCGACATCATGATCCATTGAAGGAGTTTTCATCAATTCTATGTGCTGTTGCATCGAGCTTTGGCTTTAAAATACAAATTTCCTCACTTACAAATTCTCTCAAAAGAAAATAAAAGTGCAAGGAAAGTAAATAGGTATACAATGGCCGATCCCGAAAAACACATTTTTACTGATTTAAGCATCCACGCAGTTCTAAATATGCTACGGGCATAAAAGTAAACAACCACGCATATATCTCAAGCAAAACATATGGTAAAGGAAACTAGAAAATATAATTATCTCGTAGACCACGTGGAAACGTCATACACCGTTAGGTTAGTTGACTAACGGCAGAGCGGTCTCAGGATCTTTAAGATAGTTATATTTTGAAAAATAGAGTCCTAGTAAACCATAGATAAAAGTATGCAAGAGCGATGTTTAAATTAATTTGTCAACATGGAATATATAAATTATTTTTGAATTTACTTAGGGGAGAGTCCCGTTTAGGAATTGGCATAAGGTCATTATTTAGTATGCTAAAATATATACCTTTGGGTAATAGGGGCTGCAGGCCCATCTCTCAATTTTAATTAAATTAAGTCAAATTTTGGGTTAGGGAATACCAATAATCCCAAGAACCCTAAATCTGTCTCCTCAAATGCCACCCCTTCACTTACTGTTTCTGTTTTTTTTTTCAGTGGCCAGACCCATTTTTAAAATACAGGCGTGGGCCAGAATCCCCCTCTACCGGAGTTACAGGCGGCAACCCCCCCTTCTGGGAGGAGCAGCGGCCCCCATCCCCTCCCCCTGCCCGGGGGGGGGGGGGGGGGGGGGCGTTTCCGTCAGTCACCCCCCGCCTGGGGGGGTATTATCAGCGCCCCCCCCCCGCCTGAGGGGGGGCGTTCCGTCTGCGCCCCCCCCGCCTGGGGGGGTTATTCTCAGCGCCCCCCCCGCCTGAGGGGGGGGGGGGCGTTCCGTCAGCGCCCCCCCCCCCCCCCGCCTGGGGGGGTTATAATCGGCGCCCCCGCCTGAGGGGGGGCGTTCCGTCAGCGCCCCCCCCCCGCCTGGGGGGGTTATAATCGGCGCCCCCCCCCCCCCGCCTGAGGGGGGGCGTTCCGTCAGCGGCCCCCCCGCCTGGGGGGGTTATAATCGGCGCCCCCCGCCTGAGGGGGGGCGTTCCGTCAGCGGCCCCCCCGCCTGGGGGGGTTATAATCGGCGCCCCCCCCCGCCTGAGGGGGGGCGTTCCGTCAGCGCCCCCCCCCCCCCCCCCCCCGCCTGGGGGGTGGCGGGTTTTCCGGCAGGGCCCCCTGCTTCCGGGGGGGTGTTTACGGCAGGGCCCCCATCTCCGATCCGGGGGGGTGAAGGGGAGGACAAAATTTTTTTGATTTTTTTTATACTGTTATCAACCCAAAATAGTGGAATTTGGGTGAAAAAACAGCTTTATTTTGTATTTAATTTATTTTTGATATGTTGATTTGTATTAAAAATCATAATAATCAACATATTACCTATAGATAAAATATCTACAAGAATAATTTATATCTAATAGGATAGAATTTTACCTCTAGATAAAATATCTAGGGAAGAACAAATATTTGTAGATTAAAAATCCCAGCTCCGAAAAACGTCGAGAACACCGCAGCGCTCCAAACGAATCGCCGCAGCAACCAAAGATTCCTTGCGCGTAGGGGATCAATTTGGTGGGGATTTCTGGATTGGATTTGTGCTCAAGGAAGAACACGTGCTGATAACGTGTTAGAAGGTAATTGGACTCAAGAGAAAATAGAGATAGAGTTTCTTAGAAATGGAATGAGTAACCATGGCCATAGGCCATGGTTCTCTATATATTAAGAGTAGAGAAGGGAGATGAAGGGCCTCAAGGAGACCAAGGGTCCCCATCACTCATAATAATGGGGACTAATGAGAGTGGGTAATGAAGGAGGGGAGGCCAAAGGCCTCCCTCATTCATAACAACTTTAACTTATTAGCGTCCACAGATGTTTTTATGATTATTATCATTTAATGTAGAATTTTGTCTCATTCTTTGGTTTTTATTTGTGCTACTGATTAGATTAATGACATTCTATAAGAAAGATTAGGCCATCATAATACCATATGGGTGTTAAATAAAACAAATTAGCATTGATTAAGAAATGTAAATCTTCGGATTTATGTGCATCATTGGATTCTTTCATATGTTCAGGAAACATTTTCTCGATTTTATTTTCTTTGAAATAATATATATATCGTTAATATACATACTTTTTGGCTTCATTCCCAACTACGATGCTAATTCATCTGTGTCATGAGAGGGAGGGCCATATAGATGACTCTTGCATGTATTATGCCTATCCATGAACAATCAGCCTAACTAAACTTATTGACATTCTATTATCAGAATCTTCTTGTGAATTTTCTCAATATGTGCCAATTTATCGATAATGAGTTAGAGTACATCCATCCCAAGTTTGCATCCAAACTCAATGCATCTACCAAATTCCTATCGGCCTAATGATTTCTATGCGTTTGCAATGCACACATCTACCAAAATGCTAAGATTATTCATCACCCTAGGGTTCATAAAATCACAAATGGATTCATTAAAGTTTGGATACCCAAAAGAGGGACCATCCAAATGAAGGATGAATATGTTTATGGGTTTACAACAATGATTATTGCAACAATAATTATAGATTTTCATATGATAGGAAATCTAAACCCAATTGGGTTTGGTTCCCTACTTTTTGATTGCTAACCTCATGGACTCAAAAGAAAAAAGTACCAAAATTTTTTGATTTTTTCAGGTACTCAAATATATTTGGAGATTGGAAAAATAGCTTGCTTGCCTCCAAAATGTAAACTTTGCATATTTGCACGGGAGGATAAAAATTAATAAGCTTATTTGCAGGGGAGCTAAAAGCTTTTTGTTAGTGCACGGGTACGGATCATGGAAGAGTATCCACATACCCGGCCCATTTAGTACCAACGACCCGAAACCCGTAATTAAGGCGGTGTAATACCGAGTCAAGCGTACGACTCATTCGACCGTTGAGCTCCCGCTGATACTCAAGGTGAAGTAAATGGGGCAGAATAAATGGGCAACCGTTATCTCGAATCCCGAAGAAGATTACGCTTGAATCAATGAGGGACAGTTACTTACAACCAATATAGAACTGCCTACAAATACCTGAAAGAACAAAGGTAAAGGGGTTCCAATTCCCAAGATATTGTTGTCTATAAACTTAAAGTGACAACAATGCTGCCTATGAATTGTGAATGCGGTAATGGAGACCGTCAAAATGAAAGTAACGAGAAATCGATTTATAAACTAAGAGTGAGTCAGAGTGTTTAATGTCTGGAGCGCTCGATCCATTATAAAATGGGTGAGACTCCAGATACAAGTTTGGGAGAAACACGGATAAATTTTAGGAGTTAATGAGTGGACATATGATAGATTTCTCACTCGCTTGTCACTCCCGAAAGGGGGAATTGACTAGATTTAGAGAGGCCGGTGGAGTACTCGTGATGCACCATGCGATAATTGTTGGTTTTCTCCGATAAAAATTGAGATTGTCTCACTTCCGTACCTTGCCCCGTTTGGGTTGGGACTTATGAGAGGCCCTCCAGTGCACATGTCGCTGGTTGAGATACCACTTTTCATCCACACCGGGTGAAGTCTGGCTCCTTAGCGTCCTACGGGTTACTCGAGTTTCCAAATCATCACTAAACATCTAACTTTAACTAATTTAATCTAACCTTTATGTTCCCTTGTTTCTTTTTACTTTCAACATCTGTATGTCATGCTTATTTTTAATTCTGTATTAGTTCTTTGGTTGTTGTGACACATGTAGATAGATGATTAGTTAGAAGGACCAGTTCTAAAACTGTATCCTATTAGCGATGTTAGGAGTTCCTACTGGGTCACGCATTGACGTGCCTCCCTTGTGGTTTTCAGGAGTAGGACCTAGCAGCATGTGCATGTTTCGACGCTAAAGACCGTTTCCAGTTCAGAGGTAGAGCCTGCGGGCGACTTTGCCCCGTTGGACTTCCCTCTGGTAGATTAGTGGGTGCGTGGTACTGTGTGTGGACCTCTTTTTGTACTTTTATGGTTGTGGATTTCTCTTTTTTGTACCCCTTGTATAAATGATGTATGATGTACTCCTTGTAATGATGTAATAAAAGGAATAATTTGTTCTTTATACAGTGTGTTTCTCTGTTGTTGTTTCTGTGTTGAGTTGGAGCATCATCAATACTTTCCAACATATGCGCAGTGGCCTGCAGAATCTTTCTGTTCTGAGCAGTATTTCTCTTTTCTCTTCTTGTCTTTCTTCTTCACACCCGTAGTTTCGGGAATACCTGATACGGATTCGTACTTATCGGGTATCCTGGAGAACGGTTCGTGACAGCAGCTATTTCCTAAAATGGATTTCATGAAACACTCTCCACCATCAACTCCTCTCTGATATCCCCAGCTGGCACACACAACCTGGCTCCAAAACTCAGCGAGCCATCCTCATGAATCAAAAGTCAGTCCGCAGACCCGCTTCAACCTGCCCTCGAATCCTTACCAATTTCGGATCTCCGGCCTGACTCGCCTTAATCCGATCCACGATCGTTGACTGCACATGCATGTACATCAACGAAGAAGCCTCCCCGGGAAGAACAATCTCTACATCGGACCCGCAAAAATCCTGCTGCAATCTCCACTGCGAAGTCAACATCATCACCGCGGGAAGCCTACTCAAGGCATCTGGAACCACATTCACCTTGCCAGGGTGATACTGCAAATCAATCTCGTAATCTGTCATAAGCTCCAACCATCGACGCTGTCGCATGTTGAGCTCCTTCTGGGTAAAAATATACTTCAAGCTTTTGTGATCGGTGAAGATTTTCACTTTTTCACTCAGCAAGAAGTGCCTCCAAATCTTAAGAGCAAACACAACGGTAGCCAACTCCAAATCATGCGTCGGGTAATTCTTCTCATGAACCTTGAGCTGACGCGACGCATAAGCCACCACATGCCCGTGCTGATGCAATACACAACCGAGACCCTTGCCAGAAGCATTGCAAAAGATCTCGAAGCCTCCACTGCGGTCAGGCACAGCAAGAACAGGGGCAGACGTCAAACGCTCTCTCAGAACACCAAAGGCATCCTCACAATCACCCGACCAAACAAAAGCAACATCCTTCCGCGTCAACCTGGTCATCGGCTCCGCAATACCGGAAAAGTCCTTAATGAATCGCCAATAATATCCCGCCAAACCAAGGAAACTCCGAATCTCAGACGCAGACAACGGAACAGGCCACTCTCTGATGGCCCTGATCTTCTCGGGATCCACTGAAATACCGTCACCAGTCATCACATGCCCGAGAAAAGCAACACTGTCCAACCAGAACTCGCACTTCGAAAACTTGGCATACAACCGATGCTTCCTCAAAATCTCCAACACCGTCCTCAAGTGCGAGGCATGCTCTTCCTCTGACTTCGAATAGATCAGAATGTCGTCAATAAAGATAACGACAAACTTATCCAAAAAGTCATAGAAAACCAGATTCATCAAATTCATGAAAACTGCAGGCGCGTTAGTTACACCGAAAGGCATAACCACGAACTCATAGTGTCCATACTTCGTTCTGAAAGCTGTCTTCGGCACATCATCCTTCTTCACCTTCAACTGATGGTAACCACTCCTCAAATCCAACTTAGAAAACACCCTCGATCCTCCCAGCTGATCAAAGATATCATCGATGCGAGGAAACGTGTATTTATTCTTGATGGTCACCGCATTCAACTCCAGATAGTCCACGCACATGCGACGCGAACCATCCTTCTTCTTCACCAACAACACCGGTGCTCCCCACGGAGACACACTGGGATTAATGTAACCCTTCTGCATAAGCTCATCCAGCTACTTCCGCAACTCTTCCAATTCTGCTGGCGCCATACGATATGGTGCTTTTGAAATCGGCTGCGCACCTGGAATCAAATCAATAGAAAACTCTAAAGCTCGATCGGGTGGCAGTCCAGACATCTCCTCGGGGAAGACGTCATCAAAATCTCGCACCACAACTGGCCTCTCCAACTCCATCTGTATAGCCACAACCTCCACTGGTCTGGCCCGAAATCTGACAGGACCAAGCGAACTGCTACCACGGCTGAACTCAAATACTGGATGTCCGGGAATCTCGAACACCACCATCTTCCTTCGACATTCAATTGTAGCATAGAAGCTCGCAAGCCAATCCATCCCAAGGACCGCATCGTAGTTGATGATGTCGTGGACAATGAAATCAGCACAAAGCTCACGTCCACAAACCACCAACGGGCAAGAATTGAACCCACGATGCACCGAGACCACACCGTTCCCTGTAACGATGTTCCAACTCTTGGGGAGAGGGGACGTCGACAAGGAATGCTTCTCCACGAAGCTCCGGGCCAAAATGCACATCGACGCACCTGAGTCAAAGAGGACTCGGGCAGGGAATGTGCAAACCAAACCCACACCTAACAAACAGTCTAATCAATCCAATCTTACTCTAGCAACATTCATACACAAGCAACCAACATAATTTAACAATCAACTAATTAAGAAAGGAACAACTAGATTGAAAGTTACCTGCAATGACCTCATCCATAGCCAAAATCTCCTCCTCGGTCATCAGAAATGCCTGCCTCCTCGGCGGAACAGCCTGCTGAAAGGCATGCCCTTGTGGAACAAGGGGTACCCCACGACCAGCGGGCACCGGGGCTCTCTGCTGCAACGGCGGGGCAGCAATAGGTGCCCTCCAAGGCTGCTTCAACCTCGGGCACTCCCTAAGAACATGGGCGGGATCTCCACAGGCAATACATTGCCCCAAGAACCTCCTACACGATTCCTTGATATGGCCCTCCTTGCCACAGAAATGGCAAGTCTTCTGAACAGGCCCTCCTGGCCTCTTAAACTGAACAGGCTGGTTCGGCCTGAATCCAGGTCTAACCACATCTCTCGCCTGTTCCACAGGCCTCTTCCCAGCACCAACAATAGACCCACTCCTCTGGTTCACGAGCAGCTCCTGCCTCTTGGCTGCTACCAGAACCTTCTGATAAGATTCCCGGTCAGAAGAGGTCACAAAACTCTGGAGCTCCGAAGCAAGTCCCTGCAGGAACCTCTGAGCTCTCTCCTCAGCGTCCTGCACCATCTTCGGTGCAAACCGACTCAGCCTCATGAACTCTTGGTGATACCGGTCCACCGACGAGCTTCCTTGCTTCAGATCGATAAAACGCTGCAGCATCTCCTCCCTGGCAGCTTTTGGGAAGAACTCACCATCAAATCTGGCCTTGAAGGTAGCCCAGACGATCGGCTCCTCCAACATCTTCTCTTCAGCATCCCACCAATTCCTGGCGTTATCCCTCAGCTGGCGCTTCGCCAAGTCAACCCAACTAACTTCGTTGACCTTGGACATCTTCAGATTGTCCTCAATATTCCTCATCCATTCATCAGCAGCTAGTGGACCTTCGGTTCCATCAAAATACGCAGGACCCAGCTCTCTGAACTGCTTCGCTCCAGGCTCAGGGCGAGGGGCTTCCACCGCCCGAGCAACTCGAGCCACCGGAGCATTCTGTACCTGCAGAAGCACACCCTGCTGAACTTGCATCATCTGCATCATCATCCGCATCATCTCTCCGTTAGTGGGCTCCCGCTCAGGCTCCTCGTCATGAGGGGGCACACCACTACCACCACCACGGGTGATTCGCCTTCCTGCCATCTAATGACACAGAAAACGAAACAATTAGACTCATAGCTTAGGGCTCGGATGTCGAATTTATTTGTTGAACAATCTTATATTATTATCGTTATCCCGATAATTGCAGTTACAGAAAGGACCTGCATGGGCCACCACTAAAACCTGTCACGCCCCGCTTCCCTAAAATGGAGGCGAGACGTGAGAAGGTCCGCTCAAGCGTGGAGCTGTGAAGCTGCACGCCTGATAAGCGTAAATTTAGTTTAAGCAGGTCCCTGTAATTGCAAACGAAACAACAACAATAATGATAATAGGATGAGACGGATATGACATACCAATCCCACAGTTTGTCCACAAAATATTCAACATCACAGAAAAAGCCACCAGGCTAAAAGAAAAAGTCTAAAGACCCAGAACAAGGCCCAACAAAAGCAAAACATAACAGAGTGTCAAACTAGGTGCCACGCACCGACAACCTAAGCAATCTAACAAAAACTAGACGTAGACACTAAGACTGATCTTCAGTGTCTACGAAGTCCTCGTCCAACACGGGCGCAAGCTCGGCGTCCGCAAACACCTCACCCTCAGCAAGTAACTCTGGCTCGGGGTCTAACATGTGTCACCCAAAAGAGAAAAGTGGCACATGTCAGCAAGTCTAAAAGACTTGGGCAAGGAAACTTAAAGTAACTAACAACCTAGCATTTATAATATTAGCAATGATATGACAGTTTAGTTTGATGCAGCAGTTTAAAAGAGCGACAAGCACGCACGATGTAGCGAAAGCTACCAATTCACTAATCACTAATCACTTATCACTGTTTATCACTTAGTGCATAGAGAGTCCACCTGCTGGCCAGCTCGTGGCTCAGGCCGCTTATCTCTTATCACTATTAATCACTTGTGCACTAGAGATTTCGCCTGCTGGCTGGAGTGGCGGATCAGGCCAACTCGGGGCTCAGATGGCCACATATCTCTTACCCCACCCATATGTGTCGAGCGTTGGGGTTTCCAACTAACTGAGCTCGCTTCTGGAACACGAACCAGGAATATAAGTATTGTAGCGTGTGCTACGCAATCACGATGAGTAATCAACATGCAATGCCATGAACAGATATTTGCGTACCGTTAGTTGAATTTAAACGTGACATACAAGCATGATGAAGGTGACGGACCAAGCTTCGTTGTCAAGCTAGGTCAAGGACGTCTAGACGGCTATCCTTTCACCGTCTAGTCTCTTTTACGCTAAAGCAAGGGAAATGGCCTAAGACATGGCCCAAAACAAGAGATGCAAGTTTCACTTGCCTGATACCGGGGTTGACGAGCAATGAAGATCGTCACAAGCTAAACTACGGATGGATCACTGTTATAGCAAAACAATTATTAGAACAACGATTCTAAATCGATTTCTTAATGGAACCCTAATCATCTAATAATCCATTTTATTAGGGTTTCACAATGTCAATGTGGGTTATGCTAAAACTAAAGGAATCGAGTATTACCGTGAAGAAGCGAAGGAACGATGCCGAGCAACCACGGCAACGGAAGAACGATCCGGCTCAGATCTGGAAATGAGGGGAAAAATCTGGAGAAATGGGTTTTGATGTGGATTTTGGGGGTTTGATGAAGGTTTGGGGAAGATGGAAGTTGGGTTGTGACAAGGGAGGGTTTGGATGATGGAGGATGAGCTTGGGATGAAGGATTAATGGTTTGAGGAAGATGGGGGCTCAATGGGGGAGAAATTAGGGCTTTAGTTTATGAGGAAGAAGAAGAAAACGTTTGGAGGGGTATTTATAGAGTTTGGTGGCGGCTAGGGCAAAACTAGGGTTTCCTATACTGTTTAGTCGGTCAAAGAACAACTGTTGACCGACTAGTTTGAGAACTAGTCGGTCGGTTGACCAACGCAGACCGACTAAGTGTAAACAGTAGCTCCAGTCGAAAACCTGAACTAAGAGTTAGTCGGTCAAAGAACAACTACTGACCGACTAGTTTAACATCTAGTCGGTCGATGAACGTTCTTAGACCGACTAAGAGTAAACAGTAACTCGATTGTACGGAAGAACTAAGAATTAGTCGGTCTGAGTACAAAACTTAACCGACTAGTTTAACAACTAGTCGGTCGAAAGATGAACTTAGACCGACTAAGAATGAACAGTACTGATACCAAAAATTAGTAAATGAGTTAGTCGGTTAAAGAAGCATTGCTGACCGACTAGTTTGCAACCTAGTTGGTCAACCAACGTTCTTAGACCGACTAACGATAAACAGTAACTCCTGAATAACTTTTCAAGCCCGCTAGTCGGTTCAAGAAGGTTTTCCGACCGACTAGATCGTCATCTAGTCGGTGAGTGCCCCTTCTTATACCGGCTAACGTGCACCAAAAGTTCCGAAATGGGGCGCGAAGCTCCGGGATGGTTTCATAAGTCTCCTAGGCTCGTTCTAACTCTAAGATATCGACGTTATGAAGCCCGTCACGAATGACATACTTCAAACACGCCGACCGACGGAAGAATCTAGAGAATCACGACGAAACGAACGAAAATGAAACTACGGGGACGGAAATGGAAATCTCAACAAGGGAAAGCAACCAAATATACAAATATTTATAATAAAATCCATACATGAAAAACCAGTCGTTACATCCTCCCCAAATTAAGAAAAATTCCGTCCTCGGAATTCCCAACACTCACGTGCCCGGGAACAAAAGTGGGTAGCGCTCTCGCATCTCATATTCTCTCTCCCAAGTAGACTCTCCCGGCGAACAGTGCCGCCACATCACTCTAACAAGATCAACGACCTTGTTCCGAAGTGACTTCTGACGCCTGTCCAGAATCTGCACCGGATGCTAGTCATACGTCAAATCTGGGCGAACGGCGATCTCCGAGAAATCTACGGCATGAGACGGATCGCTGATGTATCGACGAAGCTGCGACACATGGAAAACATCATGGACTCCTTCCAAAGATGGCGGCAAGGCTAAGCGGTAAGCTACCTCGCCAACCTTCTCCATAACATCAAACGGTCCAATGTATCACGGGCTCAACTTCCCTCGCTTCCCAAAACGGATCACTCCCCGATTCGGGGAAATCCTCAGAAACACATGATCGCCCGGCTGAAACTCCAAGGGACGACGTTTCGCATCCGCCCAATGCTTAAAACGGTCCTGAGCAATCCTCAGCCTCTCCCGAATGTTCCTGACGACCTCCACAACCTCCACAATCATCTCAGGCCCCAACAGCTCCCGATCGCCAATGTCCTCCCAACTCAATGGCGATCGACATTTCCTCCCATACAAAGCGGCGAAAGGCGCCATGCCAATAGACGCCTGGTAGCTGTTGTTGTAAGAGAACTCCACCAAGTGTAGATGGTCCTCCCACGAACCCTTGAAATCCAACATGCACGCTCTCAGCATGTCTTCCAAAATCTGAATTGTCCTCTCGGACTGGCCATCCGTCTGTGGATGGTACGCCGTGCTGAAACTCAGACGCGTACCCAAACTCTTCTGCAAACTCTGCCAGAACTGAGATGTGAACCTCGTGTCTCTGTCTGACACGATACTCACGGGGACTCCATGAAGTCGCACGATCTCCTGCACGATTCACGTTACATCACTATCCAAACTAGGAAAAGGAAATAAAAACGGAGAGTAAAAGAATTTACCTCCATATATCTCCTCGCTAGCGCCTCAGTGGACTGTCCCACTCGGAACAGAATAAAGTGCGCGGATTTGGTCAATCGGTCTACGATCACCCAAATCGCGTCATTCTGCTTCGGACTCCGAGGTAGTCCAGTCACGAAATCCATAGTGATGTGTTGCCATTTCCACTCCGGAATCGGAAGCGGTTTTAGCAACCCGGCCGTACGCTGATGCTCCGCCTTCACTTGCTGGCAAACCAAACACTTGGCTACACTCCGAGCCACACTCCTCATGCCGTGCCACCAAAAGTTCAGACGAAGACCCTTGTACATCTTGGTCCCACCAGGATGCACGGAATACAGTGAACTGTGTGCCTCCACCATCAACTCCTCTCTGATATCCCCAGCTGGCACACACAACCTAGCTCCAAAACTCAGCGAGCCATCCTCATGAATCAAAAGTCAGTCCGCAGACCAGCTTCTCTCTGATATCCCATCAACCCATCAACTCCTCTCTGATATCCCCAGCTGGCACACACAACCTAGCTCCAAAACTCAGCGAGCCATCCTCATGAATCAAAAGTCAGTCCGCAGACCAGCTTCAACCTGCCCTCGAATCCTTACCAATTTCGGATCTCCGGCCTGACTCGCCTTAATCTGATCCACGATCGTTGACTGCACCTGCATGTACATCAACGAAGAAGCCTCCCCGGGAAGAACAATCTCTACATCGGACCCGCAAAAATCCTGCTGCAATCTCCACTGCGAAGTCAACATCATCACCGCGGGAAGCCTACTCAAGGCATCTGGAACCACATTCACCTTGCCAGGGTGATACTGCAAATCAATCTCGTAATCTGTCATAAGCTCCAACCATCGACGCTGTCGCATGTTGAGCTCCTTCTGGGTAAAAATATACTTCAAGCTTTTGTGATCGGTGAAGATTTTCACTTTTTCACTCAGCAAGAAGTGCCTCCAAATCTTAAGAGCAAACACAACGGCAGCCAACTCCAAATCATGCGTCGGGTAATTCTTCTCATGAACCTTGAGCTGACGCGACGCATAAGCCACCACATGCCCGTGCTGATGCAATACACAACCGAGACCCTTGCCAGAAGCATTGCAAAAGATCTCGAAGCCTCCACTGCGGTCAGGCACAGCAAGAACAGGGGCAGACGTCAAACGCTCTCTCAGAACACCAAAGGCATCCTCACAATCACCCGACCAAACAAAAGCAACATCCTTCCGCGTCAACCTGGTCATCGGCTCCGCAATACCGGAAAAGTCCTTAATGAATCACCGATAATATCCCGCCAAACCAAGGAAACTCCGAATCTCAGACGCAGACAACGGAACAGGCCACTCTCTGATGGCCCTGATCTTCTCGGGATCCACTGAAATACCGTCACCAGTCATCACATGCCCGAGAAAAGCAACACTGTCCAACCAGAACTCGCACTTCGAAAACTTGGCATACAACCGATGCTTCCTCAAAATCTCCAACACCGTCCTCAAGTGCGAGGCATGCTCTTCCTCTGACTTCGAATAGATCAGAATGTCGTCAATAAAGATAACGACAAACTTATCCAAAAAGTCGTAGAAAACCAGATTCATCAAATTCATGAAAACTGCAGGCGCGTTAGTTACACCGAAAGACATAACCACGAACTCATAGTGTCCATACTTCGTTCTGAAAGCTGTCTTCGGCACATCATCCTTCTTCACCTTCAACTGATGGTAACCACTCCTCAAATCCAACTTAGAAAACACCCTCGATCCTCCCAGCTGATCAAAGATATCATCGATGCGAGGAAACGGGTATTTATTCTTGATGGTCACCGCATTCAACTCCAGATAGTCCACGCACATGCGACGCGAACCATCCTTCTTCTTCACCAACAACACCGGTGCTCCCCACGGAGACACACTGGGATTAATGTAACCCTTCTGCATAAGCTCATCCAGCTGCTTCCGCAACTCTTCCAATTCTGCTGGCGCCATACGATATGGTGCCTTCGAAATCGGCTGTGCACCTGGAATCAAATCAATAGAAAACTCTAAAGCTCGATCGGGTGGCAGTCCAGACATCTCCTCGGGGAAGACGTCATCAAAATCTCGCACCACAGCTGGCCTCTCCAACTCCATCTGCATAGCCACAACCTCCACTGGTCTGGCCTGAAATCTGACAGGACCAAGCGAACTGCTACCACGGCTGAACTCAAATACTGGATGTCCGGGAATCTCGAACACCACCCTCTTCCTTCGACATTCAATCGTAGCACAGAAGCTCGCAAGCCAATCCATCCCAAGGACCGCATCGTAGTTGATGATGTCGTGGACAATGAAATCAGCACAAAGCTCACGTCCACAAACCACCAACGGGCAAGAATTGAACCCACGATGCACCGAGACCACACCGTTCCCTGTAACGATGTTCCAACTCTTGGGGAGAGGGGACGTCGACAAGGAATGCTTCTCCACGAAGCTCCGGGCCAAAATGCACATCGACGCACCTGAGTCAAAGAGGACTCGGGTAGGGAATGTGCAAACCAAACCCACACCTAACAAACAGTCTAATCAATCCAATCTTACTCTAGCAACATTCATACACAAGCAACCAACATAATTTAACAATCAACTAATTAAGAAAGGAACAAATAGATTGAAAGTTACCTGCAATGACCTCATCCATAGCCAAAATCTCCTCATCGGTCATCAGAAATGCCTGCCTCCTCGGCGGAACAGCCTGCCGAAAGGCATGCCCTTGTGGAACAAGGGGTACCCCACGACCAGCGGGCACCGGGGCTCTCTGCTGCAACGGCGGGGCAGCAATAGGTGCCCTCCAAGGCTGCTTCAACCTGGGCACTCCCTAAGAGCATGGGCGGGATCTCCACAGGCAATACATTGCCCGAAGAACCTCCTACACGATTCCTTGATATGGCCCTCCTTCCCACAGAAATGGCAAGTCTTCTGAACAGGCCCTCCTGGCCTCTTAAACTGAACAGGCTGGTTCGGCCTGAATCCAGGTCTAACCACATCTCTCGCCTGTTCCACAGGCCTCTTCCCAGCACCAACAATAGACCCCCTCCTCTGGTTCACGAGCAGCTCCTGCCTCTTGGCTGCTACCAGAACCTTCTGATAAGATTCCCGGTCAGAAGAGGTCACAAAACTCTGGAGCTCCGAAGCAAGTCCCTGCAGGAACCTCTGAGCTCTCTCCTCAGCGTCCTGTACCATCTTCGGTGCAAACCGACTCAGCCTCATGAACTCTTGGTGATACCGGTCCACCGACGAGCTTCCTTGCTTCAGATCGATAAAACGCTACAGCATCTCCTCCCTGGCAGCTTTTGGGAAGAACTCACCATCAAATCTGGCCTTGAAGGTAGCCCAGACGATCGGCTCCTCCAACATCTTCTCTTCAGCATCCCACCAATTCCTGGCGTTATCCCTCAGCTGGCGCTTCGCCAAGTCAACCCAACTAACTTCGTTGACCTTGGACATCTTCAGATTGTCCTCGATATTCCTCATCCATTCATCAGCAGCTAGTGGACCTTCGGTTCCATAAAAATACGCAGGACCCAGCTCTCTGAACTGCTTCGCTCCAGGCTCAGGGCGAGGGGCTTCCACCGCCCGAGCAACTCGAGCCACCGGAGCATTCTGTACCTGCAGAAGCACACCCTGCTGAACTTGCATCATCTGCATCATCATCCGCATCATCTCTCCGTTAGTGGGCTCCCGCTCAGGCTCCTCGTCATGAGGGGGCGCACCACTACCACCACCACGGGTGATTCGCCTTCCTACCATCTAATGACACAGAAAACGAAACAATTAGACTCATAGCTTAGGGCTCGGATGTCGAATTTATTTGTTGAACAATCTTATATTATTATCGTTATCCCAATAATTGCAGTTACAAAAAGGACATGCATGGGCCACCACTAAAACCTGTCACGCCCCGCTTCCCTAAAATGGAGGCGAGACGTGAGAAGGTCCGCTCAAGCGTGGAGCTGTGAAGCTGCACGCCTGATAAGCGTAAATTTAGTTTAAGCAGGTCCCTGTAATTGCAAACGAAACAACAACAATAATGATAATAGGATGAGACGGATATGAAATACCAATCCCACAGTTTGTCCACAAAATATTCAACATCACAGAAAAAGCCACCAGGCTAAAAGAAAACGTCTAAAGGCCCAGAACAAGGCCCAACAAAAGCAAAACATAACAGAGTGTCAAACTAGGTGCCACGCACCGACAACCTAAGCAATCTAACAAAAACTAGACGTAGACACTAAGACTGATCTTCAGTGTCTACGAAGTCCTCGTCCAACACGGGCGCAAGCTCGGCGTCCGCAAACACCTCACCCTCAGCAAGTAACTCTGGCTCGGGGTCTAACATGTGTCACCCAAAAGAGAAAAGGGGCACATGTCAGCAAGTCTAAAAGACTTGGGCAAGGAAACTGAAAGTAACTAACAACCTAGCATTTATAATATTAGCAATGATATGACAGTTTAGTTTGATGCAGCAGTTTAAAAGAGCGACAAGCACGCACGATGTAGCGAAAGCTACCAATTCACTAATCACTTATCACTTATCACTGTTTATCACTTAGTGCATAGAGAGTCCACCTGTTGGCCAGCTCGTGGCTCAGGCCGCTTATCTCTTATCACTATTAATCACTTGTGCACTAGAGATTTCGCCTGCTGGCCGGAGTGGCGGATCAGGCCAATCCGGGGCTCAGATGGCCGCATATCTCTTACCCCACACATATGTGTCGAGCGTTGGGGTTTCCAACTAACTGAGCTCGCTTCTGGAACACGAGCCAGGAATATAAGTATTGTAGCGTGTGCTACGCAATCACGATGAGTAATCAACATGCAATGCCATAAACAGATATTTGCGTACCGTTAGTTGAATTTAAACGTGGCATACAAGCATGATGAAGGTGACGGACCAAGCTTCGTTGTCAAGCTAGGTCAAGGGCGTCTAGACGGCTATCCTTTCACCGTCTAGTCTCTTTTACGCTAAAGCAAGGGAAATGGCCTAAGACATGGCCCAAAACAAGAGATGCAAGTTTCACTTGCCTGATACCGGGGTTGACGAGCAATGAAGATCGTCACAAGCTAAACTACGGATGGATCACTGTTATAGCAAAACAATTATTAGAACAACGATTCTAAATCGATTTCTTAATGGAACCCTAATCATCTAATAATCCATTTTATTAGGGTTTCACAATGTCAATGTGGGTTATGCTAAAACTAAAGGAATCGAGTATTACCGTGAAGAAGCAAAGGAACGATGCCGAGCAACCACGGCAACGGAAGAACGATCCGGCTCAGATCTGGAAATGAGGGAAAAATCGGGAGAAATGGGTTTTGATGTGGATTTTGGGGGTTTGATGAAGGTTTGGGGAAGATGGAAGGTGGGTTGTGACAAGGGAGGGTTTGGATGATGGAGGATGAGCTTGGGATGAAGGATTAATGGTTTGAGGAAGATGGGGGCTCGATGGGGGAGAAATTAGGGTTTTAGGTTATGAGGAAGAAGAAGAAAACGTTTGGAGGGGTATTTATAGAGTTTGGTGGCGGCTAGGGCAAAACTAGGGTTTCTTGTACTGTTTAGTCGGTCAAAGAACAACTGTTGACCGACTAGTTTGAGAACTAGTCGGTCGGTTGACCAACGCAGACCGACTAAGTGTAAACAGTAGCTCCAGTCGAAAACCTGAACTAAGAGTTAGTCGGTCAAAGAACAACTACTGACCGACTAGTTTAACATCTAGTCGGTCGATGAACGTTCTTAGACCGACTAAGAGTAAACAGTAACTCGACTGTACAGAAGAACTAAGAATTAGTCGGTCTGAGTACAAAACTTAACCGACTAGTTTAACAACTAGTCGGTCGAAAGATGAACTTAGACCGACTAAGAATGAACAGTACTGATACCAAAAATTAGTAAATGAGTTAGTCGGTTAAAGAAGCATTGCTGACCGACTAGTTTGCAACCTAGTCGGTCAACCAACGTTCTTAGACCGACTAACGACAAACAGTAACTCCTGAATAACTTTTCAAGCCCGCTAGTCGGTTCAAGAAGGTTTTCCGACCGACTAGATCGTCATCTAGTCGGTCGGTGCCACTTCTTATACCGGCTAACGTGCACCAAAAGTTCCGAAATGGAGCGCGAATCTCCGGGATGGTTTCCTAAGTCTCATAGGCTCGTTCTAACTCTAAGATATCGACGTTATGAAGCCCATCATGAATGACTTACTTCAAACACGCCGACCGACGGAAGAATCTAGAGAATCACGACGAAACGAACGAAAATGAAACTATGGGGACGGAAATGGAAATCTCAACAAGGGAAAGCAACCAAATATATAAATATTTATAATAAAATCCATACTTGAAAAACCAGTCGTTACAACTTAGGCCTTTACTGAACATCAGCTTTGTGCCCTATAGGTAGGTGCTTACTGGGTATAGTTCTTCGAAGCATGCAAAGAGAGTGGCCATCTAGACATGATTCGTCTCCACCAACATGGGAGGTTAGTGACACAAGGAGTTATTAGATCCATAGTAAATCACTGGCCAATGTACGCGATGAACTTTGAATATTGTCGATATCCATACCTTATACATCTAAGCTTTGAAGTGTAGTGGGGTTTGACAATATCCATACCTTATACATCTAAGCAACATAGTCTTGAAGAAGGGATCATACTGCACGATAACTGTCACTGACAGGCCCACATTTGGTCAAAGAAATTCCAGTCTCGCGCCAACCAGATAATGACGATTCTGAAACAGTGGTCGGCACGCACAGATAGCACCATAACCAATCTGTGACACGGTATGATTGTGCCATAACTGAAGTAAGAATCGGGCTTTTAGAGTCTCATACAGATGATGGCTCGTCACGAAAAACAAAGGGATAAACTTTGTGTGTATATAATCTACGAGGTATCGATCACAGGAGTTGCGAATAAACACATCACAAAGAGTTACAAGTGCATGATCGATCACAATAGTTGCGATCATTAGAGGGGACATAAATGCATCGCAAAGAGTTTTGAGCGTGTGAGAAGGAATGATCTTAAAGGGTTACGAACAAAGGAGAAAGAGGCAAAACTCACTTGGTGATGGCTAGACGACTATAGGCTTGGCTCTAGTTGGCTAGTTACTGCCCATACGCAAGTATAGCTTCTAGAAGACATGTGTTTCATGCCAAAGCCTTTGGCACACACCCCCATGTCTCATGACAAGGCTTTGTCCCTCCCCATGCTTTTCATGACATGCTTAATTAGACTCTTTCTCTTGCATGTGTCTATAAAAGGAGAGGGGGATCTCTCTTCATGACACACTCAGCTCCAATTGGTGGAGTAGTCCCAAAGAAATGAGTGTGATGATATTACATCCAAACCCTCAATGTGTTGAATTATATATTCAAACCTCTTTAAAGGGATTATCTCTCACACTAAAGATCACCTGACACTTGCAATACTAACAACAACACACTGGGGGGATGAATAGTATAATGGCACAAATTGCGTTTTTAAAAATTAAACTTGCAAATGCGGAATCATAAATGCAAGAGGAATTTAAACACCACAATAATCCAAACGCAAACACAAGATATTACCCTGGTTCCCCAAACTTGTGTACGTCTAGCCACACCATTATCCACTATAATTCTCACACAGAGAAGTGAATACAATCTCACACAGAGATACCTCACACAGAGGATTGGGATTCTCACACAGAGAAATCATAACTCTCACACAGAGAGACCTCATACAGAGGATTTAGGATTCCCACAAAGAGATATGTTTGCTTTCACACAGAAAGACTTATGCTCTCACACAGAGAGACTCAAACTCTCACACAGAGAGATCTCAACCAACCCTCACACAAAAGGTTATATTCTCACACAGAGAGTAACTAAATCTCATACAGAAAGCTAGGGTTTGAAGGAAAAAAAATAAAGTAAAACAAATACTCTTACCTATGCATTGAGATGAACTTACTCATAAATGAATGCAAGACATGGAAGAGGATCTCCAAGTGATGAGATTTGCTACAAAAGCACTTGAATGATTTCCCTTGAGCTTGACTTCAATGCATGAATGAGATTTAGAGCTCTAAGAGGGAAATGAGAGAGTTTGAGAGTGGCTTAATCAATCTCTAATGATTTGCAATAGATTCAAAAGGTTCTAATAAAGTCAGCTCTCTCATATATATATAGGAACCATATAGGAACTCTCAAAAACCAAGAAAACAGCCAAAAACAAAAAGCGGCGACGACTAGATTCTGGGCTGAAACGTCAGCGACAGTCGACTGAAGAACAAATGACAGTCGATTGTCCAACGGCTAAATAATTTCCAACGGCTATAATCTGATCATTGACAGTCGACTGATGAAGACGATACAGTCGACTGAAAACAGGACATGCACCTGTTAACCTTCAGCATGCGACTGCTGCAGGGGATGGAATAAAACATAGAGATGCACTCTTTCGCACTGTTTGCAGACAGGTGACTGGTGGCCAGTATACATGCGACTATCAAATGGACAGGCGACTGTAAATATTGAACCAGTCGACTGACTAGCAAACTGGGATGAAGCCTAGACAATGCGAGTAGCGCACAGTCGACTGATGAACAAATCACATGCGACTGTTGGAAGACATGTGACTGTAAATAGACAGTCAGTCGACTGTTCCAAAAGCTCAAGCATGAGTCAATAAAATATTGACTTGAGCAGTGCACCATAGTCGACTGTAGAAGGCTCGACAGGTGACTGGAAATCACCCAGTCGACTGTAAAACCTTCATCAGGCGATTGTTAGAGAGCCAGAGACTCCAAATGAGTCTTTGGGCAAGATGAGCCTATTGGGTTGGATCCTATAATAATTCTAAGGCTCACTAAGATGGTTAAATGCATATGCATGAATGAGTAGATCATCTATCAAGGCATTACATTAAACCTAGACTCAAAAAGAGAGAAAGCAGTAAAAGAAATAATACATGAATTACATTGCTTTCCTTATAGTCTATGACTTCAATCTTGATGTCTTGATGCTCCCCACATCTCCAAGCTTTGGCACCCCTTGAGTCCAAGCTTTGGCCTTGCGCCTCTTGATGTCAATCCTTGCACCAAGTGTTTAGTCTCCAAAAATGATATTATTGAAATGTTAACTAAGAGACTAAAACACGAGAGTCATTAGCAACAACATAATGTTGTGATCATCATCAAAATAATATTGGTATGAAACACCAATACTCAACAATCTCCCCATTTTTGATGATGACACACATTATGTAAAACATAAAGAAATAAAGCACAATGCTAATGAGCTCCCCCTACTTATATGCACCAATTGTAAAACGAGATACACAATTTTAAATACTCATTATACCAAATGAAATAATGAGAAACCATGGTGACATATAATAGGCATGGATTACATATATAAAACAATTGTAATAAGAATATAACATGCACACATGAATGGTTTATATAATCCCACATATTTCTCTCTATTGATTACCTCTCTTTCCATAGATATATCTCTCTCCTGATATGCATATGTATGAAATACAAGATTTACATAATGCATATATCTCTCCCCCTTGACATCGTCAAAAAGGTGGACATCAAAAATTTCATCGTTGTCATCTTAATCAAAGATGTGACAATTGCAAGAGTAAAGAAATGTATGACACCAAATTGTAAAAATTTAGTGTGTATCAATTACTATCCCATGCTCCCCTTAGATCATAGAAATGATCAAATTTTTGACTTCTAGGATCTAATATCAATTATAAAGTAGGAGATAAACAATCTCTAACAATTGAGGTAATACCAATTGTAGAAAAAGAATCTTCGAAGATAATCCTCTTTACCAATTGTTAAACATAAATTGGAGCCATGCGCCTAGAGTGTATCAAAGCAATAGATATGGAGAAATCAAGATTCATTGAGACACAATGACATTGCCAAATCTAAATATAACATGAAATATGTTGGAAATATACAAGGTGTTTAGTTTGAGACCAAACTAATCAATTGAGACACCAATTATGAAGCAATGAGCCCAAAGACACCCCAAAATGAGAGTCAAAATATGTTTTAAAATATTTTAAACATATAACATATTAGCTCCCCCATTGTCATACATATGGATCAAAGAATGCATGCATGACAATGTATTCCCCAAGGTCCCCATTTTCATAAAAAATAAATTTGAAAACATTTTCAAAATCATGAAAAAACACAACCAATGGGTATGCTAAAATAAACATTTAAGCACAATGCCCATGCAATATGCCTATGTATGAGGAACCTAAACATTAGGGAACCAAACCCAAGAGGAGTTTGATTTCCTAATGTAATCACATGAGGTGATCACATCCCTAACCAAAGAGTTGATGTAGATATCCCTCTCTTTCACACTACACTTAGTGGAAATCCATAATCTCAAGGATTTCTTAGGCAAGGGTTTTGCCTTTGCAAGAGGGGTGGATGTGGCATGCTTAGGTGTAGAAAAGAATTTCTTGGCATGCATAGTACGAGTATTTTGCTTCTTAGCAAAAAATGAAGGATTTTCATTTTTCCTCAACACCTTGTGATTTACATGCTTCTTGTTGGCGTTATTGTTATACAAGAAAGCATATTGATTCTTCTTAGGTGCTTTAGCAATATTTCTTGAATTTGCACCAAAAGAAGAATTAAAGGTGGGTTGAGGTACCACATTTTGAATATACCCCAAACCTCCTCTATGGTTTGCCGGATGTTGTTTTTCAAGAAAACCGTGGAGTGAATCCCTAGAATACACAAAGCTTTTGAGCTTACGGGATTCCTCTTCGCATTTCAACGTAAGTTGTTGAATGCGAGTTTCTAAGCTACGATTTTGAGCTAATAATTTTTCATTAGAAATGATCAAATCCTTAACTTGAGAGAAAAGTGTGTCTCTCTCACCAGTGTCACAAATATGCAAAGCATCATTAGTATTTACAATAGAAGACTCAAGTTCATGCAACCTACTCATAGCATTTTTAAATTTTGCTTTCAATTTGTCATATGAGTTGATGCACTTATTTGCCCCATTGGAGGCCACATTGAAGCGGTATTCGAGCTCCTCGTAGGATAGCTTCTCCTCCTCAACTTCATCATCGCTTTCCTCTTTGCTAGAGCTTGACGAAGACTCTTCCCCCTTTGCCATGAAGCACATTTCCTTGTTGGGGTTGAGCCACGCCTCTACCTCTTCATTGCTTGAGCTAGAGGAGATTGATAAAGAATCATCAAAAGCCGCAAAGCACATGTGAGATCGTTCCTTGTCATCCTCTTCTTCATCACTTGATGTGTCCTCATCGGAGTCATCAAATGTGCCGACAACTCCCTTCTTTTGGTTCTTGAATTTGGACTTGCCTTTCCAATGCTTCTTTCATTTCCCTTTGTAATCTTCTTTGTCGGGTTTGGAAGGGCACTCGGTAGAAATATAACATTTTCCTCTACAATAGAAACAAATAGAATTGTTAGACTTGGAGGCAAACTTCGATAAAGATACCTTACTTGCCCTTGAGGAATGTCTTGAATTGCTTGGCAAGCTCAATGTAATCATCATCGCTAACATCATCTTCTCCATCATCTTCATCGAAGCTTCCCGATGGAATTTATTTCTCCACTTGATTGACTACTTCTCGACATGGAGCGTAACCCCCTTTTGCTTCTCGGGCTTGGTTGGTTGAATCTCTTTCTTGTGTTGAAGTTTCACTTCATACGCCATACTATTCCCAATGCACTCCTCAACGGTGTATTTCGACAAGTCATTTGACTCCAAAATCCCGTTGGCATTTGACTCCCATTGAGATGTAAGCGAGTCAATGATCTTCTCCACACGATCCTCTTGGGAAATCACTTTCCCGAGTCCTTCCAACGCCTCTATGATATCAGTGAACCTTGTGAACATCTCCGAGATGTTTTCACCTTCCTTCATCTTAAACAACTCATGATCTAAATACGCATTGTTTAGATTTCTTTACCTTCGAAGTCCCTTCATGAGAAATCTCCAATGTATGCCAAATTTCGTTGGCCATTTTGCACATGGAGATGCGGTTGAACTCATTTGAAGTGAGGGCGCAATGAAATGCATTCATAGCCCTCGCATTGACTTTGATCGAGTCCTTCTCTGCCTTAGTTCTTGAAGCCGCGAGTGAAGTAGGATCCTCAAATGGCAACTCCGTGATGTCTCATAGGTCTTGACCCTTCATGCAGATCATCATCCTGATCTTTCAACTAGGGTAGTTGGTTCCGTTGAAGAGCGGGGGTCGAACGGTAGAATGACCTTCTTCGTGAGACGCGGATGTAGTTTTGAATGCCATCGTTGCAGTATGTTATAACCTCGCTCTGATACCAATTGTAAGGATCGCCTTACCCTTACAATACTAACAACAACACACTAGAGGGGGTAAATAGTGTAATGGCACAAATTGCGTTTTTAAAAATTAAACTTGCAATTGCGAAATTATAAATGCAAGAGGAATTTAAACACTACAACAATCCAAATGCAAACACAAGATATTACCCTAGTTTCCCAAACTTGGGTACGTCCAGCCACACCAATATCCAATATAATTCTCACACAGAGAAGTGAATACAATCTCACACAGAGATACCTCACACAGAGGATTTGGATTCTCACGAAGAGAAATCCTTACTCTCACACAGAGAGACCTCACACAGAGGATTTAGGATTCCCATAAAGAGATATCCTTACTTTCATACAAAAAGACTTATGCTCTCACACAGAGAGACTCAAACTCTCACACAGAGAGTAACTAACTCTCACACAGAAAGCTAGAGTTTGAAGGAAATAACAAAGTAAAACAAATACTCTTGTCTATGCCTTGAGATGAACTTACTCATAAATGAATGTAAGGTATGGAAGAGGATCTCCAAGTGATGAGATTTGCTAGAAATGCACTTGGATGATTTTCCTTGAGCTTGACTTCAATGTATGAAAGAGATTTAGAGCTCTAAGAGGGAAATGAGAGAGTTTGAGAGTGGCTTAATCAATCTCTAATGATTTGCAATAGATCCAAGAAGTTCTAATAAACTCAACCCTCTCATATATATAGGAACCCTATAGGAACTCTCAAAAACCAAGAAAACAGCCAAAAACAAAAATCTGCGACGACTAGATTCTGGGCTGAAACGTCAGCGACAGTCGACTGAAGAACAAATGACAGTCGACTGTCCAACGGCTAAATAATTCCCAATGGCTATAATCTGAGCCTTGACAGTCGAGTGATGAAGACGATACAGTCGACTGATGAAGACGATACAGTCGACTGAAAACATGACATGCACCTGTTAAACCTTCAGCAGGTGACTGCTGCAGGGGATGGAATAAAACAAAGAGATGCACTCTTTCACACTGTTTGCAGACAGGCGACTAATGGCCAATATACAGGCGACTGTTAGATGGACAGGCGACTGTAAATACTGAACCAGTCGACTGACTGGCAAACTGGGATGAAGCCCAGACAATGCGAGTAGCGCACAGTCGACTGATGAACAAATCACAGGCGACTGTTGGAAG
The DNA here is from genome assembly GCA_030789695.1 of Scilla litardierei. Classification (NCBI taxonomy): domain Eukaryota; kingdom Viridiplantae; phylum Streptophyta; class Magnoliopsida; order Asparagales; family Asparagaceae; genus Scilla; species Scilla litardierei. The sequence continues at coordinate 180,870,497 of CM061140.1, read as the reverse complement.
ACAAGCGACTGTAAATAGACCGTCAGTCGACTGTTCCAAAAGCTCAAGCATGAGTCAATAAAATGTTAACTTGAGCAGTGCACCACAGTCGACTGTAGAAGGCTCGAAGGCGACTGGAAACCACCCAGTCGATTGTAAAACCTGCATCAGACGACTGTTGGAGAGCCAGAGACTCCAAATGAGTCTTTGGACAAGATGGGCCTATTGGGTTGGATTCTATGATAATCCTAAGGCTCACTAAGATGGTTAAATGCATATGCATGAATGAGTAAACCTTCTATCAAGGCATTGCATCAAATCTAGACTTAAAGAAGAGAGAAAGCAATAAATGAAATTACATGTATTACAATGCTTTCCTAAGAGTCTATGGCTTCAATCTTGATGCTTTGAGTGTTTTAGGGTTTTAGAATATGAAGATCGAAATGAACGACTCCAAACGTATAAAAAAGGGAGGGTGGACTTTTAAAGGTCGCTTAATTGTCCTTAGCACATACGTCATATGTACACATTATTCTCTTTACATAAACTAGTACATTAAAAAGATTTATTAAAAAAACATGTATTAAAATTTTAAAAAGGACGATAAAGTTAATAATTTATCTCTCATGCAAGACATTTTAAAAATATTTCTCAATCTACAACTTATGGTTAATTTAAAAAACCTATCCTAACCTATTCATGAATCTAATAAAATTACATTTTCTTTTAGAAAGTCATTGAAACCCCCTTAACTTAGATTATTCACCAAAACAACGCTAACAGTTTTTCATCAAATTTACTTTAAACGTTACCATTGTTCACCAAAATTATCCGAAACTTTATAATTGTTCATAAAAATAACCTTAAAGCTGGAGTTGAATTTATTAAAACTAACTTATACTTTCTAACATCTTAGGATAGTTTTCGTTAATTACAAGGCCGGGAGTTTTGATGAATTTCTAAAGTTAAAGATGACATTAATATATGAACAAAATAAGAAGTATTAAAGCATCTTTATTTTAAATTTATGATCATTATACATAAAATTAAAATTGTAAGGAATTTTTGATGGAGATGGGAATAAATTCATCTCAAAAATTTTGTATTATTTTTATTCAAATACAACAAGATATAAAAAGTCATGATAACATTTCATAATCGTTTTAAAGAGACATTTTATGCTCAAAATAATATCTTGGTATGGTCGTTGTTTTGGGGTGTTTTCTCATCGCTGGATGGTAATTCGGAGGTCCGAAAGTCGTCGTTGTCTTGAGAGACGAGGACGGCCTTCGGGGCCAATCGACCGAGCGTTCACTTGAGCGAGAACGTGCGGATCCGAGCGACAGCGCGCCGAAGGGTAGCTTCGGCGGGTTGACAGCCGCAATGATCGGTCGACTGAACGGGCTCTAGTACGAGGACGTTCGGATCCGAGCGATGGGACGCCGAATGGAAGCTTCGACGAGGCGACGTCTCTTCGGATCTGCAAAACGAAGAACTCGTCAGGCAAACGTCGTATTTGTTTAGGTCATAGACAAATCCTCTATATTTGTTTAGGCCACTGATGGCAAACTTCATCGGTGGGGTTTTTTTTTGGATGGCCTTTGGATTTGGGGATGATGTGGTATCTCATGTGGCGATGTGACATTGCCACATGGAACAAATACCATCAATCATCCCTTATTTGTAAAAAGGATGTCTCATAATTCAATACACTAATTTTAATTCTACATGTTTGTTTACTATGGCATTGATATAAGAGAATAATGGGTATAATGTGAAATATGTGAGATTTGCCTCATATACGGCAACATGACACATTCTACTCTACATATTACAATAGGTACCGTGCATGTGATGAAATTTTTGTCACCCATCTTTGATGGGAAAAAGAATGTGACATGTGTGCATGTATAAGAGAGATCTTCATTCTGTCATATTTCATATGATATGGTATTATAGTGAAAATGTGAGAAAACCCTAGCCCCCGATGCTCTATGATTCCCACATGCTTCTTCATTTACATTATTGGGAAATAAGTATGTGGACGAAGTTATATGTCTAGTTTGGTGAGAGACAGGCATGGTCCAATGCAAGCTGGGACACCCAATCAGACCACATGAAAGCAACAGGGCAAGCCATCTTCTGCATGGATCAGTGCTACAGACATCTCCTGGGGGGCAGGCTACTGTACAAATAGAGCTTCTTTCCTTACAAATAGCAACCATACATACAAAAAAAGATGTAATGTGCACATCTGACAGCCTTTTTTAAGTAGAAGGGGGTTGATCTTGGCAAGGTTATGCTTGATTGTGATTGAACTAAAATAACACATGCATCAATACCACAAAGTCCCAGTGACCCACATTTCTGTAATCGACAATTTGCCATGTCCTTCACATTGACCAGAGTACTGTAATCCTACGTATTGATCAAGCATCTGAAACTTCTCAGTGATCACTAATGTCACTCTCTCTACAAGCTGTGTCCTCTTCTTTCATGTCATGGGGAAGCAAACTGACCAACAGTCAAAACACTAGTATGGCAGGCTCCAGTGTACAACAAAGAAACAGTTTCACATAAATAAATGTCAATTATAAATACACACTTCTTCTTTTTTTCAAAAAAAATGAAAACATAAAAAGAACAAATACTACTCCCTCTATATCTCAAGCAGCCTATGTATTCTCACCAGCACAAATACATATACCCCTCTTCATTCATCACAGAAGCATGAGCAACTGGTTCCAGCCTCCATTTATTCTTTATTTTTCCTGTTTTTTTTTTCTTCTTCTCTAGTACAGGACCCCCCTCAAACAGGTGACCAACACAAACAGAGCCTACTCAGTTCCCCTGCTCATGAAACAGACGGCCTGGCTAGCTTTCTCCTCTTGCTGGCCGGAGAACAGGCATTTGAACCAACAGCCATGTCATCACTGTTATAGCTCAGGCATGCAGCATCCAAGACCCCATTTGGGCTTGGGGGCACTGAGGAAACCGACGGACCTGTGGCACTCTTTGCAGGCCCCCTCCTCATCAGTATCACCTCTTGCATCTCCTCATAGCATCTCATCACCCTCTCCTGCAACCAAATTTCAACAACAAACACCTTCGAAATAACCTGAAGAAATGAAACAAAACAACATTGGTCTTAATTAACCTTAGTCACATGGTTGCAACAAGCTGCGGCCTTCTCAATCTCCACCGCCCGAGTCTCTCCCAGTGCCGACATCGCCGCTGCCGCGGCAACCTCGGAAGGCCTGAATGCTAAGAATTCGATACCTCTGGCTGCGCTCAAGATGAGCATTGCGGCTCGAGAGACCAATGGCTTGTGCGGGGGAGTGCCATCACTGAGCTTGTGAAGGTAGTAGTCTATGAAAGAGAAAGGAGTCACTGCTTGCATCCTCCATTTGAGGGTGCTAAGAACCAGAAGCTCCATTCTCTGTATGGTTCTCGCTTCAAACACATATTTCGACTCCCCCACCTGATCGAATTTCACCCAATAATTTCCACAGTTAAGCACACACAAAAAACTCCCCTGTATTGCGACTACTATCATCAATCATCAATGTGGTCTCTTCACCTGTAGATCAAGAGACAGGGGGACTTCAGCTTCCTCCATCTTGGCAGCCAAAGATAAGCAAGCCACGGACAGTAACTGAGTCATCCAAGCCTTTCCTTGCTGTGCAACAAGAAAAATGGGGATAATTATGAGAAAACAGAAGAAAAAAGAGCTGGGATTTGAAGGCCACTGTAATTGATTCTCACAGGAAGATCGTATGCCGAGAGGAATCGATCCAAGTAATTCACGGAGAGATAAGCACTCAAAGGCCCAAAACTGTAATGGGCATGAACCTGCTCAATACAATAGAGTTTGAGAAAGCAAACAAAAAAACAAGTAAAAACAAATCCATTTGTTTACTAAACAATCAACCAATGAACACATCAACCAACCAAAACAACAAAAACCCAAACAAATAAAAGAACAAAATTGGAAAAAACAGTCAACAACCCATAACTACGGGACATGAAAAGGCTGAGGAGAGGATTAAAAAAATGATGGCATTGACCCAAAAACAATCAAAGCAATGTTACTAAAAGGGGAAAACAAAGGCAAAATTAGAAACGAAAAATAGTGATTGTGACCTTCCAAATCCAGTCAATTGCATCTCTTCGGACGGACATGTCCAAGGCCCCGGTGATCAGCCTCTCCCCGTAATCCTCTCTCGGCAGATGATCGGCCTCTCTATTCACCATGGAATCCAAGCACTCATCGGACTGCAGAGGAAAACCCATCAAGAAATCCCCGCAAAGGCCGCTCCTTGGCTCTAGAGGGGCCCGGCCATGGCCATGGGCATCCTCTTCCTCCGGCTCATCTTCAAAGCAGAGGATGCTGTTGTTGTCCTCGGCACAGAGGAGGATAGATGAAGCAGTGTCATAGCTCAGACCCATTTATATTTTTCCTTGTCTAAGATGGTAAAGCTAAGATTTTGACGAAGATTTTAGCAAAAAGGAGTGTTCTTGGCTGTGTTTGTCTCCTCTTTCTCTTCCTCTTCCTCTCAAATGGGTCTCTTCATGGGATACTGCGAGAGGAAGAGAAAGGAAGAGCTTTTCTTGGCTACGGGTGTTCAAGGGAGGGGATGAAGAGGAAGAGGGAGATGAGACACTGTGGGATAGAAACAAGAGAGAGGGGTTTTGTGGAGAACAGGGGAAATGGCAGGCAAACATAGGGGCAAATAGGGAAGGGGAAAAGCAGGAGGAAACTGATAAAAATAGGTTTTGCACTTGGCATTGTGCTGTGAGGGTCCTTTTGATTTTATTTAATTTTGTGTGTGACTGTGTTGAGAGGTTTAAGGAGGTACTTTTAGAACTTAATGGGGGTTTTGTTTTGGGGGTGGAGTGATTAAAAAATGATGATGATATGATAATTGATCGGAGTGAGGGTGCTTTAGATTCTTGAATTGATTTGGTTTTTTTTTCCTTCTTCTTTGGCTTTTCCTCGGTCTTTTTGTCTTCATCTAGCTTATCTCAAATGGCATATGATTTCTCATTAGTTTTTCATTGGTGATTGACTTCATGTTATGTGCTTCTCGGATGATAATGGTCTTTCCATTCCATTCCATTTGAAGTGATCGAACTATTTTCATCATTTGATCATATTCAGGGGGGATACAAATGCATGCTGAAGGCCGTTGGTCACGATACACATTTTCTTAAACAAAGTACATTTATGTACAGATTTGCCATTCATTTGAGATAAACTTCAATAAGATAATGGCAAATTTGTAAATAAATGTGCTTTGTTTAGCAAATTACATGTGGCCAGCGTATTCGTGGAGCCATTTTACGCTTTAATTATAAAGATTAAGAGAACTATTGGAATTTATTTGTTTGCACGTGCAGATCTAATGTAGTTTGAACAGGTGCTTCTTATTTGGCAAATAATAATTATAACATGTTTATGTGGTAATTAACTCATTTTCCAAATTTAGAGAATAGAAATGACTTGACTATGTGCGACTCGACCGTTTGATTCTACATCAAAATGACCATGTTACTATGAAAATTGAGAAGACAAATTAGAGTTTTTCATAAATTACATTTACAAAGAGAAAAAAAGTTTATATGGTCTTGCAAATAATAAAAATAATAAAATTATTATTCCATACTTAAGCAGTGGTTTACTTATTTTAACAACCTCCATCAAACTCATGATGTTGTTGCAAGAAGCATAGAGAGTTTGCCAAACAAAAAATAGAAGCGTGGAGCTGAATGCGACTTCGCAAACAGATCTGCAATCTGCATGGAAGAAGAATCAAACGGTATCGTGATAGCCCTCCGCTGATCGTGATAGTTCCCGGCAATATGCTTGGTCCGCTCATGAAATACCGAATTGCGAACAATCTGTAAGGCACTTTTATTGTCGCAATACAATGGAGTATGGTAACGAAGAGAAACATACATATCTGCAAGTAACCAATGTAGCCAAACTATTTCACAGGTAGCAGAAGTCATTATACGATACTCTGCATCTGCGGAAGATTTAGAAACAATATCTTGCTTCTTGCTTTTCTAAAAAAAATTAGAGAATGCCTAAAAGGTGCAATATCCAAAGGTACACTTACGACATGTAGGATCACCAGCCCAATTAGCATCAGAATATGAATGCAACTCTAAAGACGAGAAAAAAAGAGAGTAAGACTCTGAAACTAAGTACCCAGGAAATACTGCAAGATGCAAAGAACAACAACCCAACGGACCGTGATAGCAATGTGACAAACCGACTAACTACATCAACGTCATATATAATATCTGGACGAGTGATAGTGAGATATACCAAGCTACCAATAACAGTGCGACACAAACTAAGATCAAGTAAGGCAGGACCATTCGAAGGATCTATCAAGCACTAACCTCAAGAGATGTATCAGTAATCTTGTTATCAGTAAGATGAGCCCGCTCAATTTTGTCGACGATATACTTAGACTGAGAAAGAAGATAACGTTTTGGAGAGGATGCAACTTTAAGTGACGTAGAAAGCCCAAACCATTCATTTCAAAACAATGAGCTAACTCCAACTTTAGCATCGTAATCCCATCAACATCATCACCTGTAATAATCATGTCATCAACATACAAAGATAGCAAACTATGACCAACTGCTATGTGTTTGATAAACAATGCTGAGTCATGCTGGCTAGGTCGAAACTCAAGTGAAGAAACCATGTGTAATGACCGTATGGATGAAATACCGTTATCGTGTGTGTGTATAGTAATTTTGTTGTGTGTATAGTAAATTCCTACATGTATGGCTATAAGGTGACTATGATATGCTTGGGATATATAAGGGAACGCATGTGGTTGGATTATTATTGTTAGCGTGCTAATTGTGTTTATTAGCGTGCTTAGCGATTCTAGTTGGTGAATATGTATGGTAAAGCGGTATGTTCATGATATTGGTGATGCTGAGGTAGTTATTAATAAATGACATTATTACTATTGGTGTTTGGTTGTTATAATTTTGGTATTAGTATTGTTTATTATTGGTGATGTTGATGAATATTATCAGTGTTATTGTTTGGGACTATAGTTAATTTTAATCACCTAAGAGTTGGTTGTTGGGCTTTGCTGTTTGGCTTGAGTTAAGAGACTTGGTTGTTTAGGGGTGGGCTTGGATTATTATTAGGAAGAGGGAAGAGAGATTTTTGTTTAAGAATGGGGATGGCAAACTTGGAGATACCCCAAAAAATCCCTCTCTCTAATTCTTTGTTCTTTTTCCATTTCCCTAATCCCCTTCTCCCCCATGCACAGGCCGAAGCCCTTGCTCCCTGGCTGCTGAAAATCCCCTCCCCCATTCGAAATCCCTAGGCCAAATCCTTCCAGGTGGAAGCAAGAAGAAAAGGGGGGGATTGGAAAGAGCTTCTCCTTCTCCTCTTCCCCAAACCCTCATCCTGCCGATTTCTTCCCATGGCCGAACTCCCCAAACAGCCGAGCTACCCCTTGTTGCCAGGCCGAAATCCAAGCAAGAAAGGTAGAGAAGAGAAGAATTAGAAAGAGGAAGGAGGAAGAGAAGAGGAGAAAGCTAGGGTTTGGGATTTCTTGGGAGCTTGATGAAGATGGAGAAGCTTCATGAAATTGAAAGATGATTAGGGCTCGAAGCTTGAAGATGGTGGGTTCTCTCTAAATGGAAGAGGATTTTGCATCTTGGATGAGGTAGGAGTCCAATCCCAATTCTCATGCTTCATTTCATTTCATCTTGATGATAAAGATTGCATCTTTTTAGGGTTTGTGGCAAATTCTTCACATGGTGCATTCTATGTTAAAATTGTATGGATGTTGAGTTCTTTGATGCCATAATTTTGGGATTATCACATTAAAATTGCGAAATTGATGATTCATGATGCAAATTGAAAGGCTTGCTACTTAAATTTTGTAAAATTGTGAAAATTGCTCTCATTTAGAATTGTTAGAAGCTTATTATTCAATTTTTATTGGTACGGATATTGTATAATATGTGGACAAAAATTGTGAGGTGAAATTGGCCATGAAAAGGTGAATTTGCTGTCATTTTGCCCTCATTAATTTTGTTGGAAGTTATGTTAATTTTGAATGTTGGAAGCCTCATGATGCAAATGAAAGTTTGTTACATTAATTTTGAGAAATTGCTCTCTTTTTAGCATGTTGGAAGTAGTATGGAATGATGGAATCTAAACATTCAAGTTACCATGGAGCATTCACGGTTGAAGGGGGATGATATTTTGAATTATTTGATGCAATAATTATGTTCCATTTTGCTTGAATGAGTTGTTTCAATAAGTATGCAAAATTGCTCTCATTTTGAAATATGTAAACTTTATTATTTTCTTCCTTGCATGAGAAAAAGAAATTACTCCCTTTTATGAAATTATTCTCATTAGGTTTCATTGAGTAAATGACATAGATCTCAATTTGTTATGTTGAGTAAATGAAGTTGAGTAAATGAAATTGTTCTCCTTTGTTGCATTGTTTAAATGGAATAGCTCTCATTTTGGAAGTGGAGGCTTTATCATTCCATTGCCATGTTTCATAATTTATATAAATTGCTCTCCATGGAAAATTGGAAACTTTCTTATTGAATTTCTCTTGTATGAAAATGAGCATCATGTGAAAAGGACTTGAGATGTGGAAATGGCTAAATGTATTATTGGATATATGCGAAATAAGGAATGGATGAAATGATGTGATTAGGACACGAGGTGGAGTGCGCGGGCATGGACAAATTGCCGCGGTAGGAGGCGGGTGAATATGCCGTTGGTCACCTCTTGATCCATTAGGTGGCTCCATGTTGATAACGGAGTAGAAGCTCTTGCACGTGTACGCCGGCTCATTCATGGGATCCTCTTGCATTGCATCGCATCGAATCGCATTACTTGTGCATCATATGCATCATGGCATCATTTAGCATTTTTGGGTGATTTGTGGTTGTATGTATGTGATGGTTAACTTTTAAGAATGAATGTTGCCATGGATATATTTGGTGCTTGAATGAAGGTATGTTGGAAAGTGTGGTTTGTTAGTTGTTAGCAAATATTGTTATTCTTATTGTTATTGTTAGTAGTGATACTTGAGATCCCAAAGTGGTTTCTTCATTGAGGTAGGAACCCACCTCCACTAGGGTGGGATTTCTTTACCCATTATAGTGAATATTACGTTAGGGATTTGTGTAATATTGTAGTAGGATTTTTCCTCACATGAATTATAGAAAAAGAGAGAGAGGAAAGATTTTCAAGGTTATTGTTAGGGAATTTTAGTGTTAGCATATGTTCATGAGGTGGATCTCTTTATAAAGGAAGTTATGTTTTGTGTTAAAACTTGGAACTTTTCTACATAAATATGACAAAAAATCCCATTTTGTGAAAATCTAACATAAAGTTGATAGCTTTCATGTAGACCTCTTTGTGATTGTTCTATAGTTGCACCCTTAAGTGGAAATCCTACGTAGCTTGCTCTTGCAAACTCTTAAGAAGTTGTTATGGTTGCATTTGGTTACTAAAATTATTGAAGTGTGCATCTTGGTGTGAATTCCGGTGGGTTGCCAAATGTTGCCAAGATACTATCTTTTGTAAGCATACGTTATAGTTTACATGGATATTAGAATGTCAAATTGCTTGTTTTTAATATGTGGACATGCTATAGAGGCCTCTTTAGTAAGGAAACATGCATAAAGCTCATTTATTATTGCTTGGTTGGGGAAGCATGCTTTTGTTGTGACAATTTGACATGAGGTGTGGAAAAAATGTGGAGAACCCTTTTCTCTTTGGTAGCTTTATAAAGTATTGATATTCTTACTTGTTTACTTGCAATCATTTGGAGGCATTTCCCTTGTGTTGGCATCTCAGTGTGGTTGTTACATCTTGGTGATATTAATGATATTGGTGTTGGTATTGGTGATATCACTAATGTTTCTTCAGAATGAGGTTGTGTTGATGTTTATAGTAGTGTTGGTGGTGTTGGTGGTGGTCTTGGTGTTGTTCGGATGTTATGATCATACCATGTTCTCTTTAAATTCTATTTATCTTGTATTTGGAAACTTGATAAATACAAGAGAAACTCTGCCGAAATTGTTGTAGGTATTTCCATGACATCCGAAGTATTAGAAACTTAAGCTAGGAATACTACACAAATTCTACTTGCTACTTCTCTCAAAATTTCCAAGTTTAGAGGAAAATGTATTTATCCAAATTATAAATGAAAAGATAGTTCCTTCCTTAAGTACTTTGGCCCAATTATGCAAAAGATGGAATATTTCTTGGTCTTCTTAATTAAAGTTAGCATTTTGTGAAAACTTATGTGTAGCATGATTACATCATTACCCAATTATGCTAGATGTTCAATTATTTGATATTGCCAAGGATTAAATCCTTCATTGGAAGGTATGCTAAATTACTAATGCTTAACAATGTTTCCATTTTAGTCAACATGATGGTTATTAGAGTCGTCATAAGTGGTTAGGGAATGCTTTAACTTTGCTAAGAATGCTAAATGGCCTAAAGCTTGTAATATAAGTTGTAGTCCAAATGTTGTAACGATAATTGTCAGTTTCTTACTATTGCAGTTCACTCTATATATGTCGTACTCACTTTGCTTTGCAGGCCACCCTCTTGCCGCAGGTACGTGTTTTGTTAATGAAACCATTTACATTTTCATATGAATTTGTCGTGGTATGCCATGAGTTAGTTTCACGTTTATTACTTAATGCATTGCATTTTTGTACACCATGTGAGTTAGGTTTAGGATTCCTACTGGGTCAGGCTGTGACGTGTCCCGTTGATATTTTTCAGGTGTTGGATCTTGGAAGCAAAGGCTCGCGAGCCCAGTTGGTTGGATTTGAGAGTGGGGGTGAATGTGAGAGAGATTTGGGGTGTGTCATTGTACTTGGGTGAGTTTGGGTTATACATTGTATATGAGATTTGTAATTGATGTTGTAATTGAACAGTTTATATATATGTTATACTGGTGTTTTGAGTTGGTGGCTCTTTTTGTGTTTCTCTGATGTCTGGAATGCTACAGGCACTTCCCAGCAGTGCGCAGTGGGCCTGCTTGAGTTTTGAAATTTTGTACTTCTCTTCCGTAGCACCCGCCTCTTCGGGAATACCTGATACGGGTTCGTACTTATCGGGTATCCCGGAGAGCGGGGCGTTACACCATGGTAGAGAACTTCTTATACAAGGCTTGAAGTACATGCTTAAGACCATAAAGAACTTGTCTGAGCTTGAAAACTTCACTAGATTGATGATGAACACCAAGAGAAGGAACATATGGGCTAGCCAAGATCCAGCATGAAATAATATTCGTGGAGAAGTGCTGCCATTGGCATGTGTGATCCGGGGCTGTGTCATGGCCCAAAGGAAAAGGAGCTCATGCCGCGAAACTGTGCCAGTTTCCTCCATACAGAATAAGATGTTGGCTTTGATGCGGCGGGCAAGGCGAAGGTAAGGATGAGTAATAGATGAGGCATTCGCCGTGGGAGGGGAAAGTGCCACATCTTTGTGATTTTCTTCCAAAAAATGTTGGCGTTGAAGGCATCGGGAAAAGGGCTAGAATGGCTAAGCGAATTTTGGACTGTGGTGACGGGACAACGAAAAAGAGAACTCATGGCATCATAGGAAATGGTGTGATCGGTGTTCATGAGCCTGAACGCAAAACCTGAGTCTAAGTGCCTAAGGGAACTAAGAAACTCGAGGGCAAGTTTCAAGTACATGTATGCCTCGCATGCGAGGAATTCGTCCCACCCATGGTTGGAGAAAAAATCTTGGAAGCCCTCGACGATCCCAAGTGAATCAAGAGCAGGTATGCTTGGGAATTTTGTTGCAATTAGGGTTCGTCGATAATGGATTTCGAAGTGGTCATGTTGGTATTCAGAATTGAAAACGATCCACATGGTATCAACTTGGGATGGGGTAATGTCGGGTGGGGGTGGTTGTGTTGATGTAGAGGGCGTGTCAGATGTGTGTGCACCTGTAGCCCTCTGGCGTGGTGGTGGTATGGGTGCTGGACGTTTCATGTGTGGAGGCATGGTGAAAATGTGTGAAAGTAAGATGCAATATTGTGTGCAGCAACTAGATAAAACACAACCGAAATATATTCCCCAAGCAATAAGCAAATAGTCGAAAATGGGGCAAAAACTGAAATTTTGCGAAAAGGAGTGAGATTACGTAGGGGTGGCAATCAGGTCGGTCGGGTCAGATTTGACCCGACCCGAATAGGGGTAAACCCGAACCCGACCTGGATAAAATCCGAGTCATGGTTCGGGAACCCGTACCCGACCCAGGTGCAACCCGGGTAACCCGTACCCGACCCGGTTTGTCTTACGGGTCGGGTACGAGTCAGGTTCGGGTCGGGTTCGGGATGAAAAGAGTGATTATTTTGCAAAAAAACACTAATCACGGATCGGGTTCTGGTCGGGTTCGGGGTGAAAAGAGTAAAATATGGGTCGAATTTGGGTTAACCGGGTCGAGTGGTCAAACCCGTACCCGACCCGGATTTTTATCCGGGTCGGTCGAGTTGACCCAAATTCGACCCGACCCGGATTGGCCCCTACCCATACCCGACCCAATAGGCCGGGTTCATGTCGGGTCTATTTTGCCACCCCTAAGATTACCCAATGATCGTGAACCCTCATTGCGATGAGATGCTCCGAGCTTTAATGAAGTTCCTCAAACCCCGGGTGTAGCCTCGAATCGCCCCGCTGTTGAAAATAGTAACGACCCGCTCTCGGGCCCGTTACTGTTTGGAACATGTGCAAGTCCTGCTAGGCACCAATGAAGTCAATACGGGCTCTGTTGCAGAAATACGCCAAAATACTCATACATGGAAGTGGTATTAACCTTATTACAAACCAGCAGCGTACATGAAAGGAAAATACAACTCGAAGTACAAATACACACCAAGCAAGCCACTCTGATACATTAAATAATAAAAACACTCTCACACTCACACTTAGTAACCAGCGTCCTCCTGGTCAAACTCTACAGCAAACTCAGCGTCTGTAGTCCATGTAGCAACTTCTTCAACCTGTGCTGTATCTGGCGAGACCACCACAAAAAGAAGGGTCGCCAGGATCAGACGTAACTCAAAGTATCTCTAGCATGATATTTAAAACAATAAACGAGCATGGCAAAACTAGCATGGCAAACTAAAAAGTTAAGTGCGATCAATAGAGCAGAAAAGTAACATAGCAGTCTACTTCTATCAGCAATAAACAATATTAAAAGACCCGTTACGAGATTTGATTTTTAGCTGTGCCTGATCCTACGTGACTTATAAAGGGAAGTACGATATGGAACCAAGAGTCCACCTGATATCCCGGGTTACAACAATACGGTACGGTACAATCATAACGGTACAATCATAACGGTACTATTCAACAAAACGATACGGATCAATCAAAATGGTACTATTCACTGCAGATCGGACTGGTCGCTCCCGCACTTCCACAATTATAATTTACCCCAAAAACCCAGTGTGTGTGCGTGCGTGTAGGTTACCGTACTTGCCAACTTACCATTTACGAGTCAATTACTCACTTTCCCAATTACCTCTTTCGGATAAGCATGTCACAGAGTCCAATTCAATTTACGGTACGGTGCAATTACGATACTGTGCAACATAACGGTACAATCATAACGGTACTATTCAACAAAACGATACGGATCAATCAAAACGGTACTATTCACTGCAGATCGGACTGGTCGCTCCCGCACTTCCACAATTATAAGTTACCCCAAAAACCCAGTGTGTGTGTAGGTTACCGTACTTACCAACTTACCATTTACGAGTCAATTACTCACTTTCCCAATTACCTCTTTTGGATAAGCAAGTCACATAGTCCAATTCAATTTACGGTACGGTGCAATTACGATACTGTGCAAATTATCGAGTTTAGCTAACTGTTCAAGTGAAATACTTTGCTAATGAAAAGTAACTAATTTTGGCATGCATCAATATTGTTTTTAAACCCCATAGCTAGGGTACGATGAGTTACCGTTTCGCCCCGTAGTGAAAGGCGTGTTTTGAATGGCGGTCGGTGTACCTGGTTCACACGTGTCACGAACGAGTTAGCTATACAAACTAGTAATAAAACTTTATAGATTAAAAACTTATAACTAAGTTGGTTATATAAATTTACTTAACTTATTAATAATTTAACTTATACAACTTATTAAGCTAATATAGCTTATTAATTAATTTAAATAACCTAACTCATATATATATTAATTTAACTTTTTAAAAAATAATAATTATTTAACTTTTAACCTCACTTAAACTAAACTAACTAATAACTTAACTAAAATAATGACTTATACAGCTATGTATAAGGTAAGTAATGATCAGAACTTAACGAATCAACTTTGAGTTATTAGCTATATCACAAAAGCCTTTCTCACATGTTACTCCTTTGGTTAAATAATGATCAGAACTTAACGAATCACAGGGGTGATATTAATATCTCACCTTTACTACTTCCCTCTCTCTCTCTCTCTCTCCTTCGTTTCTGTCTTTCTTCTTTCCGTTTTTTTTGTTCTTCGTTGCAGCAGGCCAAAGGGCGCATGGGGCTAGGGCACGACGGGGGCTGCACGACGGCCTGGAGGGCGGCGCAGCGCGGGGGGTCAGCCTGTGGCGGCGCGAGGCGGCACGGCGGCGATTTCCAGGCAGCGAGCGGCGGGATCCGGTGGTCGGGGCGGTGGCTGCGGCTTCTCGAAGGCGCGGGGTGCGAGATCTGAGGCTCGGGGCGCTGATCAGGGTACGACGCAACTTCGGCGAGATCGGAGCGGCAACGTTGATCGACGGCGGCTCGGGGTGGCGCGAGCGAGAGATCGGGCGACGATTCGAGGTGGGTGACGGCCTCGCGCGACGATCGGAGGAGGGCGAGATTTGATTGGGTTGATTTGTGATCGATTTGGGATTCGAATCTGTTGAGTGTTTTGATTTCGGGTTTGTTTGAGTTTCAATTTCTGTTTTGTTTTTGGTTTGTAAGGAGATGGTGGAGGCTGGTTTGAAGCTTGCTGGTGGAAGGAGGTTGTGGAGTTGTATGGTGGAGGAGGTGGTGACTGAAGAGGGATGCTGACGGTGGGATGAAGATGATGAAGTTGAAGGGTTGTGGTGAAGATGATGAAACTGTGAAGGGGAGGAAGAATCGTGTGAGGGGCCGATCAATGTTGCAGCAGGGGAGTTGATCGGTGATCCTTGAAGAAGGAAGGGGCAGAGGACAGGGTTCATTAACGGGGGAAGATTAGTCAAAGATTAGGTTTGGGATTAATGCAGTTTGGTAGGTTTTTTGACTAAAATTTTTAGGGGGATGTATTGAACGTGTTTTGGGGAAGGTAACGTGCTCGGAATGAGAAAAACATGGGTGTGTGAATTTAACTAATTAATTAGCTAATTAAGTAGCTAATAATTAACCAAAGTAAAATTGGTAATTAGTAAAATAATTTAGTAATCGTAATTCGTAATTAGTAAGGTAATTAGTAAATTAAAATAACTATATTAACTATTAAACTACGATGAAAAATTTAGACGCGCTCGCGTCGACTCTACGGATAAAAACACTCGGACAATCGGAAGTAAAATTACAAGCACACACGCAATTAAACATACCTAAAAATAACGGCCGTAACAAAAATCGCCCAAAAAAATTGATCCACCCGATCGGCAAGGGTTTGATGGTGGTGGGGTAGTGTAGGTGACGGAGGAAGAGGGGAGAAATTGGTGTGATGGAAGGATGGATGGGGTGAAATCGGGAAGGTCTGTAGGTTTTGGAAGGCTCAGAGAGTCGGAAATGAGAAAATTTGGGAGATGGAGCTTGAAACGGTTGCGAGAAGTCGAAGGGATTGCGGTCGTGTAGGGGCTTGGGCTTTTATAGGGCAAGCAACATGACTGGACACACAGTCGTGTCGATGTTGGGGCCGATCATGTAAATCTGGGACTAATGAGGGCTTGTTGGGCTTGGCAACACAACCGTGTGACAGGCAACACAGTCGTGTCATCCAAGATGATTTTTGGTGCTTCATTGGCTTATTTTGGGGGGTTGAGATCACAAGACAGTATTGCTACAGTGTCCAAATGATTACGGTAGCTTCGAATTCCTCCCCCAACATGCTACACGACCATGTCTAAGTCCAGACATTCGTGTAATTCTGGCTCCACTCAGCTGCTTGCTTGGGTTTCTTTGGCCTCTCTCCCACACAACCGTGTGGGATATCCCACATTGTCACGTATATTATCTCCTACACATGAAAATTTTGGGTTTTACCATTGGGTTTTGGGGGTTTTCTTCTTTTAACTAAACTAGCTAACTAAGAAGAAAATGAAAAATAAGAAAATTGAAAGGTTAGCGCTTGGGTTACCTCCCAAAAAGCGCTTGTTTATAATCATGAGCTCGACTACTTAATTGTGTTTTAAGGCGGTTCATGGGCGGAGAGCGATGAGGTTACTCTCATGTCTTCACGTCTCTTTGTCGTCGTCGTCGTCGCTTGGAAAAGCATTATTATCTTCAACTCATCAGGTTCTAGCGAAGGTACTGTTGGAGTTGTTTTATCATCGCTTTCCGATGGCTCTTCATCAAACATTCTTACCATGGCCACCGTCTCCACATGACTTTTATACTTTGAGTCTCCCGAAAGAAATTTTTCCATTGGGCTTAGGAATGTGTCTTCCAAGGTGGTCTCCTTGATAGCTTGATTGAGGACGTCGAGGCAGTGGCAAGTGTCCTCATCAGGAAATATCTTCATCGACTTTTGGAGATCGAACTCCACCTTTTCATTGTCTACATTGACCGATAGCTTCCCTCCCTTCACGTCAATAAGAACTCCCGTCATGGCGAAAAATGGTCGACCAAGGATGATCAGTGTGTGGGTGTCCTCGGGCATGTCCATGATTACAAAATCGCATGGCGCTAACAACTTCTCCACTTGCATCGGAATGTCTTCGATGATCCCTATGGGTACTTAATAGAGCGATCGGCAAGCTGTAGTGACATGTTTGTTGGTTTAGGTTCTCCCATCCACAGCTTCTCACAAATGGATAGTGACATGAGGCTGACACTTGCCCGATGATCACATAAGGCTCTTCTAATGGTGACGTTCCCCACATAACAGGGGATGGAGAAGCTGTCAGGGTCCTCAAGCTTCGCAATCATTGTTTGCTTGAGTATGGCATTGCACTCCATGGAGAGCATCAATATCTACCTCGTGTTACGCTTGGAGAGTAGGTCCTTAAGAAACTTGACATAAGAGGGGATCTCTGAAATGGCGTCTAGGAAGGGGATGCTCACCTAGAGTTGCTTGAGATATCGAAAAAATTTCCATACTTCTCTTCCGCCTTTGCCTTGGCCAATCTTGATGGGTAGGGCACCTTTGGAACAGACTCTTGTAGGCTCATGTGTGTGTCCATACCATCCTTTTCAGCTCCCTTATCCACCGATGGCTCCTTAAATGTGGTACTTGGCATAGGCTCTTCAGTGATCTCGGCAGGTGTAGTGGGTGTCAACTTAACCCTAACTTCCTCCTCACCAATCCTTGGCCTCTCTCGCCCCCTCAGTCTGCTTTCCGATCCTTAAAGTTATATCGTTCACTTGGCCTCTGGGATTGGGCTCGAGTTGCTCCAGTAGTTGGCCTTCTGATCTGGAGAGCTGAGCAACCTGTTGTGCTAGCTGGGCTAGCTGGGTCTCTACTGCTTTGTTGCTCGATGCTAATTGTTGCATGGTGGTGGTGAGTTGCTGAATAGAGTTCTGAAAGAAGTCATTCTTTTGGTACGGCATCACCATGAAATTTTCCATGAGCATCGACAAATTTGACTTGATAGGAGGTGTTGGTGCAATTGATTTGGTGGCCTTTTGTTGGAAGTTTGGTGGTGGAGCATAGGCCCACTGAGGTTGTGGAGCGAATGATGGCTAAGGTTGGGGTCACATACTCTTATAAGAAAAGTTTGGATGATTCCCACATCCCATGTTGTACGTGTTGGAGTAGGGATTAATTGGGGGCCTTGATTTGTTGCCATATAATGCATTGGCATACTCTATGGTCATTCCCTGTGGCGGCAGCGCATTTGATGGACACTCAACAATCCGGTGTCTCTACACACCACAAACCTCACATAAAGCCACGATGGGCAAGTTAGTAGCACTTGCACCAATCCTTAACATAGAAATTTGCTTTGCCAATGTATCAAATTTGCTAGATAATAAAGAGACATCATATAGCTCATCTTACTTCCCTTCTTGGAGGTCACCATTTCATTCCTCCAATGGTATTTATTGGTGGCCATCTCCTTTAACAATCTTTTTGCTTCTTCGGGAGTTTTGCTCATGATTGCCCCATTAGCGAAGGTATCAATAGAGATCTTCACCTCTTGCTTTAGCCCGTTGTAAAATGTTTGAATGAGTAGCCAGTCAGGAACTCCATGATGTGGACGTTGTCTTTGCAGCTCCTTCGATCTCTCACATGCCTCATATATAGATTCATGATCAAATTGATAGAAAGAGGTGATCTCGTTCATCATCTTCATCATCTTATCTGGAGGAAAGAATTTTGTTAGAAAGGCTCTAAACAACATATCCCAAGAAGAAAAGGTAATTTGATCGTGGCTTTTGAGCCACTATTTAGCTTTGTCTTTTAAAAAGAAGAGAATGTGAAGAGTATTAGCCTAATGGCGTCCTCGGGGACACCATTCAATTTAAGCATTCACATTTCTCCAGGAATGAATTCGTATGATCGTTTGGGCTCTCCATGGGGAATCCTCCAAACTTGTCCTGTTGTATGAAGATGATGAGTGATGTCTTTAGCTCTAAATTGTTAGCAGTGGCGGGTGGGAGAGCAATGCTAGATGTTGATCATTGAATGTCGTGGAGAAGTCCATAATGGACTTGGTAGGTGGCAGGGGAGGTGGTGCTTCTTCTGCCATTGCTCTTTGTGCTAACCTTCTCCTTCTTTCTGTGTTACGCCTATGTGACGTAGCCTCAATCTTAGGGTCCAAAGGAAGCAAGTCCGTATCACTCTGTGACATCATGTGCATGCACAACAAACAAAACTAGAAGGAGATGTCAGTACACAAAAGAGTAATGGAAAAAGAGAGAAAAAACATAAAAATAAAAATTACGTAGTCTAAATAACCTAGAACTAAACCAATATCAAGGCATTGCCTCCCTAGCAACGGCACCAAAAAACGTGTTGTGTATCCAGAAGCTTCAATATTTATACCGCAAGCGCACGGTGTAGTTGTGTACTTACGGATTGATCCATAGGGAGGCAGACTCTGAGTACTGGTTTATTTCTAGGTTTTGTTTAGCTATGTGAGTCATCACAAGAAGAGAGAATGACTAAGGAAAATATCAATATATGACATGCTCTAGGGCTAAGTATCCCTGCTATTGTGATTAAGGCTAGGACTTATCTAGATTGGTTGGTTATTGAGTTACTAGAAATAACCCGTGCACAGAGTGCACGGCCAAACAAAGGAAGCGGTGAACGCTCGCAACCGACAAAAAAAAGAGAAGAGTGGGTGTGCGTGGTGGTATCGTCGAGAGCTAAAAAGTTGAAAAGCAGTGGTTCAAAGTGCAAAAACATGTGGGGGTACCAAATAGGAAAGGCCCAATGGCAAACCTGTAAATAGTTTAGAGTGTGAGGGGATTCTTTGGTTTCAAGAAAAATGGATGGCATGAATTAAATTAAGGAAAAAATCAATGGCCATTATTTTGGTTCTCCACCACCACACCTAAAAACAAAAACCCAAGAACACACCCACATCTAAGGGGGGCCCACAAATCACATATGGCACAAAGGCCCTATTTTGTATAATAGATGCCTCAGGGTGAGTTTGCGGCACCTATGTTATCATCTATCTCCCACTCTCATGATATTATGATAGGACTATCTACCCTATGCCCAAGCCAACTATAATTGGTCAATCGACATACGGTAGATGCATGATGTTCGACAAATATCCCCAACCTTCCCTCATGCCACTATCGTGGATATAAGTTAGGTCAATGTTAGAAGTGCTCTAATCTACAAAAACTATCGTAGGCGACATAGATAGTGGAAATCAACATATGGATTGAAAACCCTATATTGACCCTAACTGTCGTTAGCGGCTAATCTAATGATCCATAATGGAGGAAATCAATTTATGCTGATGATAATCATCCTAACAGAACCTTAATCAGCAATTATTCAATAACCCATCAAAATTAGTTCAATCCATAGTCAATCACAATAGGACCCATAGCCCTAGATGTTGAACTACTCACGATCCATGGATATAAACATGATCAAATCAATGAATAGATGCAGCATCAAAACAATAAAGAAGCGATGAAAACATTTATCTAGATGATCCACAATGAGAAAAACAATGAAACCCAACTTAGAATTAGAATCTAATATCAAAATTTACAAGGAGTTGTAGGGAAAAATATGCTACAGCAGAGGAAATAAGATCAAAAAACACCTGAAAAGCTATAAAAATCTCATAAAAGTTCTGGGAGAAGATCCCTAAAGATTAAAACAAAAGGACTATTTATATAAACCCAAAAAATCCCCAAAAATCCCCAAATTAGCCCTTGGCAGTGCCCAGAATTGGCCCAGAAAACCTAGCCGACACGGTTGTGTGGAAATCCACACGACCATGTGGCTATAGTAGTTCAAAAGCTGCTATTGTTTTTATTTTTCTTCGGTAGCTACACGACCGTATGGAATCCCACACGGTCATGTAGGATTCTCGTTCAGCTCTTCATAGGATCCTCCCACAAGGTCATGTAAACAGCCATGTGGGGCCTTCTGCCGTGTCATGTGACACGGTCGTCTGGATTCTCATTCAGCTCTTCATAGGATCCTCCCACACGGTCATGTAAACGGCCGTGTGGGGCCTTCTGCCGTGTCATGCGACACGGTCGTGTAGGCTAGCCCACACGACCGTGTATATCTTCATTTCGGCTATTTCTTTGGGCTTCAAGCGACATGGTCATGTGGCGCAAGGCAGCATGTCTTCTTTTCCCTACTACTCATCTATGATTTTGGCTCCCGTTGCTTCTCGATTTCTTTCCAAGCCTCTATCATCACTCTAGGGTCCCGAAACTCCACGTTTTTACCTGAAATATATCAAGGAGACCTAAGACTAAATATAAGACAAAAGATGGAAGAAACTACGTGAAAAGTGTGGCGGAGTGATGTGAAATGCAAATGAAAATTATAGGAAATATCTATATAACAAACACTCATCACCCTACGATGCGAATAGTCAGGGCGACGGCAAGCCGCCACAAAATAAGGGTTTTTTTTAATCCCCAAATTTTGATCAATCAAATAGCTAGACCTAAAATTTCTTAATCTTTTATGAATTCAGGCATTAAAAAATTCGAAAATAACCATAGATTGTTATCCAAACAATTCTAGAATAAGGAGGCTTTGATGCCTATTGAAAGAACTTTGAATTTCATGAAATAACCTTGCCTAGAGATTGTATGAGAAGAATGAGTGCTGAACATTATCAGAATCCATGAAAAAGAAGAGAAACTATGGTCTTGATCTTCTAATTGTTCGTACGTATACATAGAGAGTGAGATGGAAAACCCTTCCTTCGTTTTGCTCTTTGTTTTTCTGCATGAGAAAATGTAAAAACAACGTAAGGCAATAAGGGACCATTCTCCTATTGTTATAGAAGTGTGTTTTTACTAATTAACATATCATAAATTAGTAATTGCCCCAAAAATTCCACACATTTGCAAATAAGTCCACATCCTTAATATTAAATAATTAGGACTATAAACCTTATTAGATCATTGCAATTAGGTCCTTAATCAGTAATATATGTGTGACAATTAATACAATACGTGTGCGTCCACATGCCCAAATACATAAACGAGTATACACACACACATATGGTATGGAGACCATAGCCATACCATAATTCCAACATGATTTCGATTCAGAGAAACCATCTCTTCAACTCGGAAAGGGCAAGATGCATCGACTTCATTATGTAATAAATTTAACACATCGTCGATCCCTCTTAAAGTTCCCACGCACTTACCATGACCAACTTACCTACCAAAAATTACCATGACAATACCATAGACAAGTAGAGTACTGCGTGTACCCTCAGCGACTACTATACACTAGCACCAAGAGGCATTTTCATATTAATGCCATATGAGAAGATCACATCTTCAGCAAGAACTCATTGAATATACACTGCGTGATCCTTGCTGATAAGCATAATATGAACGAAATCTTGACACATTGTGTACTCGGTGGGCACATGACAAGCTCTCTTTCCCCAGAAACCCTTTTATAAAAAATTTACCGTCTTATATTAATCACTGCATATATTGCTCAAATCTTATGTTGCCTCGCCGCATATCAAATAGAAAATTTATCGATCTTTTAATAAATGTACATCAAACTGCACCGCAGATATCAACAGTTCAACTGTTCAATGGTTAATTAAACTGATCGCAAGTTAATATTTTATGATGTGCAACAATTCTAATCGCCAATAGCCTTCGATTTTTCTATGTTTCCTCAATATATTATACTTTGATTCAGGACCCAACCAAGCTCTCTCAATCCGAAAGAGTCAACCAAACTCAATAACTATGCAGAGGTTCGTGCTCTGATCTTCGCCTGTCCCCTGACCCTCATATATAATACAGGCACACAGTAGGGAAAGGTTAAGGGGGGTGATTATAAAAGAAGGGCATGCTTGAATCCAGAGAGAGTTATATATAATATCAAAGTGTGCTCACACCAAACTTGTTTCATGAACATAGAGATGCCCAACGCTCTCAGAGTAGTTCAGATTTGTTTTGGCATCACTATGCTCATGTGCATGCAGCACGCAGCCCTTCTGCTGCTCTTTGGTTCGCCAGCGCAAGCATCCGCCACTGCTCTGTGTGCTGCGCCGATCCCTCTCCATTCTTCTCGATCTCTTTTGTTAATGCCGCCCACTTGTAGTTGTGGTGTTAGTTTTTAATTCATCAAATATGGGTTTGTTCTGTGCGCGATCTGCATCAATTTTAGCTCCCTTTCGCGCCCCAACAAAGAGCGGCAACGCTTAGCGCCAACGTGAAATTTTTAGTCCGATTCTTTTTATACGACGATCGCATTGCATGCACGCACGCATGTGCCATGTTTGGTGGAGATGTAATGCATAAGAGATTTTTCAAGAATGAAGTCAATTAGTGGTGCTAAATAAGTAATAAGATTTGTAAGTACAGTTACACAAGACTAATTACAATGAGGTCAAGTCAAGTAAGCTCATCCAAGACTCATGAAGTGCAAGATCTGCCAAGGAGCAATTGCTCCAGCGACGCATCTCCCCGCTCCTTCCTGTGAGCTGCGGGATCGAGCCCACGCGTGCACTTTGCCCCTCTCCGCTGAATCAAAAAAAAGTGATACAAATTAAAGAACAAAGGATTACATCAAAGCTCCAAAATTATGTTGGTGTACTTTTTAGAATGTTAAAGCCTTTAAATTGAAACTTGCAGAAAAAACCTTAGAATATCTAGAAAATATTTTAATGGTTTTTAAAATTGTTTTTTAAGTATTTTAGATCAAACCCTTAGCCTTATTGGTAGCCTAGTCGACCAATACCGACATCCAGTCGACTAGCTACAAAGTTTGAAAACTGGCCAACAATTTATTAGGAAGTAGTCGATTACAGTCATAAAAATAGTCGACTAAGTGATATACACTGTAGGTCGACTAGTTTTAACAGAGAGTTTCATCTCTTTCTGACAGTACTAGACTAGTCGACCAGAGTTCAACAATTAGTCGACTCGCTATTGACTAGTTGACTAGTGAGAGTGAACTCTAGTCGACTAGTAACTAGCTGTTGGCCCATAACGGCCACAATTTTACTAGCCATTATGAGGGCATTTTGGACAATCTATTTTGTCCAGTTTTAATGGCTATACATGAGTTTGATCAGAAGTTTTTGATAATAATCTAAGAGAGATTTTAAGAAGAAAAATCAAGCTTTTAAGCCCGATCTCTTGCGCTCTAAACTCTCTAAAGCCAAAAAAAACTCTCTTTCTGGGCCATTTTCTAAGTTTTCTATTCAACTGGCCAACGTTTCTTTGATCTCTCTAAGCTTTTATCTTAGATTTATTTGAGATCAAAGAATTTCTCCTTCGCCACACTTTCACACACTCAAAGCTTCAAGTGAAAAGACTAAAGAATATAGGAGATTGTAATTCATTAACAAGAAAAGAGCAGGTAGATAATATACTGTTGTTGTGGTCCTCTTGCAAAGATGTATTGGTTGAAAATCATCACTTGGTGAGGTGGTGAAAATTCTGTAAGGTGCGTGTAAGATGGTTGTAAATCCTCGTTGTAGAGGTGAGGTGGTGAAAGTCCAGGCAAGTATAATCTTTCTCTATCGAGAGAAATCTCTCTCTATCGAGAGAGTTGATGATAAGTGATTTAATCCAAGCACGGCTTGGGACTAGTGGTATGTGTCTGCTTGCTCTCTTTGTTATACTTGTGCTATTATCTCTCTTGCAATCGTGTCTTAATTTCTGCCACCTTCTCTCCCCAGTTCGTGTTTCACTTGCTACTACCTACAAGATCCAACAGTAACGACTGAAGTGCCATTGATCAATAAATATCAATATCAATTTCCGCCGCCCTTCAAATCTCATGCGGATTGTAACCTTACTCCTTAGTCAAATCAGTAACCAAACTTGCATAACTTGGTCGTAGTTAATCTCACCTTGTCCGAACTGAAAATGATGCGGAACGAAAAAGAGATAAAGCACCAAATTATGAGATTGCCTTCAAACAAATAGTTTGCCAACGATTACAAGCACTTGTTAACTAGTCATACAACTTACAAGCAAATGCATAACTGACATTCAGGAAAAAGGAAGAATTCTTGACTAAAATGAAGCACGCGTCAATGGACTAGTTGAGAGTATGAAAAATAACTAGAACTCAGGTGCAGCCGGTCTAAAGAATTTCTGAAGGGCAATGGCCATGTTTGGGAACGTCAATGCATGGGTTTGACTAAAAAAATCAAGTTTTGTGAGCATAGATTCGCTGGTTCTTAAAATACCTGGAAATATTCGGAATATGTGACATATATGAAAATATCTTGAAATGATGAAAACAGCACAAGAAAACTAATGCTACTACTGATGTCCAAGCCTTAATCAATCTGCAACTATTATACCTTCACAAATATCAATATACCACGGCCAGTAAACAACTCGGCCAACAGTAAGTCTCGTTTACTCCTAGGAAGGTGAAATTTCAGGTCACCTCCACCAAGAACATAAGCAGCAGCTGAGCTGACTACCGCCTACACTTCGTCAATATGCTCCTGTTAAAGCCCAGAATATATTAAAATTTAATATCAAAATAAAAGTTTATGTAGGTTGAAAGTAAATACTGTTTAATACGGTTCTGAGTTCTTACATGCGCATCAGAAGTCCAAAGAGTGAGATTGTCTCGCAGCAGTTGCATTATCAGAGTACTATCCTTGTAGGAATCTTCACCCAGACTATCCAGCTCTGCAATAGCATCCTCAAATGCCTGCATTAATTTTGACATTAGTGAAAATTGTTCTTAGAGCTCATGAAACAATTTGCATACAGCTAAAAAGATTATTTACAGAGCAAATCTTGCTTATTACGTGACCTATTTGTTGTTAGCGCCATCATAGCACTGTGGTAAAGCATTTTTGCATTGGTCATATACAAATCAAATGCCCACTAGCACCACGCTACAGCCTACATTCAACCACAACGAAAATGAAAGAAAGACAAAAGACAAAAAAGAAAGAAAAATAATAATCCATCTAATGTGGAATGTTAATTCTGTTCTAAGGAGCAAATTTTGTTTTACTTGTCAGAAATTTCCTACTTGATGGATACCAGCTTTAAGCACTCACATGAGTCAATTATGTGCAACATTTCCATATTAAATAGCTAAAAAGTTTTAGTCCCAATAGGAAAAGGCAGCCATGGTAGTATACAAAACTGCATGATTCTATTCCTTTAGTAAGCTAAGAAACAGGAAGTACCGCACATAACAGGCAATTACTAATTGCTCAAAATTAAAGCAAATCAAACACATGGTAGATACAGTATAGTCAATGGAAACCTAAAATTGAAGTGTGTGCTTTCAACTGATATTATGAATACCGAAACTTGGAGAATCGGTAATTGATATGGAAAATCACATTGCTGCAAGCCTGAAAGAAGTGTCTTGCTTCCAGCAGAATGTGCAAAAATAACTTTGGTTGGAGAATTAATAAGTTAGGCCAAAAAGAAATAAGACGTGCAATTAGTCAACAGTGATACATCAAGTACATAGGCTATTGGATATATGATGTACATAAGATCAGACCCAAGCCTCCAACAGGGCTTACCCCTTTGGTTTTACTGAACCCTAAATTCGATATGGTGATGATGGGTAAAAGAGTCCCCCCATGCTACATGCAGAAAAGGACTTGCGATCTGAAAATTGGTCTGCCTTCCAGACATCAGCCATGTATGAATCCCAAAAAGGTCTTACAGACTAAAAAGTAAAAATTAACCCATCTTGCTGACCATGAAGGAAGCGAAAAGAAGCTGTGTGTGTGTGTGTGTGTGTGTGCGCGCGCGTGTTGATCAGTCTGCTTTGCTGGCTCCTGAAGGAAGAGAAAAAGAAATAATTGGCTAACAAATGGGTTGCCTCATATTAATTCATGAAGAAAACATAAGATACTTATACCTAAGATACGAAAGGCTTAGGCTCAACCATATATGAGCCAAATTGGAGTTTGTTGGAACATGTTTTTCACATCAAATGTGGGAAATTTAACCTGGTTTGGGTGAGTTGATGAGTTTCGTTAAAAGAAAAAAAAGTGTGTATGATTAGTCCCACGCTGCGTATAGAGGCAATTGGATATATGGTGAAATCGAAGGAATTTTTCCCTTTTTATCAAATTGTGGTTCAAGCGTATTAACCAGTGCCACTGCAGGTATTTTGATTGGGCCTAGTCAAATTCATAAAACTTGTGACTGAACAATATCAAATGTCAAAGAAGGATTAAGTACTCATATATTACAATATACCTTCAAAAAGCTGTCTTCATATCGCATTAAATTAGATGAATATGCAACTGCTTTTAAAAGGAGCACCACTAAGTTGTCACAGAAGACCATTCACCCTGATTTATGATATTTTTATAAACATCCATGAGATACTTCGGTGTATATTGGATGGGTTCCATCCAAGGTTTTACATATCGGATATCGGAATCATATTGGATGTCTAATTTTCATACCGGATAGCGGATATCAGGGGATATAACGGGGATATGCGTCAATATCAGGTTACTTATATTAAACATTATAAATATACAAATCTTAATAACTAAATGGTAGTTAAAACATCTTTATATGTTTATATTTAATTATATTTAATTATATCATAAAGATATCATCAATATAATATAATCAAGTAACGTAATAATAACGTGTTAAAAGTAATCATTAACATGTTATGTTAAGCAAGAAATTAAATATATAACATGACTTTCCTAACAAACATAATTTACCTCATAGTTGCATCTAACAAATTAATCTTTTACTTATGTGCTATTAGATGAATGAAAAAAATACCTTTTAACATGACTTACCTATAAAAACACAAGAAAGCTCAAGAACATGCCAATATAAAGTAAGAAAATTCAGGCATTAATATAAGATGAGCTTTAGTTAAATATTATTTAGTCATTACATTAATATGAGCAAACATTCTTACAAATTAAATATTCTTTCAAATTGTAATAATGTTGCTATTGTATCTATTAAAATATTAGACAAATTGTAAGTTTATAATAATAAAATTATAACTTAATTAAAAAAATACATATTTGCCCGATATATCGAGCTATGTCGTCTGGATATCGGCCTGATATACCGGTCGATACATCCGGTATCGGCCAACATCGGACCAGTTTTTAAAAACCCGAAAATTAATGCACATCATATCATTTGTATCATTTGGGACATGATACCTATATATCGATCGTATCATGTAATGGTTCAACATTTTATGGATTATTTAGGATTTTTTCTCCATTCTTGCTCTTTTTCTTCTAACATATTTTCTTTTTATTCAATACCTCTTCTTTCATTTTCTTTAAGACCCCCCCCCCCCCCATCAAACCCCACGGCCCACCATTCTCTGTCTGTTCTTTCTTAATTTTTCTCTCCACTCAAAACAGGGCCCAAACACCAAGCCCGAAGGCCCAATCCCCCTTTATAAAATTAGCACATCATCCCTTCTTTGTTCCTCCTCCTTTTCTACTCTTATTTCATTTCAATTGGGCGAAGCCCACTTCACCTTTATCCCACAGCAACTTGGTCTATTTTCATCCAACCAGGCCAGAAATCCCCAGAACCCACACCTTTCTTCACTTGGCCCGCTCTACCCTCTCTACAACATTAGAGCCTCGGCCGCCCATCCTCTTCTTCGACAACCGAACAGAACCTTAGCCCCTCTTCGTTCGGGTGAAAACCACTGCCCCTTCATCTCCATCCCCTCGCCACGATTCCCACACGATCCACCATCATTCTCCCCTCTCACGTAACGGACGCGTGCCTCTCTCCTAACGGCTCCCCATGTTCTTCTATAAATCCTTCTCTTCTTCTTCTAGTCTCCATGCGAAAAATATTATTTTATTCTCCTCTAAAACTCTGATCTTTTTGTTGTGGGTGTTCTGGTCTCTTGTTGGCTTCGATTCTTCGTCTTACTCATGGATCAAACAACCACAGCCACTATACGGCAAGGTGGGGAGCTTAAGCAAGGATTTTGGCCAACTTCAGTGAACAATAGATTACTTCTTCTCCACACTATTTCGGTTTATGTTTCTTGATTTATTTTCTGAAATTTATTTGAATTTAAATCGTATGAAATTGTGGTCATTTCTTGAGCATGGGATTTAGGTTAAGTTTGTTGGGATTTTTAATTGGTTTCGAGATGTGATGATTCACAACTTTGTGAGGGATCTGTCCCTATGCGTTTGTAACTTCGGCACTCCGTTTGGGTTTTGTGACGATCCATTTCGCTGCCCTCTTATGTTTCTAGGGTTCAGTTGATTGTAATTGAGGCCTTCCCCTTTAGTTACTGCCTGATGGCTGGATTTCATGTCCAATCTATGGGTTGTTCTCCATGTATTTTTTTTTCCTTTTGGCTAATTGTTTCATGTGACGTGGGCTCTTGTTGTTGCCTTTGGGATGTTGTCCTTAACTATTTATTACTTGTAGACACTAATTCTCTTGGCCGCCTAGACCTTATTCCCTGTTGGCAGTGAGTTTACATACTGTTGCACATTTAGGCATGTCTCTCAGTCGGCCCATAGGCCTACTATTGTCATTCGATGTGGACTTTGTTTACCATTAGACCGCTTGGACCTTTGCCCGGTTCCTTCTCTGGAAGTTTGCATGTGTGGGGTTTTCTCGCCATGTCTATCGTCAGTGGGCCTTAGCTACCTGCTGTGTTCGGTAGTACGCTAAAAAGGCTGTGACTAGAATATTTTAAGGGCGGCTAAAATTGTGAATCTGATCCTATCTAGACAAGTATTTCTTTTACTTTCTTTTAGAAATTATTTTTAAATCAGTTTTAACATAAGATTTCAGATTTCACCTAATATGTTATTAGATAGCATATCGATTAGTTTTATTTTGATTGGAAACTTTAGGATAGTAAACTTTTGAACAAGCGCGTGTTATGGACACATTCTATGGGAAATCCTGGAATTACTTATATGCATGCAATAATTTAGAATTGTTATTTATATCTTTAAATTGTGTAATTAAGGGATTATGCAAGTGACTTATTGATTGGTTCTAGAGTTGACACATGGTACTAATATTTCTGTTGAAAACAGGAGCTAGAACTTAAATTATTAACTGAAGCCCCTAAACTACGTAATTTAAGATAGAATGTAGCATAGATATCTCCTAAGAACTATGGCATTACCTTGAAAAGTTCTTGTTACATGATTCACATACCACATGTTCATAATCTGATAACAGTTGACTATGACAATAAACGTAATTCAATTACATGACCCGTTGTAAAACAACGATATGAAATATTATACACTGAATACATGTTTTTAATATTGTACATGCTCTTGACATTATTTATTGGATATTATGCATGCCCTCAATATTGTATATGTTCATGAAATACTGGACAATGATTACAAGTTCTTGATGTTATACATAAATATGTTGAAAACTAAGTGCTACATGGGACAAAGTGCCACGGTATACTGATAGCCACCTCTTGAACACATGGGAGCCATCTCTAAAATCCTCCCCATGATATGGAAACTATTGAAATGTCCGATACAATATTGAACATGATATATCAACATATGACATGAAAACCATGACAACATGACAATAGATACAGTCCCCGACATACTACACGTGACACCACACAGAATAATAAAATGACATTGCACTTAACTCAAGGGGTTTTAGGGTAACTTATATTAGAGATAGTACGGGAGCGATTGGATCCATGTTTTCGGCCCGTATCTGGGAGGATTTTATTTGTTTCTTGTTCAATGAATCATGAGTCCCTTCTTATTTCGTGTTTTGGACTCGCCCGTGGTAGCTCCACATGGTCCAAGGTGGTATTCGGGTTGTATATCGTACTCTCTAATA
This sequence comes from Scilla litardierei, assembly GCA_030789695.1. Taxonomy (NCBI): domain Eukaryota; kingdom Viridiplantae; phylum Streptophyta; class Magnoliopsida; order Asparagales; family Asparagaceae; genus Scilla; species Scilla litardierei. Next base: position 180,839,816 of record CM061140.1, on the reverse strand, counting down.
TAAGTCACGGCCCAGGATTGGTACAACTTTACATTCTCATAACATATAAACATTCACAATACAGTATTAGATAGCAAACTCATATGCATGCATTGTCTCGTGGTTTGTCTCGTGGTTTGTTACACTCTTAGCCTGTTACATTTTAGTTCAGTAGCTTACTTTATTTATCTTTTAATTGTGCATAACATGCTCAGTATTTCTTTACTTGCCTTTTAAATGTTAAAGTTGTTAGTCTGTCACATCTTTATTTTGTACTTATTTTCACATGCCTTGTACTTTTTCTATCTATCTTTTTTGCCTTGCACATAAACTGTTTGCTTGGAGTAAGATATAATCTATTTCTCAATCATGTGGTACATTTTCTTTTAGGTATGGTATGAGGCTTCGGACTTCTAGGATTAGCTCCCATTTCTTTGAGCTGTGCACAGAATTTCTGAGATTACTCGTCAGTGTTCTAAAAATCGGCCTGGGCGGCCGCCTAGGCGCTAGGCGGCCAGTAAACGCTCCGAGTAAGGCCAAATCGGTCAATATGGGCGGTTTTGGGATTAATCGACCGCCTAAGCGTTCTGGGCAGTGTCTGGACGCTCTGAGCGGTTCCTAGGCGGCTTGGCAGCTTTTCAAAATTAACTATTTTTTTATGCTCGTACTTCTGAAGCCACTCAGAGAAACACGAGAGGTACTTTGAAAAAAGCAAGCCAAACTAAATATTAAATATTTATTAACTATTAAGAAACCATTGGCCTGCTCGGCCCTCTCGGTGCCGCTCTCCTCTCTCTCTCTCTCTCTCTCTCTCTCTCTCTCTCTCTCTCTCTCTCTCTCTCTCTCTCTCTCTCTCTCTCTCTCTCCACTCTGTCACGACGTCGACCCTTCGGCCCTTACTATACACCATCGCGGCGTCGCCTCCCTCTCCCGCTGTCGATCATGTCCCGACGACGAGCTCGCAACCTTCTGATCTCGCTGGATTTTATTTTGTTGCACACAAATACTCTAAAGTTGGTAAACTGGATCTGATTTAGTATGTATTAAATATTTGATGTATTTTAAATAATATATATATAAACATAAATATAATATATAAAAATAATTAAAATAATTAAAAAATACAAATCCGCCTAGGCCGATTAATCCCCGATTAATGCTCTGGACACTAGGCGCTAGCAATCCGAACGCCTAGCGGCTAGCGTTTTTTACAACCTTGCTACTCGTTCAGGTATGTGTTTATGGTATATTTCTATTTTGCCTATATTGTTTTCACATGTAACCAGCAGGACCTGCAAATTCTTGAAAATTGTGATGACCTCCAAAAACCGAGTCATTACATATCGGCTATTTATAAATCAGTGGTTCCATCATTGAGCTTTAGAGGAGACCGTATCAAAGGCTTAGGGATCTATGTCAAGATAACATTGGCACACACAAGGTCAATAACTGCAATTTAAAATTGATTAAAAACAAAACAAAAACTCAAACGAAGGCAAAACGTTGAACCGATAGCTCAAAACATATCGAAAAGATTGTTTTGGCATAAGTTTCACCTCCGTGTCCACACCGAGAACGGCCCAGTACACGTCATGTTATTTGGAGATGTTGGGGAGTATGGGAAGTTAAATCTTGTTGATGAGTCTAGATTAAACAAACTTGGCAAATATAGAGGTTTTTTAGCCATGTGGCTTCTACTGCCATCAATTGCTGATCCAGTCAACAGCTAAGACAAAGGCAAGTTTCAGCTCATGTAGTCTATAGACTTCACAATACAAGATTTTCATACTATCAATGGCCATCATTTTTTCTTTCTATTGATGTTGAGCTTATAATACAGGATATATTATTACAGTGTGAAGATAACAAAATCATCTGTTGTGTGATTTTAAGCCAGTTTATCCATAACAAGGAATGTCTAAAAGAAACAAAGAGATTAGAAAACAAGGTATGACGGGTCATAAAGGGAAGTATCTCTGCAGACAATCAGAAGCCTCAGGTATTAATAGAGAAGAAGGCTAATTACTGAATATTACTTGGAGATAAACAAGAGATCCAAGACTGACTTCTGAATTAATCTTTGATGACGTACACTTTTCTCTGGTGAAATCTAAGGAAATATATTATATCAGCCTAAAAACAAGCTCCTTTTGCATATTCTGCTATCGTGATTCTGTCATCAACATCAAACGTTGCTTTTAAGTTCCAGTAAGTCTTGTAAATTGCCTAATTGCTCCATCTGTGCATATCAAATGCACCAAGAAAACACATGTATTTAATCATGGCATTTTAAAGCAAAATCCAACATTTTTTTCAATCCTCTATGAAGCATGAACCCTTGAGAAAGTATCTCAATGGACATGGTGAAAATGCTAACAATGCACATTCTCTTCACAAGAACTGAAGCAGAAACTGTTGTCCCTCGCTATACTGTCAGTCGATTGTAGTATAGCACCAGAGCAGATCTTGTGAGTATATTAGATGTCTAAAATGTAAGTTAAACATCTGTTGGTAATGCACTTGACAAGAAGATTTATTTTGATTTTGGTAGATTAGGCAGTGTGCTCAACTGGCTTCTGAGGACAACATCAGGCCTCTATCATGTACACAAACAATAGGAAATGAAAAGCATACCAAGCTTTACCTGTGTATAGGTAACAAAGGATCCATAACAAAGCTCGCAGAAGGATGATGGAGATTTACCACCATCCATCTACTGGTGTTTTACATGTAACAAAAAAAATTAGCTTAGGAAAAATGGAGGCAGCGTACTCTGTATTATTTGGCCATTCTGATCTCGCTTAACCAGTAGTTACATGTCATCTAAACCTTGGTAGTGATTGATACTACATCATTGGGAGCTTAGGAAATTATGCATGGAGCACATTTTAATATTAAATGCCAGGACCAATCCAGCATGCAACTAGTTGAATGAGTTAAAGAAGCTCAAAGTATGGAGCAAACATTTTCATAAGCTTATGTTGTATTGGGAGTATTTGACAATTTTCAGGTGGTTTCGTTAGTTTCAAAGCTAAATATAGCTATGTTATTATCACACAATAAAAATGGCAATGGCTGAAGCCTACAATTTAGAATACTGAGAGACATCTGATTTCATCATTTCATGAATCAATAGTAACAAGTGTATACCATGCTCCATAATAAACTTTACTTTATAAGTCACATTTTTGACAAGTCATTCAGCTTTATACCATATCTCCACGCATTATCATTGATTATCAGAAAAAATGACTTTGCGAATGTATAAGCTCATTCACCTGTTTAACACTCGGGTACTATATCTTCCATCAAAATATTCCAACATCAAGATTAGTGTGTGTATTTTTGTAGTAATCAAATTAACTTGTGTATGTTGCACGGAACACCACATTACGTCATGCATTAATCAGATTAAAATTCATCTAGTAATTTTTATACTCACTGGGTAAGTATCTTCTTTGTCATGGCTGCAGATTTTGTGTGTGCGCGCATACATGCATACATATGGTGGAAAATGGGTACAGAGCGAGCAGCTTACAACTAGCAATCCATACACACACTATTCATAACATGCGACCACAGGCCACGGGACATTCAAAATATTCCCTCAAAAAATGTTAACCCATTCAAACTCTCCCCCTCCCCCAATGTGTAGCCTTTTCAAAATCCCCACCAAAAAATTTACAGCCACCTTCAAAATATTCCTCCCTACCAAAAAATTTTAACCACATTCAAACTAAAATTTAGTTACCCGAGAGAATTTGGTTTCCCCAAATAATTTTAATTCTCCCAAAATTTAGTTTGCTACAAATTTAGTACCCCAAAATTAAACATTTTAGTTCCGTCTAGACTTACTTCACCTAAAAAATTTAAATTAACATTCAGTTCCTACCAAAGAATTTACTTCTCCCAAAAAATTTGCCCCATTTAAAATTTAGTTCCCTCAGTTTCTCTCAAAATTTTAGTGTCCCCCATATTAGGAATTTTCACAAACTCATCCAACACTTTGATTCCTCAAGGTTCAATCACAGTCGTTTTTCTACCAACATTTTTGTCATGGTCATCAACCACACTCGAAAACATCCCGCGATTGTATAATATATATACACACATGTATAGAGGCGTTACCTACCAAGGAGGAACAATCAAAAACCATAACTTGCTATATTTTTCGACGATCGGATCCGTTATTTTGATATTCATGTTCAAAAACTCAGAATTATAATTTTTAGGTGAATCCAAGGGGTTTTGCACGTTCAATCTAGCCTTTTAATATAAAACCATTAAATTTACGATGAGTATATAAATTTACAATGAGTAGATCAACGAGTAAAAACCCTTGGGTTCACTTAGAAATTAAGGTTTTAAGATTTTAAAACATGTAGATCAAAATGAACTGATCGATCAGAAAAATAAAGGGTGTGTTTGTGATGCTAGTTAAAGAAGAAATTTGTATCATGAGCCAAGTGATACATATGTTCTCCTTGGCTAGTTGATGCATATATTTCGCATATCTATATTACAATTGAGGGAAAATTTTGAATTTGTCCTATGTGGCAGTGTCATGTCAAGTTTTGGGGGGAAATTTCTCGGATTGAGAAAATATGTTGGGAATACACAAAAGCAATGAAGAGAAATTTGTTGGGAGAATACAAAAGCTTTTCTTTTTTGAAATTGGCAGCATCAGCACTTAATACCCTTCATTCAAAAATGACTCAAAAAAATGAGACCCAAAAAAATGAAACCCAAAAACACACACACAAAATAAAACTCAAAAAATATGCAACTTAAATTACAAGTATGCAAAAGAGAACTTTATTTCGGCTGACCCAAAAAAATTGAAACCCCAAAAACACAGGGAATGTGCATTCAAAGAGACGGGCTGAGCTTTTTGGGCGCCCGCACAGAGGGCGCCTGCTAAATTTTTATACGCTAATTTGTTGTTCTGCGCCAAAGGCGCCCGCACCTAATTTATTATTCCTCGCCAAAGGCGGCCATACCTCTAAATTTTTTTACGCTAATTTGTTATTTTTTAAAATTTTGGATGTAGAAAGATTTTTTTGGGGACAATTATTTTGCATGAAAAAATCTTAATTGCAGCATGCCCGCGGGCACAGGTTATGACTAGTCTATTTTATAAATCATGAAGATTTTGAATCTTATCCTGCTAGGACAAAGCTTTATCCTACGTGGCAAGTTTGTCCTAGGTGGCAATGACAATTTTGGGGGGACTTAAATTTTGGGGGAAAACTTAAATTTGGGGAGAAACTTGAAATTTTGGGGGAAAACTTGAAATTTGTTGGAACTTGAAATTTGTTGGGGGGACTCAGCCATTAAATAAACCGTGCCATATGGGCACGGGTAATGACTATATATATATATATATATATAAGAAAATGATAAAATGAGATGATGGAATGGTGAGATAGATCTTTATAGCATTAGCTAGTTCAATCTATTTTCTAAATCAATAATCAAACTCGTTCATCTTGATCTATCTATAAAATATGTATCAAAAATTTTGTTGTTTGAAGCTTTTCATTAAATGCATCATGTGTTCACAAGATAGATAGCTTGCAAGCTGCATACAAATGTAACAAAATCAGAATATATTGATACATAAATTTTTGAGGTTTAAATATATATTTATTTAAAGTATAAACCTATCAATATATTTTTAAGATGAATAGTACCGATCATTAATTACTGCTGCCAATTAGGCTAGCTCACGATAAGAATCTTAGCATACCATCTCATCATATCATTACCATTTATATAACGTACGTACGTATTCCATCTCCAATTTCTATCACTTACTATAAAGCAAGACAAATTATATTTCGGTGGATGATTTCCCATAAATTATGGATCTTTCGTTTGCATGCTATAACCAAACCTTGATTTGAACATTGTCTGTTACCATATATATGCAAATAAGGCCACCAATATGATTCAGTGAAAATAAGGCCCCCTATACAGCAAGACAAATTGTATGTTGGTGCATGATTTCCCATAAATTATGGATCTTTCTTTTGCATGCTATAACCAAACCTTGATTTGAACAATGCTCGTTACCATATATATGCAAATAAGGCCCCCAATATGATTCCAAGGCATTATTTAACAAATTTAATTTAATTTAAAACAAAACTAAGATTTACAATTCCAGCCACTTTTAACATGTTCCTAGTAGAGAATCATTTTTCCCCGATGTGGCATATATGATTCACTCGTGAAGGTGTCCAAGTCTTGCCCATACACAGCCTAATACTTTTTAGACACTTTAGAATGTTGATGGATAGTTCTATAAGGTTTCCTCAATTTTATAACATATTTTTAACTATGGACACTCTTTTAATGTTTTCAAATGTATTCTTGACATATGTATCGAATTAAACATTCTAAAATGACTTTTTTACTTAATTGTTCATGTCACTTCATATGCATCTTTTGTTGGATGTTTTTGGATCCACGTGCACATTAAATTACAAGTAGATTAATAAAATCAATGTTTGGTTTAAAATTATGGGTAAATTACACTCAAACTGTATGACATATGATCAGTATATCACTAATACTTTATGATATATGATATGAGCACGCAGACACCCTCAGTTAACACCCTCACTCAACGAAAAACAATAAAAATCAAAATATTCTTCCAATTTTACCATTCTTCTTCCTTATATGGCATCTCTCATTGCTCTATCTTCTCTTTCATCTCCAACACTCTCATGCTCCCTTCTCTTGTTTCCTCCTCTAACATATGAGAGATAAGAGAGGATGTGTGGGAAAGAAGAGAAAGCATAAGAGGGAGCAACAGAGAGGATGGATGAGAGAGAAGAAGAGAGCAATGGTAGCGGCTAAAAGAAGAAGGGTAAAACTAAAATTAAAAATTAATTTTTAATGTTTGTCATGAAGTAAAGGGTCTGAGTGCTAATATCATATGTTTAGATATATTAGTGCTACACTACCTATAGTTCAAAGGGTCTGAGTGTAATTTACCATAATATTATTGCAACCTTAAGGTTGAAAAAGCAAAAAAAAAGACACCCGCCTTATATTATTGGAATTTATGCTCAAAATGAGCATAGTTCCAACAAAATTGCTGGACCGCCACAATGAGGGGCAAAAGAAATTTTAATTATGAAGTCCCAGTTCTTTTTTGAGACACCGGCACATAAGGTTGTCAAATATCCTTCACTTTTGCAGAGCTCCGGTAAGCCAAACAGAAGTTTTTACAAAGCATGTATTTGGAAAGGAAAAACTCATCAATCCCAGATGTATTGTTTCAACATTAGGAGTTGGTGTTACATACGATTAGAATACCGATAAAGATCAAACTACAAACAACCCACATAATGTTATATTATAGAGTAACAGTTCATGTTAAACCACAAAAATATAGAGATATTTCAGCGTAAAACTTGCAATACATTAGATCTTCCAAAGAAAGATTTTAAAAAGCGGGGAAGATAATAATGGTTTCCACATTATTGTACAAATATATTAAATAATTTAAGATTTTACATTAATATGAATATTTCTGTATTCTATATTAAAAATTAGATGGACACGGTAACCTATAAGGGATGCTGAAGTGGTTCATCAATATCCTTTGGTAAGATTTTAGGAAATTGTGCTTGCAATTTGAGCAGATTTCTGTATTCTGTATTCTGTATTCGTGCCATCTACAGCATATTCTGTATTATGTATTCTGCATACAAAAATTCTGTGTTCATGTAATTCATGCCTTCTTACTCCGATTTACTTGTGGTAACGAATCATTCAGAGAATTTGGTCAGTGGAATCACATGCCCTAATATCCTTTATAGAGATGTTCAGTCACAAACCACTGTTCAAAAAAATTTCACCATATGATGCTTGATAAGGTAGTGTGTGTGTGGTTTTTTTTTTTTTTTTTTTTTTTTTTGGGGGGGGGGGGGGGGGGGGGTTAAAAAGTGTTCCTAAGGTGGCTCCTTAGGAAATTAATGAGTAGGCCAAAACTCATATAATTGAGCTTCTTTATGGATGATCCACTTCATCCATCATGCTTTCCATGCTTCAATCCATCATGCTCTCCATACTTCAAAATGATTGTCCATAAAAAATCATGTGATTTAGACACATTTTGACCGTTGATCAAGTGGCATCATTTGTTCTATTATTAAGAAATAGCTCATTTTACAACCACATAACACATGATTAAAACACATTAAACATGCATGGTTTTTTTGTGAACAAGCATTTGATGACATGTAGATCACAGTGTACAGAGCAGATCATCCATAAAATTCATATAACATAAGAATTAAGGTAAGAATTAAGATGACTCCTTAGGTAATTTTCAAATGAGTCACCTTTAGGAACACTTGTCCGTGTGCGTGTGCGTGTGTAATGGATATAGACCCTACAGATTTGGGAAATATGGTTTACATATCTCTGGAACAAGAGAAATATCTGCATGTGAAAAAAGTTCACATATAAGGCTACTTCCAGATACAAGGCTACTTACCACCGGAAATAACTAAACCTAGACATTGCACAAACCATTTTCGGAAGATATTCGTTTGATTTAATCTACAAAGAACCACAGAATTTATAAAGAAGATGTGGAAGCTATATCACTCTGGCTAGATCTGTGATCAATCAAACATATTACATTATAGAACACTGGACGGACATTACCAGTATGTAAGGGTGGCATTGTCTAGTATATATTAAGTCATTGGATGTTACAGTTTACTAACCATATTTTGAACGGATAGTAAAAAGCTACTCCATTCGTAACCAAAGATGGACATTAAATATCCATATTGTCAAAATATTTATGGTGACTGAAATTGGATTGGCATGTTTGTATTTACACCCCTAGAAGAACTACAACCTTGCAGATGAACATAACTTGGTCATCCATTAATTGAGAAACTAAACAGACCAAATAAACCTGCTTGGAATTGTAATATATGCATAAATCTTTTCAGATAGACCACCCAATTATGCAACAAGGTGTTTGTGAAAGAGCAGACAACAAATAAAATTACACGTTTTGTTCCCTCGGATTTAACATACCCAATGTGATATATGAAAATAACTGCTTGGCGGGAAAACACACTTCCATCAGAGGGGCAGACCTCAAGTTGAAGGAGCTGATAACTAAGGAAAGAACGTTCATATCTATTCAGAAAAATTAAAAGAAAACAACTCACCTGTTTTGCCATGCTACATGCCTTCTCTGATTGGTTCAGAATCTCGAAATGGAAAACAGAGAAATTGAGCGCAAGTCCCAGCCTAATTGGATGTGTTGGTGGAAGTTCAGCAAGTGCAATATCCTGATAATTAACAAGATCATTTAATGCCATAAAAACATAACGAATATCCATAAAAACAGATGGAAACAACTAGTCTACAAGAATTTCGGCCTATAAGAGTAAAGGGTATTGCAGCTCAATACCATGAGAATCCTTAGCTTCTACAGTTAACCAGACTGCTTCGCCAAATTAACATTTATAACCAAATGACAGTATACAGTAAAGGGGATCAGGAAATACTCAAGGAGGGAGAAATAATAGTATATACAGCCACAAATAGAATTTTGCCCGTACTATGCTTTTGCTGACCAGAAGTAGGAAATGTAAACCTTTAGGAGCCTAACAAATAGTAATCAATAACAACTCCTTAACTGCAATTGATGGAATTCAAAAAGGCAAAAGACGCAAAGAATAGAGACGGTACCAAAGAGTAAATAGTCTCCCATAGCTTCTATGGTTCCCACACATGAATTATTCTCTATTTCATGCAACAAATAACTATGAAGTGAAGAACAACCCAAACTTTCAGGGGTTAAAAACAAAAACGAAGACTCCTTTAAAGTTTACATAAATGCTAATCTGAATAAATGGGTGCTTGTAGAAAGCTATACTCTCATTTAACATCGCATAGCATTTCTTTATGTCTACTGAATGGTGCAGGCAAGTGGGCGGGCAGACAGGATAAGGAAGTGCATGGAAAAGGATAAAAAACTGAACACATCCTTAGCTGTTTCAAAACCCAAGAACCAAATCCATAAACTGTAAGAACAATGCTTGCAGGCCATAGGTAGAAGTACAAGGTATCTGCTTAGAGGTTGTACATAAATAATTTGATGAATGGGGACAAAGGAAAATGTACTACTATAGCGACTAGGTATTATTACTATCAGTCCCGTCACAAAAAGAGGGTCAATGGACAGACGATTCAATTTTAAATGTTTGACTAATACAAGAATAAAAAGGGAGAAACATGGGAAGGTTTTCTATGGCATGTAAGAACAAGGGACAAATGTTCAAACTGTAAAAGCAACTTTTCAAGTATTTATTATGCCCTTCCTACCAATGAAAACCAAGTGCTTAGTAACAAGGGCCCATAAGCAAATGCGTTAGAGAAAAACATTCGCTTCAAAATTTAGATATATGATTTTTTTTGAGTCTGTCTATGATACCAAATGAAATGCCCATTAAGCACAGCAAGAGAAGGAAAGAGAAAAACAAAAGCAAATAGAAGGGTTTTGGGGTATTATACACCGGGAGATTAACAAAAAAGTAAAAAATAAGAAAGAATAAACATTTGAAAAGATGACAAAAAAAGACACCGCAAAGAAGAAAACTACCATTCAGCAATTGAGAAGCTAATTTATTATATGTACAGTTACAAGAGGACATGGATCATTCCCTAGCAATGTTATATATTTGAATAGATACTAACGTAAAAAGAAGGAAAACGTATGGAAGATTCTCTGATGTTATTAAATAACAATGGAAAAATTCAAATCATAAAAGAAATTTTAGATGCATGTCATTCTACAAAATAAAACCAAGTGTTACAAACATATGTCCAAAAGAAAATGGGCTTAATTTACAAAACCCGCCATAAACTACCCACAAATTCAATAATACTCTCCTTGACTTCAATAATTCACCAAAACTCTCCTTAACTTTATAATTTAAAAAATTAACCTAAAATGTTGGAAAGTACAATTTCTTCTTCTTCTTCTTAGCCTTCATCCCAAAAATTGGGGTCGGATCCATAGTAAACGCTGTTTTTTTGAATTTAACTCAAATTTTAAGATAGTTTCTATAAATAATTTAAAGTTCAAGACAAAATAATGGCAAAGTTTAAGGTAGTTTTGATGGAAAGATGTTAATGGGTTTTGATGAATGGTATAAGTTAAAGGAGGGTTTGCTGAATTTCTAAAGTTAAGGATAGTATTATTAAATATATGGATAGTTTACAGTAGCTTTCATAGATTAAGCTAAGAAAATGTGTTACAGAAAAACATTTGCTTTAAAACATAGATAAGTACTCTTTTGACATCTGTCCAGGATGCTACATATGCTCCATTAAGTGCATCGGGAGAAAGAAAGAGAAAAAGTAAAACAAAATAAGTCTTTTGGTATTTTGACCAAAAATCATTTTTAAAGCATATATGTATGTACAGCCTTTGCAAAAGTGGAGAAAGACATGAAACGGCTCACTTTTTGAAAACCAAACATGACAATGTTTGTGAATATTTTGTGTTTTAAAAAAGGTTCAAAAGGACGGATTAAGATTTTTAGAGGATGGGCTCTTTATAGTGGGATAAGTTGGACACATGTATTAAATAGTGGATGAAATATATACGTATCTCATGTTTAAAAACACGGATACAAACATTAATACTCTTGACCCAAATGTCATTTGAGCAATAAATATAATACAACCTATTTACAAATGAACTGGCGGTGATACCACAAACACGTATAAGTATATACATATGTACGTACAAGTATATGCCTACATATGTACAAGTATATGCCTAGATGCGTATGTGCATACACACGCATACATACATATAGAATTATATATGTATATGTATATACTATATACATACATACGTATATACTTATATATGAACATGTATATATGTATGAATATGTATGTATGGGAAAGCAAATGCTAAGTTGTCATCACATGTGAACCCTACAGTGACACATCCTACTTGCCACAGATCATGCATTGAGATCGATGCTACACAGATCTTGAGGTAAGATCAGCAGTAGGCAAGGGTGCACCACAAGGTGCACATGTGATGACACCCAAGTCTTGCTTCTGTTATGTGTGTATGTATGTGTGTGTAGATATACGTAGGAATACATACCTATGTATGTATGTATATGCATGCCGCTATATGTACGTGTATACATGTATATGTGTGTGTACAAGTTTTGATATCTTAATTGATAAAAATATGATTTGTTAGTATCGTATCGAATTTCAATCATACGTGTAAAATCCATCCGAAACTGGTTGATACCACCAATACTAACTAATAACAACTAATAGTGGATGAGATTTAAGGGTTAAATTATCAAAAAATTCTACAATGGTCAAAAAACCTTACTTACAAGTTAAAATCAAGGTTCAAATGATTGGCTCGTTAATCAAGTTGGTTAGAAAAAGTATTAATAGTACCCTGAACAATAGATATGATTTATAAATATATCCAGCACTAATTAAAATGGGATATCTGCATGTAACTAATAGCTATGTTAAGGTAAGGCAACCAACATGCAAACTCCAATACTTTTGAGATGTATCGCTTGATACTTGTGATTCAGGGTGATACTAATACTACAAACTGTTGGCCCATACCATGGCCAAAATTGAGATTTCGACCTTGATGTGTATACATATATGTATGTATGTGTCCATGCATGTATGTATATGTACTAGTCATAACCCGTGCCCGCGGGCACTGTGCATTCAAAATTTTTTCCCGCAAAATCTTTGTCCCTAACAAAAATATTTCTACGGCCAAAATTTAAAAGAACAACAAATTAGCGTAAAAAAATTTAGAGGCACGACCACCTTCGGCGAGGAACAATAAATTCGGTGCGGCCCGCGCGGGCGCCTTCGGTGCGGGCGCCTTCGGATCTGTGCTTGAGAGGTTAATTGAAACGGACACCCAAAAAGCTCAGCCCGCATCTTTGATTGCACATTCCCTGTGTTTTTTTTGGGTTTCAATTTTTTTAGACCGGTGTTTCGATGAGTGCAAAAACGGGTGAAAATGAGAATGGTGTGTTTAAGTGTGTGTAGTGTCTTGGGGTTTTTGATTTTTTTTGCTTGGTGGTGTGATTTTGGGTGTTTGGTCTTGGGTGTGTTTTTGGGGGTTGGTTGGAGTTTTTTGTTTTTTAGGTTTTGGGTTTAAGAAGGTTGTCTCATGTGGCGATGTGACATTGCCACATGGGACAAAGATTCAAAAACCTCTCTCTTTTGTAATATAGATATGTACGTATGCATTTATGTATATTTATATATACGTATACGTATGTACACAGATATACACATGTTTATGTATATACATGTACTAGTCATTGCACGTGCCCATAGGGCACGATGTATTTAATGGCTGAGTTTTTCCCCCACAAATTTCAAGTTTTCCCACAAAATTTCAAGTTTTCCTCCAAATTTAAGTTTTCCTCCAAAATTTAAGTCCCCCAAAATTGTCATTGACAGCTAGGACAAACTTGCCACGTAGAACAAAGCTTTGTCCTAGTAGGATAAGATTCAAAATCTTCAAAGGACTGGAAAAAAAGGTCGGAAGGGGGGAGAATAAAAATTGTTGGTGGGTGTGTGTGGAGGGTCCAGGTGCAAAAATGCAAAAAGCGAGGTTGTATGTGCACAATTCCCCACCTCCTCTCTTATCCCTCAAAATCTCATCTATTATATTTTCTCTTATCCAATTTCCCTCTTTTATATAATAGATATCCAAATTCTCTTATCCAATTTCTCATGTCGAAATTCTCTTATCCAATTTCTCTTGATAACATCCCTCTTTTATATAATAGATATCCAAATTCTCTTATCCAATTTCTCATGTCCAAATTCTCTTATTCAATTTCTCTTGATAACATCCCTCTTTTATATAATAGATATCCAAATTCTCTTATCCAATTTCTCAAGTCCAAATTCTCTTATCCAATTTCTCTTGACAACATCCCTCTTTTATATACTCTTTTATATAACAGATATCCAAATTCTCTTATCCAATTTCTCTTGATAACATCCCTCTTGTATATAATAGATATCTAAATTCTATTATCCAATTTCTTATGTCCAATTTTTCTTATCCAATTTCTCATGTCCAAATTCTCTTATCCAATTTCTCTTGATAACATCCCTCTTTTATATAATAGATATATATATATATACATATATATACACTAGTCATTGTCCGTGCCCATAGGGCACGGTTTATTTAATGGCTAAGTTTTTCCCCCACAAATTTCAAGTTTTCCCACAAAATTTCAAGTTTCCCTCCAAATTTAAGTTTTCCTCCAAAATTTAAGTCCCCTAAAATTGTCATTGACAGCTAGGACAAACTTGCCACGTAGTACAAAGCTTTGTCCAAGTAGGATAAGATTCAAAATCTTCAAAGGACTGGAAAAAAAAGGTCGGAATGGGAGAGAATAAAAATTGTTGGTGGGTGCGTGGGGAGGGTCCAGGTGCAAATATGCAAAAACCAGGGTTGTATGTGCACAATTCCCCACCTCCCCTCTTATCCCTCAAAATCTCATCTAATATATTTTCTCTTATCCAATTTTCCTCTTTTATATAATAGATATCCAAATTCTCTTATCCAATTTCTCATGTCGAAATTCTATTATCCAATTTCTCTTGATAATATCCCTTTTTTATATAATACATATCCAAATTCTCTTATCCAATTTCTCATGTCCAAATTCTCTTATCCAATTTCTCTTGATAACATCCCTCTTTTATATAATAGATATCCAAATTCTCTTATCCAATTTCTCATGTCCAAATTCTCTTATCCAATTTCTCTTGATAACATCCCTCTTTTATATACTCTTTTATATAATAGATATCCAATTTCTCATGTCCAAATTCTATTATCCAATTTCTCTTGATAACATCCCTCTTTTATATAATAGATATCCAAATTCTCTTATCCAATTTCTCATGTCCAAATTCTCATGTCCAAATTCTCTTATCCAATTTCTTATGTCCAAATTCTCTTATCCAATTTCTCTTATCCAATTTCTCATGTCCAAATTCTCTTATTCAATTTCTCTTGATAACATCCCTCTTTTATATAATAGATATCCAAATTCTCTTATCCAATTTCTCATGTCCAAATTCTCTTATCCAATTTCTCTTGATAACATCCCTCTTTTATATAATAGATGTAACTATGTCTATGTGTGTATGTATACATAAATGAACATTCATGCATGCATATTATAAATGTACTAGAAATAACCCGTGCACATAGTGCATGGTGACCCAAAAAAAACCACATACAGGATGCGGTACATACACGCAATCGACAAAAGAGCGAGAAGAGAGTGTGTGGGTATCGTCGGGAGGAGGCGGGACATGCGTGCAACCGAAAAAGAGAGAAAAGTGTGGGTGTGTGTGTGTTATCAGGGGATAATGGGGCTAAATTGCAAAAAAAACTTTAGCGACGCAAAGTGCATAAATCCCAACCCAAATCACATGGGGATAAAAGAAGGAAAAGCAACCATTAAAGTGCAAAAAAACGTCGGGGCCAAAGTGAAAATAGACCGATGGCAAATCCATAAATAAGTGGAGCAAGGAGGGGCATTTCACTTTCATTAAAAGCAATGGCAAGCTTGCAAAGAATGAGAATGAGTGGTGCTTTTGTTTGGCTTCTCCATCACATCACCCCAAACCCAAAACTCAATCCCTCACCCCCACCAACCGATGCCCCCTCATGCCCATGTGGCACGACCTAGGCCACCAATTCGTCCTAGTGGGACAAAGGTGGGCCCACTTTTTGTCCCATGGGGACATGGAGATTTGTCTCCCTCCCTCAATTGTATAAAGGATGTGCATGTATATATATAAACATAGATTGGCAACAATCCTCCGTAGAGGATTAAACATGTAATTCCTACACCCAACTTCAAGCTTTGGTAAAACCAAAAATAAAACATATTCCATACGATGTGGTCTACAACATTTGAACAACTTATAAATTAAATTTCAAACGTTTTCAATATGTTTTATCCATTCATCAAGTGGCAACAAGTTAGTCAATCTTATTACAACATTGAAATGTTGATTTTGTTATTGCTTTTCTATAGGTAAAACAGATCGAAATCAATTGAATTTTGATCTAAAGATAGCAATGATCGAGGTTTCAGTCGAAACCGAAAAATTTCGATCATTTTGTATCGGTATCACGGGTAACCAGTATGAAACAAGCTCACAAACTCAATCTCTACCCATGAACCCTAAAAAGTTAAAAAAAATAACAATCGGCCAAACTTGAGGATGATTCAAGCGAAACCTTCAAAAAATTCTCAAAACCCAACATAACAATCCTAAATCATTTTCACAAACTTCAAAAAAACGAAAAGAGTGCGAGACTAGAAACTTACATTTGTCGTCGGATGCTTACTGAATAGTCAAAGGCCTCACAGCATTGGCAACAAACGCCATAAATCTTGCTACTGCTCCAGTAAGATGATGAGAGGATAGAGAAGTAAACTGTTATGGCTAGGTTGGCTCGTTGACATCAATTGCCACAGATGCCTTTGCCTCTGCTTGTTGACATGTGCTCATTAGCTGTCATCTCAAGCTCGATCAAGAAAAAATGAAAAAAATAAGGGTGACGGTATGGTTATGTTTTAATTAGAATATGGCTATCGGACCCGTTTCTAATTAACTTAGACCCATTTTTTTCTAGAAACGGGTCTAAGTTAATTAGAAGCAGGTTCGACCCGACCCGCTTCTAATCATAACACTACCATTTCTCTCTCATTCTCCTTTTTCCGTTATAGATCTTGGTCTTGAGACAACAGTTGAATGGTGACAACAGCGGAGGGGTGACAATGATAGAGGAAAGAGGCGACATCAGCAATGAAGGGAGATGATGATGCCAGAGACGACAAGGGACAACTGAGAGGGTTGATGACAGAGAGGTGGCGAAAACAGCAAATATGATGAAGACGAAAATGATGGTATAGACGAGTTTATCTCTCTTCCACTCAATCCTTTTTTTTCCTTTTCATGTACCCTCTTTTTAACAATATTCATTTACTATCATGTTTCCACTTCTATTTGAGTTATTTAACATAAAACTCTTTACAGAGTTTTACAGATATTATTTCAAAGCATTAACTAATAAAATAATAATATAAACCAAAACCGAAACTAAGAAATAAACTGCCAAAACTGCCAAAACTAGTTAAAACCAAATTGTTTTAGAAGGTCCGAAATCAAAACAGACACCGGGTTCTCAAACCTTGAGAGATGGTTTAATGTTGTTAGATCACATCTAGCAGCTGAACGGATTTTCATCTTGGATTGCCATTTTTTTAATTTGGGTTGATAGAATTGTCAAGATTGATCCTCTAATGAGGATCTTAGTCTAACTCAAGAACATAATATAATAATATGTAGTACTGCCCGATAATATGTAGTACTGCCCGGTAATGAAATGAATATAGAAAAGAGGATATGAATATAGTATCATAAAGGATGTAAATGGAATGGACTCAGATTGGATCGATGTAAGATTTAAACCCTGACCCAATAAGAAATTCTGAATTGGACTCATTTGGGCTAGAATCTCCTCTTTCTTGTTTGTTCAGATCTGACTACGGCTTAACTAAACATGTGTAAGTACTAGCAAAAGTTTGTTTTATACAGATATAGTTCTTTTATAATATGAAAATTGTCCAGGCTTATGCTTTTATCTTTTTGGTAATATTATAGATCTTTGTTGTATAACATTATCAACTAGGAGTAGTGAATTTTATCTTAATAAGCTTCATTTCATAAATGTCACTCTATTTTGGGTAAGTTATTTGATTTTAGGTTTGGAGTGGGAGTCCCAGTGGCGTAACCAGGAATTTTTTTCGCCCTGGGCGAAAAAAAGATAATATACAGAATTTTTTTAAAAAATAAAACAAGGAAATTTAGACGTTAACATGCAACAAAAAATTAAACATTAAATAATATCCAAATGCTTGGAAATTTGAAAAAAAATATTTATGCTCTCGTTTCCATCTTACCCACTTTTCCTTTCGTAACAAGGCATAACATAAGTTTACAAAAAAACTCATAATAAAAATTAGACGTTAAATAATACCCAACATGCAAAAAAATGTTTATGTTTTCCTTTACCTCTTCTCCTCTCGAAATAAGTTATATCATATGTTTACATAAGATAATAACCAAAAAATAAACGTTAAATAATACCCAACATGCAAAAAAACATGCAAAAACACGATAAAAAATAACAAACTAACAAGTTAAAAATGACTAAAGTTGGAATCGAACACATAAACCGGACTACAGATGGGATCGAACCGATAAACTCCAGTTTTGTAGTTCAACACCTTCTTCATTAGGCCAAGAAGATGGTGGTCAATTATAGCACCCAACACACAAAATATTGCAAGGAACAAGTAATTATAAAATTAGAAAGTAAAAAATGAATACAGTTGGGATTGAATAAGAGCACACGTTTTGCAGTTAAATGCCTTGTAGGACAAGGAGAAGATGGTGGTTAATTATCAGCCAAAATGCAAAATAATGTAAGTAAAAAAATAATAAGAAAAATACATCACCGTGACTCGAATCCATAACCTTCTGTCCAGTGAACGAAGGCATTAACCATTGGGACATAAACAAACATTGTTGTAGTATAATAAAAAGTATCCTTTTATATTTTTGCCCTGGGCAGCTGCCCAGGGCAGCTTGCACACAGTTCCGCCCCTGAGTGGGACATACCCAAATCTTACACGATGAAAACTTCGGGTTCAATTTCTTTTATATCCTGAGCCCAAAATGCCAAAATAGTCTGCCTGAGTTTTTAGGTTGTTGTGTGTCATTTACAGGCCTAAGTGTCATATAGCTTATGAAAGATATAATAACAAAATTCCCTGATTTCAAATTTGGGTTGATAGTGTACAGGGGAGCAAACGAACTGAGACAAAAAATTAAGTAAAAGGACACTCGGAAAACTATTACAATTCATGTGCAAGCTTCCATACCAAGCAATGTATGGTCAAACATGCAGAAAACGCAATAAATGATAATTCCCTTGATATTATAGCACTCAATGCTCAAAAGGAACATGTCAACTAACATTTAGAATGATGGTTTTATGCAACAGAGAACCCTAGATTATACAGATAAGAAGCCAAATTATGTTTGCGAAAAATCCTTGACGTTCTGAACTTATTATAATTTAGGTTTGCAACCATTCTATCACCATATTGCCTGTTGTACTAAATAACACACTTCTAAGATGGAAAAAGGAACCCCCAAGCAAGCATCCTCATAGTCCTAAGGATGGAGAACCAAAAGATCGGAAAAAATGGTCAATTTTATCTTTTCTTAATTATATGCTAAAAGGGTAAAATTCAATAACAATGAGGTTTCATAAGCTATTGATGATCTTCAAAATTGTCCGGGCAGAAAAAAATTTATTTAACTACTTTCCTGTAATTTGTATATTTTTACTAGATATAGATAAGTGCATAGATTAAGCCAACAAAAATATAAAAAATAAAGAACAAAACGCACACAATCTCAAACCCATAGGACTTATCCCTCTTTGGTTGGCAAACCAATAAAGGTTAAAGCATAAGAAATGAGACAATCAACAAGCCTATCAAAACACATAACCATATGAACTTATAGAAATGTCAACATGGCATTTTTTACTATTGCTACACCAAAACCCAATGACAAAACCCAAATCTATTGTTTATTTTACTAATTAACTTACAAGAAACAAATTCAGAGTGTTGAATTTCTACAAAATATAAGCATGGCAGTCATGGCAATCTAGATCATCCCTACACCGGAACCTAAATCCAAAGCTATTGTTTATTTTACCAAATGAAAAGACCACTTGCATGCTTGGATAGCCAACAATGGTGAAGAATTTGTAGACAAGTTTGCCTTCTAGTAAACCAAGCAATTGTAGCCATCATACCATCACTAATCGGAAACCACAAAAAAATAATAGATAATAATAATAAATGTCAGGATACTTAAAGTCTTACTAAAAATAAAGTGAACGACAATCCTTTTCGACGAATTAACCCATTGCTCCGACATATGAAAGGGAAATCATTGACCCTAATCCCCTAGATATTTCCTAGATCCAAACAAGCCAATTGTAATATATAAACCAAACTATTACTTTGATATCAACATTGCCTACATTTTATTTTTTTAACAAACAACAAAACTACGAATAACAATAAACTGCAAAAAGCATAATATTCTTCTTTTTTCACCTGAGCCTTGATGTAGGCATCCATGGTCTGTTGCGCGGCCGCCTTCCTCTCATCCCCAACCTTAAACTCGGCAAGGTACCGATAGTAATCCCCCTTCATCTTCAAGTAGAACACCTTCGACTCGCTGGATCCCGCCGAAGGCACGAGATGTTCCTCCAAAAGACCAATGATCCTCTTGCAGACGACCTCTAGCTCGGCCTCGATCTTGGATCTGTACTCCTTGACGATCTTGACGTTCTCCTCGTTCTTCTTGCCCTCTTCCTTCTGCTCGATGGATGAGACGATGCGCCAGGCGGCGCGGCGGGAGGCGACCATGTTCTTGTAGGCGACGGAGAACAGGTTGCGCTCCTCAACGGTGAGCTCGCCGCCTGCGCCACCGCCTGCGGAGAGGACCAGCTTCTCAGTGAATGAGCCCATCTCCTCGTAGCGCTCCGCCTGCTCGGCGAGCTTAGCGAGGTACACGTACTGTTCGCGGGTTAGGGTTTCGAACTCCATGGCTACAGCGCTGAGATTTGGGTTTGGATTTCTGTGGCGTTGTATATATCGTTTTTAAGTGGGAGTAATTCTATCCACACACCTAATTGCTCCCCACACACCATTTGCTTACGAGTTTGTCGTATTCTTGAAATTTATTTTTAAAAAAATATTTTAATTCTTTCCCTCAGCCTCGGATGGGCCTTCACCCGGCCACCTCCGTTTCAACCCTTTTCTAAGTGAGTGTTCTTATTTGCATCACGGAAGTTTATGAATACATCATACTACTTGATTTATCACACCTATATTTTTAACATCAGATGTTCGTATTTGGAGATCCGAACGGCTCTCATACTTTTATTCTTCCGTTCGGAATTGCAAAGCCGAACAGTATAATAAAATATGTATTGTGTTCGGATTTACACATGTATTGTATTAGATCCGTTCAGATCTTCAAATCCGAACATCTGATGTTAAAAATATAGGTGTTGTGAATCAAGTAGTGTGGTATATTCATAAATTTTTGTGGTGCGAATAACAACACTCTTTCTCAGTGGAACCGAAAGGTCAAATTTTTTTTTATATATTCATCGGAATTTAAGTGTAGAGCGCACGTCTCGATCACGCACCGTCATAAATGGAGAGGCGAGAGATGCCAACTGAGCTCGTGCTCATTGGCAATGGACAAATTTTTCAATGTAGATGTTCATAGCCCTGTTTAAAAATACTCAAAACCTAGCACTTCCTAAATGAAAAAAGTTTGTAAATTGTAAAAATAAAATAAAATATTACTCCATACAAGCTTGTTATATGAAAAAAGTTTGTAAATTGTAAAAATAAAATAAAATATTACTCCATACAAGATAGAATAACAATTATGTGTGTTTGAATTTTCAAAATTTCGATAATATACTTTTTTTTATAAATATCGATAAACTATAATTCTCATTAACTTCCCAAAAGTAATAATATTCGATTTTCAATGACATGTCAGTTGAATTTTATGCTTTAGCCTTCTCCTGAATTTTCTACTATCATCAGTCACCTAATAGTATGGGATCAGGCAGCTGATTTTGGCCGCTCCAAGCTACGTATAAGATCAGGCGCCTGACTCCCTGTGATCAGGCGCCTGACTCCCTGTGATCAGGCGTCTGACTGGGTGCATCTAGACGATTGGATGACATATTATGTAGTTTCTCGCGAGCTCACAGCTCGCGGAAATTCTGAACCACTGACTGGCTCAGGCGTCAGATTGCACTGGGTCAGATGCCTTACGACGTAAGTTGCAGCTGATACGAAAATTGATCTGTTTCGTTGATTTGATAGTTAATCTAATCGAACGACTACGACTCCACATGACTCCAAATGCTATTTAAACACTTCATATGGTTTGGTTTGAACGATGAGAAGATGGACGACGCACGAGTGCTAGCCGTCATCAAAGTTCTTCTTTTTCATGCGTTCTTAGAGTTTGTGTGCATGTGTTAGCGAGTGAATTTCATTATAGTCTTCTTTGGGATCGTTCTTCTCGGGTTGAGAGATCATTTGTAAGAGCATTGTGTAACGACCCGCTCCTGGGGGCCCGTTAGTTATTTGATATTTGCGCAGGTCCTGCAGGTTACCAGTGAATTCAAAATAGCCACGATGCAGAGATGTACAAAAATACTCAAATAGTGTCCAATTATTACAATCTATGCTGAACAAGATGTCCCAACAGATATACATGAAAGAAGAAAGTACACAATTGAAAATAGCTCGGGAAGCTGCGGGTCGAACTCTGGCGCTATTAGCTCAGGAGCATATACCTCCATATGTACGTCGTCTATGGTGCCACGGAGATGGAACCATAGGTAAGTCACAACAATTCTAAATATAGAAAAGAAGCAGTGCACAAGTATGACAAAAGTAACTACGTACAATCAGACCAGAGTGAAAAGTAAAGTACTGAGCAACAATTGTACATAACTGAAAAGTAATGGCAAACCGAACTGAAAGGAGAGAACCACTGTACTGTAGTAGTGCAAGTGTAAAACAGGCTAGGCAAGTGAAACATACTACCGCTGTAGCTAAAAGTACGACAAGTGAAGTATTGGTGACTGTACAAGTGTAGTAAGTAACGTGCATGGAACGTGTAATGTAAATGTGACTGTAGTGCGTAAAGCAAAAGTGACTGTGCAAAAGTAATTACACTACGTGACTCAAGTCGGAGAGTACAATACGTGACCATCGAGCTCATCTATTGCCTGGGTGCGACCCAGACGAATGTCAAAAACACAGGCAGCAGGACATGTATTTTGCTGAAACTCAGGCAGCAGTACAGGATGCCGAAACTCGGGCGACATG
The DNA here is from genome assembly GCA_030789695.1 of Scilla litardierei. Taxonomy (NCBI): domain Eukaryota; kingdom Viridiplantae; phylum Streptophyta; class Magnoliopsida; order Asparagales; family Asparagaceae; genus Scilla; species Scilla litardierei. The sequence goes on along the minus strand of CM061140.1, from coordinate 180,816,696 downwards.
ACAGGAATATCAAACTCCAGTCACTCCCGCACTCTCTCAAACTATGAGTTACCCCAAAAACCCCAGTGAAGTGTCAAGTGTTCTACGTACATGTTCCATTCATGATGTTCCACGAGATGTTCCACAGGATGTTCCACATATTACTAGTCAAACCAAGACAATTGATTGACTTTCTTATTGAAAACCAAAGAGTAGTAACTCATTCCAAAACAGGCTGTGCCAAAGCGAACTGAGGGTAAAGACAAGTGCAACGACTGTTGTTGAGTATTGGACTCTCCACCTTGATTTTGATGATGATCAAACACAACTCATTGTGACTAACTCTTGTGTTTGCAGTTAGCTGAAAAGTCACCAATTAGATTCAAGAAGATCAAAAGTGACTACATGTGTTGATTCAAGTGGAGAACTTGGTAGATCAACAAAGGTGAAGCATTTGCTTGAAGAACTCAAAGGCTACCTCAAACCTCAAGCCAATGGCATCAACAAATGAATGGAGATTCAATCCAAAGAGAAGAAAGGAATGGATGAGTCAAAAGCTTCGAAGACTATGACGTTGAAGATATTCAAGTCATTCAACCAAAAGACTCAAGACATTGAAGAATTATGGAGATCGTCGCCAAAGTAATTTGGTCATCTCTATCGACGTCCCAAGACTTCCTCAGAACGCGTGATCGTTGTGCCTGGAGCTTTGTTGAAGCTCAAGGAGTATCCATGAAGTCAAGGGATTCGGCTTCTCCATGTTGAAGCTTCGAAGACGGTTCGTCATGTTATTTATATTGTCTTCTATATTCGGTTTAGTAGAATGTTAAGCCTTGAGTAGTACTTGCCTAGAAATCTTCATAACTTTCATATCTTATCTCTATGATTGCCTTAGAAGCCATTAGAAATTTTCCCGTAGCTTATCGCTTCATTTATCGGCTTCGTATGCATATTAGTTGGTTCAAGTAGAAGAACCAACCGACTAGATGACGATCTAATCGGGTGGAAATCCTTCTTGAACCGACTAGATATCCTAGCTCAACTCAGCACATTCACTGTTGGTCAATTAGTCGGTCCGAGAAGGTTCACCGACCGACTAGATGACGATTTAGTCGGTTGGAAATCCTTCTCAGAACGACTAGTTATCCTAATCAATTCAAGACCATTTGTTGACCAATTAGTCGGTCCAAGAAGGTTCACTGACCGACTAAATGATGATCTAGTCGGTTGGTGTCTCTTCTCAGACCGACTAGTTTTCCTTGTTAATTCAGCCTTTGCACTGTTGACCAGTTAGTTGGTTCAAGAAGGATGGTTAATGCATTAAATGACAATCTAGTCGGTTGATGATCCTTCTTAGACCGACTAGTTTCAAATCTAGTCGGTCCAAGAAGGTTCACTGACCGACTAGTTGTCAATCTAGTCGGTTGATGATCCTTCTTAGACCGACTAGTTCTTACTCAGATTTCACCATCTTCTCTGTTAACCATCTAGTCGGTCCAAGAAGGTTCACTGACCGACTAGTTGTCAATCTAGTCGGTTGATGATCCTTCTTAGACCGATTAAGCAGCTTCAGAAATAGATCCGTTGGGCATTTAATGCCACGATTTTTGTGACCGTTTTCTCTCTTCTCTATATAAGTTTGAGTGCTTCAAACCAGTAATCCAAGGCTGAAATTAGAGACATTTTCAAACCGTTGAGAAGAGCCATTCAACTCCAATTCCAAGCTCTCTCATCTCACGAGAATCTCTCTCTTACTCTTTGAGCCTAACTCCTCAAGAGAGATTCTCATTCCTTGTGAGCTTCTCAAGCTAATAGCTTAAATCCAAGTCACCATCTACTCCCTAGCCATCTATTGCTGCTCATCTTGGTGGAGCTAGGGTTTGGTGATCTCATCTTCCTCAAAATCCATTCTTGCCCCATATTGGTAAGTATTTCTCAAGGCATATAATTTTGTGGTAAGAAGTTTTATATTTCATTCTTTATACTTCATATTTGTTGTATACTCACGGTGGCGAGAGGATTGGCTTGATCCCAAGTTGTGGGAGTCAAGATTTCGTTTTACTCTCGGTTTGTGAGAGTGTGCTTAGTCCCAGGTTGTGGGATTAAGGACTTTGCGTGTTCCCGGGCTGTGGGATTCATGGACATCGATTGTAGGTTGATTGCACCTGTGGGGTTTTGACCGGCGCCCCGTTTACGGTTTGGGCGCGGTGTCGTTTTACCGCAAGTGCACGGTTAGTGTAGGGTGCGGGTATATCGAACACAGGGAGGTGGATGGCTTGAGTGGCTACTAGCCTCGCCAAGGTCGTGTGCTAGCTACGCGGATGATATGGGTGGAAGTGTAGAAATATAGAGAAGAAATAAAAAAAGACACGAAAAGAATCCCCGCTAACACGGGCTAGAGCACTCATGACACTTGGCATTTGACTTGATCCAGGGTGAGACATTGCCCCAAAAGGTGGTACCTAGCGTCCATGGCCCGATATTCCGGTCGGTGCCAAGCACGCTAGGCCTACCCGGTTCCGGACGGTGGGCACTCCCGTGTCCATAAACACCTTCCGCAACCGGGAGCATTAAGGCCGCAATGATATCTCCCAACACTTCGTCCAAGCCGCTCCCGCGAGCTGGGACTCGATGTCTACGCTGGGGGCGTGAGCTATGGCTAGGGAGTCAACCGCCAAGTTTATTCCCCCTCGGCCCGACGGTCAAAGGCGGTCTTTTTCCCGCCGATGACAATGAAACACCCACGCGTAACCCTAATGGCCAAATAGGTCAAATGTGATTTCTAGCAACACATCGAAGCGGATCTTGACAGGACAAGCACCGGACCCCAATCCCCAACACATCTAGTGTGTTGCCGTACGAATTGGACCCAGATTGCTAGAAATCCCCATTGACACATTTCATCGAACACGTGCCATGCAACCAAGTCTAATGTAAATTCCCAAGCAACAATCCTACCCTAACCCGTATTAGGGTTCATCAATACTACTCCATGATGAAAGACATATAAACAAACAACACAAAACACACACAAACATTCATCATGAAGCAAAAGAAATACAATACAAAAATAGAGAACAAGAGAAAGAAATACTTATCTTGAGTGAATCGTTGATCCCATACAAGACTTATTGAACAAAATACCTAATCTAAAACTAACCTAGAACTCCCAAGAGAAGGGGGCAAAAGCCCTAAAAACTGAGAAGAGATCCCCCTTCAGTCGGCCAACTTCGAGTATTTATAGCCCCACTTCGAAACCCTAGTGGTTCGGGTCCAAACCCGCAGGAAAAGCGTCACCCGATCGGTTGACAAGTCAACCGATCGGGTGATCTGTTACAAATAACAAACAGAAAACGACGGAGCTTCACCCGGTCAGATGAACCGGTCGGGTGAGTTCTTGAGTGACCGGTTGGATCTTGGAGCCGTCGGGTGAAGCGATCGGTTGGGCGCCCGTGTCTTCAGCTCTTCAACATCAGCTACAGATGAACCGATCGGGTGAGAGTCACCCGATCGGTTGGCGTTTTGCTTCGAGAAAACAGAGAACAGCCCCCCGCTGAACCGGTCTGCGAACCGGTCGGGTGACTTCTTTGTGAGCTGCGGTAGAGACCGGGTGGTGCACGCGTGCATCACCCGATCGGTTGGAGATGACCAACCGATCGGGTGAGGGGCTGAAAGATGAATTCTTTGGCGTTTGACCCCCTGGATCACGCGTGATCCCTCCCGTTGCTCCGGGGACTCATGATATCATCGTTTTACGTCCCAAATGCTGTAAATTCCTGCAAAACACGGAAAACATGGAAAAGTGAAAGAAAACAAGAAAACACGCGAAAACGAATAAAAGACGGCGGTAAAATACGGAATAAACACGGAAGAAAACGTGCGTAAATATATGAAATATAAACGCACGTCAAAATCCCCCAAGCTGAACTCTTCCTCGTCCTCGAGGAAGACGAGTGAGAGTAGGAGCTCGGAAGGGAAAAATAGAGAGGAAGAAAGAAAAAGAAAACTCTATATCCTAGATCACCCGTTAGGGCCAACAAAATCAAAAATGACACACCAAGCAAGCGAACGCCAAAACACAACACTAAACCAAGGAATGTGAGTCCAAACAAGTGTCGTGGGCCCACGCGGTGAAGCGCAAGTGAGCGTGGTCGCGTGATAGCAAACGGTGTCACTATCTACATCGTGCAATAAAGCACGATATACACAAATCCAAGATATGACCCAAATATCGATTCGAATTGAATAAAGCGGTGAATATATAGTTCTAGCATGCATGAGAATAGAGAGAGAATCGAAACATATCATGTGTCAGGGACTCCACAACTAGGGTTAAGGAAATCACCTCACTAAAGCCTAGATAATAGCTAAAAAGTTCCTAAGCCAAGTGTTTTCGAAAACGATGGGGGTTGAGATGATGTGGAGCAGGACACTCGGTGCAAATTCTCGCCTTCCCTTTATTCTCGGCAAGTAGGAAAATATTCACATGGGAATTTTTTTGGGTTTTGGGTATTTGCATATTTTTTGGCTTTTTGGCTATACAATCTTTTTCTTTTTTTTTTCTTTTTGGGTTTTTCACTTCTTTTCTCCCATTTTTTTGGATTTTTGGGTTTTTGGCCATACACTTGTGTACTCTCCCAAGTGGGAGAACGGTACACGACGAGGGGATTTGCACCAAGTAAAACAAAAAAGAAATCGGAATCTAAACACTTGGGCAAAGGAAACTATTCTCGCTAATTAGAGCATGGGCTAAGTGGGTTATCCTAGTCCTTAATTGTGGAATCCCGACACATGCGAATTGAAATATACGATATAAATATAGCATGCATATAGAAGCAGACAGTAGAAGCAGATACCGCACATTCAAATCGAAGCATGATAATCTAGGGGTCAACCAAGGATAGGTATATAAATCAAAATCACAAAATAGAAGTACACCCCTAGCTAGTCACGACAAACAACTCACACAAAAGCAAGGTGAACCCACGAAGCATGAAATGCAATGGACTCGGCTTCCTAGGGTTAGTGAATGTGATTATCGAAGCTATGCTGAGTGTGCGTGTGATTTTCGTGGCAATTCATCATAGGATTCATCTCTAGGAGAAAGAGATAAAAAGAAGAAAAGAAAAAGAAAAAGAAAAACACAGAGAAAAACGACTCAAATAACGAAGAAAAAGAGACAAAAGACGCACGAAGTGCGACTCCCCCAAGCTAAAACTTGCATTGTCCTCAATGCAATAGTAGTGAATACGGGAGGGCAATGAAAATGGGGGGGAGTTACGTACCGACACAAAAAAATGAAAAACACGAAAAACACATGAGCAAAACTAAAAAATAAAGAAAAAGAAACACTAAAATAAAAAATATAAAACACGACAAAAGAACACATAGACACAGACACACAACAACGACACGCAAAAACATGCACACAAAAGTCGATTTCCCCCAAGCTGAACATGACAATGCTAGTAAAATGATATGATCAATGGGGAAGTAGAGATATGCTAGGGGGAAAATCGGAAAAGAAAGAAATCAAAATGCAGGAGAGACAGTCTCGTTCTCCTCGTAAGAGGATGTGGGGTGAAATGATAGAAGGGCACGACATGAAGGGTTATTAAGATGCAAAAGCAAATCCTATATACGCTCCCCTCGCTAATGAGAGGAGACGAGATTATTCAAATCTAAACTAGAAAGCGGTAAATTTTTACACTACTGGATTTAGATGCACCTGAGCATAGGCGGATCCAAGATCTGGAGTGGGGCAGGTAGCTGCTCTAACTGCTCCTTCTGTGGCTCCGCCAGAAGCGATGTGCCACGGGTGCCAATGGACCCAAGCAATGCACCTCCAAGCATCCTTAGTAGGTGTCCACCTGCGACCTGCAAAGGACGAGGTGCATTAGTCCATGGCAAGAAATTATTTCCCAAAATAAATGTATCCCAGAGATAGTCGCCGATAAATGATGGTAAAATATATGAAATGTGGCGAACACTCCCTGGAAATGGTATGCTATCCTCTGTGCTAGCGACGATCAAATCCCCGCTCTCCATGTGAAGTTGCTCTCCAGGTGGTGACACACCGCAGCATACCTCAAGGGAAGTCGATCCTGTGTCCTGTGAGAGATATGGTGTGTCAAATATATATGAGTCTAAAGAAATAGTACGTGAAAAGCGAGACTCAAATGTGGAGTGAGAGTGAGTATGAAAATCTCCCTGAATAGGGGCAATATGCTCAAGTAGATGCTCAGCCGCAGAAGAAGTGGAGCGTGACGGTAGAGGTAGATGTGGCTCAGGCTCCATGAAGTGGACGATCGTATCCAAGCCCTCATGCACATCCTCCTCGACGATATGCTCATGCTCCTCCCTCTGCTCGATGTCCTGAATGACATCCTCATGGTTGACCACCGACCAAGGAGGAAGCTGTGACAGAGATGGCTGTGGAGGTGGATGTGGAGGGGACCCCTCATATGTGGTCGTGGTGTCCTCGTCCTCACGCACATCCTCCTCGCCCTTTTGCATAAGCTCTGTAAACTCCTCGGTCCTCTCATAGGACTCATGTGGGGTATCTAAATCAAGACAAGAAGTCTCTCCCACAGATCCTAGGTAAATCTCCCCATCCTCACTATCATCATCAAAAAATGCTTCGTCATCCAAGTGGTAGTGATGGAAAAATGGGGGATCGGCATGAGATGTGTCTATGGTGGCCGACGGCATGGTAGTCTCAACCATGAAAGTATGTATATCATCTCCTTCATCCCCTCTCCTCGGTGTAGGCTCGGTGATTGGTACCATCAAATTTTGTAACATTTGGCCTTGGTTAAACATGGCACTTTCAAGGAGAGACACGAGGCTTGATTCTTCTTGTATTTGTGGAGGGGTATAAGGTTGAGGAAATAGATGGGAGGTGTTAGGGCTAAGGTTGTGGGAAAATATTTGGCCTTGGAGTGGGGGGAGGCTCTCAAGGCAATCATAATACACGTGCCCCGACATCCCACAAGTCTCACAAACCAAAAATGAATAGGGATTGTAGCCTCTCATCTGAGCATCGAAATTTGATCTCCACATGGTTACACCAAAGATACCTGGACAACAAAAATAAGAAAACTAGAGAGGAGCGTCAATAGCACAAGAAAATAACAAAAAGATAATATAACAGTGGGGGAAAAATTTCTTGGTTATTGAATATATATATATATTTTTTAATAAAAAAAAGAAAAAGAAATTTTTGTGTTTTTATGCGTAGACTAACGAACCCAAGCTAAGCTAATATCAAACCGAACGCCTCCCCGGTAACGGCGCCAAAAACTTGACCGGCGCCCCGTTTACGGTTTGGGCGCGGTGTCGTTTTACCGCAAGTGCACGGTTAGTGTAGGGTGCGGGTATATCGAACACAGGGAGGTGGATGGCTTGAGTGGCTACTAGCCTCGCCTAGGTCGTGTGCTAGCTACGCGGATGATATGGGTGGAAGTGTAGAAATATAGAGAAGAAATAAAAAAAGACACGAAAAGAATCCCCGCTAACACGGGCTAGAGCACTCATGACACTTGGCATTTGACTTGATCCAGGGTGAGACATTGCCCCAAAAGGTGGTACCTAGCGTCCATGGCCCGATATTCCGGTCGGTGCCAAGCACGCTAGGCCTACCCGGTTCCGGACGGTGGGCACTCCCGTGTCCATAAACACCTTCCGCAACCGGGAGCATTAAGGCCGCAATGATATCTCCCAACACTTCGTCCAAGCCGCTCCCGCGAGCTGGGACTCGATGTCTACGCTGGGGGCGTGAGCTATGGCTAGGGAGTCAACCGCCAAGTTTATTCCCCCTCGGCCCGACGGTCAAAGGCGGTCTTTTTCCCGCCGATGACAATGAAACACCCACGCGTAACCCTAATGGCCAAATAGGTCAAATGTGATTTCTAGCAATACATCGAAGCGAATCTTGACAGGACATGCACCGGACCCCAATCCCCAACACATCTAGTGTGTTGCCGTACGAATTGGACCCAGATTGCTAGAAATCCCCATTGACACATTTCATCGAACACGTGCCATGCAACCAAGTCTAATGTAAATTCCCAAGCAACAATCCTACCCTAACCCGTATTAGGGTTCATCAATACTACTCCATGATGAAAGACATATAAACAAACAACACAAAACACACACAAACATTCATCATGAAGCAAAAGAAATACAATACAAAAATAGAGAACAAGAGAAAGAAATACTTATCTTGAGTGAATCGTTGATCCCATACAAGACTTATTGAACAAAATACCTAATCTAAAACTAACCTAGAACTCCCAAGAGAAGGGGGCAAAAGCCCTAAAAACTGAGAAGAGATCCCCCTTCAGTCGGCCAACTTCGAGTATTTATAGCCCCACTTCGAAACCCTAGTGGTTCGGGTCCAAACCCGCAGGAAAAGCGTCACCCGATCGGTTGACAAGTCAACCGATCGGGTGATCTGTTACAAATAACAAACAGAAAACGACGGAGCTTCACCCGGTCAGATGAACCGGTCGGGTGAGTTCTTGAGTGACCGGTTGGATCTTGGAGCCGTCGGGTGAAGCGATCGGTTGGGCGCCCGTGTCTTCAGCTCTTCAACATCAGCTACAGATGAACCGATCGGGTGAGAGTCACCCGATCGGTTGGCGTTTTGCTTCGAGAAAACAGAGAACAGCCCCCGCTGAACCGGTCTGCGAACCGGTCGGGTGACTTCTTTGTGAGCTGCGGTAGAGACCGGGTGGTGCACGCGTGCATCACCCGATCGGTTGGAGATGACCAACCGACCGGGTGAGGGGCGGAAAGATGAATTCTTTGGCGTTTGACCCCCTGGATCACGCGTGATCCCTCCCGTTGCTCCGGGGACTCATGATATCATCGTTTTACGTCCCAAATGCTGTAAATTCCTGCAAAACACGGAAAACATGGAAAAGTGAAAGAAAACAAGAAAACACGCGAAAACGAATAAAAGACGGCGGTAAAATACGGAATAAACACGGAAGAAAACGTGCGTAAATATATGAAATATAAACGCACGTCAGGTTTCCGCAAGTGGGCTAAAGGAAATCTCTAGCGGTTTGCTAGAGTATCCGGAGGTGATCCGGGTGTTGCTGGAGTAGGGCACTGGTAACAAGTTGGGGAGACTTGGGTGGCACCGAACCAGGGTAGATTGCTTGTTTGCATTGCATTATTGCTTGTGTGGTTGTTCATTTATTGTATTCCGCATTTGTTGGTTAACTAGGGTTTTATTTGGCGTAAATTCCTTATAATTCTACAAAACACTATTCACCCCCCTCTAGTGTTTGTTCCTCATAGCACAGGGTCACTACAACTGTAATACCGATTCCATGCTTCGAGAATGTGGTAGTATTGTTTAGCACACAATTTACCCAAGTTGATGGCTGTGTGCTACAACCACCAAAATTGAAAGTTGGCAAAGTAATCTGTAGTTGATTACTTTTCTATTAGATTAGGTCTCTAGTTCGGTTCAAATCAATAGCCGTTCTGAGGCTATATGTGATGTCCTAAGTTCATACGGGTACACTTATCTAATTTTCTAACTTTAGAATTAGTCGTGACTTACTAATTTCGAGCTCGTCATGGCAAGACGATGTTGGAGCTATAGAAGCTGGTGCACGAGGATTGGTACCCGCAAACACAAGAAACAATTGGTTAAAGCACACACTATTTTCTATTTATTAAACTTGATCGTTTTGATTTTTAAAACTGGTTGAAACGGTGTCGAAAAATGTTCTAAATTTTTCTATAGGCTTGATAAGATGAAAATAATTTTATTGTAAGAGGAAAATTATTTTCAGAAGCCTATGTTAATTTTTTTAATTTTCAGAAGCTCAAAAATCACTTTAAAATCCATTTTACTTAAGTAACATAAACCTTCCGTAATTTATTACGGGTGCAATACTAGTCGGAAATGTTCAGGTCAGTAGTCAAAACGACCGTCTCGAAGAGTTCCTTAACATATATTTTTATCACGTATCAGTGTACGTGAAAATAAAAAGTTACGTATTTTTAAAAGAATTTTAAATATTTAAGTTTTAGGGTTAAAAATTAATTCTGGAAAAACTAAGCGTCTGATCGAGATGAAACCAGCACCACTGGATCCAGAATGTTATTTCCGATTTTCTGGAGCTAGTCTCACATTTTTCTAGGGCTTGTATAATTAGTTATGTATTTACGACCAATTATCCTTTTAAAAATATAATAAAATATACTTAATATACGCATACGTATCTAATGCGTATTTTCTCACCCTCGTTCTTCGTTTGCTTCACCATGCTCCACCATCGCTTCGTTTGATTTACCATGACCCCCCTCGTTCATCATTTTCTCACCCCGGCTCCGTCGTATTTTCTCACACTTGTTCTTCGTTTGCTCGTTTTTGGACATGGAGTCCTAACACCAAATGGTGTTAAACATGTGGGATATAAATGTGTATTCGTAAAAAAAGAACTAAAATAATGAGATCGTACGCTACAAAGCGCGCCTTGTTGCACAGGGCTTTTCCTAACGACCAAGAATAGACTATGATGATACATATTCACCGGTCATGGATGCGATCACTTTCCGTTTCATTATTAGCCTAACTACTACGGAAGGCCTGGATATGCAGTTCATGGGCGTTGTGACTGCATACCTATATGGAAATATAGATAAGGATATCTATATGAGACTTCAGAACGGATATAAAACTACCGACGAAAATGACAGAAAGACTTCGGGACGTCTACTCTGGCAAACTCCAAAGATCACTGTACGGTCTAAAACAGTCGGGGATAATGTGGTATAATAGACTCAGTGAGTTCCTAGTTCAATAAGGATTCACAACTAACGAAGTCTGCCATTGCATCTTTATAAGAGCAACGGGAACGGGATTCGTAATTATTACCGTCTACGTAGACGACTTAAACCTCATCGGATCTCATAGCTGATATATCCAAGAATCTCACACAGACTTTCGAGATGAAAGACATGGGCAAAACGAAGTTCTGCATAGGCATACAAATCGAACACCTAAGCGGATGAATCTTGTTACACCAATCCACATACACAAAGAAGTTGCTGAAAAATTTCCTCATGGACAAATATCATCAGCTTAGTACACCTATGATTGTCAGATCATTGGATATTGATACAGACCCCTTTCGGCAGCTGGACGATGGGGAGGAAGCACTGTGCCCGAAGTACCTTATCTGAGTGCAATTGGAGCATTCATATATCTGGCAAACTGCATGCGTCCCGATATAGCGTTCACAGTTAACCTACTAGCCAGACACAGGTCAGCGCCCTCAAAGCGCAACTGGAACGGAGTGAAGCACTTTCTGCGCTACCTCCAAGGGTCAGTTGACCTGGGACTATACGTCAAGAAAGGTGTATCTTCCAACTTAGTTGGTTATGCAGATGCATGATACAGATCTGACCCGCACACCGCAAAGTCCCAGACCGGCTTCGTATTCACATGTGGTGGAACAGCCATCTCATGTAGATCTGTGAAGCAGACTTCGACAACGACATCATCCAACCACTCCGAGCTCATTGCGATCCACGAAGCTAGCAGATAATGCTTTTGGCTTCGTTCAGTCATCCACCACATCCTTGTGACTACCGGCCTGAAGACGGAAGATCTTGGACCAACCACCATGTACGAAGACAATGCTGCCTGCATAGCTCAACTACGAGGTGGCTACATCAATGGTGACAGGACGAAGCACATTTCCTCCAAGCTCTTCTGGACGCATGTACAACAAGTAGACAACCAGATCGACATTCAGCATATCCAGTCCTGAAACAACTTGACAGATCTATTTACTAAAGCTTTACCTCGATGCACCTTTAGAAAACTTGTATTTGGAATTAGGATGAGACAGTTGAAAGATCTACAAGCCTGAAGCTTGTACGCAACAGGGGGAGTTAATGTTGCGTTGTACTCTTTTTCCCTTTGGCTATTGGTTTTGCCCACCGGGGTTTCCATAGCCAAAGGTTTTAACGAGGCAACCACATCAACTTTGGATCCAGAAGTATCCACCTCTGTTGATATCCATCGATCAGAGGAAGTTATGGAGACTTGTACTCTTTTCTCTTAGCCACTGGTTTTCCTACTGGGTTTTCCATGTCAAAGGTTTTAACGAGGCATGTACTCTTAACTTAGGATCCATCAGTATCTATACCCCCATGGTCAAATAAGCTTTATGAACTCTGAAGCGCTCATGTATGGCTTACAACAATGGATGGATAAAGAGAATTATTATAAGCGGGCTTTTGTAGGCCCATTAATATATTGTGTATCCACCCATTATGTAACCATACTTTTATAAATACACGGCTACGGGTTCCGTAGCCGCCAAGCTTACAACAGGCCATATTTTAAAGAGTGTTGTTATTCGCACCACAGAAAGTTATGAATACACCACATTACTTGATTCACAACACCTATATTTGTAACATCAGACGTTCGGATTTGGAGATCCGAACGGCTCTAATACAATAGATGTATAAATCCGAACACAATACATATTTTATTATACTGTTCGGCTTTGGAGATCCGAACGGAAGAATAAAAGTACTAGAGCCGTTCGGATCTCCAAATCCGAACATCTGATGTTAAAAACATAGGTGTGATGAATCAAGTAGTGTGGTGTATTCATAAATCTCTGTGGTGCGAATAACAACACTCTATTTTAAAATTATTTTTTTTTGTCTTATTTTGAAATTTTGAGTGAGACACCTGTCCAGCGGGGCCCAAAAGACAAAAGCACCAGATAATAAACCCAGCCACAAACCTCAGAAACCCGTCATTCACTCTTCAATGGAGCTCTCGCTTCCTCCTCGCAGCCTCCCAACTCTCCTCCCAACCCGAACCTCCATCACTCATCGATCTCCATCTCCCCATCTCCCCCCGCGCTCGCTCTCCTCGGCCAAAACCCTTGGTAAAAAAGGAAAATTTTTATCGATTCGTTTATACTTTTCTTGTTCTTGCCGTTTGTTTGACTTTTCCCCATTATTCTTGGTAGGCTTGAGGTGTCGCGATGTGAGAGCTCGAGCGGCGGAGGAGACGTCGACCTTCGTGACGGAGAAGTTTGGCCGGAGCCCGAATGACACGGCGGACGAAATCGAGGAGGCTCCGTCGGCTGAGGCGGGTTCAGGGGAGACAGAGGAAGCCGTTGCTATTCTCGATGGAGAGCTGAGCGAGCCTGCTCAGTTTTTGAAAAAGATGGATATCAAGGTAATGGAAATCTATTGCGTGGGATTTGATTGCTTTTGCAAATTTGTTTGGAGTCATCACAGCATCTTAAATAGTGTGATTTGAATTTTGTGAGCCCTAATTGACTGAATTTTCGTTTTGTAATTTATTTTTGGTTGAGCTGCATGTTTGATTCAGAAGAATTTGACATAGGGCACTGCGATGAAGTAAAAGATTCGAGAATCATATTAGCTGTTTCTTATCGTTATATTGGTTTTAATTGGAGAATAAATAACATTGGATCGTAGAAGCTTCAGAAATTGCATACATCTCCTTTATGGCGTAGAGCACCTTGATGTTAATCTTGATCCTTATCATGATATAAACTGTTTTCTCTATGCTATCTCAATTTGTCTGGGCAGAGACTGCTATTGCAATATGTCTGGGCAGATACTAATACAATTTTTACTGCAATTGGTATTCTAGTAGGCAATCATTTTTCCTGTTATTACGTGGGTCCATTTAATTCTACCTCAAGTTGAACAATTTGTTACGGTTTTGTCTGATGTTTTTCATTTGGTACTTATTGCTACATCTCAATTGTTGATTTTGCTATGAAATTGTGATTATAAATTCATGCATCTTGTGATTGACATTTTATAGGTCTTCTTAATATCTATCGTGAATTGATCATGTTTGATTAACATCTTTTATTTCACTTGCAATTTGAGAGCGATTGGCATAAGTCAATTAACATAGTGTTCTGTTAAACTTCAATAAGGTGTGGCTAATTTTCTTGATAAGCTTGAAGCTAAAACTGAAATTAGATGGTTAATAAAAAAGAACTAGTGTGGAATCTAGATTGATTTGTTTACATAATCATCACAACAAAACTGGGATGATGTTCTAGTGTTTTATGCAATAGGTCGAACAATGAATAAATTATTCGTCACCATAAGCGATAACAAAATTCATTTCACTGGTACAAGATAGAACCTTCAAACATCTGCTGATCTCAAGAAACTCGCTAAGATAGCGAACCAAATTCACACGATGACGTAAGTGTGCGTCCAAACTGTAAAATGCCGATCGAACTTACCTACACTATTCTAGTTCTTGTTTGACTGGTCCATCTCTGTATGATAAGAAATATGATTAGAAAAGGGTGCAATGACAATACTAAAGTTCTTTATGCATTGACTTGCTGATTTAGCTGGTAAAAGAATGTTGAGTTCATCAATGCTCATTAGCTATCTTGATCATAAACTGTAATGAAGATTAGATATGAGAAGATACTCTATTATTAACATAGTAGCTGGAACTGTGGTTTCCAGTTTTTATGTTTAATTTATAAGTTCTTAATTTTTTGTAATTAGGGTAGTAGAAGGGGATATGATACAAACCAAATTAAATCAAGACATTGTCAGTCTATTAGAAATAATTTATAGAAGGTCTTATGTAATAGATCCAAAATTTCAGATAAAGGCTTGGTAGTTTATCATCATCATATTATCATCATTTATGACTTTCCCATTAGACTGGCGGAATCTGTAAATTCTGATCCCCCTTTCACTTGATCCAAATCCAAACCAACATCCAATCAAACTATCCCCAAGAAAATGGGGCTTGCATGAATCGTATTACATGCATGTAACCTGCCTCATTGGTAATGTCATTTAATCTCGTGGAAACAAGTTATGTGATTCTTCGGATGCTAGTTGTTAGGAGAACTTTAGAATTTAGAGAAATATCATTCAGTGTCCTACAAAAATTTCTATTTTCTTGTGCATGATTATGTAATGATCCCAGTACTGCTTGTGGCAGATTGATGGTATTCAAAAAGACAGTGACACAAAGATAGCAGCCTGTGCTTATTCTTTGGCCATGTATTTAGTTCATAGATGTAAAACGAGCTTCTCAGTAGATGTGAACAATCTCCACATGTATAAATGAGGGAATGATCTATGGTCACAGTTGGGATCATACTTAGCAAAACATGATACACCAAAAAGAAGGCATAAGAAATGGTCATGTCTAGTAAGGGATCTAAGAAAACATGTTATAAAATATCGAGAGTCAAGTTGTGTGGAGGAGACGAGATGCAATAAATGAGATCAATGTGAATTTTGAAATTTGGAGCAGGTTAGTGTCTCCATCTAAACTACCATATTTCCCGGAAGAATAATTCATCAAGGTGGGAACTTTGATTTGAGCAATGACACAAGTATGCCCAAATGTGTAGTGCAATAATTTACAAGATGGCACGTTTGTGGGGAAGGCGGGGAGAGAGAGATGATGTAAAGGAAACATAGGCACATATCTTAGGTACATACAAGGCATTAGATAAGGATATTGTTGGAGTAGCATGAACCACTCGGTGACCAAAACAACAAATGATGGCCAATCAATTATACGAACATGAGTTATGGAATGCAATGCAATGAGTTTTTAACTTGTCATATGAGATGATATTTCAAGATCCAAAGCTTATCAAATGAAATAATAAATGCACTAATACTTGAAGTAGGAGCATGTGTAAGCCTGAGATGATTGAAACTGTAGAAGTCTTGCATACTTAGCAAGTAAAATATGTATTATCAAGGTAGAAGCTAAATCAAAATCTACAGAAGATAAGATAGTTGAATGTGCATGTGCCTCTGTAGTTGCTATCCTGTCAAATCAGATGTTCCTAATACAATCCCGTTTTTTGAACATATGATAGCTTTCCTACAATGATTGCAATGTTGAGGTTCTTTATCAGTGTAGGCTTTTCTTTTCTGACACTTAGGCCTCCATGCTTGCCTCCGAACTCATGCCATCGGTCACAACCATGGTCATGAGCAAGCACAATAGAATTCTTAGTATAATGAGTCGTAACTATGAACCATTCAGAGTCAACGACACGTTGAACACGTGACAATACCAAATGAGATGGATCGATATCACTCCCAAGTAGTTGTTCATGAACCTGGATAGCCATAAAGCAGTTTAACGCAGAAAGAAACTTCATCACGACGAGATTCACATAATATCTTTGAAGCGTCTTCAGCAGGTTTAACACCAGAGGTTAATACAGATCAATCTCATTCAAAATACCTTTTAGCTCTAAGTAATAGTCACACATGGTCTGATAGGATTTTAATGGGGTTCTGGTTTTAGAAAATTAGGGTTTAGGTGGAAAGGCAGGATTTTTTTGGAAGAAAGTTTGGAGTTTTTAGGGGTTTGGTGAGAAGAATTGGGAAAAATGATAGATTTTTTTTGATGAGAAACTGAAAATAAGAAGAGATATAAAGATAACTTCATCTCTTTCGAGAGGAGGCCGCTCTCCATTGGCCACGTTCAAGAGGTGGACCACTCTCCCAAGATTTTATTCGAGGCGAAGCCGTAACCTTCCACAAAGAGTCTCCTTTCACTCAGATTCAACGCGATGATATCTTTAATCCACTTAGTCCCCTATAAATAATAAACTGAAAATAATAAATTACAAAAGACTCTAAAACTGAAAAATACGAAATACCGCTTAAAAATCTAAAATTACGAAAACAACCCTAATGGACCAAAATTACAAATCTATCATAGCTCTGCCTCCGAAAAACCACCTTGTACTTAAGGCGGTGCATGAAAATCCATGGGCGTGCTACTCCTCGTGAAGATGCTTGTCCCCTTCCAGCTCTTCTGTCTCTTCTCTGGTAAACGTTTCACCTTTGCCTGTTATCAACAATTGGAGTGTGGGGTTGCCTCAACGATGTTCAGGGGGTGAACTTTTCATTGCAGCTGAAGCACAACCCATTCACTTGTAATTCTCTCATTTGCTCCGTTGTCATGAGCATGTACTGTCGACTCTTTCCCAACTCATCGTTCTTCTCCTTATTAGACCAGTTTTTTTCCTGTCGATGCCTTTGGCCCCACTTTCGATGCCTGACTGTGAAAGGTGATCCCACTCCAAATCCCCTAGACATCCGTTCCTCTGCGAGAAGATCCTTTACCAGTTGGGCCATGTCCATAGTCTCCACCAATCCATAAGGTCTCTGTATACGAAGCTCAGCGCATATGGTATACCTTTCATAAAGCTCCTCTCTAGTGTCTTCTTTGGGACCCTTTGCACTCGTCCTGATAGTGGTTTGAACTTCTTATTATACTCCTTCACCGTCCCCTCTTGCATGAGCTCCAGTAACTGCTCATGTAGATTTTTTCCCTGAGTGTCCCGAAATCTGTATACTAAACAATCCTCGAGTTCGTCCATGAAAGGAAGGGCTGCCCCTGCTCCCTTCACTGAAACCACGAAAGTGCTTTTCTCTCGAAACATATGCCCGCTGCCTCCAACTTGTCCTCTTCTGATAGCCGCGTCACCATGAAGAATCTCTAGCATTGTAGATCCAGCCATATGGGTCATCTTCCTCGAATATCGACATCTTGAGCTTTCTCATCTTGCCATCGACTCCAATGTCCCATTGGCCCATGCGTCCTTCATCATGTCTATACTAATGTGTATGATCAGTGTCACGCCTGAAGTCCCTGGGACGTCTGTAGCCCCTCATAGGAGCGTCGTCGTCATTTTCTCCCCAGTTCTCATCGCCACATGGCATGCCCCCACAACATTCTTTATAAGCCGGGTTGTCATTGCAGTCACCATGGAACTCATTGTAGTCTGGAATGTTGTCACCTCTCCGCTGTATATCGGGGCCGTGGGGCTCCCGAAAGTCATCATCCCGCTCCAGGAGGTAATTTTGAGGGCTGTCGGTGTCTCGGTGTGTCGTTAGGGGTCCCCGGAAAGCTCGTTGATCTCGCTGAACGTTGGCATGGTTGTTGGAGCCATATAGGAACTCTGTAGGGGCTGGGCGCTCTTGCCAGTGCCATGCGGGGGCTTGGCGGCCCTGTAGGGCCACTGCTGGGGCCGGGCCCCCTGCCAGGGCACTACAGGGGTCGGGCGCCCCTGCAGGGGGCTGTTCGCTCATGCAAATGGTATGTAGGGGTTGTGCACCTTTGCAAGGGCTGGCTGCCCCTACAGAGGGGCTGGCTGCCCCTGCAGCAATTCTGCAGGGGCTGGGTGCTGGGTGCCCCTGTTGTTGGCTCGCAGGGGTCGGGTGCCCCTGCAGATTGACTGCAGTGACTGGTCAACCCTGCAGGGGGCCCCAGGCTGGCTACTTGGGTTCCTACTTATTCCGTCATCTTTTGCGTCCTTATCGGAGTAGTAATCGGCGTCCTCGAGAAGTCCTTCGACAAAATCTTTCGCCTTTCCTTTTCCTTTCTCTATGTCTTTTGCCTTTTGCCCGAGATTTGGATTGTCGTCCAAATCTGAATTTTTCGCCTTGAAATCTCGTGATTGTTGGATTAGTGTTTGCATTTGATTATCAAATTTTGCACCAATCGAATCTATCTTCGCATCAATCGCTTGGATCTTTTCTCGCTCGATGCCCTAAGTTCCTCCATGGATTTCTTCAATTTTTTGATCTCACAGTCGTATTTTTCGTCCAAAGCTTCGAACTTGTCTGTTGATCTTGTCGACGTCATGGATCGTAGAAGCTCTGATACCACTTGATATGATTTTTATTAGTGTAAAAAATTTATGTTTATGTGGAAAGGTGGGATTTTTTTGGAAGAAATGTGTGATTTTTAGGGTTTTGGTGAGAAGAATTGGGAAAAATGATGGATTTTTATTGATGGAAAACTCAGAATAAAAAGAGAGACAAAGATAACTTGACCCTTTTTGAGAGGAGGCCGCTCTCCCTTGGCCACGCGCAAGAGGTGAACCGCTCTTCCAAGCTTCTATTCGAGGCGAAGCCGCAACCTCCCACAAAGAGTATCCTTTCTGTCAGATTCAACACCATGATCTCTCTAATCCCCTTATTCCCATATAAATAATAAAATAAAAATAAAAAATTACAAAAAGTTTCCTAAAACTGAAAATTACGAAACTGCCCCAAAAATCTGAAATTTATGAAACTGTCGCTAATGGGCCAAAATTGCAGATCTATTAGGGTCTTCCATCCTACTTCAGTGTACATAGTTTTTCCATACACATCTTAACTTTTGAGATATTTTACTTGTAAGAGTACTCTTTCAATGTATCCACTATCTTCTTTGCAATTTTTAAAAATAACACTTGCACTTTCTTTCTCATCTATGGTGCTCAAGAGCTCTATCATGACACAACAGTTACTAGTTAGTCAATCATCATAGTCATCAGATTTTTGATCTGGTGGATCATTGATACGATGTTTCTGCTTCAATATCCAACAAAGAAACTGAAGAATTACGTCCATAGCAGATAATTTGTTTCATTGAGCTTCAACATGACATACGAGCCTTTAGAATTGCAAGATTACTAATAGATAGTTATCATTACTGCAGATCAGACTAATCAAACACACAAATCAAATGGAATTCCACAATCGTTATCTAGATTGGAATCCTTAACAACAATTAGTAGCAGCAGAATTGAAAATATCTATATTAACTATTAAGTTGCCAGACCTATCAGATCAGCACATCATCAGAAGTACCCATGTAATAGGTAGATATCATGATATTACCTAAAATAAGAGAAGATTTTTAACATTTTTTTTGGGACGAAGAAAACATGCTATGGTTAACTAAAAGAGCCTTAATATATTGACCCGATCAGATCTAAAAGGCGAAACTCAGATCTGATCAGATCTGGAGGAATGAGAAGAGGTAGAAGGGAGGCATAGGGTTGACGAAGTCCCGAGGATGAAGAGGTGGTGTCAGGGTGGCATTAGCATCAGGTTGGTATTGAATTTGCATCAATGTACGTTAGGACTACGTTAGTGTCAGGATGGCAAGATTTGATTGGGACGACGCCACGATGATGAGATCCGAGTTGGCGCGGCATCAACAACCAAGGATCCTGTGACAATGATGTCAAGCAGGCAACTTGTGGGTTGAGGCGAGGACGATACCACGCGAAGACGATGATATGCAGTAGGATGGTATGCAGATCCACGTCGAGGAAAAGGCTGCCGGGTGATGGATTTGTTTGGGCTTTGTTAGGTGTCGAAGGAGGGAGAAAAAGGAAGACAAGGCTTTAATTAAATATTAGGGTTTGTTTGTGAGGATTGTGGCTAGGGTTAGAAAAACTTGCTCCGATACATGTTAGAATTAGTGATTTAGAAAAAGAAGAGAACTGATTTCTTCTCTTCACTGTATTGATATATACCGGGAAAGATACAAAATGGGTGCATGTCCACAAGAAGGCAAATATCCCAATACCAACTTACCGATTACACAATTAAATCTTAACTGGGATATGTGGTAGCCACAGTGGTTAATCTAATTTTCAGTCTAGAGATTGGAAAGAGAAAGGAAAGCCTTGCATTGTGTAATTACATGTCAATTCATGTAAGATTGAATGCAACAATTCTTTAAACACAGGATTTTTCACTTTGAGCTGTTTCCCATTCTGCAATTTTACGCTAACCTGGTTTGAGATTTGGGTCAGAAAATTAAATCCATGTCGTCCAATCGATAAATTACACATGGCATGTTAAGATAAAGGAACATATTTTCCTCAAAGTTTTGACTGCCTTTCATGCTATTTAAAGAATTCAGATGTATGACACGTGCCAATTTTCTTGTGCATTGTAGTGCTTATGGTACTAGACCCAACATCTGCCAATGTCCTGATAGGTAGACACCAGTATACCAAGCTTAGGTTTCATCAGAGTCAATTATCTCATTGATCATCCATATATGCCAATTCCATTTTGGTACATAACCATTTCATCATTTGACCACAGCTCCAACTCTTTGCGATGCCATTTGGGAAAGGCATTCTGGAAACAGATATTTCTTTCTAGGGTCAAACAAGTCATGAATTATCGAAGGGATACTCTCATGTGCAACAAGTCTATGTTCATCATCTCATCCACATTTCTTTGGAACAGCTGAACTGTGTGTAGAAGTCACCCTCATCACCTCATTAAAATTGATGTGGGATCTGTAGATGGTTATTTGTAGCAAACCAAAATTTCAAAACTCTTCTGTGAAAGTTATCTTGTTTCCACAGAGCTGGTGTATAATATGTGTCCAGAATTGCCACCACATCCGACCTTGTTGTAATTTTTTTTTCTTGGCTAACTTAATTTCATTGTTCAAGAATTAGTTACAACATTTTATTAACATTATTTGCTTAATTATCTCTCTTGGCACCTGTTATTGTACAATATTGTGGATTCTTTCATTAGTACCATCTCCCTGATTTCTCATTTATGTATTATGCTTTTGTTAAGACTATAAATATACAAACCTTATCCATCACAATTTTAGAGTTTGGTGCACTTGTCGGGGCTTTATTACGATGGTACCAGAGCAACCTAGGTTATAATTAATAAAAACTGCTGTGTCTAAAACCCACATTTTGTTCCATTAAACAAGGAGCTCCACGGGTGTGGTTATTTTTTTTGCCGCACGCCGGGGGGGGGGGGTGTGTGTGTTAAAGTGTTAAAAAAACCTTAACCTTCATCATATGGAGTTGGTTGGGACTTCAACAGTTTCTCCACCTCAATTTTACCAAAATTTCTCCAACATGGTATCAAATTATTATTAATGCAAGGTAATAAAACGTCTTGTTCCTAAGTGCTTGTTCTTCCATATATTTTCAGTTGAAAAATCTATCTTGTCAGGTAGATTTATATTCTCCCATACATGTCTGCGGATATTTCAATCAATGCTGCCAAGATTTCTATTTTAATCATTCTCAATCCACTCACTATTCCGTCTTGTGGGGAGTATCTCCTAGTTTTGGTCCATGGGCAACATAGCATGGGTAATTTACCAAAGTTGGCATTATTACAAGCGTTGCTGAAGAATAAGACAAATGCTTAGATTGAGACTTGACCTGTCTTGGGTTGTTTCTTTTCTCATGACATTATATAAACTAGAAATTATGGGAGGTATAGTGAGCAATGAAGGTTTACACATAATTTTAGTAGTCACTTATAAGAAGTTATATCAGGTACCATGAAACACAATTTTGAAGTTATATCAGGTATCATGAAACACAATTTTGTGCACATATAACTAATACATTCGTGATCATTAAGCACTGAATCATGCTTCTGTATACATTTGTGTTAGTCTAAACACATGGCTTAAGTTGCATGCAAATTGATGCAATCAAGACTCTACAACCTTAAGTTTAATAGTTTTTTTGATTGTTTATTAAATCAGCATGTGGTCATAAGAAAACTGGAGGATGATCATGAAATATTCTTTTTCCTTTATGATTCCACGGTAATTAAATTAGAATTCTCTTATACAAGCTTGAATGATAGAGTTGACAGATATTTGATTGGTTTGAGTAAGATAGAGAGAAGATGAGAAGAAAAAATGGGAAGAGAAGATAGAAACAAACAAAGAGGGTTTACTACTGTGCTACAATGGCACTTGCAGATAACTACGGCTTGGTGGCACGAGCCTGAACTTGGTAACCAATGAGCGGGCCTTACCTTTTTATGATATGTCTGAGAATGATGACTGTAGTTATACGCTCGATGTGTTGCAGGAGGGTATCGTTCTGCTTTAAATTACTTAGAATGTGCTAAAACTTGGTTGCTAAGACTGATAATGGCACACCAACAAAAGAGAAGTTATTTATAGGTAAGTGGTGTTTTCCTAACTATTAATGAAGTGGTCCCATGTCTAACACATGGTTGTTAAATGGGTGGGATGGGGGTTAGAAGCAATACATAGGTGGTGCCGTTAACCTAATCTGACTCTTTGTGACCCCAAACACTAGTTTTTTTATTGCATATCCTCAATGATAACTGAATTTCTCTTTGGCATCAAGTCAAGGCCACTGAATACTAATCCTCTTATTTGAAATTTGAAATTTGATTGGTTTATCTGGGAAGTTCTGCAGTAGTGTTTATTATCTTGTGTTCTTTTCGCCTTGTTCTGTATTGTTGTTTCTTGGTGAACTATGTGTGTCATACATAGGCAACAATTATGTAACGACCCGCTCTTGGGGCACGTTACTGTTTGGAACATGCGCAAGTCCTGCTAGGCACCAATGAAGTCAATACAGGCTCTGTTGCAGAAATACGCCAAAATACTCATACATGGAAGTGATTTAAACCTTATTACAAACCAGCAACGTACATGAAAGGAAATACAACTCGAAGTACAAATACACACCAAGCAAGCCACTCTGATACATTAAATAATAAAAACACACTCACACTTAGTAACCAACGTCCTCCTGGTCAAACTCTACAGCAAACTCAGCGTCTGCAGTCCCTGTTGCAACTTCTTCAATCTGTGCTATATCTGGCGAGACCACCACAAAAAGAAGGGTCACCAGGATCAGACGTAACTCAAAGTAACTCTAGCATGATATTTAAAACAATAAACGAGCATGGAAAAACTAGCATGGCAAACTAAAAAGTAAAGTGCGATCAATAGAGCAGAAAAGTAACATAGCAGTCTACTTCTATCAGTAATAAACAATATTAAAATGACCAGTTACGAGATTTTTAGCTGTGCCTGATTCCTACGTGACTTATAAAGGGAAGTACGATATGCAACCAAGAGTCCACCTGATATCTCGGGTTACAATCAATACGGTACGGTACGGTACAATCAAAACGGCACTATTCAACAAAACGATACTGTTCAGTCAAAACGGTACTATTCACTGCAGATCGGACTGGTCGCTCCCGTACTTCCACAAATATAAGTTACCCCAAAAACCCAGTGTGTGTGTGTGCAGGTTACCGTACTTACCATTTACGAGTCAATTACTACTTTTCCAATTACATCATTCGGTTAAGCATGTCACAGAGTCCAATTCAATTCACGGTACGATGCAATTACGATACTATGCAACTTATCGAGTTTAGCTATCTGTTCAAGTGAAACACTTTGCTAATAAAAAGAAACTAATTTTGGCATGTATCAATATTGTTTTTAAACTCCATAGCTAGGGTACGATGAGTTACCAATTCGCCTTGTCGTGAAAGGCGCGTTTCAATCAGTGGTAGCGACACCTGGGTTCACACGGTACAAATGAGTTAGCTACACAAATTGTTAACATGCTAAGAGTGAATGTTATTCTAATACTAATATTATTAAACTCTTATAAGTTTATGAAATAACTTTTATTTAAAAAAAAATCAAAACTTAAACTTATGTATTAATATAGTTAATATAGTAAATAACTTGACTTTACAACTTGGCAGGTTGGTATGAAATAACTTTTATTAATAACTTAATAATAAACTTAACTTTTTTAAAAAAACCAATACTTTAAATTAACTCTATAAATTAATACCATATCTTAACTTTATAAAAAAATATTAATACTACTCTTTACCTACCTCTCTCTGCCCCTTCTCTCTTTCTCGTTTCTGTCTCCCGTTCTTCTTCTTCTTCTTCTTCTTTTTTTCGTTGCCTGCAGGAGACGCGGGGCAAGGGGGCGGCGGCCAAAGGAGCGCACGGCGGCGACACTCTGGGCGAGGCGAGGGGGCACGGGGGGGCCGACGACCTGGTCGGCGGCGCGGCGCGAGGGGGCCGACGGGCGGCGCGAGGGGGGGGGGGGGCTGGCACGGGGCTCAGCCTTGCTGCGTGGAGAGGAGAGGGGAAGGAGGAGAAGATCTGAAGAGGGTTTGCTGAATTTTTTTGTAGATCTGAAGTTGATGATTTCTGGATTTGTTTGATCTAAAAATTGGGGGTTTGATTGCCGTTTTCAGCTTCAATTTCAGATTCCTGAGCTTGATTCCTGATTTGTTTGGTTGCTTGATGTTTGATTTTTGGGACGAAGGAGGAGGAGATGATCTAGTGTTGTTGTGTTGGTGATGGGTTGTGGGTGAAGATGATGAAACTGTAAAGGGGGAAAGAATTGTGTGAGGTACTGACGATCGTTGCAGGGGAGCATCTGCTGGGTTATACTTGAGGTAGGAAGAGGCAGGGAGCTGCTGGGTTATACTTGAGGTAGGAAGAGGCAGGGAGACAGGTTCATTAATCGGGGGAAATTTAGTCAAGGGTTAGGTTTCTAATTAATAAGGGAAAGAAGGAAGAGACGTGTTAAACGAATCGTTTAAAATCAACCTAAGTATTAATGAAGGAAGACTAAAAGTTTAGGGGGAATGAATTGAAACTGGTTTGAGGTAGGTACTGACTCGGAATGAGAAAAACGTGGATGGATTTGTTAGAAATTTGGTTGGTAATTAACACGAGGTAATTATTAATTAACTAAAATAATTAGTATTTGTAATTTGCAATTAGTAAAATAACTTAGCTAAGGTAATTAGTAAATTAAAATAACTATATTAACTATTAAACTACGGTGAAAAATTTAGACGCGCTCGTGTCGACTCTACGGATAAAAACACTCGGACAATCGGAAGTAAAATTACAAGCACACACGCAATTAAACATACCTAAAAATAACGGCCAATACAAATTATGTGTCATCATTCATAGTATCTGAATTTTTCTTTATCAAAAACTAAAATTTCCCAATTTTGACCAAAAAGTCCATTTAACAAGGGCTGGCAATTGGGTGGGTGCGTGTTGACCTGACATGAATAGGCTAAAGCCGTACCTGATCGGGCGAGTGATTCCGTCGTGATTGCAAACACAAACCCAACCAGCTGGTAGGTTGGGTAACGCAAACTCGACCTAGCTAACCATATTATCAGTAGGCACACACATGGTAATTTAAGTTAAAAACACAGTCAGAAAGATTTGAATTTGTCATCTTCTACTTCATAAAAAATTGGACTGACATATGAACCAGAAGGTTCTCTTGTCCATATAGTAGCATTTCTTTTTTCTCATAGCCAAAATTATTCATAAAACGGAGTCAAAATGCTCGGAGACCAAGATCTAAACCCAGTCTCATCTATTTCTACTTATAGCGAGAGCTAGCCAACAGATCTCCTAACTGCTTTAGAAGTACAGCTTTTATTGAGATACATAATTGTGCAAATGGGTCACCATTGGGTCAAGCGGTCTGTGTGTTACCCAACCTGGTCAATAATCTTGCCAGATAGTTTGACTTGATTGGGACCCATAACCGAACATGGGTGACACAAACCCGGAAATCTTGGGTTGTTTTCTGTCTTGTCACCGCATTAGACTGGAATTGCCACCACTACATTTAACCAGGAGCATATGCATGCTGCATAAGGGGTTGATGATATCTTTGAACTCAGATAACCCAACCACATTTCTTGTGCATGTGGCACTTAGTTTGACATTTCTCATTTGAGCCTAGAATGTGAATATTGCAGACATCATCTTTAACATCCAATGCTCCATGGTCTTCACATAGCAACTAAGGTATACATACCAAATAGGATGCACGGCCTTGCTGAATGTTCTTTTGGTGGTACAATTTTGATACATTTTACCTACATGTTATCTCACATCATATCTTGCAGTGCTTTTTTCGTTTCTGTAAATTAATTAGAAAAAAGAAGCATTCAGAAGATTTGGTGAAATATTTTTGGCAACAAAGGAATCGTAATCTTTTTTGTTTTATATTCCAAAAAATTCGTGAAAATTCCATTTTTTTCAAGACTTCATTTTGAGGACTTATGTTTGCTTAACCAAGTGCACACTCCAGTTTGATGGTGGGCTTTTATGATTCTTACTCTGACAAACCTCCAGGTATACATAATAATTTTGGCTTATGATCCCTAGAAAACTAAATTAAATATACTGCTATTTTCCCGGTGAATATTAAATTATGTTGGCTCTTTTATCTGGGAGGTTAAGCTATCATCCCACTTATGCTAGCATTTTGTTTACCGAGTTTGTGTCTATGTAGAAGTACCTATTTTGAGAGGATGGATGATTTATAGCAAGCATTCGAATATATCTTTTTCTGAATGCCCCATTGGTGCATTTCTTTGCAGAACATAGATATCTCATGTCATGTTTCGCATATTGAATCCCTACGGTGAACTTTAATCCTTATAATACTTGCCTGTAATGCAGTTGGACTCTGGCGACACATATTCCCTCATTGTATACGGGACTGGTGCTCTAGTTGCTCTGTGGCTATCATCAGCAGTTGTCAGTGCCATTGATTCCATTCCTGTGGTAAGTCCCCCCTTTAGATTTTTGCGATTTTACCTTTAAATTTGGCTCAAAACTCAAACAGTCAACTTTCTACCACACGTGAAAGCAGGTCCCAAAGGTGATGGAAGTGATCGGCCTCGCCTACACCGTTTGGTTTAGCTATCGGTACCTCATCTTCAAGGTGACCTTTCAAACTCTTCGTTAACTCCACAAGATATCCATGCACTTAAGGATTCACGTTGATGCGAAATTTTGTTACATTTGCAGGAAAACAGGGATGAATTGCTTGCAAAAATTGAAGATATCAGGAAGGAGATCATTGGGTCAACTGATGATTAATGTGCAAATAAAGAATCTTTCTGCAATTTTGTTTCCCATATCCATATTTGTCAAACTCTGTAGTTACCCAATTCGGTTGAATTTGATGGTGTTGTACTAGTTATACTGACCAGTATTCATGTGTCTGCAGAATGGACGTGTAATCACTACAAAACAATATGATTAAAAACATGAAGACACCTATGGAAGCACAGTAAGTTTTTAAAATTTCCTTGTAGACTTTGGCAAGTGAAAATGAAAATGAATAGAGAAAGCCCAATTGTCTTCAGTCCAAGATATTTGCACCAAAGCACAGAAGTAGATGATATGATTTCTTGATTTCTTCACTCAACGCATTGGTGGGCACATTTTCATATCACAACGAACAAAAAAAATACAAAGTTAATTAGACAGACTAAACATTAAACAATATGATTAATACTACTTTTATGCATATACCCACCTGCCTATTAATGTCACCGCAGATCAATAGCCAATGGTAATGTTGTGTGCAGGATTACAAATCTGTAGCCGATGTTATGTGCACTGGTAGCTACGTGTCAAGGTGTCCATCGACCCTGTCGGGCCGGGCTTCGACCGGGCCACGGGCCGGTCCGGCCCGGCCCGGGAGGGGGCTAGACCAAGGAAGCCCGGCCCGCAGCCCGGGCTTTTTTTATTAAAAATTCTTAAAAATTCTTAAAAATTCATAAAAATTCTGAAAAATTCTTTTAAAAATGAAAAATAATTATTTACACATAATATATAATATTTATACATGGTATAAATTTTTTAAAGATAGATAGTTTTTTAAAAACATAGCGTTTTAGAAAAAAATTACAAATAGATAGTCTTTTGTAAGTAGATGTAAATTTTAAAAATGAGATAAAATTAACTTCTTTTCTTGCTAAATAGATACAATATTTCCATTGGACAGAAATATATTTAAGCCCGAAATTCTCGAAGGTCCCAGGCTGAACCTTTAAATTTTATTAATTAAATTTTTTTTGAGGGGAGACTTAAGTTGACCAGCCTTATCCCTCATACAATGGCAAAAAAAGAACTCTAATACAGATAAGAAAATGATAATAGATGTAAGAAGTGAAAATCACTCATTTTGTGTCTCTTCTTTGTCGGAATCTTCGGAAAGGTCCATTTATCATGTGAGTGGGTTTCACCCAATCATTCACACAAACTGCAACTTCAATTATGTATTTCTTCAGCCTTGACCTCTTGTGCTCATAATGCGATCACCTGTACTAAAACCAGACTCCGAAGCAACAATAGATATATGGATTGCTAACAAATCACGAGCCATGATGGAAAGAATTGGATAAACGGATTCATACCCTTTCCACCAGGCCAGAGTATCTAAATTCTCATCATCCATTTCTGCCTCAGTAAAAGGAACATATTTGCTAAATACTTGACAGTTTACCAGAAGAGCTGTCTGTCTCTAATGTTTTTTGTTTTTTCTTCCCTAACCTCTGTCGAATCCCACTCGAAGAAGTATCAGGTACAAAAGTAGTATGTGAAGAGCTACTGAATCTAGTCTCAAAAGTTGCAAAAAGGGTTCTTAAGCTATTTTTAAACGTATCTATATGTTCATCTGATGGAAATCTCATGTTTTCATAATACATTTCTAATAACACAATTACACCACATCCTTAATACGTTGATCAAAAACCTTAGCTAAAGAGTAAAGTATAGGAACCCGAGTTCAATACTTAGCTAGTTTTATCTCCATGACTTCTATTATTAGGAAGAAGAGCAGTGTTAGGGTCCACATGGTCTCTATGTTTTATTAAAATTTTTGAAATTAAAACTAATTATTCTAAGCCTAAAATTGATGTTGGGTAGTACACCCCTGAAAGTTTATTTGTAGCGGTAAAGAATATCTCAAAAAATCACGAAGATGATCTACAATTTTACACTCGTATTCACTAATTTCATATTCTGGGTCACATGAAAGGTGTGTACTTGCAAAATCAGTAAGCTGATCTCAATTCTTTAGCAGGAAACACATCATTAGATATGTTGAATTCCACATATGTTGAACACTAAATCTAAAATTTAGGTACGATCTTTGGCTAGTACGACACAATTGTTTGTACTGCTGTCTCTAATGCCAGAAGTATGGATCAATAACACGAGGTTTCAAATTTTTTCTAAATAAACCGAAGCAGTTTTAAGTCCATCTTAAACTATTAAGTTCATGACGTGACATGTACATCGTTGATGAAACAACCCATCAGCATAGGGTTCAAATTTCTTTTTTAAAAATTAATTGCACCATTGTTAAACGCATTATCAAAAGTAAATGTAAATTTTTTTCAAAAATATTAAAATCATGAATAATAGACATTATCAAAGAAGAAATAGCCCCACCAGTATGAGCACACTCACACATTTTAAATCCTATTATCATCTTTTAAGCATGTAATTATGATCTACATAATGAGATGTAACACATAAATAAGACGTGCCCCATTTTATTGTCTATATGTCTGATGTTAAAGTTATTCTAGAATTTAAGTTAGCAAAAGTTTGCAGCAATTTAGCTTTTTCAGCTTGAAAAGCTGACATAACATCTTTTCGAACAGTGTTTTTAGGCACCCTTCTAAATGCAGGGTTAATGGCCACTTGGTTAAACCGTTCTAATACGAGGATTTTCCTATAACTAAATGGTAATTCTTGACATAAAACCAATCTAGCTATCTCTTTTCACATTGTCTCAGCAGAATATGAGAAATTAGATAGAGATGAAGAAGATGCAGATAAGTTTAAAGTGGTCTGTTTAAAATCTTTTTTGGGTGAGATTCTATGTGTCGCTTAAGATGAGAAATTAGATAGAGATGAAGAAGATGCAGATAAGTTTAAAGTGGTCTGTTTAAAATCTTTTTTGGGTGAGATTCTATGTGTCGCTTAAGATGTGTTGTGTCGTCAGAAAGTTTGCAATTAAAATTTGCTCTACATATTTTGCAAACTACCCACTCGCCGGTTTAGCCAGGGACATTTTCAATCGTAAAGTTCTACCAGACCACAGATTTTCGTGATCTGGGTTGGGGTTGTTGTGTAGAAGGAACATCATGATTAGTAGGTTGTGCTGGAGTAGAATTGTGTACAGAAGAAGCACTTCTCTGCTGAAATAGTATAAGCCGGTGTACCGGATACTACCAGGTTAGGATTATCAGTATCGAACCAGTTCTATGTTTCTGTTTGTGACATCAGAGCATAGTTTGGTGTTTCTATAGGGTTGCACATTATCCTCGTAAAATTATCATATTCCTGTGTGTTACTAAAGTGCATGTTAACATTCATACGATCGTTTGGTCCAACCATTATGCTAATATATAAATAAAATTTAATCGAAAGAAACATGATTGCAAGGTTACGACTTATGAGTGGTGTAGAGAGTAGACAGTAGCGGAGGGAGCTTGCTAATTGACATAGAGCTGAGAGCGAAGTTGACAGAGTGCTAAGAATTGCGAGACCGCCTTGACAGAGAGCTGAGACTTGAGTGCTTGAACGTAGAGTTTATGCGAATATTGAGTATGTGAGTGTATGAGAGATTGAGAGATGTGAAAAAATGAGAGGGGGTGGGCAATTTATAGGAATTTTTTGGGTGTAAAAAGACCAAACCCCCCGCCTGAAATGACCGTTTTGACCATTGGGGGTTTTTTGGGTCTTTTAGGCCGAAAATGACTGTTCCAGCATGGGCGCGCGCCTTATAAAAATTTTTGAGAACCGGGCCGGGCCGGGCCGGCCCGGTTTGTTTGCGGCCGGGCCACGGGCCAGCTGGGACCATTTGCGGCCCGGCCCGGCCTGACGGGCTGCTGACCCCCTCGGAAGCCCGCCCTGGCTCCCGGGCTGGACCTAGCCCGCCGCCCGGTCAACGCTGCTGGGCTCGGCCGGGTCGTAGGCTTTCGGGCCATTTGGCCACCTTGAGATATGTGCACCATGGCTTAGTGGTATGTATCATCATTAATTCCAAAATATTTTGACCTACTAAAGGAATGTTAATATTTGACACAGCCCGTACCATGTCATATTTAATAAGTTCGTATTTTTGGTTCTACACCCGTCTATGTTTTATACAAGGATCCTCTCGTGACGCTTATATAGTCGATAGCATTACCGTTTAGATACCTTCCAAAATCATTCTTTTTGAAAGGTCAAAGAATTTGCAATTTTCAAGAGAATACTTATAATAACGAAGGATGTTCCTGTTAATTTTTGATGCCACCATGTATGATTTGATGATGATCAAACCATATGTCATGCACTGGCATATTCATGCTGCTTTTAGATCAATCACATTCTCATGATGACATTCATCAAGATCTTGGATTAAGGATTGGAGTTACAAGCCCATCAATGGACTTCACTTTATGTATCATATATTATCATTGATGTATTTTTTTTCTTTGTTTAGATATTTTTGTATATAGCCATGATCACACACACACACACACACAAATAATATGTTATCTAACTTATATTAGAATCCCAATTGATCGTATGCCAACATTACTCGGTTCTAAGTCTTAACCTTTGATTCTATGTGTCATTAGTCGACTAACAATGTTTTCTAGTCAATTGACACAGAGATGATACTTGATAGTTCAAATTCATCATTGACTTATCAGTTTTGATAGTTGACACAGAATTATAGATTTTCATTAATTGAACTATTAGACGACTAACCAGTTTAGTTGTCAACTAATACAGACTGGTTGTTTTCCAACATTGAACCATTGATCAAGTAATCAGTTAGCTAGTTAATTTATTTTTGAGAATGATTCCATTAGTCAACTAATCACTTGCTCAGGGTCAACTAACACAGACTGTTTTCTGAGATTGATTTCTATTAGCCGACTAACCATTCTGCTACTTGACTAATATTAGCATACTAATTTTTTTGTTTCGACTAGTGATATTAGTTTTGGGTTTGTTTTCGTAGGGCCTGACTGCTTGCTTTTTTAGGTGTAAATGCTACTTTGAGTTGCAATGGTTCTGTTCATCCATTAACTCTCTTTTTGAATAACAAGTGGACACTTTTCTTCTTACTCATTTTTTGACTTATAAATGGATTTGCGAGAATAATATTTTTTTGCCCTTTTTTAGGATGGTCGACACTGTTCCGGTTGATTTTTCATTTCTTGAAGTAGAGGTCATTATCGTAAGATCTTCACATTTTTGTGTGCTTGCATTGATTGGCTTAAGGCTTTAACTGTGTTTAGTACTTAGTACTGGAATGTTGTTCCCTCAAGATCTACTGGCAGAAGCGTGTCCTAGAATTTTAAGACAATCTGCAAAGGAGTTGGCTCGATTCGGCGCAGGAGAAGCAGTCGTAGTGCAGACGAGTTATCTTGTGCAGAGGTAACTCGACTGCGCTCGGATTCGACCTATCTGACTCTGCACAAGTCAGATACGAGGATGCTAGGCATTTGGCTTTTACATCGCACTTGGTCGTTCGGTCGTCAGTTCAGGTCTGAGGGTCGAACGCTCAGCATTGGGTCGTTGGGTCATAACTCGGTTAGAGTCCGTGTTCGGTCAAACGGTCGTATGGAGGCTCGAAGGATAGAAGCTCGTAAGCGTGACTCGGCATTTCGGTCGTTCGATACAGAAGAAGGTCGTTCGATCGAAGGGAGTCCATTGGGATGCGGTCTACTAGGAAGTGTCAGAGGGCCCACTAGTGTGCGGCGCATTGATTGCGTAGGAGCGGTGATTGGATTGGATGACGTAATTGTCGGGATCCGTATCCTTAGAAATTCCTAGCCAATGATGACACATTTTGTACCTAGGGTTATATATATGGGGTTTAGGTTAGAGTTTCGTATGGAACATTATTGGACTTTTGAGAGAGCCGCCATTGTGAGAGCCAACTTTGAGAGATTGTATTGTGAGCTTTTAGGAGAGACTTGTGTGATTTTCCTTCGTTGGACGAAGATAAGATTTGTATTGTTCTTTCCCTTTCGTAATAAAGCTCATTGGTGTTCCTCCTTGGCCGGATCACGGCCTAAAAGCAATTCTCTAAGTGCTCCAATCGTGTTTGTCTGCCCATCTTCTGATCCGGGGCTCACCGACGATCCATTCGTTTCCGCAGCGCTATGTCTTAAGGCTGGGCCCTGCGGCACAACACAATCAACATGAACAATGCTCTTTCAAAAGAGGAGTTAAAAATAGGCATTTAGTCTCCATTGGCAGAAATTTTCTTGTGTGATAGTCCATACTCCATGGCCATTGTTTGCAACAATAAATAGACATCCTAGAGCACTAAAGAGGCAAGTATGAAGCATATAGAATCTTTATGGCAGGATTAGTTTGTTAGATATAGAAGGTATAAACCATACATTTTTCTCTACTTTTTAATGTTTTGATTTCTATGGTTTGATGTTTCATAATTAGTTGTCACTGGTACGCGAAATGCACTATTCTTCTTCATTTTAAACCTAAAACTACTTCCCAAGCATCAAATTCTTGAGAATATTGTTGTATTACTCTGTGTGGGTATAATTTGAATATTCTAAATAGTACAATATTGTCATGTTTTGGTATGATAAAGTTATCTGAAGGAATGTAATGGTTCTAAATGCATTTTCTCAAAACTCACCCTACGTGATACAAAGATGCGGAGTATGATAGCGATAGCAATAATGACTACTGCTCAACGGTGATGTCAAAAGGTGATACAATGGTGATGTTGTCAATGGTAACATTGGGCAGACTAACGATGTGGTGATAGTAACAATGGTTTGATGATGATTGTGGCACTGGATGCAGCCCAATTGTGGTAGGAGGGCGATGTCCATGGTATGGTATGGTGATGGTAGCAAATGCCGTGGCAGCCAGAGGCGACGACTGTGGTGGAGATGGGTATTTAGTGATGGAGGTCCGAAGAGGTGATTATGGTGATGTGGCGACGATGCGATGGCAGTTCAGCTATGGTGATGGCAAGGCGACAATGTCGATGGTGGTAGCAACGATAGATGGGGGCTATGGTCATGACCTGGAATGACGAAGAAAGTGAAAAATGAGCATAAAAGAATCCTGAGTTTATGATTCTATGAATAGCCCAGTAGAAGGGTAACATGTTCTAATCTTTTAAATTTTTTTAAACTGAATTAGCCTATGCTAAACATGAAAATTAACATATGAGTTGTGTGTTTTGAAATGGATTTCCTGTATACGAAACACATCCTTAAAGATAACTTTCCCAAAAACGCTTTATATCCCAATGAAATGTGATATTTTTTTTTGGTGACGACAAAAACATCAGCATATCTCTAAATTTGATGAAACATTAGTATTCAGATCTTTATATTTATGATAGAGACCTGAGAAAAGTTGGCAAGGCACATAAACTGTGATAAAAAGATCACACATTCAAATCATGTCACAAACCCATACTGCCTTGTTTGGGCCTTTATGATGTGGGATGTTGAAAGAAACCTAACCTTACATTTTGGGTGGGAAGGAAGGACGGAAGAAAGAAAGAAAGAAACTTTAAAAATACAATAGATTTTCAAAGTGTTTAGGGGGCGAACACAGAAAGATCCGGCACCTATACTAATTTAGTAATTAAATCATTAAGTGGTCTTTCTCTGTACTATTCCTTCCTTTTACATAGAAATTTATTATTTTAAAAATAATAAAGCAGCAGTTTTCTTCTTGGTGAGATGTTTATTTATCTTGAACGAATCGAATGAAGCGTTGAAACTAGATGTGTTTGAGAAAAGCCTCTCATTTATCCTTTGTCGCGTGGAATTTTTATAAATAACTGATTCATACAGCAGTAACAGGACCAACGACAGCAACAGCAACAATGCTACGACTACTTCTACTTCGATGGGGGAGGAGGAGGATGCGACAGCGGAGAAGAGAACACCATCAACATGGAGAACCCGGATCATATTGACAGCATTGCCAATGCTATGACGACGATGAGTGGCAATAGCGTTAATAATAACAATGTCGTTGGCATGAATGGAAGCGGCGGCAACAGTGGCGTAACCAGGAATTTTTTTTGCCTTGTGCGAAAATAAAGAAGATATAAAGAATTTTTTTTTAAAAATACCAACACAAGAAAAATTAAACGTTAATAAGAAACATGCAACAAAAAATTAAACGTTAAGTAATACCCAAAAATGTAAAAAATTGTTTCGGCTCTCGTTTCCCCTTTACATCTTCCTCTCTTGTAACAAGTCATAGCATATGTTTACAAAACATCATAATACAAATTAATTGTTAAATAACACCCAACATGCAAAAAAATGTTTTTGCTCTCGTTTCCATCTTTCCCTCTAGTAACAAGTCATATCATATGTTTACAAAAAATCATTAAAAAAATTAAACGTCAAATAATACTCAACATACAAAAAATGATAATAAATAGCAAACAACAATAAAAACGACTGCAACAGGGATTGAACCTAAAACTTTGGTTCTATAAAACAAGGCCTTTTTCATTGGGCCATAAAGAGCTGATGGTTAATACCCAACGTTCAAGATAATATAATAAGTAACAAATAAGTGAAAAAGACTATTAAAAAACATAAACAAGATAACTTGTTTGGAGAAAGAGCAACCATGGCAATAGCCCATTGTATCCTTTTATTCATTCATAGTATATGAGGTTACACCTAGTAGCCCAAGGGTTCACCCCACTACATGGTAGTGGGGTGTTATGGTGGATAATGAGGGAGGGGAGACCATAGTCTCACTCACTCATAACACTCCCCCTTATCCATCCATTACATTGGACTTAGCATATGAATGCTTCAGGATTCATGCTGATAATGGGGTGGATGCTTCTGGATCCAGAGTAAACGTGTTTGCCTCGTTAAAATCTTAACTGTGGAAAAACCAGTGGGAAAAACCAACAGTCTTAAGGAAAAATAGTACAACCCACAGGTTACTCCCTCTGATCCATACAAGCTTCAGGCTTGTAGGTCTCTCAGCTGTCTCATTCCGATTCCTTTTACAAGCTTTACAAAAATACATCTTGGCAGAGCCTTAGTGAATAAATGAGCTTAATTTTTACAAGACTGAATCTGCTGTACTTCGACTTGCTTCTCCTCTTGTAGGTCGTGTGTCTATAAGAACTTAGGAGATATGTGCTTCGTCTTGTCGCCCTTGATGAAACCAGTCTGTAGTTGAGTTATGCAGGCTGTATTGTCCTCAAATATCGTGGTTGGCTCAAGGTTACCAATCTTCAGGCCGATAGTCACTAAGATGTGATGAATGACTAAACGAAGCCATACACATTCTTTGCTTGCTTCATGGATCACGAGGAGCTCGGAATGGTTGGAAGAGATTGTTGTAGTGGTTTGCTTCATAGATTTCCAGGAGATGACTGTACCACCATAGGTGACCACAAAACCAGTTTGCGATTTCTCGGTGTGAGGACCAGACCTGTAATTTGCATCTGCATAACCAATTAAAGTGGGAGATCCACCTTTAGAAAAATATAATTCCAGGTCAATTGACCCTTGGAGGTAGCGCAAAAGCTGCTTAACTCCGTTCCAGTGGCGTTTTGTGGGCGCTGCACTATATCTAGTTAGAAGATTCAATGAGAATGCTATATCGGTACGCGCACATTTAGCCAGATATAGAATTGCTCCAATGGCACTAAGGTAAGGTACTTCATGACCTAACATTTTCCCCTTCCAGCGGACGGAAGGGGTCCTTATGTACATCTAAGGATCTAACGACCATTGGTGTACATAGAGGATGACATTTATCCATAATGAAATTTTTCAGTAATTTCCTTGTATATGTGGATTGGTGTAACAGGATACCACCACGTAGGTGTTCGATCTGTAAGCCAAGACAATACTTTGTTTTGCCTAAGTCCTTCATTTCAAAAGTATTCTTTAGGCTTGCAGATATCTCGGCGATCTCTGCAGGAGATCCAATGAGATTTAAGTCGTCCACATAAACAACAACTATAACAAATCTTGTTCCCGATCTTTTAATAAAGATACATGGGCAGACTTCATTATTGGTGAAACCTTGTTGCGCAAGGAAATCACTCAGTCTGTTATACCACATTTTACCCGATTGCTTAAGACCATATAATGATCTTTGAAGCCTTACAAAGTAGACGTCCCGAGGTCTCTCTGCTATATCTAGAGGTAATTTATATCCTTCAGGGAGTTTCATATAGATATCTTTATCTATATTGCCATATAGATATGCAGTCACAACATCCATGAGCTGCATTTCTAGACTTTCCAGAGATGATAGGCTTAATAAAAATCAGAACGCGATCGCATCCATAACATGGGAATATATTTTTTCATAATCTATCCCCGGTCGTTGGGAAAATCCCTGTGCTACAAGCCGTGCTTTGTAGCGTACGATCTCATTATTTTCATTTCTTTTTCTGATGAAAACCCATTTATAACCCACAGGTTTTACACCTTCAGGTGTTTGGACTACTGGTCCCAAAACTCCGCGTTTCAAGAGTGAGTCCAGCTCTACTCCTATTGCCTCGTTCCACTTTGGACAATCATCTCTGCGTTTACATTCCGCAAGAGATCGCGGTTCGATGTCATCGTTGTATTCAGCTACGTGCACGGCAATATTGAACGCAAAGTCGTCGTCAACGACAGTGCTTTTTCTGTCCAGTACCTCCCCAGTACATACAAAATTTAATGATGTTTCTCATGTAGTTTCCTCTTCAGGGGAATGTAGGAGGGGCGATGTAGCTGGTCTGAGCTCAACATCCAGTGTAGGGTTCATCTTTATTTCTCCAGGATTTTTTCTTTTTCGTGGAGCTTTGTCCTTCGAACCTAGTGGGCGTCCTCTCTTCAATTGAGGTACAGCCGATTCTGCTTTCGGTGGATTGCATCCATATTTGGGAATGTCAATACTAGCTGGTGTATTGGCAGCAGGGACGTGTGATTTGACAATCTTCTGGTTGTCAGTAAAATTATCCGGTAGTAAATGTACTGTATTCTGAAGATGAAGGATCTTCAGGATCTCATCTTCACATTGACTAGTACACGGATCATAATGAGACAAAGTCCTTGTGTCCCAAGAAATGGTCTCATTCTGGCTTCTTGGACTGTATGCCTAGTTTTGGAAAAATATTTTCATCAAACTCACAGTTATCAAGACGTGCCTTAAATGTGTCACCCGTCAGGGGTTCAAGAT
The DNA here is from genome assembly GCA_030789695.1 of Scilla litardierei. Taxonomy (NCBI): domain Eukaryota; kingdom Viridiplantae; phylum Streptophyta; class Magnoliopsida; order Asparagales; family Asparagaceae; genus Scilla; species Scilla litardierei. The sequence goes on along the minus strand of CM061140.1, from coordinate 180,777,998 downwards.
ATCTAATTATAGAGGGTGAATCAAACCTTATATAGATACCCAAACGACGCCGTGGACCCATTTTGGTCCTTTGAGGTAGTGCAATGGGGACGAAGACTGCACAACCATACACTCTCAAATGAGAGATATTCGGAGGTGCACCATACGCTAGCTGCATCGGCGATAAAATATGGCCACCAGAGGGCCGTATTCTGATAAGCGGTGCGGCATGCAATATGGCATGTCCCCAAGCATTAACAGGCAACTGCGATTGTATCAGCAATGGGCGTGCAATCCATTGCAGTCTCTTTATCAGAGACTCTGCCAACCCATTCTGGATGTGAACATGTGTTACTGGATATTCAACTTCGATGCCAGTTGCTCTGTAATAGTCTTGAAAGACTTGAGAAGTGAATTCTCCTGCATTATCAAGAAATAGTTTCGTGATATGGTTATTGGGGAAATGAGCCCACAACTTAATTATTTGTGCCAATAGCTTTGAAAAAGCTAGGCTACGCGTGGACACGAGGCACACATGAGACCATTTTGATTATGCATTTATCAGTATAATAAAGTATCGAAATGGGCCACTTGAGGGTGAATAGGCCCGCAAATATCCCCATGTATTCTCTCCAAGAAGCTGGAGACTCTAATCCCACTTTCAGTGGGATGGTCTCGTTATTAGTTTACTCTTGAAACATGGTAGACATGAAAAATCACCCTTCTGAAGAATCTTCAGGTTCTTCAGATTACGTCCAAAAGATTGGATGATGATGTGGTGCATCATTGCCGAACCAGGATGACTAAGTCTGTTATGCCAGAGTTTGAATCCTGACGATGAAAGGCACTTCTGGTGCACAGCTAAATTAGCTTCTATAGGTTGAATATGAGTATGATAGAGACCCGACGGGAGTCCCTTAAATCGTTTTAAGACAGTTTTTAAACCGTCTTTTTAACGAGTAACATACAGATATTCATCCTCATTTATATCTTTAGTTTCTAAGTGATATCTGTTTAAACGAATATTCTTGAAACTTAACAGATTCCTATTTGATTTAGGAGAGAAAAGTGCATCTTTTATTATTAGTCTCATGTTATTTGAGAGCAAAATCATTACTTTACCAGATCATTCAATTATGTTTGACAGTCCTGAAATATTAATGACAGGACAATCATAATCATTTAAGCTAATAAAATGACTTTTTTCGTAAAAGATTGTGTGCGTCGAGTCACTGTCCACTAGTGACTCACACTTCATCTATAGAACATGAATTTAATACTGTAATAAAAAGAAAGACATTTATTATTGAAAAGAAAAGATATAACATGATTAAGCAAACTACAGATGAAGTACCGATAACAGATAAAGTAAATGCATAACAGATAAATATGACATCATTCTAGGCTGTCGTCATTCTCGATGTCGTCCATTATGAACTTGATTGACGGTTGGTTTTCCACCATATTTGTTTCAACGGGAGACTTCAGGCTCGCCTAAAACAGATCTTGGAGGTGTCGTGGAGTACGACGGTTTCTGGACCAATGTCTAGTCATGCCACATCTGTGTCATTTGTCCTCCGAATTTTTCTTGGGAATAGACGTCTGTCCAGTGTTCTTTTTCTTCCACTGGAGCTTCTTCTTTCCCTCATTGTTGTTGCTCTGGGAAGGGTTGTTTTGGGAAGGACCTATGGCCTGCCTCTTAGGGGCTTTCCCTTTGTTGAATTTCCCCTTCTGTTTGTTCTTCTGCTTCTGGGAAGAAATTTTGTGAGCCTATGGGAGAGAAGCTGAGCCGACATGGCGTAGGTTATGTGTGGCCAGTAGCAAGTCTCTGTTCTGCTCTGACCTCTGACCTGAGAAGGCTGGAATGTAGGTCAGAGTACTTGGTGAACTTGTTAGTTCTTAGTGTTGAATATTGGACTCCCCGGATTTGGTTTTGATGATGAGCAAACATAAATAATTCATGAACTAACAATTTGTGAGCGCAGTATTGGAGATCGTCGCCAAATTCACGAGAACAATCAAAGCGACATCTCAAGACTTCTCAAAGCTCGTATTCATTGCCTAAAGCTTCGTTGAAGCTCTTGGACCGTTTTGGAAGTCATGAAGAATTAATCGAAGCTCTCGAAGACCATTCATTAAGGTTTTATTTATAGTCTTTTAGCTTCGATCTATAGAATGTTAAGCCTTGAGTATATCTTACGATTCTATCTTCATAACGCTCATATCGTAGCTCTAGGATCTTACTACAAGTTCATTCTAACTTCCTCGAAGCATCGCGCTTCGATTCGGACTTGTTTGTGCAAATTAGTTGGTACAAGAAGAAGTACTGACCGACTAGATGGTGATCTAGTCGGTCAGCAGAGCTTCTTGGACCGACTAGTTTGAGTTAATCTTTTCTTGTTCAGTACTGTTTACAGTTAGTCGGTCTACGTTGACTCACCGACCGACTAGTTTGTTAACTAGTCGGTCAGTGATGCTTCTTTGACCGACTAGTTGTGATTTACTGCACATGCCAAATTTCTCCTAAGCTACTGTTTATCGTTAGTCGGTCTAAGAACGTTTGGTGACCGACTAGTTGATAATCTAGTCGGTCAACTTTTGTTCTTGGACCGACTAAGTCAATTTATATTCAGACTATTTGCTTTTGCCTCTTAGTCGGTCTACGTTCACTGACAGACCGACTAGTTGTGAAACTAGTCGGTCAGAAAGTCTTCTTGGACCGACTAGATTTCTAGGTCTGAATTTCTATCTCTTCTCAGTTCTTCACTTAGTCGGTCCATGTTGTTTGACTGACCGACTAGTTGATGAACTAGTCGGTCAGTGGTTGTTCTTTGACCGACTAGTTGCCTCAGATTTCTATCTGTTGGGACTTGACCTAACTTGTTTTTATGGGTCCCTATAAATACGAACCTAGGTCATTTCTCTCTAGGTTAGAGCTGCCATTAAGAGATTCATTGAGATTGAAAGAGATAGCCATTCTCACTCATTTCTAAAGCTCTCTTCCTCACAAGAAATCCATTCTCTCACTTTCTAGATCTAGAATCCATCTTGAGAGAAGTTTGTTCTTGGTGAGCCCTTCAAGCTCTAGCTTGATTCAAGTCTCCAAATCAGTCCTAGGCACCCATTGCTGGTCATTTCTTTGGTGCTAGGTCTTGGTGACTTCATCTTCCTCAAATCCCTCCTTGCATCTATTTGGTAAGAAAACTCAAGGTATATGATTTTGTGGTAAGATTGTTTATTTCATTATAAACTTGTTTATATTGCTTATTGATTCTCTCGGTTGTGAGAGAAGGTTGTGATCCCGGGTTGTGGGATTCACTATTGCCATTGCATGTATGATTTGATCTTGTGAAGGTTTTTTTTCACAAGATATTCATAGTGGAAATCTTGGGTTAGGGTTTCTAACCTAAGTATCCGGAGGGGATCCGGGTGGTTGGGACGTAGGATCACCGGGAACAAGTCGGGGAGACTTGGGTGGATCCGAACCCAGTAACATCTTTTGTTAGCATTGTTAATTTTGTTGTTGTCATTCAATTTAAGCTTCCGCAAATTGATTTGATAGTTGTTTGCACTATAATTAGGAATTATACTCCTTGTTATTTTTAAAGTACTATTCACCCCCCTCTAGTACTTGTGCAGTAGCTTGTAGGGCATTACATTTGGTATCAGAGCCAGATACTTAGCTATGTCTACCAACGACAACAAGACCGTGCGTCCACCTTCCGACTACGGCACCTTCAAGAACCGTGAAGGAGCGTCTTCGGTGATGGAAGGACATTCCTCCACTAGGCCTCCATTCTTCAACGGTACCAACTACGGGTACTGGAAATGACGGATGGAAATCTTCCTCCGGAGTGCATCTCTATGGAGGACCACAATGAAGGAATACATCGAGCCCGAAGAAGAAGACTTTGAGAAATGGACAACCGCGGAGGTCGCCGCGGAGGTAAGCAATGCCAAGGCAATAAACGCCTTGCAATGCGCTTTGGAGCCCGAGGACTTCAATAAGATATGCACATGTAAGAATGCATATCAAATTTGGAACTCCCTCCTCATTCTACATGAAGGGACGAGTAGGGTAAGAGACTCTAAACTCGTAGTTGTAAACAAAGATTACGAAATGTTTCATATGCAACAGGGCGAGAAGATGAAGGAATATTACGCTCGCTTCGTTGACATAATAAACGAGTTAGAGGCCCTCGGCAAATCCTACACCCAAAAGGAGAAGTGCTCGAAGCTTATCGAAGGACTTCCTTCTTCTTGGGAGAAACGTACCTTCGCCATCGAGGAAGGTAATGACATGAATAAGTATACCGTAGTTCAATTGATGGGTACTTTGATGTCATACGAGGTACGCAAAGATAGCAAGGTGAAGCTACAAGAAAAGATGAAGTCCTATTTGAACCAAGACGTGCCTAAGAAAAAGGCAATTGCATTCAAGGCGGCTTCATCCACCTCTACCGATGATGAGGACTCGGAAGAATAAATGGACATGGAATCCATTGCACTCATGGCAAAGAAGTTTAATTGCTTCTTCCGAAAGGGTAACTTCAAACAAAAATCTAAATTTACTTCTACTAATGCCTCTCCACCTTTGTGCTTTAAATGCAATAAGCCAGGACACATCAAAGCGGATTGTCCTCAAAACAAGCAAAAGGAGAAGTGGAAGGCGCCGAAGTTCGACAAGTCAAAGAAGTACAAAAAGGGGTACAAAAAGGGGCTTGTTGGAGCAACATTCACCGACTCCGAGGATTCCTCAAGCGGAGAGTCGGACGATGAGAAAGTGGAGCAAGCGCACATGTGCTTCATGGCAAGAGAGGAGCATGATCAAGGATCTTCCTCCTCCGATGATAGCGACAACGAAGGCGATGAGGTAACTATGGATGATCTTAGGGATGCTAACTCTCATTTATGGTCTAAATACACTAAATTAGTAAATAGATATACTAAAGTAAAAGATGACCTGGCTAGCATTCAAACCTCGCCTAAGACTATCATCACCAACAACGACACCGTTGTTGAAGAGTTAAGAAATGAGATTGTTAATCTCAAATCTAAACTTGAACATGTTAGCATTGATGATCCGGAAGAACATAGGATATCGGATTTGACTTCTCAAAACTCGACTTTGAGTATTGAGAATGAGAATCTTAAATCTCGTGTTTATGTGCTCACATCGCAAGTATCAAACTTGGATACTTCTATGCGTTCTCTCAAAGAGAAATATGAGAACACATTAGGCCGAATTAATAAATTCAATAAGGGTAAGGACTATTTGGATAAAATCCTAAGTGACTTACTTCCGGCCAATCACCACATTGGTTTGGGGTATACGATGTGATGTCCATCCAAAGCGGCCACTACTTTTGTTAGGCCAACTTCCGGTGACTCTACGAGTGGTAGCAAACACTCTATTGGTAGTTCATCTACCAATGGTGCTTCCACCTCGTCCACACCCTCTTTCGGAAAGAAACCCACTTTGGGTGGACCTCCAAAGAAGGGGCATGCTTATATGTACACCAATACCATGCCACGTAGGAACACACGTCCTACTCCACCGTCTCACACATATGATGATTTTTATGCAACACATTCTCGGGCACGTGCACACCATGTGAGACACCCTCACGCACGTGTTCCCACACATGCATATGTTCACCCACCTCATCATATGAATAATTCTCGTCGTGCACCATTCCATCATGTTCCGTATGCCTATCCACAACATGCATCACGTAGAAATCAACGTCGCATGCATGCACCCAATAGGATGAGGGCTCCCAAGATTTTCACTATTTGGAGCCCAAAGGACACAAGCATGGATGAAAAACAAGTATATATGAATGCTTATTTTTCGGATGTTGTGCATAGTAGAAATTATGTGGGGAAGTCTAAGTCCAATTGGACTTGGCTTCCAAAGGTCTAACCTTTGAGGACCCAATGACCTTGGGTACCATGATATGAAATTTTCTATCTTTAGGTACTCAAGGAAAAGAAAAAGAAAAGGAGCAACAAATTTAAATTTAGCTCCAAAGGGAATTGGATACTCGATAGCGGGTGCTCCAAACACATGACGGGTGACGCTCAATTGCTCTCCGGAGTGGTTCCCATTGCAAATGGAAATCGCGTCGTATTTGGAGGCAACGAGAGCGGAACCATCGTCAGTGTTGGTAAAGTGGGTAACCCGTCTAAACCCTTAATTAGTGATGTTTATCTAGTTAATGGTTTAAATCATAATCTTATTTCAATAAGCCAACTTTGTGACAAAGGTTACAAAGTTAGCTTTGCGAAAGGATTGTGTCATATTTCAAATGATAATAATAAGTTATTATTTTCCGGCACACGCCATAAAGATATTTATATTTTGGATCTTCCTAAGTCATATGAACAATGTCTCGTTGCCAACACAAGTGAACAACACTAATGGCATCGACGCTTTGGACATGTGAACTTTGGAACACTTTATAAGCTTTCAAAATTAAATTCCATTAAAGGTTTTCCGAAGCTCGTTTTTGAAAAGAAAAGTTTTTGTGATTCGTGTCAACGTGGCAAGCTTCCTAAATCTTCATTTAAACCTAAGAAAAGCATTTCTACGAAACGGCCACTAGAGCTATTACATCTAGATTTATTTGGGCCAACTAGAGTTGCTTCCTTAGGAAATGCAAGATATGGACTTGTCATCGTCGATGATTATTCTAGATTTACATGGGTATTTTTCTTATGTAATAAAAATGAAGCTTTTGGAAACTTCACGATATTTGTGAAGAAAGTACAAAATCTCATCGGAACCACCATTGTCACTATTCGTAGTGATCATGGGGGTGAATTTGAGAATGAGTCTTTCTCAAATTTTTGTGATGATCTTGGAATTACTCACACGTTTTCTTTCCCTCGCGCACCTCCTCAAAATGGTGTTGTTGAGAGGAAGAATAGAACGCTTGTGGAGTGTGCTCGCACTATGCTCGAAGATAGTCAACTTGGTTATCAATTTTGGGCGGAAGCGGTACACACCGCTTGCTATGTGTTTAATAGAATACTTTTGAGGCCCGGCACCAAACAAACTTGCTATGAATTGTTGTTTGGTAGATTGCCTCAAGTTAAACATTTTCGTGTTTTCGGCGCAAAATGTTTCATTAAAAACACATATGATAATCTGGACAAGTTTGATCCGAGATCGGATGAGGGGATATTTGTTGGGTATTCCTCACGTAGCAAAGCCTACCGGATATACAACAAAAGATCCTCTACGATCGATGAATCACTTCATGTCTCTTTTAATGAGAATTTTACTACTCCTAGAATTTCAAATGATGATGACTCTATGGATGTTTTATGTGATTCGTTTGAAAATTCTAAGTCTATTGATTCAATTGATTCTATTGATACTAACCCGACTAATGAAGTTGTTGAGAATGTGCCTAGTGATCAAGGTATTCCCAAGCGGCTTCATACCGTTCGCGACCATCCCCATGAGCAAGTCATTGGCAATATTCAAGATAGAGTCAAGACGAGATCGCAAGTCCACCACTTCGCCAATTGTGCCTTTGCCTCATCGATAGAGCCAAAGAATATAGTTGAAGCGTGCGAAGATAGTGCTTGGATACTTGCCATGGAGGAGGAACTCATTCAATTCGAGAGGAATGAGGTATGTGAGCTTGTTCCTTTGCCATCGAAGAACCACACCGTCATAGGGACAAAGTGGATCTTCAAGAACAAAACCGACGAAATCCAAGTCGTCGTCCGGAACAAAGCTCGGTTAGTAGCTCAAGGCTATCGACAAGAGGAAGGTATCGATTTCGAAGAGTCCTTCGCTCCGGTAGCTAGATTAGAATCAATTAGACTACTATTGTCTTTTGCATGCCATAAAAATTTTAAATTATTTCAAATGGATGTTAAAAGTGCATTTTTGAACGGAGATGGCGTTGAGGAAGTATACGTTTCTCAACCTCCGGGCTTCATAAATGAAAAATTTCCAAATCATGTTTTTAAACTAAAGAAAGCTCTTTATGGTTTGAGACAAGCTCCTCGAGCTTGGTATGATCGCCTAAAGAATTTTCTTTTGGATTTGAATTTTAAAATGGGCGAAGCCGATTCTACACTTTTTATTAAGCATGCGAATAATGATATTTTATTAGTTCAAATTTATGTTGATGATATCATTTTCGGTGCTACTAACTTCACTCTTTGCGAAGAGTTTTCTAATGTTATGAAGGAACAATTTGAGATGAGCCACATGGGCGAACTCAAATATTTCTTAGGTCTCCAAATTCGCCAATTGAACGATGCAATCTTCATCCACCAAACGAAGTACACGGTGGAGTTGCTAAAGCGATTTGGAATGGAGAATGCCTCCGGGAAAAAGACTCCTATGAGCACTACAACGCATCTTGATAAAGATACGGGCGGAAAAGATGTAGACATTCGTCTATATCGAGGTATGATAGGTAGTTTACTTTATCTTACCGCAAGTAGGCCCGATATTATGTTTGCCGTTTGTATTGGTGCTCGTTATCAGTCTCAAACTAAGGATTCTCACTTAGTAGCGGTTAAACGTATTTTTCGCTATCTAAGTTACACTTTAGATTTTGGATTACTTTATCCGAAATCTAGCACATATGAGTTAGTCTCATATAGTGACGCTGATTATGCGGGATGCAAATCCGACAGGAAGAGTACTAGTGGCACTTGCCATTTTCTAGGAAATTCCCTTGTCTCTTGGTTTTCCAAGAAGCAAAATTCGGTATCACTTTCAACCACCGAGGCGGAATACATTGTCGCCGGTGCCGCTTGTGCCCAGGTTCTTTGGATGAGACACACACTGAAGGATTTTGGTATTCATTGTGATACTAGCCCTATCATGGTGGATAACCAAAGTGCTATTTGTCTTTCAAAGAATCCGGTGCACCATTCCCGATCTAAACACATAGATGTTCGACACCATTTCTTAGATGATCATGTTGCTAAAAAGGACATCATATTAGTGTACGTTGAAACCCAAAAGCAAATCGCCGATATTTTCACGAAACCCCTAAAGGAGGACTCCTTTGTGCGGTTGCGTCGAGAATTGGGGATTATGGGTGAATCCGAGATATAGGATTCATATTTCATTCAATTATCTTGCATGCTATTATATTTCGCGATATTTCGTTCATGCTAGATTTATTGAATTTTTGGGGATTTTATGTGATATGTTTGAATTTTTGCTCGAATTCTTAGTTGAATGTCGTATTTAAGATTTCGACGTTTAATGGGGTAGTTTAGATGACTTATGAGAGAATTAAGATGTTTCATCCAAGTGGTTTATGAAGAGAACTCATCTATCAACTTTTGGACTCTTCTAGTCGGTTTCAGTTCATCAGCCAACCGACTAGATGCTCATCTAGTCGGTCAGCTAGTGAACTCAGACCGACTAGTTCAAGCTTTAAACTTTCTTTTGTCATTTACTTCTTTTAGTCGGTCATAGTACTCTTACCGACCGACAAGATTGAAAACTAGTCGGTCAGTGATTATACTGCGACCGACTAACTCTAGCCCTAGAAATTTCTGTTTGCCTCTGTTTCGACTTAGTCGGTTTAAGCTCATTGAACGACCGACTAGATCGTAATCTAGTCGGTCAGTGCTTGAACTATGACCGACTAAGTGCGTTAGGGCAAACGCGTCTTTTCGCATTCTCGACCGACTTAATCACCTTCTATCCGATCGTTTTCATTTTTAGTCGGTTGTTTTCTCTCCTCCAACTCGAAAACCCCCCTAAAACCCGACCGAGACCCTTCGTATTCCCGTCGACTCCGGCCAACTTTCCGGCCATCTCCGCCGCCTGTCGCCGTCGACCACTCTCCTAGGTATGACCCCCCTTCCTAGATCTCGTTTTACATCTCTAGGGTTTGCTCTAGATCTTCATTTCAACTTCTAGGGTTCTAGGGTTTCGGATTTTCATTCTTAGGGCTTGTGTGTTAGGATCTAGTGTTTGTGCTTAGTGTCTTTGATCTTATCCCGTCGCGTGATTGAACTCGTTGTGCCGCGATCATGGCACGAACGAGACTCCCGATTACCTCTTCTGGGGCATCCCCCATGACCGTAGAGACCGGGACCGCTTCGACCCCTCCTAAGCGTAGGGCCAAGACCACACGCCATCCCTCTTCGTCTTCAACACCGTTGAAGAGGAAGAGAACTACCAAGCCCAAACCTACCGGCCAATCTTCCAAGCCCCGAGCTAAACCCAAAAAGTTTCGTGCTCCTACTCCTCCCGGTGAGAGTTCAGGTAGTGATTCCGAGGATGATTCCGAGGAAGAATACACTCCTGAACATCCCGAGAAGGCACCTACTCCACCCCCTCCTCCACCTCCTCCTAAGACCCGTAAGGCTAAGGGTAAAGCTCCTATGCCAGTCGGCGGTGTTGATATATCGTTGTGCCGCGACGACCCTCAATGTCTAGCAGCGTACAACCGTATAGAGCACTGCCCACTGCTGTTGGAGCATTACGTTCAGTTTTCTGATTTTCTTGGCCTTGCCGATCTTTTATCGTATAGTGGCCTATTGGACTACCTTCGATTCGACCCTAAGGCGAACCCTAGACCTTATCCTCGCCTGGTCAAATTATTCTATGCCAATCGTGTCCGAGGTCAGTACGATGAGTCTCACTCCATCGAGACTTCTGTTTTGGGGACTCCTATAGTCCTCACGGCAGAGATCTTGGGGGAGCTGATAGGTTGCTCGTCGTGTGGCCTCCTCCCGTCTGACATTTCTGTTGACGATATCTCCACCCTCGATCAGCCTACCCTAGGTGAAATCTTCCAGGTTATCCCCCCCCGCGTTCATTGGCGTCCCTTCGAAATCATTCAAGCCGAATGCTTGGGTGATTAACCTGATCTTAAAATCATGTCTTCTTCCCAAGTATGGATCTTCTTCACTTCCATCTCAGCCGTTTCTGAAATTGATTTACGCTCTGTTTATGGGTAGCGAGATTAATTGGGCTCGCATTATACTCGATAAGATGGACTCTTTCGAGTGTATACACAAGACCACTAAATCTGCGCATATCCCGTATCCATGTCTGTTGACCTTGGTTTTCCGTCATTTCCGTGTCCCTCTGCCTCCTGACGACGAGCGTCCTCTTGGTCCTCCTCTGAACGCGACGGCCGTAAAGAAATCTCTTGCGGCACTCCGTCACGTGCAGCGGTCGACACCTTCTGCATCTCAGGCCACTCCCTCAGCTGCTTCTGTCCCTCCTCCTTCAGCTGCTTCTGTCCCTCCTCATACCACCACACTTGATGATGTCGTACGGTTACTTCGTCGGCACGAGTCGCGTTTGGCTCGTACCGAGGAGGTCGTCTGCCATATGACTAGTTTGATGGGCGTTCAGCTTCCTCCTCCTGTTTCTGAGGATGAGGAGATGGACGATGAGGATATTGATGATCTTGTCACCTCCTTGGCTCGTGGCGATGAGGCCACTGCCACTGCTGCTGCTGCTGCTACCACATCTGCTCCTGGAGCTGGCACCTCTTCCGGTGCTCCAGAGACTTCTGCACCAGTGGATCAGACTTCTGATGCTGCTGCTGCCCCTGCTGTCGAGCCTGCTCCTGTTTTGACTGCTGTTGTTCCTGTTGAGACCCCTGCCGTTGAGCCAGTCGTTGATGTCTCCACCCCTGCCCCGACGATCCCGTCTGTTGACACGCCTCTCCTCCCTGCAGAGCCTGAGTCCACTCCGTCGACTGGACCCACGGAGACTGCAGATCCAGCCACTTCCTCGTGATCGTCTGTTTCGAGGACTCTCCACTGCTCATTGGATGATACATCTTATTGAGAGTATTTTGGGTTAGGATGGAGTGTTGGGGTTGTTTTGATGTATTTTGGTTATATGGATGTCGGTGTTGTATGTTGATGTTGATGTGTTGATGATGTTGTTGTATTTTGATGTTTATATAGATGGTATGTTGCACTTGATATGATGTACTCGATGTGAGTTTTGGATGTACTCTTGGTATTCACACACATATATATATATATACATCTATGCTCTTTTTGTTTTACTTCGTCGTGCACATTTAATATTCGTTCAATGCATATGATATGTGAAATCATCGCTCGACGCTTAAAAACTTGGTTAAATAGATTATATTTCTATGATTGTATAGAATTGTTTTCCATGCACAAATTTAACCAAGAATATTGAATATTGGAGAGTATGTTTCATTATTCAATAAATGAATAAATATTTGGTATTTTTTGATGATTTTAATTATCGCTTTTTGATGATGGACAATTTGGCACACCTTGATTTGTTTTCAACACTTTTCCCTTGGTGTCAATTAGGTCCATCGTCATTGTCTACGACTCCCGATGTTGGATTTTCCATTTCCTAGTTGTTGTCGTTGTATGCCCCCCATTTTTGGGATAATGCCAAAGGGTGAGAGATAATGATAATAAATAGGTCAAATGAAAATTTAACTCAATTTCCAAGAATCTAATTTGATATGTTAGATTCAGGGGGAGTTAAGATATATATAAGGATTTTCAAAATCCGATATTTCAAAAATCGATTCTCATTATATATCTTACTCGTCTGATTGATGCAATTTATATATATTCATTTTGGAATTAACGTGTCATCAATGCAGGGGGAGTAAGTATTTTACATTTGAATCATTATTTTTGATTATTATTTATGTTGGTTTGTCATCACCAAAAAGGGGGAGAATGTTGAATATTGGACTCCCCGGATTTGGTTTTGATGATGAGCAAACATAAATAATTCATGAACTAACAATTTGTGAGCGCAGTATTGGAGATCGTCGTCAAATTCACGAGAACAATCAAAGCGACATCTCAAGACTTCTCAAAGCTCGTATTCATTGCCTAAAGCTTCGTTGAAGCTCTTGGACCGTTTTGGAAGTCATGAAGAATTAATCGAAGCTCTCGAAGACCATTCATTAAGGTTTTATTTATAGTCTTTTAGCTTCGATCTATAGAATGTTAAGCCTTGAGTATATCTTACGATTCTATCTTCATAACGCTCATATCGTAGCTCTAGGATCTTAGTACAAGTTCATTCTAACTTCCTCGAAGCATCGCGCTTCGATTCGGACTTGTTTGTGCAAATTAGTTGGTACAAGAAGAAGTACTGACCGACTAGATGGTGATCTAGTCGGTCAGCAGAGCTTCTTGGACCGACTAGTTTGAGTTAATCTTTTCTTGTTCAGTACTGTTTACAGTTAGTCGGTCTACGTTGACTCACCGACCGACTAGTTTGTGAACTAGTCGGTCAGTGATGCTTCTTTGACCGACTAGTTGTGATTTACTGTACATGCTAAATTTCTCCTAAGCTACTGTTTATCGTTAGTCGGTCTAAGAACGTTTGGTGACCGACTAGTTGATAATCTAGTCGGTCAACTTTTGTTCTTGGACCGACTAAGTCAATTTATATTCAGACTATTTGCTTTTGCCTCTTAGTCGGTCTATGTTCACTGACTGACCGACTAGTTGTGAAACTAGTCGGTCAGAAAGTCTTCTTGGACCGACTAGATTTCTAGGTCTGAATTTCTATCTCTTCTCAGTTCTTCACTTAGTCGGTCCATGTTGTTTGACTGACCGACTAGTTGATGAACTAGTCGGTCAGTGGTTGTTCTTTGACCGACTAGTTGCCTCAGATTTCTATCCGTTGGGACTTGACCTAACTTGTTTTTATGGGTCCCTATAAATACGAACCTAGGTCATTTCTCTCTAGGTTAGAGCTGCCATTAAGAGATTCATTGAGATTGAAAGAGATAGCCATTCTCACTCATTTCTAAAGCTCTCTTCCTCACAAGAAATCCATTCTCTCACTTTCTAGATCTAGAATCCATCTTGAGAGAAGTTTGTTCTTGGTGAGCCCTTCAAGCTCTAGCTTGATTCAAGTCTCCAAATCAGTCCTAGGCACCCATTGCTGGTCATTTCTTTGGTGCTAGGTCTTGGTGACTTCATCTTCCTCAAATCCCTCCTTGCACCTATTTGGTAAGAAAACTCAAGGTATAGGATTTTGTGGTAAGATTGTTTATTTCATTATAAACTTGTTTATATTGCTTATTGATTCTCTCGGTTGTGAGAGAAGGTTGTGATCCCGGGTTGTGGGATTCACTATTGCCATTGCATGTATGATTTGATCTTGTGAAGGTTTTTTTCACAAGATATTCATAGTGGAAATCTTGGGTTAGGGTTTCTAACCTAAGTATCCGGAGGGGATCCGGGTGGTTGGGACGTAGGATCACCGGGAACAAGTCGGGGAGACTTGGGTGGATCCGAACCCAGTAACATCTTTTGTTAGCATTGTTAATTTTGTTGTTGTCATTCAATTTAAGCTTCCGCAAATTGATTTGGTAGTTGTTTGCACTATAATTAGGAATTATACTCCTTGTTATTTTTAAAGTACTATTCACCCCCTCCCCTCTAGTACTTGTGCAGTAGCTTGTAGGGCATTACACTTAGGTTCAAGACTAACGTTGTTTTGATGATGATCAATACATTATGTTAGTGAGCTAATCAATTTTATGTTTTAGTCTCAGTTTATCTTAATAATTATATGTTGATGAGACAAAGCATAATGCTTAGAGGATATTATAATGGATATCTTAAAGACCTCCAAGAGTGATGGTGTGCTCAAGCTTGGATGAAGTCGTGAAGATCAATCTAATGAAGCCAAAGCTTGGAGCATGATGATGGATGGACATCTAGAGGAGCATTGCCAAAGCTTGGAGCTTGATGAAATGAAGCTCATCAAGGAGTGCCAAAGCTTGGAGATGATGGGGATAATCAAGGTATCGTGTATTTGAAGACTTAGACTCTAAGAGATGCAATATGTAATCCATGTAATTTCCATTACTTGCATTTCTCTTTTTGAGTCTAGGATTATTGTAATGCCTTAATAGATGGTCATACTCTCATGCATATGCATTTAACCATCTTAATGAGCCTTAGGATTTGTAATGGCCCTGGTGTCAATTACAGTAGAGTATGCATTTTGTTAGTATTGTGTGCAATAAATGTGTAGTGCGTTTAGTAATTGTCCAGGTTGAGTGCTGTATTAATTATAATGGTGATGCCCTAGCTAATTTGAGACCAAAGTTTGATGTAATTGTTGATGTTGATTATTGTTATTCTTATATTATTGTTGTCATTGTTGATGTTGGTATTATTATTATTATTGTTGTTGGGCTTTTGCATTGGGCTTGGCTTAGTATTAGATGAGATGAGAAGATAGGAGAGATTTTCATTTAGAATTGCAAACTTGTAAATAATAGGGTTTCACCTTTCTTTTATTTCTCTTCTACATACTTCCCCTTTCTTCTCCCTTTTCCCAACCGAATCCCATTAGCCCACATGGCCGATGGTTGCCAGCAAGCATCAAAAGGAAAAAAAAAGAGAGAAGGAAGAAGAGGAATGGAGGGAAGAAAGAAGGGAAGAGAAAAGGGAAAGAGATAGAAGAAGAGAGGAGAGATATGTGGCCGACCCTCTCTCCTCAATTTGCTTGCTGCCAAAAAGTTTTCCCCAGGCCGAAATTCTCCAGCAAAGGATGAGGAGGAGAGGAAAGAAAGAGAAATGGAAGAGGGTTTGCTTAGGGTTTGAAATTGGAGAAGAAATCAAGGGGAGTTTGGGGAAAGAGGAGGAATTAGGGTTTTGAATTTTGAAGATGAAATTGGTGGAGCTCTTATGTGGGCTTTTGGAGCTTGGATTCATGGGGGATTTCATCTAATTGGAAGAGGTAGGAGTCCAACCCTACTCATATGTTTAATTTCATTACATTTTGAGCATAAAGTTTGCATCTTTAGGGGTTTTGTTCAATTTCTTGACATGATGCTTTCAAGATTGATTTCATATGTTGTGTTGAAATCATAGGATGCTATGTTTAAGATACATGTTGCCTTGATTGTTGATTTCATCAATTTTGCAACGTGCTGAAATTTGCTCAAATCTGGCTGAAACTTTATTTGCTTGCTGGAACTAATTGGCTACATGGAATGAACTGAAAAAAATATATGATGCACATCTTGAAGCCCTTAACAACTTTCATGTTTACACTTTTTACTAATTCAGACTGGAAACTGGAGAAGAAAATCCAGTTTAGAAAACTGTCCTGTTTGCAGGCTGACCATGCAGACTTTAGTAAAATGGGTCTCTTTTCCTGCACACTTGATGAAATGACGTGATTCTGGTGCCGTTGGAAAGCTAGTTTCCAGGGCTACAACTTTGATGCTTTTTATAATTTTTAGTTCTGCCTGCAAGTGATGGCAAACCTGACTTGAAATGGACACAGATTCTGATTTTAGAATGCTGAAATTGCACCTGCCAGTATAAAATTCACCATAATTCATACATTCAGTATTTTTGCATGAAATTTTACTAGCATATTCATGACACCCATGCCTGCAACTTTCATTTAGATGTCTCGACCAAGTGTTATGCAAATATTTGGAGAAATCATGTCTCCAAACTGAAAGTTCTGCACTTTCAGCATGCTAGACTTGTTAAGAGTTGTACTTATTCATGACTTGTGGTTTATTTGCCATCATTGCTCTTGCTTATTAGTGTTATACAAGGTGAAATGAATGTTGATGCTCTTGAATATTTGGTGCCACTAATTACGTGAAATATCTCTCATTTAGTATGTTGGAAGCTATATTAATTATAGGAAGTTGCTCTCATTTATTGGAATTGTTAGAAAATTTAATACTTAAGTTGAATTGTTCTCTTTTGAAATATTGGATGCTTAATTAAGAAGAGAGAGTTGGGATTAAAGATTGCATTTCATCAATTTTGGATTGCCTCATCTCATTTCATAAATTAGGTTGAATTGCTTTCATAATGGAAGTGCCCTCATTTTGTCATATTGATTAAATGAAATTGCTCCTATATTCCTTGTAAGAAAAATATGAATTATGTTATAATAAATTGAGTTGTACAATATGAGGCTATGATTTGGATCATGATGCCCTATAATGTCTTGTTTCAATAACAAGTGCATTTGCTCTCATTTTGCTTTCATTAATTTTGTTGGAAACTATAATTGCTCTCTTTTTGTGAAATTTGTTCTCATTTTGTGTTGTTGGTAATTACTGTTGGTAATTACTTATTCAATTTAATTTGTATGAAATGAGAAACATGTGAAAATGAAATGAATTGGGAAATTGAAAAGGTGATGTTGGAAACATGCGGAATATGGAATGGGTGACATGGTCACGTTAGGACACGAACAGTGGAGTGCACGTGCATGGACAAAGTTGCCACGGTAGGAGGCGGGAGGAGTCGCCGTGGGCAACCTCTTGATACCATTAGGTGGCTCTACGTGATAACGGAGTAGTCACATTACACTTGCACGCCGGCTCATTCATGGGATCCCATTGCATTGCATTGCATCGCATTACGTGAGCATCATATGCAGCATGGCATCATTTAGCATTTTTGGGTGATTTGTGGTTGTGTGTATGTGATGGTTAACTTTAAAGAATGGACGTTGCCATGGATGTGTTTGGTGCTTGAATGATGGTGTGTTGGAAAGCGTGGATTGTTAGGTTGTTATTGCTAATAGTGAAATTCATGATATTGGCGTTAGTATTGGTGGAATCATTAATGTATTATGTAATGTTGGGTTATTGGAAGTATTAAGGAATGTTGGAATTTTTTTAACATCCAAGTTACCATGGTGCATTTGTGGTTGAATTGGTATGCTAAATTGAATAATTTGATGCAATATTTATGTTTCATGTTGCTTAAGCGATTTGTTCCAATATTCGTGCCAATTGGGATGCTAAGTTGAAATTGCCCTCTTTTATGAAATTACTCACTTTGGTTTCTTAGTAAATGGAATAGATTTCATTTGTTACATGAATATCATGTTGTTAGAAGGGGAGGTTGGTGGTGTTGGTGGCGTTGGTGGAGTTGTTGGTGATGTGGGGATGTTATGCTTATACCATTCTCTTTGAAATACTACTTATGTTTTCATTTAGGGATATTATTTATGTTGTACTTGGAAAACTTTGAGAAATACAAAGGAGACTCTACCGAAATTTTTGCGAGCATTTGGTAAGCTTACACATAACATCCTAAACATTAGATATTAGGTAGGAATGCTACATTAGGATTCCATGTCTAGAAGAAATCCCATTGGAAAAGGAGTATAAAAGAAAAATTAGTAAGGTGGGGTTATTGGCTAACTTTCAACTAATTGCATGCTAACCTCTTAAGGTTCATGTTGCATATTGACTGGTTCATTTTGCATCAAGAATGGGTTATGCTTCTACTCCATGTTGTACTCACATTGTTTTGCAGGTTCTCCCTTGCGGCAGGTATGTGTTCAATTAGTTGAGATCATTTCCTTGCATTGTCCCTATTATGTTATGCTTGGGTTAGTTACGAATTATTGCATAGAGCATGTCATTCTTTGCACATGTGAGTTGGGTTTGGACATCCTACTGGGTCACGCTGTGACGTGTCCCGTTGTTATTTTTCAGGTACTGGATCATGGTGTCAGAGGCCCGCGAGCCAGTTGGTTGGATTTGAGTGTGGGGGTGAGTGTCAGATAGTTTTGGGCGTGATAATGTACTTGGGTGAGTTGGGTTATATGTTGTATATGTAATTGAAGTTGCAATTGAACAATATATTTATATGTTATACTGATGTGTGAGTTGATGGCCCCTTATGTATTTCTGTGATGTCTGGAATGCTACAGGTACTCTCCCAACAGTGCGCAGTGGGCCTGCCTGTTGTTTGAAATTTTGCATTTCCTTCGTAACACCCGCCTCTTCGGGAATACCTGATACGGATTCGAACTTATCGGGTATCTCGGGGAGCGGGGCGTTACAGGATTATCATAGAATCCAACCCAATAGGTTCATCTAGCCCAAAGACTCAATTGTAGTCTCTGGCTCTCCAACAGTCGCCTGATGAAGGTTTTACAGTTGACTGGGTGATTCCAGTCGCCTGTCGAGCCTTCTACAGTCGATTGTGGTACATAGCTCAAGTCAACATTTTTATTGACCCTTCTTGAGCTTTTCGCATCAGTCGACTGATGTTCAATTTACAGTCGCCTGTGAATTGGTCGACACTCGACAGTGCGCTTCTTGCATTTTTTGGGCTTCATTCCAATTTGTAAGACAGTCGACTGATGAAGTTTTTACAGTCGCCTGTATATTTACAATCGCCTGTGAAATGCATCTCTCTCTGTTTTTCTTCCATCCCTGCAGCAGTCGCCTGATGAAGGATATACAGTCGACTGCCTGTTTTATAGTCGCATGTGTAGTCTTCTACAGTCGACTGTCCTGGCTCAGATTATAGTCCTTGGGATTTTTCTAGCCGTTGAACAGTCGACTGTCTTTTGTCCATCAGTCGACTGTCTGTGCCATAACTTGCTAATATCTAGCAGTTGCAGATTTCTTCCCTTTGGGTTTTTGGCTGGTTTATGGGTTCCTTTGGGCTTCATATATATATGAGATGACTTAGTTCATTTAGAACTCTTGGTAATTATTGAATATCTTTGGTAATCAATAGCCACTCCTAATCTCTTTCATTCCCTCATTAGAGCTTCAATCTTATGCTATAACATCTAAGCTCTAGGGAATTTCTCCAAGGGATTTCAATCTCATTCCTTTTCTTGGAGAACAACTTTCTTCTCTTCATTTCATACACTCAAGTGAGAAGTGTTAGGTTTCATTCCTAGAAGAGAGACAGATCATCAAGTGCAATCAAAGCCTCATCTCAAGCACTTAGTCATTCACTTGCATGCCTTCTTCTTCACATTGGTAAGATCATATCAAGGCATAGGTAAGTGTTGTTTCGTTTTGTTTTTTGTTCGAAATCCTAATTCTCTGTATGTGAATTAGTTACTCTCTTTGTGGGAGTTACTCTCTTTGTGAGAGTTTGGTTCTTTCTGTGTGAGAGAACAAATCCTCTGTGTGAGGTCTCTCTGTGTGAGAGTAAGGATATCTCTTTATGGAAATTCTAAATCCTCTGTGTGAGGTATCTCTGTGTGAGATTGTATTCACTTCTCTGTGTGGGAATATAGTGAATACTGGTGTGGCTGGACATACCCAAGTTTTGGGGAGCCAGGGTAAAATCCTTGTGTTTGCGTTTGTTGTTGTTGAGCACTCTGTTTATTTTCCGATGCTTATTGTGCTTTAATTTCAGTAACTTTTAATTAAGCACTTTGCTTGCCATTACACTATTCACCCCCTCTAGTGTGTGTAGCCCCGCAGGGTCCCTTACAGAACTTGCATTCACGGTACTGTTGCATGAGGATTGCATCCTTCTGATGGAAGGATGTGTAAGCCTTTTTCAGCTTGCGCTTTTCTGTGACTTCTTCACCTCACAACTTCAGGCGTGAGGTGATAATGTGAAGTGTTGAGTTATACTCAGCAACGGACTTGAATTCCTAAAGTCGGAGTTTTTCCACTTATAACGTGCACGTGGGAGGATCACATCTTTCTGATACTTATACCTATTCTCCAGTGCAGTCCACAACTCTAGTGGATCTTCTACAGTGAGATATTTGGCCTTCAGGGTTCGATCAATATGTCGCCTGATATAGATTATGGTTTTCGCCTTATCTACATCAGAGACTATTGGTGTAGAAGCTGCCTCAGCAATGCCCATTGCCGTGGCCGTGGCCGTATGCCCAGGAGTAGAGATTGTGGCCATAAGGCCCTGTGCGCGCAAGTGGAACTTCAGGTCCACATGCCAGCTCAGATAATTCTTTCCAGCCACATCGAGAACTTCAAAATCGACGCTCACTATTTTTGCCATATTATCTATGCATTTAAAATAACATGAATTAATAATAAAGCATATTAAAAATTCATGTAAAACTAATAAATTAGTTGAGTGGATCGGCCAGTTACCACATAATAAAGTCCAAAGTCCATAAGATATACAGTCCAGAGAATACAAAAGACAAAAATGGAAAAGTACAACTTGGAAACCCATTGGGGTCCCAGCAAATTTGCAATTTTACCGCTGTCTTCAAAGAAAGATACTCCGGTCTTTGGCTTATACAAATATATCCTCACTACATTTCAATTTCTCTTAAAAAAGAAAAGAAAACGCGATGAATATAAAATGGCGACAAACTGGCCGATCCAAAACCACAACGTAATTTATTAAATATCCACGCAATTTATAAATTATGCAACAAACACAGACATAAATCATTGTGCAACATCACATGCAAGTAATTATATGGAAAAATTAAAATATTCAATAATTACTTAGGCCACGAGGAGACATATCATGCACTGTTAGGTTAGATAACTAACGGTAGAGCGATCTCAAGACCTTTCATAATTATTAAACATAAAATACTAATTAATCCAATGCAATAATTATGCAAATAGTGATGTTATTAATATTATATGGACCAAAAACATTATTTTATGAACAAAAACTCTTCCAAAATTAAATTTTATTACCAATAAATGATTTATGATTTATCATTATTTTTTAGAATTTTCTAGAATTTTTCTGGATTTGTCTGATTATTTTAAGGATTTTTAATAGAAAATCTGATTTAAAACAGATTTTACTATTTATAAAGGCCCTTTATATGTAAAAAGAGACCTTTTGGGCCAGCTAAGGGCATTAGGCCCAGTAGCCAGATATAAATTTATGTATTAAAACAGGTTGAGAATCAAAATCCAACTCCCATAAATTTCAGTTTGGCTGGAAATTTTATAACAGTCGGGGTTAACAGCAAATTCATCCATACTTTTGTACAGAATGTGACAATTCAATGTAAATGAAAGTGTACATATAGGTGTCCTAGGTTCACATATCAATTTTTATGAAGTTTAGATGAGTATTCTATTTTCTACAGAATTTATGCCAAAGTGTACATGTGCTGGAATTGAAAACAGAAAGTGCATTGACTTCATGACTTAATTACTTCTAATTGCAGTTCAACTCAGCAAAAGTGAAATACTACAAAGTTGTAGATCTTGAAGTTATCTTTACAACGAGACCAAGAACCCTAAATTTCATTAAGTATTGAGGGACTGATCACTGTTTTCGTAAAAGGTGTCCAGACTGGATAAAATCAGACATGTTGGAAAGATTAAATTCTTACTCCTATTTACAGTCCGAATTAAACAAAATTCACAACATGAAGGTTGTAGAAGATAGTCCAAACCTTTAGCCATAAAATTTTCAGAACAATTTCAGTTCTAGATTAAGAGGAATAAACAAATTAATGAGCATGTAAATCTGCCTAATTTCCAGCAATATATTCTGGGCAAGCGATCGCTTCGGGCGATAGCCGAAAAATCCTACGACACGTCGCTTCAGGCGGGTTGGTCGTCAACAGAGATGAAGACAATAATGGAGATATTTTTTTGTATTTGTTTGTAATAAAATAGTTTTTATTTGTATTTTGATTTGATTATTACAAGCAACATGCATATGTAATAAAAATTTTTATGGTCCATAATCTATATCTACGGGAAAAGAAGTATACCTCTAGATCAATGATCTAGGGAAGAACCAAAAAAATCCGTAGATAGGAAAAAAAATCCAGCTCTCGCAATGCCTTGCAAATAATCGATCGCTCGTCGTCGCAAAAACTTTGCCGCAACTAGATTCCTTCGCAAGAGGGAAAAATATGTGGGGATGATGGAATAAAATTTTATGGCTCAAATTTTTTTTCCTAGAGCTTCGTGCTAATAACGTGTTTTGAGAAAGAGCAACCATGGCAATAGCATATGGTATCCTTTTATTCATTCATAGTATATGTGGTTACATCTAGTAGCCCAAGTGTTCATCCCACAACATAGTAGTTGGGTGTTATGGTGGATAATGAGGGAGGGGAGACCATAAGTCTCCCTCACTCATAACAAAACTAACTTAATTAGAACTCAAATTACGGTAACCCATGGAATTGGGTTGGAGAGATGTGTGAAAGACCATTTAAAGATACTATATAACTTGGTTTGACATGTTGGTGTAGCTTTTATCTGGTGGTAGTGTAGATTTTGGCTGGTGGTAACAATCTCGAAATGCAGGAAGATAGCTTTTGTAGAGTACCCAACATTCAAAATAATATCCATCATTCAAAATAATATAATAAGTCACAAATAAGTTAAAAAAAAACTCCAACGGGTCAGGTCTCGAATCCTGAATCTTTGGCCCCGTATGCCAAGGCCCTATCCATTGGGCTACAAATTGATGGCTCTAGTATGTAGGATAAAAGATCCCCCAGCGTGGGCTGGGAGTAGCCCAGCTCGAAAAGCTCAGAATCGAAGAGATGCAAAAAAGCAGCAACAACATCAATACCCCTGGCGGCTCGTCGCCTTTCCCAAATCCGTCTCCATCGTCTATAGTCCTAACGGTTGCCTCTCCCCAGCCGCCGCAAAGGCGACAACAGCCCTCACTTCCATTCTTGACTCCTCCCCATCCTCATGTTAGATCTGCAATTGATTCCAGCTCTTCTGCGTCGCAAAACATGGACTTTTTTTACTAATGGGAATGCCGAAGAGATCAAATATTTGTCGAGTTTGTGGGGTGATGAGATCAGTAATCTTAACGTGGCAGACGCAGCAATAGCAGAATCTTCCATCCGACTGGTAAGAAAGAAAAATCTAGAGTAGTTGTGATCAAAAACTAAATTGCTAAAAAAAAATTTAATCAAATTTATTATGGGTTTTTGAGGGCAGATAAAGAGCAAAGCAGCATTCATACCAACATCATCTGGAATGGAATGACAGAGCCCCTTCAAACCAAAATCGCAACACGAATTCTTCTTCTCAGCGAGAGGAAGAGAGGGTACGTATGCAACTGTGCTTTGTCGTTCAATTAAATTTTGTATTTTTTTTCGATGAATTTTTTGTTTAAGAAAGAGTTTTAAAAGGGAATTTGGTTAGAATCTAGTATAGATTGTTGGCACGAATCTGCCATGGCCCTTTCATCCTGAGACAGCCGCGTCCTTCATCATCATCACGATCAGCATCAGCAACCACTGGATCAGTTGGAGGACAACGTGGAGCCGCTCATCGATATATTCGATGTGACGCACGTTGGCCTTGGGAGATGAGGAGGAGGTCTAATTAATTGTCATTTGGTAGCTAGGAAGAGTATTCTAATTAAATGTCTCTCAGCCTTATTTTGCTTGTTGTACGAGAGAATAGTCGATTTATGGAATTGAACCCCTTCTTCAACTGACATAACATTAGGACCTCGTAAAATTTATTGGTTCCCTCCAATATATCACACCATATCAAAATACTTGCAAAGCACTGAAATGCGTAATGGTAAGACCAACTACATAATGCTCAACTATCGATCAAAGTGAATTGAATTAACTGTTGAAAGATCATTTTAGATAAGGAAGAAATAATATCTATCTCGGTGCTTCTTCGCTTGCTAGATTCTAGCATGTTTCATGCCTTTAATAGAGGCAAATGCAAACCACATCAACGAAACTCATTCTAAATGCATTGGCTAACGAGTCCTAGTCATAAAGATGTAATGATTTGAGCCAAGAGATTCTAAATGCAGTGGCTAATGAGTGCAAGTCATAAAGATGTTGTGATTTGAGCCTCATGGCTCAGTGGCATTCCTCCTCTCTTCATTGTGAGAGTTTCGAGGGTTCAATGCTTTCGGATGTACCAAAAAAATTGTGATTTCATATATATGGTTCAAGTCTCGCATCCTAAGTGAATCGAACAAACCCATGGTTATTCTAATTACGGTCCCACGGAAGGCTTGCCAGTTTATCATCCAGAGTACAAGTCGTGTTGAAATAGGCAATGATGATCCAAAGCAATTCCAACCAAGTATTCACTATTCATGTTGCAGCTATCCCAGTGAAATTACCGGTTACTTTCTAAATAAAATGCCCAGAGCTTCTATTGCAGCATACAAGCAGTCATCAAACCACACAACGCGTGAGAGGTAGGACAAGAAATCCATCTTTGATGATAAGCCGAAGCAATGCCACTGCATAATGCAATTCTGAACAGTATCTGCCCATCATATGATATGCACACAAAAACATCGCAACCAATATCTTTCAAAATTATTGGGCAATTATTGGTGTTCCCTATGATGTGTGCAAGAAACACGAATGCATAACATCACCCAGTTTGCCCCCGGCAGTGTTCAGTTGAAGAATGAATACAAAGACTGCTGCTTATTTATGCTAACAACGTCTCCGATGTAACATTAGATGAGATGCTCAATACAGCTCATCTACATTGCACTCGCCGAGGAAAACTTTGATACTTCGAGGGGAGCCGCAGTGGCCTTCCGCTATGATAGCCCTGTCGTTAGCTGCCATATGTTGAATTATCTTGTATATCATCTCAATCTGCACATCCAACAAAACAGCCGGAAAATTACAAGGAAATCAATACTAGTCAGAACTCGAACCGCCAACTTGCAGTGCATATTTCTGCGTTCTGAACCCTATAAAACACTCACACTAATCAGCAAAACATAATACATTCAGAAACAATCCTCACCATGACTAACTTCAAATGGTGCATGGTTTTTATCTTTAAACCTAGCAAGCTTTTACTCCTTGCTTACGATGGAAGCCCAAGAGGTGCAGGTGCGAGAAATCAAAGATGCATTTTCATTTTCCATATTTAGATAGTTAATTCCATCTTGTATTCAAGTCCATGATTATCACTTGTCAGAGCATGGAATATTAAAATAAGCTCTTCAGGTTATAGAAACTAAACACACACACACCTGCGTTTGTCCCAATTCTACACATGGTAGTACATAATTGGGTCATTTTTATACCTAACAAGGTGCTCTTACACTTTTCAGGATATACCTATAGTAGTGCACTAATATTTTGGATTTTTGGAGGCAACCTACAATCAAGGGGAAATGATACCTCTTCAGCAGCATGGCAGCGATCTGCAATTTCATCGAGTGTCAATGGCTCCACAGGATCTTTACAGCTGGAAAAATTGTAGAAAAGACGAATTACAAGCAAGCATACATAAAAACCAACGAGATAGTATTAAGTTGGCCGTATCATCAATAACACAAGAATCATCATCTCCGCACTAGATAGAGAAGAAGTCGGTGATGAACTCATGTTAGTGAACCCTGAACGAGATAGTACAAAGTTGGCCGTATCATCAATAACACAAGAATCATCATCTCCGCACTAGATAGAGAAGAAGTCGGTGATGAACTCATGTTAGTGAACCCTGAAGGCGGATACACTGAATAACTAGTGACTGGATATTTTTTTGGTCTTTGAATAGTGAATATTTGGAAACAAAAGACCATTGAAACATATTTTAATTTTTCTTTAAACCAAATATACAGAAAGTTCATATTCGGTAATATTAATATGAAGTGTGTGATGAGGAGATGTGCTACAGGATCTTGGCGACATGAGATACTTAAGGAACTGTGATTTATCTTGAAACCTTGTTGTTCATGCATTGCCACATCTTCAACAAGAAATTGATACCATGATACCTAGTACAGGTAAGTTTTTTGCTACAAGAGATCACACGAACAATTACTTGAATATATTTTGTAAACATAAAAAAATGGAAATAAACAAAGATGCACCAAACCTGGCCTCATTTAGAATAGCCAATACTCTCTTCTGAAGAGCTAATACTTCTCCTGCAGCCTTTTTCCCAGCTTCCACACCTGCAGCCACAGCAAATACGCGAGAAATTGAACCATCAAAGATATTATGTCCATAATCCAAATCCTGCCCAGGTTAAAAATCATAAATAAAGGCACGGAACCATGTACCAGGTTGATGATAGGCATTAATGTTGACCAGATAAGCATATATTCCAACAGCTCGTTCATATAGAGCAACTAGGGCACCTATTGATCTAGGAGTTACTTCTTGTACCGTAACTGTAATGGACTCACGATCATTTCCATAAAGGGCTGAACGTGTGCCCTGAAAAACACATCCATTCTTCAATATTAACGCAGCTTATTGAAGTATTTCAATCAACATGTAAAATAGGTAATGGCTAGTATCAGATGTTTGGGATCACCATGGAAATGAAGGGAGATTATATGGTAACTGTGATATATGCTTTTGCAAAACAAAAGGAGGATATAAACAATTATCATGAGAATAAGTCAGTCTAGTAATGACACGTGAACAGCTCCCTCAGTATTAAGCAATGACATGTGATTGTTGCTACACCCCAGAGTGCCAGCCTCTTGTATTCATACAAGAACTCTGGCTGTCGGGAGTTTAAATCTCATACACGGCTACGTCCTTTTCTCCAAACAAAATAAACAAACAAATAAAATAAAGCTTGTTCCCCTTTGCATGTAGTTTAATGTACTTATCAGTTTCTATAATCCCGTCCAAAACAGTTGAATCAATTAGAACCAATAAACATTTCTAGCATACTTCACAATTTGGAGAAATTTTTAGTTGCCAAAACCAGGAGGATCATGTCAAACTTTGTTCTATAAAACAGAAAAGCTTCTAACTACCTTTAGGATAGATTAGCATGAAGTGGCTTTGACAATCACAAACTGGAAAGAAAATAACCATGCAAGAAAAACATAAAGGGTCCATTTGCGATGGAGTCAAATAACCATCCAGAAAACAACTGTTAAAAGATCGTATGCAAGATTAAGCAATGTGCGATGAAGTCAAATAATTAAGAGGTTTGGTGATAAAATGGATGAATAGAAAAATAAAAGGTCCTAGGTCTAAAGACTAAATTATGATATGTATGTATGCATGTATTTAAATATATTTTTTTAAAAATGACCGTGGTCCGGGTTCCTTGAGCTCATACCCAACTTGATAGGGCACTTGTACAGAAATAATGGATGAGTTTATGTTCACATTGATAATTCCTTTAATTGTGATTCCACATTTGGAAGCACAGGACAGAAACATGTATTTTCTATTCATGAAAGAGTCTCGTGGATTTGTAATTACACATACAGTGGTTTAGGTTAGTTGATAGTGGGATTTTCAAATCTATTAAATTTCAATTTCTTTGTTTGGATGTATTTGAAGGTACTGATGGGTAATATATCCACGTTCTCTACAATCCTTACTGGTGCAGTTACGATCTAGCAAGTTAGCCTGTCCATGCCAAGAAAAACCCCAGTTTTCTGCAAGAATCGGAAACCATTTGGCCTGCTGATGTAATCTGCTGAAGCCAGTTGGTTGTACAAGATCACTTGCCCACATCTCGCACGTGGCTTCCTCGGGGAATCAGAACGTATTGTTACCACATGGAATAGTCCTATCTAAGGAACATTGTAGTATATTTTTACTACTGACTATTGGCAGAACTATGTACACATGGATCAACGGTGGAATCAGTGTCCAATACGGTTTGGTAATAACAAAGAGGAAAGGCCATATCTGATTAGTACAGGACCAGCCACAGACAATGTATTCACCTAGGATTCAGTACAAGATCCAATCCACTTTCAGCTGATCTTGAGAACCTCATTTGAAAGAAAAACTACTTTGCATACTCACAGTAAACCTATATGCATGTCAAGTGAAGGGACCAACACAGTAGAGCTCACATGCATGTCATGATTAATGGGTTTATATAAGCCCAAACTTGTTTGTCTCTCAGGTACAGAAGTAGATTGAATCTAGTACGTAACATATTTCCTTAAATAAAAGATTGCAGAATTTTGGTGTAGCTAAATTTGGATTATAGCTTGTGTGTGCAGTGCTGTTGGGGGTGGGGGTTGTGCAGGTGGGAGGAATGGCGCTTTACAAACTGTGCTACTCACTTTATAGACTTAATAATTGTGTTAATTAAAGCCCCCATCCCATTACCTATTTTCTCTCCCCTCCCCACTCTGTTTTCTTTCACCCGAGGACTCCGATCTTTGCGAATAATCCCCCCTCTCCTTCAAATATTTCCTGTTCGTTTCTGTTCTGTTTTGGTTCCTTAAAAAATGCACAGTTCTGTTGTCATTCAACTATGTGCATGACATCCTAGTACTAAGGAGGAGGCACCACAGGTCTGTGTCATCAAGAGGTTTCTTCCTGCCTAGAGTCTTTATTATTTTCCTACACTGGTACATGCAAGAGGACGTTACAATAATGACTTGGTTATAGTGGAATTCCACATCAAAATTATTTTAGGATCCTAATTATATATATTAAGTAGTAATTTTCTACAATCATAATTAGCATTAAAATTTACTAGTGAAAGATTCTAATTATCTGCATGAAGCAACATTACATCACTACAATCATAACTAGCATTAGAATTAACTATCGATGTATTTTTGTCTGTACCAAGGTTTTGATGTCTCGGGTTTCGGTTTCGGTTTCCCTGAAATTTTGTTTTCGGTATCAGTTTTGCTCGTTTCGGTGGTTTTGGAGGTTAGTTTCGTTTTGTCTCGTCTGTATCGGTAGTTTAGTTTAAATAAGTATAACATATTGAGCAAATAGTTTACACTTCACAGTATCACAACTGAGTATAGTAAATATTTGCACTCCATTTTTACAATTATTTACAAGTGTACCATTCATTTTTAAATTGTCAAAACATCACTGCCATATTTTTCGGTCGCATGCGCCCCACGTTTACAGTCTCGTGGATGGTTCCTTGACTAATAACGATACACGGCCTCTTTCTTTCTGTAGCCATTTCCCCCTCACCCACGTGGGCCCCATAGAGCTCCTACTCTCCTGTTCCAAACCAGGTGCCTAATAATTCCGGTGCACGAGAGCTGTTATCATTTCCCAATAAAAATCTCGCCGCATTTTTCTTCTCAAAGTTTCATAGAGACAACCAGAGACCAGAGCACACACACCCAATTCCCTAAATTGTTTTTCTTTCTCGGAGATCGATCGAATTTGATGCAAAATCCATCGAAGCCTATGAAGCGAGCGCCCCATCCTAGGGTTTCTCCTCAATGGCGAGGATGTCCCCTCCCCTTCAAGCACCTCTTCTTGCTGAGGTACTACTTCGCGAGGGGGACTAACTTCTTGTTGTGGATCTCTCTCATCTCGATCACCTTACTGTTTTGCCGAAAGCTCGTGAGACTGCTCAGGCTATGGGCCCATGACAGCATGATCCTGGGCCCACCTCACCTTTCTTCTCCGGCCACTCCAAGCTCATCGCCGCATGCATCTCAGCTCGCGATCTCATTGGTTAGATTGATTTCTTTGTATTGTTGCTTTCATTGCAAGCATGAATTAATCACAATGAATATAATCTTTACCTTAAACCTACGTTTCTTTAATTTCTTTTTTCTATCTTTTTTCTTGTTTCTGATGTTGCTTCATTTTTTCATTTTTCTTCTTCTTCAACATCTGCTTCTTGTCAAAACCTTAGGGGTTTGGCCAAAACCGAGACAAATTAGTCGGTTCGATCTCAATTTCCTCCAAGACCACAACGAAACGGCCGAAACAACCCTAGGGGTTTGGCCGATACCTAAAACCATGGTAAGTACTATAAATGCTGGATAAAATTTTACTTGAGTATGTTTTAGTTGCAAGAATTTGCAGATAAGCAGTTGAATTTAAAATTGATTGGAATTGAATTAATTTGATAAAAATTTCTCAGAGTGTGAGTATTAATCTTGTGTATCCTCTTTTTTTATCCCTTTGAGTTCAACTTGCTCAACTCATCTTCCTTTTCCACACAAATCTGTAGCAAAAACCTGAAGAGGCACAAGACAGAAAACAAGGTGCATACTTTTTTTTTCCAGAATTTGAAAATAATGAAGCCACATATTATATATTCACTATCAATGTTACAAACTACTATCACATGCTGTATATTCCTCACACATATTACAGAAATATAAACACCACTGCTGTAGCACAGCAATATCAGGGAAGTGGCCATAAAGCTATGTAAAAAGAAGTTGCAGAGAACAAGAAATAATGGCTTCACGGCCACTATTGCAGCCAAGAGAATAAGCGCAAGAGAAGAGAAAGAAAAGGAAGAAGAGCAGCAGCAATTAGCAACTGGAGTAAAGCAACAGCTTCAGCAGAGAGGAAAAAAGGAGAAGTGACGCAATAACACGGCGGCAGAGAAAATGTATTTCTAAATGTAATATCTCATAATTTTAAAATATGCATATAATATCATTTTTTAATTCATAAGTGTTTGATCAAGTCAAAAACTTGTTGAAAACCCATAGAGAAGCTTATTACAGAAGCCATAGAGCTAGCTTTTTGATGACACAATAGAGTTAGCTTGTTGGGGAAGTCTTGACTTGGTTTGTTGGGTAATCTTCAGTTTGGTTTACAGAGGAATATTTAAGTTGGCTTGTTGAGGAAGCTTCGAGTACGCTTGTTGGCGAAACTTCGAATTGGTTTGTTGATGGAGCTTCGAGTTTCTAAAGAAGGTCTAGCAGCCTCTCATTCTCTAACCAAAATCTTAAACTAAAATTAATAAGATGAGATTGAATGAAAGCACCAAGAAAGAGGCAATGCGGTCTATTAAAAAAAGATTGACATCCATTAACCTGTAAGTAATGAATGCATATTTTATAATTTATATATTCTTATGATTGTATGATATATGCACGCCACATTTATATTCTTTATATTGATAGACGCATATATTTTGATCTACTAAGACTTTATGCAAGACATATGATTACTTTGTATACAATGCAAGTTAATTAACAATTTAACATCACATATGAACTCTCTCTTCTAGATCTCCTCGGAGAACTCTAGGAAATGTCAAATGACGGCTCACAAATTCGATACCCTAACCCTAGCCCACGCCCTCACTTATATAATGATGAGGCGTGGTGCGTACAGCAAATAAGACCCACTAATGGTGCCAAAAGTAATTTTATCCCCAAACCTTCGGTACGCCCAGCAATTACTCCTTAGTCTTCTTGCGCCGCCTCTCGTAGGTGATAAGCGTATCACTACTCCCCCCCAGGAGTTTCACCTTGTCCTCAAGGTGGAAATCTGGGTACTGCTCCAAGATGTGATCATATAACTCCCATGTGGCCTCGAACTCCGGTAATCCCGACCAACGAATAAGGACTTCCCGTGCTCCCGATGCTCCCGTACGAATGCCTGTGACCTCCTCGGGTGCAAGAAGTACCTCCATGTCAACCGTGAGAGTCGGGGGTAAAGTGGACGTTGCCTCATGATCTCCAATAGCGCGGCGCAACTGTGAGACGTGAAAAACCGGGTGAATGCGGGTAGTAGGAGGCAGCTTCAGTCGATACGCCACCTTGCCGATCCTGGCCTCAATCTCATACGGCCCATAGTACCTTGCCGCTAGCTTCTCGTTGCGCCGGTGAGCCATAGAACGCTGTCGGTATGGTCGAAGCTTCAGATAGACGCGTTCCCCTACATCAAACTCCACCTCCCTGCGATGTGCATCTGCCTTCTTCTTCATGATCTGCTGCGCGCGCAGTAGGTGGCGCTTCAACTCTTCCAGGACTCGATCTCGATCCTCTAGCTGCTGCTCCAATCCTGACACCGGGGTGGATCCCCTACTGTAATGCACTAAATGGGGCGGATCCCTGCCATAGACGATCTGAAACGGTGTCATCCTCGCCGCTGAGTGGTACGAGGTGTTGTACCAATACTCAGCCCACATCAACCACCCGGCCCACTTCCTAGGAGTCTCTGACGCAAAGCACCGCAGGTACGTCTCTACACTGCGGTTGAGGACCTCCGTCTGGCCGTCCGTCTGGGGGTGGTATGCCGTGCTCCGTCGAAGTGCTGTACCCTGCAGACGGAACATCTCCTTCCAAAAGGTGCTCAGAAAGACTTTATCTCTGTCGGACACAATAGAGCGGGGGTACCCATGCAGCCTGACCACCTCCTTCAGAAAAGCTACTGCTACCGATGCTGCTGTAAATGGGTGGCGGAGTGGAATGAAATGACCGTATTTGCTGAGGCGGTCAACCACAACAAATATAGTAGTATAGCCCTCGGATCGTGGCAGTCCCTCCACGAAATCCATCGAGATGTCCTCCCATATCCTCTCTGGTAACTCCAAGGGCTGTAGAAGACCGGCTGGAGATGTCGCCTGATACTTGTGGCGCTGACATATATCGCACTCCGCGACCAGCCTCGCAATGTCCTTCCTCATGCCCGGCCAGTAAAGCTCCCGGGCCATCCTCTGATACGTCTGGTAACCTCCCGAGTGTCCACCTACTGCGCTGCTGTGGAACTCATGGAAGAGTGCCGGAATGTGACTCGAAGTCCGAGGAATCACTAGCCGCCTCCGGTACAGGAGCAGTCCCCCCTCCAATGTGTACCCTGGAAAGTCTGTAGACCCCCCAACAATCGCCTCCCGGATTCGCCGCAGCTCCTCATCTGCCTCAATCTCTGCTAGCAGGGTGTCGCTCCTCAACATCAACGGAATAGACAAAGCCACCACCTGCACCCCCTCATCTCGTCGGGAGAGCGCATCTGCCGCCTTGTTGTCCGAGCCGGGTTTGTAATGGATCTCAAATTTGTACCCGCTCAACTTGGACAACCATCTCTGGTGCTCCTCTGCCACCATGCGCTGCTCCAAGAGGTACTTTAGACTCCGCTGGTCTGTCCGTACCACAAACTCCCTCCCCAGTAAGTAGGGTCTCCACTTCTGAACTGACAGCACAATTGCCATCAACTCTCGCTCGTAGACTGACTTCAGCCGGGCTCTGGTGGACAAGACCTGGCTGAAGTAAGCGACCGGCCTCTGCTCCTGCATCAGTACGGCCCCCAAACCGAACCCCGAAGCATCTGACTCCACGATGAATTTCTTCTCAAAATCTGGGAGCGCCAGCACCGGCACCGTCGTCATCGCCTCCTTGAGGGCCTGGAACGCCCTCGTCGCCTCCTCTCCCCAGCAAAAATTATCCTTCTTCAGCTGCTCCGTTAGGGGCCACGCCAATGTGCCGTACCCCTTCACGAACCGCCTGTAATACCATGTAAGCCCCAGAAACCCCCTCAAGGCCCGTAGTGTCCTAGGCTGGGGCCAATCCAACATGACCGAAATCTTCGATCGATCGGCGGCCACTCCCTCAGCCGACACAATGTGCCCCAGGTACTCCACCTGCGCCTGTCCGAATAGACACTTCTTCCGGTTGGCCTGCAGCTGATGGCCCTCCAACTCCCGCATCACTATCTCCAGATGGCCCAAATGATCCTGTAGTGATGCGCTGTAGACCAGGATATCATCAAAAAAGACCAAAACGAACCTCCGCAAATAAGGTCGGAAGACCTTGTTCATCAGGGACTGGAAGGTCGCGGGGGCGTTCGTCAGCCCAAAGGGCATGACGAGGAACTCGTAGTGGCCTTCGTGAGTTCTGAAGGCGGTCTTCTGCACATCTTCCTGCCTCATGCGAATCTGGTGGTACCCCGACTTCAGGTCGATCTTCGAGAACACCACCGCTCCGTGCAGCTCGTCCAATAGTTCGTCGATCACCGGAATGGGAAACTTGTCGGGGACAGTCTCCTTGTTGAGAGCCCGGTAATCGACACAAAATCTCCAACTGCCGTCCTTTTTCTTAACCAGAAGCACTGGGCTAGAGAAAGGACTAGCACTAGGACGGATGACACCTGCTTGTAACATCTCCTGCACCAACTTCTCAATTTCATCCTTCTGTACCTGGGGGTATCGGTACGGTCGCACACTGATAGGTGACACCCCCTCCTTTAGCACAATCGCGTGCTCATGGTCTCTCGGCGGCGGAAGACCGCTAGGTGGCTGAAACACTCCCTCAAACCCCTGCAGTAGCTGCTCCACCTCCGGCGGTACTACTGTCGCCCCGATGGCCTCGTCCGACGCCAACCCCTGGAGCTCAATCAAGAACCCCCCTCCCTCGGCCTGGAGTGTCTTCGCCATGGTCTTGTAGGACACCGACGAACAACACAAACTCGGGTCACCCAACAGCACCACCTTCCGGCCGTCTACCTGGAACTCCATCCGTAGTAGCCTCCAATTGAACTTCGTCTCTCCCAGCGACTGCAGCCATTGCATCCCCAAAATCAAGTCGACGTTGCCCAAGGTCAAGGGCAGGAAGTCTCCCGTGATCACCACCCCCTGTATGGACACCATCAAGTCCCGGCAGATACCTCTACTCTGCTCGACCACCCCGGTCCCGAGCATGACCCCAAAGCCCTCTGTCTCCGTGACTGGTAACCCTTGACTCTCAATCACCCTGGGGGATACGAAATTGTGGGTAGCCCCACTATCTATCAAGATCACCACGTCCAGGTCTCGGACTCTACCAGCCAGCTTCATGGTGTGCACCCGCGTAAACCCCGCGATGGAGCTAAGCGAGACCTCGGCCGCCTCCAGTAGTAGAGGCGTGCCCTCCTCATCGGCCCCTGCCGCCTCCTCCTCTGCCTGCTCCCCCTCCAAGTCCTCCGCATATACCTCGTATACCTGCAGGGCCTGGTTGCGACACCGATGCCCAGGGGTAAACTTCTCGTCGCACTTGAAGCATAACCCCTTTGCCCTCCGGTCTCGCATCTCCGCGTCCGTCATCCTCTTGTAAGGCCCGCCCGGCCTCACATCCCCGGGTCTCCCTCCGGCCGCTGGGGCCCCTCCTGCAGCGCCTGTCTGTCCTCCTGGGCCCGCCTGTGGGCGTGGAAACTGCCCCCCAAACGCCCCCCTAGCACGGCGTTCGTCGGCCAACCGGTCCTCTACCGTCAGGGCCAGCTCCATCTGCTCCTCCAGTCCACGTGGTCTGAGAGTACGAAGCTCAGACCTGATGGTGGGCTTCAGACCGTCCATAAAGAATCCTTCCAGGGATTCTGCAGGCATCCCTCGCACGCGGCTAGTGAGCTCCTCGTACTGCTTGATGTAGTCACGCACGGTCCCCCATCTGCCTCAAGGCATGCAGCTGCTCATAAGCTCCCCCCGCCTGAGAGCCTCTGAAACGGTGTAGTAGTGCCTCCTTGAACCCGTCCCAGGTCCTCAGAGGTCTCTGCTGCTCCTTCCACCTCC
Source organism: Scilla litardierei (assembly GCA_030789695.1). Classification (NCBI taxonomy): domain Eukaryota; kingdom Viridiplantae; phylum Streptophyta; class Magnoliopsida; order Asparagales; family Asparagaceae; genus Scilla; species Scilla litardierei. The sequence continues at coordinate 180,742,140 of CM061140.1, read as the reverse complement.
ACCAATTTAGAGCCTCCCCCTCCAGACAGAGGGCAACCGCTCTCAACCTCTCCTCCTCAGTCAGCCTGGCCAGCTCAAAGTACCTCTCCGCCTTGTAGATCCACCCAATGGCGTCACTACCCTCGAACATCGGCATCTGGAGCTTCCGTATGCGATCATCCGCCCGTGGATCTCTCCCGTCGACACGATCCACGCGCTGCAGGCGACGGTGGTCCCCAAATCGGTCCCCTTCCGGCTCCCACCTCCTATCCTCCCTCCAGTGCCGTTCATCCTCCTCCTCATACTCCTCCTCGTAGTGATGGATGGGATCCTCGTACTCCAGATCCTGATCTTCAGCCCCCCACCTTCCTTCCGTAGCCCAGTCATCGTCCTCGAAGTACTCCGGATCTTGCGCACCCCGCGCGCGCCTCTCACGGGTCCCGTGGTCCCCCCGACGCTGCCTGGGGGGGTCCTCGTACTCCGCGCGGCCCGTCGGGAGTCCGCGCGTGCCCTGGCGGGCCCGTCGCTCCTCGGCGCCCCCCTGGGGGGGTCGCCCGCCTCCGGCGAACCCCCTGGGGGGTCGCCCGCCTCCTGCGGCCCCCTGGGGGGGTCGCCTGCCTCCGGCGGCCCCTCCAGGGGGTCGCAGCTCCTCTGCGGCCCCCTGGGGGGGTCGCCCGCCTCCGGCGGCCCCGCCAGGGGGTCGCCACCCTTCGGCGGCCCCGCCTGGGGCTCGCCTGCCCTCGGCGGCCCCCAGGCGGGGTCGCCCTGCTCCCGCGACCCCCCTGCGGGGTCGCCGCTCCTCGGCGGCCCCGTGGGGGGCTCGCCCGCCTCCGGCGAGGCCCCTGGGGGGTCGCCGGCTGTCGGCAACCCCCAGGGGGTTCGCCGCCTGCCTCCGTCGCTGCCGACGAGTCGTTGGTTCTTCTTCGGAGCTCTCTCCTAGGGTTTCGGAGAGATCCTCTTGCCAGTCGTCGTCGTTGAGATCCAGATCTAGATCTACTCCTTCTACGATGACGCCTTCCTGGTTCGGAATCATCGACGCCTTCCCTTTTGCCCTCAGATCTGATTGATGGTTCAGATCTGAGGTGCCTCCTTCCTTTGAGCGCGAGATCTGTGGCGCGGTGATGTTTTGAGCCATGAAGTTGACGAGCATCTCCTTCATTTGCTCCATACTTCCCTTGAGATCCGATTTGACGGCGTCGATCTTTTCGATGAGATCCGCCGTGTCTTTCTTCCTTTCGACGATTTCCGCATCTAGCCGCTCCTCCATAGATTTTGCCGTGGATGATCTCGTCGCTGCCATTGGATCAGTGCTCTGATACCAAATTGATGCGGACTAGGGTTTGTAGAAGAGGTTTGGGGATTTTTATTGAAATTTGGGGAATAGGGTTACAAGATAAATAGCCAATTTTTGGAGAGTTGGCCCCTCTCCTAGCTTTTGCTAAGGGAAAAGCCTAAACTCTCTTCTAGATCTCCTCGGAGAACTCTAGGAAATGTCAAATGACGGCTCACAAATTCGATACCCTAACCCTAGCCCACGCCCTCACTTATATAATGATGAGGCGTGGTGCGTACAGCAAATAAGACCCACTAATGGTGCCTAAAGTAATTTTATCCCCAAACCTTCGGTACGCCCAGCAATTACTCCTTAGTCTTCTTGCGCCGCCTCTCGTAGGTGATAAGCGTATCAGTATGCATTGTATACAATGCATGTTAATTAACATCACATATGAACTCTATGAGCATGATTATATGTTTCTTGTTAAAGGTTAGTGAAAATGCATATGCATGAGTGGTCTTGTTGTCTATTGGTATTGATGTATATGTTTGTAATGTGTTGAATATAATATTTTTATTAAAATTTTCATGATTATATTTTGCATACATATGCATATATATGTTTTTGGCTAGTTATATTGGTATACATTAAATCTAAACAAATCATGCAGGATCCCAATGTGTCCCCTCCATAAGGGTATATTCTACGCAGGCCTTGATTAGGATATCCTGATCACAGGCTAGAATAGTGACGAGACCCAAGTCATTCGGGATGAAGTGTTGACCGTATTATGATACGACCCACCTAGTTTCACTACATATGCTTTGTTTTAAAAAAACTCCACATGATGTCACATTTATTTCACATAGATGAAGTATTCATGTTAGTATAAATATTAATGTTTAGTTTTCAAACCTAAACTGACTAGCATGCTTCATTCATTTACTGTGCAATTAATTGCCCATTATTTTTGAGATTTGTCTGGCTTTGATACTAAGGAGCTGGATCATTTGGATATCTATAAGTCAGGAACTTGTCCAGGATTCAATGAAAAAATAAGTTTGTTGGTCATCTAGCCTTAGGGGTCAATCTTTGGTATTGGGATTTATATTGTTTGATATGTAATACAAGGATAGATGTTGACAATAAAAACGTTGCATAGGATTTATTAGATATGTTACGGTGTTTATATGATTTAAGACTTCAAAGTTCTCCTGCATATAGGAATCGTGACCTACTGTCATTGGTTCTTAATTAATATTTTTATTTCGATGATTTTTGGGCATGACAGTAAAATAAGGCTTCCTCAACAACAAGGCGACTCTATGGATTCTCTAACAAGCTTCTCAATGGCTTCTATATAACTTCTTCAACAAGCTTTTGATTTCATCAAATTCTTTAGAATTAAGTAAAATGATATTAGATATATGTCTACATATTTTTAAAACTATGGGATATGACACTAAATTTTAAAACAAATGAACAGAAATTTAATAAACTGCTTAATGGAGCATTGCGGTTGTGGCTACATAATCAGATATCATCCTCATGCTACTTCACCTTCTAATGCATATGATGGATTGACAATGGTTTAAAATATTATTCTTATCACATCATACTTACAATGTTCTGTTATTTCGTCTTTTAAGGATTATTATTATTATTATTATTATTATTATTATTATTATTATTATTATTATTATTATTATTATTATTTGGGGGGGTGGATATTAACTTTTCATGCCTACTATGGCTGACGTGCTACTTTCATAGTATCACGTTCTTTTACAGATTAAATTGTCTACAGATATGTGATCTTGAAGTGGATACATAAAACAAGAACTTAAAAGCACATAAGAAAGTAGCAGCTTTGCAAATTGCTGAAATCGGACACATAAAAGACATCATAAGCAAAAGCGAAACTTCTTTTGATTGTCTTTGTAATTTATTCAATAATAAAATATGCTAAGCATTTAAACATAAGAACTGTAGGAAGTATCAAACATATATCATATAGAATGATTTTTCTTGTGTCAATGCATCCATACACCAAGCCGTGAAGAGTCCTGGGGTTGCTTTACAAGGGAGCCTATCATCCCTTTTGCGGGTCTCAATGCTGATATGATATATCATCCACACATTTGCCTCTTCAATTTCAGGATTTCAGCAAGACAGAATATTTCAGGTCAAATACTCCATACAAGATTACGGAAATTTATTTTCATGAGATATTTTCTTTATAGCTATAAAGCATTTGTTTTTCTACGTAACTTGCTTCACATAGACAACATACAGCTTGCATGGGTGAATTTATTTCAAAAATGCAATATTATAGTTCTATCAGAAAAAATATTACTCTAAGATGATGGCTTTAAAGATCACTTATTTTTTGAGATTTGAAAAGAACAAAAGGGAAAGTTTTAGACACTCTAGAGCCACCTATCTCTTAAAGAAAATGTACAAGGACAATCTTCTTATTAAGTATGTGCCCTTTGTCCAACCCAAAAAATAAATAAATAAAAGAAAAAGAACATAGTGCAGGTACTATGTCAACAAAATCTCAATCTTCACTTCAACTAAGACTAGGTATCAGTTAGATTTTTTTTCTTTTTGGATCTTTTTGTTTGATTTTGTTACTTGATTAGAGATTATGGAGTTGCATCATTGAAATTTTATATTGTTTTCATCCTTTAATAAAACACAACATAATCACCCTGATTCCACTGAGATGTGTATTATACCGATACTCATGACTGCATATATATCGTTGTTGATGTGACCTATACTTCTATGAATTTGACATGTCCCATGTCTGTGTCATACCCATGTCAGTGTATGCGCTTCATAGTGGCCGAACGTATGTGGGAACAGGAGGGAGAAATAACGAAAGGACAGGTTTGATCAGCGGGTGCAGTTTGTAGGATGTTTCAAGAGCTTAATCGAGCGCTAGAAAGTGCTTTCGAAGACATCGCAAGGACTCAGGGTTGATTCAAGACTATAAGGTTTATCATAAACAGACATGCAATGCATTCGTATGGGAAAGGATAGCATCTGAATTGGTACCGAGTGTCCTGTGTATAAGAACAAGAAAAAATGGTGACAAGGAGTGGAAGAAGGGTTGTGGGCTTTATTGCATGGATACTTCCATAAGTAACTATACATAGCCACATTGAATATGTATCCAATACTTCGATGCTCCAATACCTGGATGCTTCAATGCTTGATGATACTCATCAGTTCTCCCATTAACATTTCCTGAAGTTTATGCTACATTCATGACATATCAAGAGATGTATAAGAAACCAAGGAGTTAAATTCATTTTATCCTAACTGAGTTCTTGTGTTTTTCTGACCATTATAATACAATTCTTGTTATGGACAAACATTTAGCAGTCATAACCCGCAATCCCCTCCTTTTGCACCACTGGCAGCACCCACAAACAACCCACCCACCCACCTACCCCACAAAAACCCTAACCACACGGATATACGTAGGTATTGTGTATGGACTACACTAAGGGTGTGTTCATTTTGCAATAACTCAGTGCTGCACAATATCTTAGTAACCAAACAAGGCTCTCACGATGTGCACCAGTCTACACTTTCCAAGGGAGCATGCAGATCAAAACCAAGTCTGGATACCATCAACTTATATGTAATGCCACCAATGGAAAAAAAATGTATTATTCCATGTTACTAGCTAAACAGTATAGCTATATCTGAACAAAACTCCAACCTTAACTAGAAGGCACTAGAGAATAGTCAAGATCAAAATTTCCAGGACACACACAGACATGCACAAACTGTTCATAATCTAGTATGAGGCCAAGCACAGAACTAACAGTTTATTAAGTAATCAAATCAAAGCTTCGTATACCAAATTAAACACTCACCTGTAACATTCCAAACAGGTAGTCTCCGCAAGTTACTCCAGGTTCAAGTTCCCAGTCATGACCAGGGGGTCTATCACGTAATACTTCAATAAATGTAACAAAAAAATTGTGGACCCCTTCTCTCAGCTGTTGGATATATCTGCCACCCAAAAGTCAATACATATAAGACATTATATCCTTTATCCACAACAATGCATCAAACAAGTAAAGAGAAACATACGCATGTTGATCTGTGCTCCCTTTATTGCCATATACAGTTATTCCTTGATTAACCTGCCACGAGAAAGCAACTACCATGAGAGACTTGCAATAATTGCATCTATTAGCTATACCATGTTAGAATATTAAAGGCATCAAATAGTCTGGATTAAAAACATTATTATCCACACAGCGAATCAAGCTAGATCAACTGAAAAGGTATCCACGGTATATAACTCTGAACATTGGTTTTGGTTAGGAGAGTCACAAGAGACTTCTATGGATTATTATATACCAGTAAAATACACCAAAGTTATTATCATTATATAATGAAGACAATAGTCCTTGAGCATAGAAGGATATCCATTGTTATCTCAACCATGAACAGACTAGGCTAGCCACCAAACATGTCAATCATGGTTTTAGGTATCGGTTTTCGGCCACCCTAGGGTTTCGACCGTTTCGTCTCAGTTTCAGAGCTAACCGAGACGAAACCGGCCTAAAAATTTTGGTTTCGGCCGTTTCGACAGAAACCCAAGAAGTAAAAAAAGAAAAAAAATGAAGAGATAGAGAGAGAAAAGGAAGAACAAGAAAATAAGAGCAAGGGGAAGATAACTGAGACTACTAGGTGTCACCTCCCGTCGCGTCAGCTGCCTCCCGTCCTCGAGCCGTCAAAACCATGCCGTCTCAAGCCCTCCCCGCGACTCTTTTTTACTATCTTATGGATTTATTCTATTTACACGTTAGCCATTACTTTTATATTACATGTTTTTATCTTTGGCAAATTTGTAAAGAGAAACGCGACAAAACTTGTAAATAAAGTCACATTAATTTGGAGCTTGTAAATGAATTCACATTAACTTGTAAATAAACAGAAGAAACATGCTCATAATATATACAATGTGCTATGTTTTCAGATGTAAACGGTCTGTTTCGTTTTCAGATGTAAATAAAGTCACATTGTATGATAGTCCAAACTAACTTGTAAAAACACGAAACGAAACTGGTAAATAAAGTCACATTTACTTGTAAAAACATGTAATTTGAGTATCCAGAAAATGAAACGAAAGAAACGAAACTAAGAAACCACCAAAACGGACAAAACCTAAACCTAAACCTAAATTTCCGGAAAACCGAAACCGAGATCTCAAACATTTCTGTCAAGTAGCTTCTTGAATTGGCCAATCTTTTCATTTTTTGAGGTAAAGAGTTTCAAAGATTAAACACACTATAATAACCAATGAAGCTGCTGAGAAAGTTAAACAGTTGGGTGGGCTTAAACCGATGAAAATTGATTAAAGCTAGATTGACAGTACATAATTCAAGATCAATTTAAACCACTATTAGTTGAGTCATTCAATTATTCACAATTCAGAAACAAATATGTTAAGTTGGATAGCGGGGAACTGACCTGACCTGATCCATAATGACCAAATTTAATAGCTATGAGCCCCTAAGCAAGCATACCTTATCATTCTCATCTGAAGCATGTAAAAAATAATCCGTACTGACGGAAAACGCAGAAATGGAAGGGTTAAGAGCTAGGGTTCGTGGTGGAACTAAACTAGGGTTTCATAATTAGGAATAGATAACTAAAGATATGTTTCAGGCCTCTCACCCACTTACGCACATCGTATTAAAGAGATTTAAAGAAGAAATTATAATTCATCTCAAACCGTTGGTGATTCTCTCAGTTTTATTCAATCAACTCTCTGATTTTCACTAATTACAAAAGAAGGCATAAAGACCTTTTTTAGGGAAACAAAACTTGAACGATAGGTCTCAAACTAAAACTCTAGTCTCAATAATCATTGTTCTAAAGTAGTCTTTTATAAACATGGTGACAAAAGGATTCAAAGTAAAACATACATAAAAAGAGACTGCAAATCAAGATTTGACTCAAGCTATAAAATTAAAAATTATACAGACTCTCAAAAAAGGATACTCAAAAGACCCTAAAGAAATAAATCAGGAATCAAAAGTTAAAGAAGCCTAAATATACTCAAACGCCAAAAAAGAAACCAAAGTTTTAAAACAACTCTTTCTTCTTGCTAGAATCTTGCAGAATATGCATTATCTTCTTTGGCTTTTAAATAAAATAGCGTTCGACTTTAGTTACACGTCACATATTCTCATATCAAGTATATCCTAAATCTTTCCGCAATGTATATTACATTAGTACTGCTTGAAATACAAAATTTTTATGTTGGGTATTGAATTTCACAATACATGTTTTGATGATGAGCAAACATTATCTTTTGGTCTAATGAATTTTTTAAGTGTGATGGGATAAATTAGATTAAGACATTGAGTACTCAAGCTTGGAGGACACAAAGCGAGATCAATTCAAGCTGACATTGTGGTGTGACTCCAAGACATCAAGAAGAGTGGAAGAATTATATGACAAGAACGTGGAGCTCAAAAGCTACATCAATCAAGAGCATTGAAGGAAACATATGTAATTGATGTAATATTTTTTGCTCTTGCTTTAGATTTCATGTTAAGTCTGTGAAGATGTCACACGCATATGAAAACCTAGGATTATAATCTAGAATTAATAGGAATTAACTCACATCAAAATCCTCAAGTTTCATAGCAAAACTATACATTTCTGCATGTATTAGTCGACTAAAAGTGATATGTTTTAATGTGTTTCGCTAAAAGGATTAGTCGACCAGAATACATAGACTAGTCGACTAATCCATGAATTAGTCGACTAGCTGATGTGTTGTAGTCGACTGGCTTTTTGGACTGGCATTAGATGACTAGAGTGATCTGACTAGTCGACTAGCTGAGATTAGTCGATTAGATGCTATACTCTAGTCGACTAGGAATTAACCGTTGCTGAAAGCGTAGTTTCTGCAACTAGCTGTTGGCTTGAAAATTTTGGGGATTTTATCATATAGTTTCTCACCTCTATATATTGGGATCATTTCAAGTTTATCATATATGATTCTTTGATAATTTAAATGAGAAAGAAAAGGAAAAAGAAAAAACCTCAAATAATCACATTCCTCATCGTGCTCACTTCTTTTCTTAGAGCCAATTAGATTTCTATTCCAAATAGACATTACAAAATCCATTAAATAGAAATCCATTCCTAACCACACTACAATACACCAAGCGCCATCTTCAATGCTTAGGGAAATTGTAACTCTTGCTTAACAAAGTTGTACCTCAAGTGTGAGGGTTGGCCTCAAGTGTTCGAGATGGTGGTATTGCTCTCAGATGAGAGGTTGCACGCTCGTGTTTGATCAAGTGGGTCTACATACATCGGCTTGTGGTGTAGTGGAGTTGGTTGCACTATTCCGTTGAAGAGTGAAAAGCCCAATTGGGACTTGTGGATTTGATGTCGGTCGCGGGTTGTGATTGAACTAGGTTCACTTGCGATTGTTTTTATAAGATTAAGGATAGATTTTGAGGGAAAGATAGGATTTTAGGATAAAAAGATAGGATTTCTATTAATAACTAAGTGGAATTACAAGGATTTGGTCTCAGTTCAAGAGGATAACCACTCTCCCAATAAAACATACACTAAACTAAACTAATCTAGATGACAACTATCAATTTTCCCACAATAATTATCATAATCCCCAAGAACCCCCCCTCTTATTTATAATAAATCTTCCTAATGAGCCGTCGTCCCAAAATTATCGAATTGCCTTCCTTAGGGTTTCCGACCTGAAATTAGAATTCTGCCACTGCCGCCGCCTCCCTGAATTTACGAAACTGCCACTACGTTCAGAAATTACGAAACTGTCATTGTGCCTAGAAATTACGAAACTGTCAATGTCCTGTAATTACAAAACTGTCAGTCCACTCTAGGATTTTGTTGCTGTTGCTCCTTGACTCCCATTTTGCAGTCACCACTTGGATGTAATCGTATCAGTTTTTCTATACTTGGTTCTTTCTTGCAAAAACTTTAGCTTCCGCAGTTTATATTGTTCTTACTATTTGTAAGTAAAGATGCTGATTAAGAAACAATTTGGTAACATACATTGATTTCTAAAACAAAAACTTTTAAGTTTTCATTAATTTTCATAAAAAACTATTCATCACCCTCTAGTATTTTTGATTTCCATCCTCAGGGGCCCTACAATTGGTATCAGAGCTTGGTTCTGGATGTCGTTAATAAGTTTCACATTTATCGAAGGGCACTCCATTAGAGTCCTCCAATGTCGATAATTTTTCCTACGATCAAAGAAAGGGAGAATGAAATACTACACCAAATCCATTGACTTTGATTTACGATGTGATATCGCAAACCTACAACCAAGGTTTTAGGTCTCGGTTTCGGTCTCGGTATCGCTCTTCCCAAAATTTAGGTTTCGGTATCGGTATCGTCCGTTTCGGTGGTTTCGGACGGTGGTTTCGTTTCATCGGTATCGGTAATTTCAGATACTTAAAACTCTATTAAATACTATCAAATATTATCAAATATTAGCACAAATACTTTTTTACTAGTTACACATTTTGTTAAAAGTATTATGCTAAATATATTACATTTTTTTGATCAACAGGATTGAAAATAAATGAGAATGGTAAGCTTTTGAATAAATGGAAGGGTTTGGTGGCTGAAAATGATAACTTTGTAAATAAATGGAAAACCTTTAGTGGCTGAATGTCAAGCTTGTAATTAAATGGAAAGCCTTTAGTGGCCATGAGGTACGTCCATCTCTTCGTTTCTTCTTCTTTTTTGGATTTTGGTGATGTTTCCTCCTCCTCTTTCTTTTTGTTTTCATTTTTTTAAGTTTCAGTCGGTATCGGACAAGTTTCGGCCGGTATTGGCCAATACGGCCGAAACCCCGGCCGATACGGCCGAAACCCCGGCCGATACGGCCGAAACCCCGGCCGATACCGACGAAACCCCGGCCGATACGGCCGAAACCGAGAACTGGCGTGTGGTTTCGGACCGGTCCCCTCCGAAACCGATCCGAAACGGCCGAAACCGGTCGGTTTCGGCCGAAACCTAAAACTATGCCTACAACACACCCCTCAAAATGGACAAATGAGAAAAAAGGAATTGCAAACCGCAATGAAGAGGTGTCGTCTTTAAATAACAAAGTTTTTAGTCATGTGGCAGGTGCAACAAGTGCAAATCAATATCGGCACATGCTTGAGGATTTTGAAGAATCAACCTCCAATGCCTTTAACTCCAAAAGACAATGAGGATGAACAACAAGCAGATATGGCCATTTTGTGTCTCATGACACAAGACGATAATGAGGTAAACTCTATCTCATATTATGATGATTATAGTGGGTTAATATATCAATACAATGATTTAGTTAAGCATTATAAACTGTTACAAAATAAACATAAATTATTAAATTATGATCATAAAAAATAAAAAAGGATCATAATGCATTGTTTCATGATCATGAAAAGTTGAAATGTGAGCATAGTATATTGACTTATGAACATGAATAATTGAAATATAAGCAAAGTATTTCTCTTTCAAAGCTAAATAATGCTAAGTTTCGAAAACAAAAATTTAAAAGAGGAAAATTCTTTGCTCATGGATGACTGTAAATTTTTTAATGCTACAATTGATAAAATTGAAAAAGAAATTTCTTTGAGTAAATTGAAGCATGAGGAAATTGTTTTTAATTTTGATAATTTTAATAAGATGTGAACTTAGGCACAAATTCTTCATGTCAACATGTTTCAAGTTCTATGCAAAGTTGTTCTTTTTAAAAGAAACTTGTTAATAATAAGTTGCATGCTAAACATAATCATGCTTATATATGGTAGACATGCAACTCATTCTTCTAAAATGCATCATAAGCATGTTGAAAAGTTACATAATGAACATCATATACATCCTGTAAAAATCATGTTTTTATGCTTTCTTACAACAAAAAGAATTTCATTTCTAAATTGCATGACAAACAAATTTGGGTTCCAAAAAATTTGGTCAAATTTGGTTTAAAATACATACATAAATAAGCATATGAAAAATATGCATGAATCTAAAAATTATTTGTATGTGCATTATAGGAAAATAAATCCAAAATGGATCTGGGTTCCTATTAAGTAATCATATTTTGAACCATGTATTTGATTATCCATGCTTAATGCTTATTTTAGAAGATATTCAAGTGTAATTTAATAGAATTTAGATTAGAACTTAATTTGATAGTATTAGATAAGAATAGTTTATCTTGAGTTATTTTATCCAACAACATGACTAACCCCAAGAACCTAAAGTTAAAAGGATACCAAACTCTTATGTCTTCTTTTCAGGTGTCCTATTTGATAGGGGAAGCATACATTTTTGATGATGTTCCTAAGAATGAAAGGGAGAAAGATGCCATTATCATTTATACTCCTTTTTGATGATGCCAAAGGGAGAGAACAGATTCAACGGACGTCATCAAAATCAAAGAGGATGCATCAATACATAGGGAGTATTGCATTGGTCAAGAGGACTAAGATTTAAATTTTTTTAAATTTAATTAAATTATTTGATTTTGATTTGAATGTTTGTCATCATCAAAAAGAAGAAGAATGTTGGGTATTGGATTCCCCAAAATATCTTTTGATGATGAGCAAACATTATGGTTTGGTCTAATGCATTTCTTTAACTGTGATAGGATAAATTAAATCAAGACATTGAGTGCTCAAGCTTGGAGGGCACAAAGCAAGATCAATTCAAGCTTGACATGATGATGTGACTCCAAGACATCAAGAGGAGTTGACGAATTCTATGGTAAGAACGTGGGGCTTAAAGCTATATCAATCAAGAGCATTGAAGGAATAATATCTAATTGATGTAATATTTTTGTTCTTATCTTAGATTTCTTGTTAAGGCCATGATGACGTCACAAACACATGAAACCATATGATTATAATCTAGAATTAATAGGAATTAACTCGCATCAAAATCCCTAGGTTTTATAACCAAACTGTACATTTTTGCCTATATTAGTCAACTAAACAGACCACAGTAGTGATATAGGTTTTAATGTGTTTGGCTGAGAGGTTAGTCGACCAGAGTATATAGACTAGTCGACTAATCCATGAATTAGTCGACTAGCTGATGTACTATAGTCGACTAACTCAACGTCAGTAACCAACTAGCTTTGGACTCAATGGCACTAGTCGGCTAGAATGATCCTGCCTAATCGACTAGTTGAGATTAGTCGACTAGGTGATGTGCTCTAGGCGATTAGGAACTAACCGTTATTGAAAACGCAGTTTTCGCAACTAGCCATTGGCTTGGGTATTTTAGAGATTTTATCATGTAGTTTATCACCTCTATATATTGGGATCATTTCAGGTTTATCATAATTTAGATGAGAAAGAAGAGGGAGAAAACACAAAATAGACATATTGCTCAATGTGCTCTCATCTTCCTATATTAGAGCCAATTAGATTTCTATTCCAAATAGTCATCGCCAAATCCATTGAAAAAATCCATTATCTATCCACACTACAATACACAAAACTTCATCTTCAAGGCTTAGGAAGGGAAATTGTAGCTCTTGCTCAACAAAGTTGTACCTCAAGTGTAAGGGTTGGCCTCAAGCGTTAAGAGGTGGTGGTGTTGCTCTTGGAGGAGAGGTTGTACGCTCGTACTTGATCGAGTGGGTCTCCATACATCGACTTGTGGTATAGTAGAGTTGGTTGTACTATTCTATTGAATAGTGGAAATCCCAAGAGTGACTTGGGACTAGATGTAAGTCATGGGCTGTGACTGAACGATTGAACCTAGATAAGTATTGTTGTTTTCAATTGTTTTTCTATGTGTGGTTCTTTCTTGCAAATACTTTAGCTTCCACGATTTATATTGCTTTTACTATTTGCACTTAGAGTTGGTGATTAATTAGAGTTGGTGATTAAGAAACAATTTGGCAACACAAATTGAGTTCTTGGGCAGAAACTTTAGAGTTTTCGTTAAATTTCATAAAACACTATCCACACATCTAGAGTTTCTGCTTGCCATCCCCAGGGTCCCTATAATTTTTATGTACAGAATTTATGATTGTTATTATGTAGTAAGAAGTTGGATCTTTGAAGGTGGATTGAATGATAACCTATGCATATTTATGCAGGGCAGGCCCACATATTAGTTAGGGGGCCCGGGGGCCCTACCATTTTTCAAAATTTACTTGTCTATATGTATATGACAGCAGTGGAAGCAATGTAAGATTAAGTTATTAATTTAATCTTCAACCTCACAGTTGTATTGTTTTGTTTGCTTGGTGGTGGTGCGTTCCCTTCCTAAGTGAGAGGTCAATGATTCAATCCTTGCTCGGTGCAAAAGTTTTTTATATTTTAGCAATGTAAGGTTAAGTTTATAATTTAATCTTCAATCTTTCAGTTGTATTGTTGGCTTGGTGGTGGTACGTTCTTTACTCAAGCTGGAGGTCACGAGTTCGATCCTTGATTTGTTCTAACCGTTTGCATGTTTTTGTTTGACGCTATGCCCTTTTTCATGTCTTAATTATAACATAGCGGAGTCAGCATCAAATTGAGAAAATAAAAACATATAAACAAAAATTCATCTTAGTTTAAGCTTAAATTCTCGCACAAGTCATTGTAAAATAGCAAATTGTTTGATCACACAAGTAAACATTGTGATTTCTAATTAGCAATTTTAAATTGTCACGGCTAACTTAATCTACCTAAAATGTTTAGTTACTAAACACGCTTCTCACATTCCCTTAAATTTAAAATATTAATTAATTCTTGGCTAGTTTCAATGATTATATTTTTAAATTTTTGTTTTTTTGCAAATTAACGATGTAATCAGCCACAGTTTCTCATTCATATCTTCGTTAATTTGTGAATGATTTTGTGTTTTATAAATGCATGGGATAATTTGCTACCAGTTTAAAGTAATTCAGTTTGAATCTGTGTAACTTAAATTTTTGTTTTTATACTATTAAAACTTGTTTTTGTTTTTAGCTTTCTTACTCGATCCCTAACGCACATATTGCATGGGGCCTAAGCAATAAATTTCATATCTACTTTGTTGTTCACTTCGTCACCTTAAATATACTTAAACGTAATGGAAAAACATATCCTTTATCTCTTTGGACTCCTCGACTTGAGCACCATCGCATCTATGACCTTTACGAATACAATTTGTATGCATTCTTGCAACGCCGCCCGGCCCCCGGTCATCTAATCCTGGTTTGCCCCTGAATTTATGTAAGAGATTGAACTGTTGGGCAAAATGCCAAAATCATGACTGATGAAGTGATCATGACTTACCTCCCAAAGAAACAAACCACATTGAACATAATTTGCAGTGGTAAATATTAGACTAATTTCGGGACAATGTTGCTTTTCTTTTATCAATTGCCATCCTTAGGATGTCTAAATCTGCAACAAACCCTAAAGCAACTAAAACACTGTCGAAAAATTACACTATTCTGTTTTTGCAGAAGTGGTTCGTGGAGGCTTGGTGTGATAACTGTGTGCACAAGGAGGGCCAACAAGGATTACTAGGGCAATAATTCTAATATTCATCTTGTAGGGTCTTCCTTCTCCTTCATTTGAGGTGTCTTCCTCCTTTCTTGTCTCTCTTATAATGTAAGCATGTGAGTCTTTTCACAGGAAATAGGTGTTATTGCCCTTGATTTTGCGTTGATGACTGGTTAGGGGCTAGTTTATGATTACTTTTTTGCTTCGCTACATCGCACACAAGACACGACCTTTTGGGAATATGACAACTGACTTGAAATGATAGAAGTTCGCACTGTGTGTACTCTCATTAAGAGATGGGGAATGACGTAGCATGTGAAGTTCACATTACTTGTCTTGGGTTGGTTTCCACTTATACGTGACTTTTTATTCAGCCTCCTTTAAATCACCTTCTCCACCATAATTGGAAGATTGTAAGGCAACCCACTTGCAAAACATGTTGGGGCAAAAGTAAGCAGTTTTGGTTTTGTACAGAAGTTTAAGTTAATTTTCCTTTTCTGACAAGACTGAAGTAAATAATATGGGGAGAAAATTATCTATGGTTGGAAGTATAAATGATGTTGGAATGCAGAAATGCTTGTCGCATAGAGTACCCCGAAGAGCTGGCACAAAAAAAAAATAAACAAACAAAACTACATCAAAAATATTAATCTCACCAAAAGAAGTTTCACGAAAAGAATGACGATTCAGTAAAGGTAAGCACAGCAACACAAAAATTTCAAGGTCTACCAAGCGTTCAAGCTACAATTAAAGTTTCATGTGATGGAGTACATATTCTGCTCCATGAATTTTAGAGTCCAAATACATCAGGTAATTAGATTGCATTTTTCCTTGGTATGATGTGCTTTTTGAAAATGATGCATTAGACAAGCAATAAATCAGCAGAAAGAAACTCTGTTTTCTGCTGTGAAAGATGAGTGTAGTTATTTTCATATCATCATTTTATCCACGAGGCATAGACAAGTAAAAGTGTTGAATGATTTTATTATTAATAATAATTTCAACTAACCTAGAGATGCCTTAATGTATGTTATTTGCAAACAACGCTGTTTCGATAGATGAGAGTAAAAATGGTGTAAATGCAAAATTAGAACTTTGGATGCAGACGTTAAAGACTTGAGGTTTCAGACTTAACAAAAATAAGATCGAGTATATTTTAATGTAATAGAATGTGGCATAAAGATCGCAACGTAATAAAGATGGGTGAGGAAAATATAACGATAAGTACTTAAAGTATTTCAGATCGATTATAAAAAAGATGAGGATATTAAGAAAGATTTTGATCACAGTATCAAAGCAAATCAACAACAAGAATATTGTATGATCGGAATGTACCGTTACGATTAAATGGTAGTTTTTATAAGCCGATGATTAGACCAACTCCGTTATATGATACAGAGAGTGTTAAGCTATTACCAAAAATTATAAACGAATTATGGGTAGGACAAAGATGTGAATGTTGCGATGAATGTATAGAAATATTAGATAAGATAAGATGAAAAATATGCATATCCAAACAATGATAGATGTGGTCCATATAGATGATAAGAAAAAATCATTTGAGATGGTTTGGCTATACATGTCAAAGACATTGATATATTCATTAGACAGAACATAAAAATATCGAGATCAATAGAAAGAGAACTGGACCAAGGAAGATGTAAAAGAAAGAGATAAGAGGTTATATGAAAGATCTTGGTTTGACAGATGAGAAAGTTTTAAATCATATTGCGTGAAAAACATGTATCTGATATCATGATCCAATATGATCATGATCTAATGTGATTTTTTAAATTCTGTGTTTATTTATTATTGGTGTTTCTCTTTATGTTTATCTATTTATTATTATTTTATGATTATTATGATTATTATTTTATTATTACTGCTATTATTGTTATTATTTTCTCTTTTTATTTGCTATTACTATTATTTTATTATTATTATTGTATTGTTTCCTCTCTTTCTATTAAATCCATGAAGCCAACCCTAAATTTTTAGGATGAAGACTATAATGATGATGCCGACGACCACTTAGAGCCATCATCATTATATTTTACTATTTCTAATGGAAATGTTGCCATACAATGAAAAAGAAAAACTGAGAAACTGAGAAGTCCCACTGGGTGCTCACGTGGGTAGCTCGGCCTGCATCCGTAGTGGCAACGTGGGTTCGAGTCCCGTCACCCCCCCCCCCCTCTCTTAATTTAGGAGTAGTGTAGGGCTCCGCGGGTTTCGAACCCAGGCTGCCTGCTCGCCGGCACATGCGCTTTACCAGCTTTCCAGGGACCTAAAAACACTGAGAAACTTAAATTTTCTATTAATCATCACAAGATTGTGTACATCTATGATGCCACAAAGATGAATGTGAATCGGATGTATTACTCCATGTCTAAATAATTAGGCAGCCAGTTGGTTGCAGATGTCTTTGGGAACATACATTCAAACACACTCATTCAAATCAAAGGTTTGTGGTGGACTAACAAATCAGATAAATATGTACTGATGGTTATAATATCGCAAATGTTGACAATCAAATAATTAAAGAACTTTGAAATAACTTCAAAAAATGATAGAGTATAACAATCATGTTGGTTCCCTAAGGAAAGAAACAAAGGTATTTGAAACAATCTAAAACATCAAGCATACAAAGTTGAGTGAAAAAGTATCTCTAGACTGCTGTTCCAATCAACTAATCAATAGAACATATGTTTTGGGATTACATATCCCACACATGAATCAAGAATGCTTGCAAATTGGTTATGCGATATCTTTACATCAACTTTTTATTTTTGATTTGGAAATCATTTAATCCATGGTAATTGCATGTAGCTGTTAGATATCAAATCATTGATTTCACATTAATAAGATTTAAATGAGAACTCCTTGGTGTTGTGTTTGGGTGGGGCATGTTATCTGTCTTGCCAAGGAGACAGTTAATAACCCCCTTAAAAGGAAGAACCTCAATCCCCTAAAGAAAAAGAACATCATTATATTAGATTTCTGATTGTTGTGCTTGTGTGTCGGTTTTGTGTGTGTGCACACGCGTGTGTGAGGGGCAGCTGAAAGTCCTTTTAATATGAGGGCATTGTTGAAAATCTATGATAGTGATTGTGGTATGTAGTTTAAATGAAATAAATTAATTTGACAACCATTCTTTTCACACTTCTTGCTCTGTCTTGCAACATCCAGGCTCTTCCCCAGTACAGGCAGTAATTCATTTTCCACTGAACACACAACCCCTTGCAACACCTCACCTACAGCTTGTACCCTTGCCCTTCATGGTCCACACAACACATGCCACTACCTCACCTACACTACCCCGATGCTACCATCTTCAGTGGTAGACTGCTGCAGCTTGAATGGTTAACCAACCAGGATTAGTATCTGACTGAAATTCGTTTACTATCAAATCCAGCTAAACCTACACTAAACAATTCTATGCCAAGTTACTCCAAGGTTTACCTTGACTAAGCCCAGATTTTCTGGATCTCTTGTCCAAATAACGGTGAAAATATTATCCCCAGTTATCAACATATTGTTCTTAATCTTAAGTTGATTCTTCCCCTTTTCAGGAGAAAACATGTTCATTATCTACCATCAGACAGAACATGTCTTAACACATTTGAAGTAGGAGAGACACGTTTGGTCATTCTGTTATGTTGTGTGCCTTGTACTTACTGTAACATTACAATTTGGAATATGGGTTGAACTCTAAGCTACAATGCCCAATCAAGTAATACAACGGTTACACAATTGATGATATTACGATCTCAGCCATGTGAAAGTAAATGAATGAATTTGGATAAAGTTATTCATGGAGATCTCAAAATGGCTCAATATGAAGATTGAAGAGTCGGGAAATGGGATGTTTCATGTTACCACCACATAAACGACCTTAAAATGTTTGACGAACAGACGGTTATGGGAAGTCAAATTGCCAAGACAACAATAACCAAGAAGGTTTTATCATGAAAATGAAAAAGATAAGTTGGTTGGAAGAAGTAGATCCTATGACCAGCAAGAAATAGACTACTTTATAACCCCAAAAGAAATATGCATTGCTTCACAAGAAACATACAGAATAGTCAAGTACAAAGAAAATCTTAATGATAAGAAAATCCATGTACATATATACCCGGTTCCCATCAAGGTCAAACTCCTTTCCGAGTGATTCCATGACCAACTGCTGCAGATACCTACTAAAAAGCAATAAGCTATCCTTGTAAGGAAGTACAACCATGTCCTGTCACCAATTATCAACCGTAAACTGGATTAAATCCTAGATAAACCCAAGAAAGGAAAACAAAAACAATCCAAAACCAAAAAAAAGACTCAAAATTGCAAACCTTAGATCCCACTCCACCTGTTGCCCAATACCAACACATTGCAAGCAAAGCTGCTGGATTATTCTTCACCTGTAAAACTTAGGTGGATTAGAACATCATGGATTTAGACATTAATCGTTAGTATCTCCAACTAGACCATTAGTTATGTACCACAGTAGAGCGATTTGCCTCATCCATCAAAGCTGCACCGGCAAGCATCTCTCTTATGTCAATTCCCTGAAGAAGAATAAAAAATTAGAAAGGCTTTTGGGCACCAAGAAAAATAACACTTCTAGTGTAGGCAAGGGAAACATGCCTGTAGTGCTGCTGGAAGTAAGCCAACCGCGGACATTTCCGAGGTTCTACCTCCTACCCAGTCAAACATGGGAAATCTTGCTAACCACCGTTCAATTCTAGCAGTATTATCTAACAAAGAATTCTCTTGAGTAATAGCAACACCCTGAACAAGAATATTTTATTTAAACTATTACTGTCCATTGGAGGAAAAGGAAATCATTTCACATATTGTGGATAAGAGGAACCAAAAAATAATTTAGTGATTCATACCTAGAGTATTATATGTGTTTCAACAATGGCAAGAAATAATGCTTAAAATCATAATCACAAAAGTTGGAACACTGGGAAAAAGTATCAAAACTGTCACATACTCATCGATAATCAGGAAAAAAAATGAAACAACCCAAGGTTTTAGGTATCGGTTTCGGAGAGGGTATCGCTCTGCCCAAAATTTAGGTTTCGGTATCGGTATCGCCCGTTTCGGCGGTATCGGAAGCAAGTTTCGGTATCGTCCGTATCGTCCGTATCGGTAGTTTCGTTTCGGTATCGGTATCGGTATCGGAGATATTTTATTGTATTTTCCTGTATTTTTGTATTTTTTTTTGCATTTTCCTGTATTTTCCTGTATTTTTGTATTTTTTTTGTATTTTATACTTTGATGTATTTTCTTGTATTTAACAGTATTTTCCTGTATTTTATACTTTGTTGTATTGTCCTGTATTTCGGTATCGGAGATACTTTGCTGTATTTTTCTGTATTTTATGCATTTTCTTTATTTTTTATGTATTTTTATGTATTTTTCTGTATTTTTCTGTTCACATTACTCATTTGTAACAACAATTAACTAATTAATAGATATAAAAGAACAATAAATATTGATGAACCATAAATCTGCCTTCATAATACAAAAGCTGAATAAAATACATCAAAAGATACAAAAATGAAGAAAATAAATAAAAAGATACAAAAATCTCATTCGTAGTTCTCATCATCCGGCTGATGTGCATGGTAGTATGGAGGATATGAATACTGCATCTGTTCCGGGCCCAAAAAAGATATCATCATGTTATCATATGCTGAGGGCCGGCTCTGCTCGATGAAAGGCGTGTCATGACTGCCTTGACTGCTGGACTGCTCAGTCACGTTCAGACCGTACCTGTATTGACTATCATAGTCAGCATAGACATCAGAGTGTCTGTACGGTGCGCAATAATCGCCTTGGCTTCCTGAGTATCCACCGGAATAAGATGCATAACCTCCATAATAATCAGAAGCGCGTTGATACCCTTGATATTCAGAGTGTCTACCGTAGGCATCGTCCCCCCGTTCTTCACTGTGCTGCCTATCATGCTCTCTATACCCATGCGTATCATAAGTATGGTCTCCACGTCTCTCAGCAGGGCGAACGGATGCCGACGCACCACAACCTCCGTCTGTAGGACATTGGTCATCGGGAGACGAACCATCATCGCTATCGTGCCGAGCCCGAGTGAGTGTCTTCTTTCGCTTGTACGTGATATTCGCAGGGGCGTGACTTGGCCGCGGCTGGTTGCTTCGTGTACGTTCTGCTTCCGCAAGCGCCTCGTCCAACCAAGGATTGTCTCTGTCATCGAGCACCCTGTCTTCTGTCTCCCTGGTCCATTCCTCCAATGGATCATCCTCGTGAAAAATCTGATCCAAATCGATCAGCTGGTGATCGGCCTTCTCGCTCCTTCTCGCATGTCTATGTCGCAGTCTCATATTATAATGCACATAGACCAGCCTTTTAAGGTGTTCCATTGTTAGCCTGTTCCTGGTCTTTGTGTGAATGAGGGAGAAGGTGGTCCAGTTTCGTTCACAGTTGGACGACGAGACAGTTTGGCTCAACACACGCACAGCTAATCGTGTAAGCGTTGGAGCTTGCTCTAACCCAACACTATTCCACCATTGAGCTGCAACAAGTTCCAGTGGTCAGAAAAGATGGACCGTTTTATGGGGAACATATAGAAATCTAAGATCCATATAGATACCTGGAGTGACCCTTGTTATCGCCATTTCCGCCTTAGCGGAGCCGAAATAACCAACTCTCATCTTATAGGCATCCAGCTACAATTATCAATCATAATTTTAGAATGTGAACTGCTACATCGAATCATATATCAAAATAAAAATATCCGAATTTCATTTACCTCTCTGTCAATCTCAATTTGATTCGAGATGTCTGGTTCAAGCCTATCGATCACGCGTCTGAGTCCAACCAGCACCTCGTTGTCGTTTGTTGCATTGGAGGAGTATTGAAAGCGAGGATTCAGAAAATAGCCTGCAGCATGAATATCTTGATGTAGCTGCCTATCCCATCTCTTGTCTATCATGTCCCACCATTTTCTGTATCCCCTACCAACATTCTTCCGAATTTCCTCTTTTACACGGTCCATGGCCTCGTAGAGATACCCCATCTCGGCCTTATCATCGCTGTCGACCATTCGAAGAACCTTCACCAGGGGCTCAAATACGGCGATGACATTAGAGATAGTCTGCCAGAATTCATCGCCGTGAATCAGATCGTATACGTTGTTTCCAACCTCCCTATCTTTTGGTTTAAGCCTTGGAAAGTTATCGGACCAATCCTTGGATGTAATCATTCTCCGCAGGTCATCTCGGTGCGCATACAGAGAGTCCAAAGCAATGAAGTGGGTCGCAAATCTTGTTATCGCGGGCCGGATCAACTCTTTTCCACCCGTCTCTCTTCTCATCAAGCTGAGCACCCATCCTTTGTTGTATATGAATCCTGTTACCATCTGACTTTGTGCGACGATATTTTTGATTACTTCTTCTTTTGCCATGTCAGAAAATATCAAGTCGATACAATGCGCCGCACACGGGGTCCAATACAGATGCTGTCTCTTGCGCATCAGTAGCTGCCCAGCTGACTTGTAGTTTGCCCCGTTGTCGGTAACTACCTGGACTACTCTATGCTCCCCAATTAGTTCTACATATTTGTCCATAAGATCAAATATGTAAGGACCATTCTGGAATTGGTCGGTTGCATCCACAGAGTCCAGGAACACCGTCCCGTGGGTCGAATACACAAGGAAGTTAATTATCTTCCTTCTGTTTTGTGTTGTCCAGCCATCGCACATCAGTGTGCAACCGTACTCATCCCACTGAACACGAAAAGTTTCTACATAATTTTTGATCTCTTCATACTCCATGTCCAAGTATGTGTGTGACAGCTCCCAAGCAGTGGGTGGAGCAACGCCACGTCCCGATTCCGCAATAGCATCCACCATGGGCCTGTAATATGGGCTATTGGTCACATTGTATGGAATGTGGTTGAAGTAGAAAAATTTGGCCATAGCTCGGCCGACATAGGCCTTGGCATTCTTCATGAAGGTATTCTTTATGGTTGATTGGGATTTACCCTTCTTCGTTTGAGAAAAAGGGTCGGCACCGGATCTGAGAGCGCCGGCTGGTCTACCGGTTGGCTGAACATCGCGAGCAGAACCGCACGCGAACATACCGGCCATTCGGGCGGCACGACTACCCGATCTGGCTAGCCCAGGGGCTCCAGACCCAGACGATCCTGCTCCCATCCTTCTGCCCTCACTTCTAATCTCTTCTTCGACGAGTTCTTGTCTACTTCTTCTAAGAGCTCTTCTAAGGTCCCTCGCCTCCTCGGTCTCATCCTCATCCTCATCTGAGTCATCTGATATTGCCTCCGTCTGCTTTGCCCTTATCTCCTCCTCTATCCTCTTCTTCTCAAACCTGGCATGTACCTTTTCGGTCTTCTTCTGAAATATGTGTGCTCTCATCTCTTCACGCACTTCTTTAGGTACCTCGGGGCATGTCAGCACATCCCCGGTAATTCCTGCCAAGTGATCCTTAAGGCGAGACACGCCTCCATGCATTTCTTTCCGGCAATAGTTGCACCTTACTTGTCTATGGTTCTCTGCGATCATTTTACAGTGAGCCCACCCAATATCCACCGTCTTCTCCTTTGGAGTTCTTCGAGACATGTTAATTACTGCACCATAAACCAAGGGTTACAATTAATCTTGAAAAGATTATTAACGTATTAGACTTAGATATAGTCGACGGTGTCACATAATTATGATTTGCGTCCTTGCGGGCCAGCGGAACACGGTCAGGGAATTGACTAAGCCAGGATCACTTATACCCAGTCTAGCTAGGTTGATCCAGCAAACTTAGCCAAGCACATTGAGCCGGATCATGGTCCATTGAAGGAAACTTATCATTCATATGTTTGCCATCAACTAAAAGGCTTTTATTAAAACTAGTTAATCCTATCAACTAGTTGAATCCTAAAATTCGAATTTATTATGATTCGTTAATAACTTTTATTAGGGTCCTTATCAATTATAAAGTTTTATTTGTTTCAACGTGCTATCCTAATCATGTATTTGGATTTTAATAGATTCACAGTACAACAATTTAGAAGAATTTTAATGGCTAACCTAAGAGGCTTTCTTGAATTATCATATAATATGCAAGAAAATAGAATTACCACTAAAACATGTCAACTAAATTTTATCTCATAAAATTTAGCATGCAGATAAGCAACTTAAATATCACATAAATAATAAAATGCAATTTGTAGTATATCTATTGTTATGTATTTTAAATAGTTTTATTAGAAAATTTTAGTATTTTAATGGCTAACCCAATCCCATAAGTACTATTATTAAAAAAATTTAGTATTTTAAGCTCTAACATATTTTAAGTTCTAACATATTTTTAGTATTTTAAGTAGTTAATTGATCAATAATTAATGTAGCTTCTCTTTTATTTTTAGTATTTTTTCCTCTAACCACATATTATATGGTAATTAAATTGATGGTAGACAAATAGTATTTTTAAGGAGTCCAAATAGCATTTTAGGATTTATTATGTATTTTAACTTTTTAAGTATTTTTCTATATTTGTTATGCGTTTTCCGTATTTTTCAGTATTTATTTGGTATTTTAACTAATTTTTTTGTATTTATTATGTATTTTAAATAGTATCTTTAGGAGTCCATGTAGGATTTTTAGGATTTATTATGTATTTTTAGTATTTTTCTATATTTGTTATGCGTTTTCCGTATTTTTCAGTATTTATTTGGTATTTTAACTAATTTTTTTGTATTTATTATGTATTTTAAATAGTATCTTTAGGAGTCCATGTAGGATTTTTAGGATTTATTATGTATTTTTAGTATTTTTCTATATTTGTTATGCGTTTTCCGTATTTTTCAGTATTTATTTGGTATTTTAACTAATATTTTTGTATTTATTATGTATTTTAAATAGTATCTTTAGGAGTCCATGTAGTATTTTTAGGATTTATTATGTATTTTAAGTATTTTTCTATATTTGTTATGCGTTTTTCGTATTTTTTCGTATTTATTTTGTATTTTAACTAATTTATTTGTATTTATTATGTATTTTAAATAGTATCTATAGGAGTCAATGTAGTATTTTTAGGATTTATTATGCATTTTAAGTATTTTTGTATATTTGTTATGTGTTTTCCATATTTTTCCGTATTTATTTTGTATTTAAAATAATTTTTACGTATTTATTATGTATTTTAAAGTATTTTTCCATATTTATTATGTATTTTCCGTATTGTTACTTATTTTTCCGTATTTCTTGCGTATTTTACAGTATTTTGGATTTTTTATTATTTATTAGTAGAACTAGAAAGTAGAAACTAGAAAATACTTATATACTTTGTAAAATGTTTTGATTTCTACATTTTTTATATTTGTCTAAGTTATAATTTCTAACATTAATTTCTTCAGTATGTTTAAGTATTTTTTACTTTTTACTAATTTTAGTGTTTATGTATTAATTTTTAGTATTTCTTTAGTAATTTTTATAATATTTATTGGATTCTTTAGTATGTTTTAGTATTTTAGTACCTAATATTTATTACTATTTATTGGTATTTTTATTAGTATCTCTGTAGTATAAGGACTTAAGTACCTAGTTTTTTTAAAATTAGCATTGTTAGAGCGTGTGACCCTAATACGGTTTTTTGACCCGACCCAAAGAGCTCGCGGTGCGACATTTAATGGGAAAATTTTCAGGGCTTTGTGTACGAAATTGAGGGCAAACTTGTAATTAATTTGAACCGAGTTTAGCTAAAATGTTTACTGTGTTTAGCCAGCCATTCATTGTGCCCACCGACTTTAGCTGAATGGCAAAATTGTAAAATGTTTAATAAGTGCTGCTTCACATATTTGAATTCATTTTGCCCACCTAATTCTTTATATTTACGACCGTGCCATTCTTTTTATTGATTAGGTTTTAGGTACGTGTCAAACTCGTAAATATAACAAAGGCTTTGGGTAATTTGGTAATTGAACATGCACTGTCAGATTCAAAATGTTTTCAATATCCCATCTTTTTCAGTCTATTTACAAATATGCCATTCCCTCATTTTATTATGTTTCACTATAATGGCGAGCTTGTAAATACGAAGAACTTTGTGGGGTGTTAGGTAATTAAACGAAAGTTTCGTTACTTACCTCGATTCGACGAAGCAGCGAGGCGTCAAAACCAAAATCCCTTCTCCTCTCTCCTCGAAAAAGCAGCGCCGAAGCGATGAAGCAGCGACGAAGCGACGAAGCAGCGTCGACAGCGAGTCGACGAAGCACAACCGCGAAAAATTTAGGGCTTCTCTTCTCGACCTTCAGCGACGGCGACAGCGACCGATCCTCAACCTTTAGCGACGGCGACGGCGACAGCTTCTCTTCTCGTCTGCTGCTACGGAGACGGCTCAACGGCGACGGCGATGTACTGATGCTACGCTGCACCTCACGATGATTTGATGAGCTCGGGAATGGAGTTTAGGCGATCGACTGCTCGGGAATGGAGTTCATGGTGGTTGAGGTATTGCCCTAGTTTTTTTGATCTCCTCTTCTAGTTTTATAGTCAATTTACTGCTCTCTGTTCATTCACAAGGGTTTTACTATGCATTCACGGGTTGTTTGCTTTTAGCTTTCGCTTTTTTGCTGTCAATTTTTGCTTTCGGCTGTCAATTTTTGCTTTCGGCGCTTTCAGCTTTGGCTTTCCTCGCTTTTAGCCTTTTCTTGGTTTGGGTTTCGGCCAGTATCGTCGTGTATCGGCCGATACATACCGAAACTGGCCGAAACCCAATGGTATCGGGCGATACCGATTTTTAAGTGAAGTATCGGACCGGTACTGGGCGGGTACCGGTCCGATACGCCCGATACCAAGAGGTATCGGGCGATACCTCAAACCATGAAACAACCTACAAGAAAAAAGTGAAGCAAAACATATAAACTATAACCTTGGGATCAGCATCATGAATTCTTGGTTGTTGTCACCACTGGGTACAAAGTATGAACCCTTGCTTGTTGCTACCTATAAATGGTATGCTTATGTAGATCAATTCACAAAACCACAGCTACATTCCTTCACTTTTTCGCCATTTGGAACAAACACAAATTAATCATCCATGTAGCAGACACTTCTATCATGCAGTCGTGTTGTGTCAGACACATGAATCAGACATGATTTCTGTTTTATGCATACTTTTCAGACCTTGTCCACTGCCATTGTGTCATGTCATGTTTGTGCCAGCATGGCAGTATCCATGCAATATAGCAACTCAATTGACTGTCTCATATCATCATGTATGACTCGGCCACCTTGATAAATTTCATTTCACATTACTCTCCTGGCATCACTGGTAAGCTAATTATTAGCATAGGATTGGGAATTCTCCTTTGGTCAAGATATTCAACCATGCTTGATGCATCTCTTATCCTGGTTAATGAGATCATCGAACTTAACTTATACATGATCTGGCATGTGGATCATGCCGACTATGTTGCCGACTTCGATCCCCCAACCCCACCACAACCCCCTCAAACCCCTATTTGTGCCTTAGGTGTTAGTGTCTTCACTTCAAGAATGGTTACATATACGGGTAAATCATTGCAGCCTAGAATATTGACTGATTTGGTGATGCCTCAAAAATAAAAAGAGACGGAAAAAAGAAGTCTATACTGTAGCAAAAGTCTAATATGGAAACAATTTCAATTTGGATTCAAATTAGTATTTGAGTCTTTTTTATATTTATATTTATAGTCTTTGATTCTTTTTAATTTTTTGTAATTCTGAGTCGTTTAGTTAGTTTGAATCTTTTGGTTATTTTGGTATAATATGAGAGTTTGAGTCCTCTTAAGTCTTTTAGTTATTTTGGGTCTTTTAATTATTAATGGTAATTTAGTCTCGTATCGAATTTAATTTTTGAAAGCCAAGTCATACGTCTACATAAAGGCCACAAACTTACTTTTATTTAGTAGAGTTTTGAATAGAATTTAAATTTTTTGATGAAACTTATATTCTTTAGACCTTCTCAGATTGGCTAGCAGAGATGGGGTATTTGTTCAAATGGTACTTGTTATCAAACGAGCGAAACATCTAATTTGTTAAGATAAAACTGAGAGTGTTTGCCAAAATCTTATGGACGTCAATAGAGAGAGAGACAACGAGAGAGAGCATTTGAGACATATACAAACTTGAATGAAATAAAAATCAAACCCAAAAAAAATATTTACCTTTAGAGCATACTATTAGAAAGATTGAACGATCTACGTCAATAAAGCATGACTGCAGAAGAATACATGACTAAGTTCCATGCCATATTTATTAGAAATGAGCTACAAGAGAACCCTCGATATATCCTTTCTAGGTTTCTGATAGAACTCACGCAAATCTGAAATTAAATTGACGAAAATAGGAATAAAAAGGATAACTTGGCTACAATTAAAGGGGCAACCACCCTCCCAAGACCCCCAAACGAGATGAGGTCCACACTCTTCCTAATAAATTTCTCTCACAATTCAATAATCAAGCAAAAGGAAGATGTCGGCTAACCCTAGCTTAAGAATAAAACCCACCGCTAATCTAATTACAAGTTTGCGGTTAAAAATATAAAATAATTAGAAAAAGTTGAAAACGCCCCTTTTGCCTCAAATCAGATTCAGACGGCCTCTTGTGCGTGTGACTGCCTGGTCCACCACCTCCGGTACATGTGGAGCCCACCACTACTCCCTCCCCATAGAGACATCTTGTCCTCAAGATGAAAGTCTGGAAATTGTTGTGTCATAATGTCTATGGACTCCCACATGCTCTCGTGCTCCGGTAAGCCCTTCCACTGAAATAGAACCTTCTGCTCTCTAATACTCCCTCTGCGAACTCCCTTCAACTCCTCAGGTTCCAATCTCACCTCCATATCATCTGTCAACATCTCCACAAGCGTGGGCGACGCATGGTCCCCAATAGCCTGGCGAAGCTGAGATACATGAGATGTTGGATGAATCACCGATCTTAGGAAAAGCCTCAGCCGGTAAGCAACCGGTCCCAAACTGGCCTAGACCTCGAAAGGTCCAAAATATCTCGTTACCAACTTCTCATTCCTCCTGTGGGCCAAGGATCTCTGCCTATAAGGTCTCAACTTAAGGTACAACATGTCCCCAACTGTAAAATGCACATCCATGCGGTGAAGGTCTACCCTCGTCTTCATAATCTGCTGGGTTCTAGCCAAATAGAGCTTCAGCTCCTCCAGAATCCGGTCTCTCTCGGCCAGATACTGCCCATCTCTGAAACCGGCGTCGTCTCCTGCCCGTAGTGTAATAAGTGTGGATGATCTCGGCCATACAAAATCCTGAATGGTGTCGTCTGAGCTTCGGTGTTGATAAGATGTATTGTACCAATACTCCGCTCATGCCAGCCAATGGGCCCACTCTTTGGGATTCTCTGATATAAAGCATCACAAATATGTCCTAATGCTCCTGTTGACAAACTCGGTCTGGACATCTGTCTGTGGATGGTAGGCTGTGCTCCGTCTCAAAATTGTACTCTGCAGCCTAAAAATCTCCTGCTAGAATCTGCTCAAACACCTTATCCCTATCTGAGACAATGGACTTTAGGGGTCCATGCAGACGAATGATCTCCCTCACAAATGTCTCTGCCATCGTCACTGCGATGTAGGGGTGGCTAAGCAGTATAAAGTGTGCATACTTGTTGAGGCAGTCTACCACAACAAATATGACTATGTACCCTCCTGACTTAGGCATGCCATCAATAAAATTCATGGAGAGATCCTTCCAGACCTGGTCTGGCAAGGACAAAGGCTGAAGCAAACCTCCCGGAGCCATCGCATTTTACTTGTGACGCTGGCAGACATCACATTATACAACCATCCTCGCGACATTCTTCTTTATCCCCTTACAGTATATCTCCCTCACATGTCTCTGATAGGTCTTGAGGACCCCAGAATGTCCTCCCACTGCACTGCTGTGAAACTCCTATAGTATAGCTGGGATATGTCTCGAGGTCCTCAGTAGGGCTAACTGCCCCAGTACAGTAGCCTCCCATCCTGAATAACATAACATGGATGCTCTGTATACCCCTGCAACAGTGATGCTCGTATGGCTGTCAACTCCTGATCCTGCTCAACATCCTATTGCAACGGCTTCCAATCTTGTAGCACGGAAACAGACAAAGCAGCCAACTGAACGTCCTCCTCACGTCGTGAAGTGCATCAGCCGCCTTGTTCTCCAGTCCTGAGCGATACTCAATCTCAAACATGTAGCCTATCAGCCTTCGCAGCCACTTTTGATGATCCTCGGCTACCATGCGCTGCTCTAGTAAGCATTTGAGAATCCTCTGATCCGTGTGCACCAGGAAACTCTGCCCCAACAAATACGGTCTCCACTTCTGAATGGATAGAACAATGGCCATCGGCTCACTCTCGTAGACCGACCGCAGTCTGGCTCTAGCTGTCAACACCTGACTGTAATACGTTATGGGCCGAGGATCCTGCATCAACACCGCTCCCAATACATGCCCTGAAGCGTCCGCCTCTACCACAAAAGCTCTAGAAAAGTCCGACAACGCCAGTACTGTCACCATGGTCATGGCCTTCTTCAAGGCCTCAAAGGCTGCAGTCGCCTCCTCATCCAAATGAACTGGTCCTTCTTGAGTAACTCTATGGGTGCCAGGCGATCTCCACATATCCCTGCACAAATCTGCGGTAATATCCTGTTAAGCCCAGAAATCTCCTCAGCCCCCTGAGAATGGTAGGACGTGGCCAATCCAGCATCGCCGCAATCTTCGTCCCGTCAGCTGCCACCCCATTCGCCGATACCACATGTCCAGATACTCCACCTATGGCTGTCCCAATAAGCAGTTCTTTCTGTTTGCAAATAGCTGGGTACTGCAACTCCTGGAAAACGACCTGTATGTGGTCCAAGTGCTCCTCCAATGTACGACTGTACACCAATATGTCATCGAAAAAATAGTACAAATCGTCGCAAGTAAGGACAGAATACCTTGTTCATGAGAGCCTGAAAAGTAGCTGGTGCGTTAGTCAAGCGAAGGACATGACAAAAAACTCATAGTGACCCTCATGCGTCCTGAACGCAATCTTGGGCACATCCTCCACCGCATCCTGATTTGGTGATAGCCCGATTTGAGATCTATCTTTGTAAATATGGCCGCCCTGTGCAACTCATCCAACAACTCATCGATCACTGGTATGGAAAACTTGTTTGTCTCCTTGTTCAACGCTCGGTAGTCCACGCAAACACGCCAGCTCCCATCCTTCTTCACCAGCAATACGGGACTGGAAAAAGGGCTCACAATGGGCTGTATCACGCCCGCCTGCACCATCTCCACCACCATCCTCTCAATCTCGTCTTTCTGTGCCAGGGATAGCGGTAGGGCCTCACACTGATGGGGGACACGCCATCCCGCAAAACTATGGCATGCTCGTGATCCTTCGACGGTGGGTGTCCCCGTGGCTCCTGAAAGACCTCGAATTGCTCCAACTGTTGTACCTCCCCTGTAATGTGCTGCTTTCCACTGGCCTCAGCGCCACCCTCTCATGTCAATGTATATAACACCACCAAGTATCCACCGCCCTCCGTCTGAATGGTCCTCATCATGGTTTTAAGCGAGACCAGTACTCTGCATATGCTGGGGTCCCCTGTAAGACTACGTCACTCCTCCTGGAACTCCATCCTGAGCAGTTTCCAATTCACGGTCATCTTTTCCAGCGTCTGTAACCAAGTTATGCTAGAATGCCATCGGTACTCCCCAAGTCTAGAGGCAAGAAATCTGATATCGCCTACACCAGCCCTCTACAAACCCCACGGCTACTCTCCTTCTTCCATGTCCCCATCATGACATTGAAGCTGCCACAATCTGTAAGCTGAAGCTCCTGCTGGGCCACTACCCTCCTGAAAATGAAATTGTGGGTCGCCCTACTGTCGATGAGTAATGTCACCTCCTATTGCCGATATGCCCCCTCAACTTCATGGTATGGTTTGGTGTGAACCCTATCACATAGAGTTAAGGGAAACCTCTGCCACGTCTGGCTGATGGCCCTTCGACTCCTCCACCTCAGCAGTCTCGTCCTCCACATCAGCCTCGTCATCCTCAGCCTCAAGTAGCAGCACCTGGAGCTTGCGCCCTACACATCTGTGGCCTGGTGTGAATCGCTCGTCGCATCTAAAACATAGGCCTTTCTGTCGCTTCTCCCTCATCTCTACGTCAGTCATCTGCTTGAACTGCTCCCCAGCCTGCGGTGCACTACTCTTCTCCTTGGTGGCAGGATCCGCTCCCGTAATGGCTCTCTGTTGCCCTCCTGTTAGTCTGGTTACGTGAAACTGGGCGACTCCAACCACCCTTCGCCTTCCACTCCTCCAACTGCCAGTCCTCCACCATCTGAGCGTACTCCATGGTCTCCATCAGACTCTGAGGCTTCTGCGTGCGCACAGCTGCTCAAATAGTGGTCCTCAACCACTTCATGAAGGTGCTCTCCATCGTCTCATCAGTCACTCCGTGCACATGTCCTGATAGGGCCTCGAACCTCTCAAGGTAATCTCTCACTGTGCCATCCTGTCTGAGTGATAGCAGCTGCTCCCTCATGTTTTCCACATGTGGATCTCTGAACCTCTCCATCATCTAGTCTCTGACTTCCTCCCACGAGCGAAAAGGCCGCCTAGCGTCTTTCCACTGAAACCAAGCTAGGGCCTTCCCGTCCAAACATATCGATGCAGCTTCCAGCTTCTGCTCATCGGTCATGCAATAGACTCTGAAAAATCTCTATACTCTGTAGATCCACGAAACTGGGTCCACTCCCTCAAAGACATGCATCTTCAGCTTCCGCAGCATATCCATAATGAATCCCCCTGGTCTCCCCGTCTTCCGCCATGTCTACGCTGGTGGTAGTGCTGCCACCTCTCATGGTGCCGCTCATAGCCTCCACGTGGGCCTCCTTCATGGAAACCGTGATCCCCCTGTAGGCCTCCTCTTCGTCCTCATGTCCTCCCCCTCCGTCCCCTCCAAACCTGCCCCTCCTGGAAGTCTCTATATCCTCCCCCAAGGCCTCTGGTATGTCCCCCATGGTGGTGGGGTGAAGGTCGTCATCTACCATCGCCATATCGAGGGTCGGTAGGGTCACGAAACCCCTCGCCATCATCTCCGTACTCCTGAAAGTTCTCCCGGGTCAAAACCATCCTCGAAAACATGTGTTGGGTCATCCAGATGAGGCAGATAGTCACTAAGGGGCTGAAAACCATCGGTGCATGCACCCAAATCCCCGCGGGGGTCCTTTCTGATCGACAAGGCCGCGGCGGGCCTGGGGAAGGGCCGTCGGCCCTGTCTGGTGATCGTCGGGGGCCCAGTGGCCTTACCGCTGGTCGGCATGGCCTGCAGGGCCCTGTTGCGGGTTTGCCGCAGCCGAGGGTGTGGGAGGGTCCCCCGGGTTCGTCGGTGCCCTAGGGGGCCGTCGGTTGCTGGGAAGGGCCCGCCGGCCCTCTGGGTTGTTACGGCAGCCTCCAGGGCTCTTGGTTGAGGCCGTCAACCTCCTGGCGTGATTCCTCCCACTCTGGATCCGGGTACCTCCAATCCTCTGAATCCTTCATCGCTTGCTTCCCTTTGTTCAAACATGGCACATTTTTCGTTGTTTTAGGATTCACGTCCCATTTTCCCTCTTTTCCCGTGAGGATTGATAGTTGGAAAAACAGTTGTACAAGCGCCTCATCCTATTTATCTTGCTTCGCGGTCAATCGATCAACAGAAGTCGTCAACTTCGCCAACGATTCATCGTTCCCCGCTAGAGATTTCTTCCCCACTTCGACCTCGCCATTGAACTTCGCTTCCAAAGTCTCGAACTTGTCTTGTGATCTTGTCGACACCGACATGGATTATTACATGCTCTGATACCAAATTGATAGAACTCACGCAAATATGAAATTAAATTGACGAAAATAGGAATAAAAAGGATAACTTGGCTACAATTAAAGGGGCAACCACACTCTCAAGACGCCAAAAGAGAGGACGTCCGCGCTCTTCCTAAGAAATTTCTCTCACAATTCAATAATCAAGCATAAAGGAAGATGGCAGCTGGCCCTAGCTTAAGAATAACACCCGCCTCTAATCTAATTACAAGTTTGTCATTAAAAATATAAAATAATTAGAAAGAGTCGAAAACGCCCATTTTGCCTCAAATCAGATTCGGCCGGCCACTTGCGTGCGCGGCTGCCTAGTCCGCCTCCTCTGGTACACGCGGAGCCCACCAGTTTCTTTCTAGATTAAAAGCAGATATTAAGCGTAAGATGATTCCCCACATTATGTGCAACAAGCATTTAGCCTAGCATTAAATTTAGAATCCATGAGAGCCCACATAAACAGAAGACCTACTTTAAACCTAGTGAGCAATTTAAGCGTTTAAGAGATAATATGATTTAATCAAAAACTAAAGAAATAAATGAAAATGCTAAGGATAGAGAACTGTTACAACAAAAATATAAAGGGATGCAACGTTTTGAATGTCATTATGGAGGAAAGATTAATAATGATGATGCATTACTTAAAGAATAATACATTTCACCTAGGAAAACTGATGATACAAGTAATGATGTAGATGAATCCAGTGCCCGATTACAAGTCATTAGGTGTCTAGTTAACACACCTATGAGTGATGATGATTGGTGAAGAATTAATGTTTTCTTTACCTACTTCAAAATTGAAGGTACACCTTTCAAAGTGACGTTTGAGGTAGTTGACTAATTTAGTCGCCAAATCAACTATTGAAAAGATAAGATCAAATGTTGAACCTCATCCACAGCCTTGTAACATTACATGTGTTTGATAAATCACATTTCGTTACCCAACATTATTTAATGCATATCCAGTTTCGAGCAATCACGATAACATCTAGTGTGATGCCATATCTATAAATTCTACACATGTTTTGTTAGGTATGCCTTGATTTTATGACTTAGATGTGACACATTCTGGAAGTGCCAACACATACACATTTATATTTGGATGACAGAAAATTGTGTTGACAGTTGACCCACAAGACACATGAGCATAATTAAAAATCAAAGAATAACTTAATCCTTAATATGCCACTAACTCCAATACATCATCATGAAAATCACAGTTCATGGGCATTTTGCATATGATCTGAGTATTTTACATCTCAAGAGTTATAAAATTCTTGCAATTAACAATGATAATCACAAATCTGCTACAGAATCAAATAAAATTTACCGAAATTTACGGTTATGGATGATAGGACGATTAAAGTTTGTCCGGAGAGGTTCGCACAAGAACCAGTGACAAGGCTTTGCATGAATCATACATATTCTCAATGAGCTTTACTGAGTGATGACCCAATGTGACTAAGTCAAATATTTCACGAAATCTTAAGAAAATTGAGTACATCGGGTTTGTCATTTCCAAATCCTCCGCATCCTACTATTTATATGACCAAGAGCATAATCTCATTAAGAGACATGTAAGGCATGATCATTCAGTCGTCCTCTTCCTCTCTTCAAAGCTTTCAACAACAGCACCCTGGAAACATTGGAACAGGAGGTGCCTTGATTAGATTTCTATTATACCATTCAAATTCATATGCTTGTAGCAAGCTTCAGACTTCATATGCTATTAAACCTCATGTATATTTACTTGACCTTGATATCAATGGTGTTAATAGCTTTAGTGTTCTAGCCGTTGGCATTTAACCTTCATTAACCATTTTGACACAAGACAAAAGAGAAGAGAAACTGTAGTTGGAATTTAGGGTAGAACAAAAATTATGGATTTTGGGATTTGGAAGAAAATATTTGTGGATTAGATAAAATTTCAGGCCTCACACCCCAGACATCTAAGGATCGCCGACTCACACGCCTCGTACGCGAAGATTTTTTTGAACACCTCACCTAGGCAAACCAGTCCATTCTCGCACTCCAATGCAAGAACTTTAATTTTTGGGAAACTCAAAGTTAACACAAAATGTATCAAATTCTATTCAGCTCTTATAAAAATAAAATAAGATTGTGATCTTTATATATGATTACAAATTGATTTTCAAAAACTACATCCAATATGTGACTAAAACTGTAAAATAATTAAAAGACCTAAAATAACTAAAATATTCAAAAGGAAGCAAACTCTATCTCAAATAAATAAATAAAGGACTCAAATGTTTCAAACTTTATCTTAAATAAAGTCTAAAAGATGCTCTCTCAAATCCAAATTGCAAGGATTCTCATCATTCTTTCCCGCTTGAAAACTTCATCACTCAATGAATTACGATAGAAATAGCACAACCAAATAAAAATCAACAGTCTCTTGTAATCGAAGACACATCCGTGAACTTTGAATGTAACAAGATGTAAATTTGCAGGCGAATATCTTGCGAATATCTTGCGAATAATATTTTCAAATCATAAAAGATATGAAGGCATGTAAAACATGCGTGTTTGTAGGATGCGAAGGATCTAAGATGATAAACTCGACGTGTGTTAACTATCCCACGCTCAATAAGTGACTCTGACAGTGACTTCACCTCTGACTTAAGATCAAGTACTGATTTAGATTCAATTATGAACTCAGGCTCGGGCTCAAACTTGATCTTTGATTTAGCATCATCTACCTTGGACTTAATTACAGACTTGGCATTTGGTTGGTCTCTTGTCTAGTCCTCAGAGGATACTTCATGCTTGATTCATTGGATTTCAATCTATTTTTTTGATCAACTCGAATCTTGGGTGGAAAAGGTTTCAACATAATTTTCTTCCCATTAATTATGAATGTGTGTGATTGATCTTTAGAAACTCATCACATCTAGATCATCCACTAATATATTCCTAGCAAAATGTGTGTTGCATCAAAATGGGTATAATTGCACACCAAATATCATCATGATAACACGCAAGTTAGAGAGGCTATAAACATCAATAAATGAATAAATGAATGAATGGACAGTTTTTTCAAACCAAATGATATTATAGGACTGTGGGTGAGGTTCAACTACTAGACACATTCTTTCTAAGGCTTAGCTATAATATTAACAAAACTACATTTATCAATAATCAATTTATAGACATATCACATACCACGATGTAGCTATGAAAAATGCTAATCCTACGCCAATATTCCTCACCTTTAAGTGTTGTAAGCAAACACTTAATGATGTTGACATGAACACTAGACTCGCATCTTCATCCACATCACTAGCCTTTCCAGGTGAATAGATTTCTTCGATCATTTCTTCAAAATTTGTAGTGGCTTGAACTAGCCTGGAATGAGTTTTTACGGATCGAAAATTAGGCTTAAGACGGTCTCAAAATCATCAAAACAGCTAAAATTACTGTATTATATACTAAATTTACTATAACAACAGGCACAGTAGCAACCACAAGTAATGTAGCAAGATTTTTTCCAATTTTTTCTAAATTGTTTATTTGTTTGAAATTTTTCGCATTTTTCGCATTTTTTTCTCTTTTTTGAGATTTTTGCAGATTCTTTTCTTTCTTTTTTTCTTCTCTTTTTCTCTTTTCACTCTTTTTTATCTTGATTTCTATCCTGAAATTTTGGAATTTTTCTCTTTTTTCTTTTGAATCTAAAACCTAAAAAGATAACAATAATGATGATGAAAAGAGAAAATGTAAGGGTTTAGCTGATACCAAATGTGATGGAGAACAGAAAAGAAAAGAAAATTTATGGTGAGAAGTTAGGAAAGAAAAAAATTAGGAATTTTGGTATTTAAGCGAAATTATTTAGGGATTTGTTAAAATTTCGAGCCCCGCATCATAAACATCTGACGATCACTGACTCACACGCTTTGCATACGAAGATTTTTCAGACCTCTTGTCCCGGTAACCAAGCCCACTTTCACACTCTAATACAAAAGATTTAATCTTTGAGTAACTCAATTTACACCAATTTTCTCAAATTCTATTCAACTATTCATAAAAATTAAAATAAGTTTGTGGCTTTTATATATGCTTACAATTTTAATTCTGAAAAACTAATCTAATATAGAATAAGAACTTCAAAATAACTAAAATAATCAAACTTTATCTATAAAAATAATTAGAAGACTCAAAAGATTCAAAGACAATCTTAAATAAAATCAAAAAAAGAATATCACAAATCCAAACAGAAAGGATCATCATTGCATATAATTACCCATTCTAGTTCCATACTTTTAGCAAGTTTGATGAGGATCAAGTTCAATATATTTAAATTTAGTTAGGATTTTGATTAAGATTTCATTTTTAATTGGTTTTATTTGTTTGGTTTTAATTGATATTTTAGTAGTTCGTTATTTCAGTTTAGTCCTGCATGGGTTGTGGTGAAACTTTTTCTAAGTTGTAAACCTATTTATAGGCATGGAAAAAAATTCTTTTGGTCAATGAAGGTCAATGAAGGTCAATGAAAATGAAGAATTTCGAGAGATTCAAAATTTCCCGTATGAGAAATGTTTAATGTGATAAAAAGTCAAATTTCTTGGCGAGAAACTTTGGAACTTTAATTCCCCGATGGGTCTTTCTAAATTTTTCCCAATTCTCCCAAAATTCCTTTCATTCTACATCAAATTTGACATCAGAGCCAAAATTTCTGGTTATCAATTTTTTTTCTATCTTAGACTAGATCTTTATTAGAGTTAGATCCAAAAAGATCTCTCCTTCTAGAAACCCTAACCTTCATTTTCACAAATTTCTATGATTTTTTTTAAATTTCCCTGAATTTTCGGTATTTTTTATTCAGAAAAATCAAAAAATCATTCGTGTGTTATGTTGTTTTAACGATTCCGAAGCCATTTTTAATCAGATTTTAGATCCATTTGAATCCTATTGCAAGCCAGTTCGAACCAATATATATCTTGGAGATATTTACAATTATTTTAAGTATATTTTAATGGAATTTTACAATACATATCCAGATGTCTGTAATTTTACAAAAACTGAGAATAGACCGTATTGCACCCTATCCGTTTTTAAAGGATGAAACGAGCATCGGTAAGAATTAGAATATATTATGGAAGATTTCTTTTCATGCTGTCAAAATCTACTTGATGAGAATAGATTTTGATGTGCCGAACACAAGATAAAAGGAGAAGCACGTCTTTTTATAAAACAAAAACATTATTGCTCTTGATTAAAAATGAAGCTTCGATGTTGGTATCTTCCCAAACACCAATCAATCCGACATTCGTCTCAATCTTTATCAAAATCAAAACCTAAAAAAGAGTCACAAATAGACCCTTGTGAAGAGATCAAAAAGATTCGTGAATGCATCAATAAGCTTCTGCAAATTGTGGAACTAAAACTGAAACGACGAGTTATGCAAGAGCTCAAACCTAAGTCTGAGTCCACAAATGAGCTTGAACCTAAATCTACAATCGAACCTGATCCAGAACCTGGGATAAAGTGAGCATGAGCATGAACACGAACACAAGCCATATCCTAAGTATATGACTGAGGCAGAGATTGATCTTGAACCCACATTAAAGCCTAAGATTGAGCCAAAGCCTCAACTTGATCCTAATCCAATATCACAATCTAAGCTAAAGCCACATCTTGGGCCATTTATTTATCCTGCACTAGAGCCACAGAGAAATACATTGTTTGATCTAATTGAGCATATTGATTTCATTCTTCACTATCCGCCACATCCTACAATCAGCCAGCCTTGTGCGTTCTACTTTCTTCATTGATACATTCTTCTGAATATCATTATCTATCTATCCATATTTTGATACATTTCAAAGTTCAAGAACGAGTAGTCTCCAATTTCATGAGGTTGCTAGATACTGGTTGGTTTACATTTCCTTGCCACGATTCACCGGAGGTGAATTTTTCAAATGATGAGGATCAAGTTCTATGTATTTGGATTTAGTTAGAATTTTATTCGGATTTTGATTAGGATTTCATTTTTAATTGGTTTTATTTGTTAGGATCTTATTTGATATTTTCAATAATTTGTTATTTCAATTTAGTCCCACATCAACGGTACTGGAAAAGAAAATTAAGTTGTAAACCTATATATAGTCACGATGACTTTTTTTATTTTGGTCAATGAAAAGGAAGCATTGTGATAGATTAAAAATTCTCAACCTGAAAAGGGTCTAATTTAACAAGAAGTTGTATTCCTTGGTGAGAAACTTTGAAACCCTAATTCCTTGATTGCTCTGCAAATTCTCCTCAATTCTCCTAAAATTCGCCTCATTCTACATTAAAGTTCCTTATCATTGTGTCTTAGACTACTGATGTAATTTTTAATCACTTTAATGGCCTTGTGACCTCTATCAATGGAGATTTATTAATTTTTAATCATTGATTGGTTTTGTAATATGCATGCACACACGTATTATGCATGTATTATGTTGATTTTATACAGCCTTGTTATGATTCTTTTCTTTGTATCTGTGTGATATCCATGCTGAACCGTAAAATTATAGAAATATTTGAGTAAATCATCCCAGTCCGTGTGCATGCGATGACATAAAATCAGATATATGCAGAGTAGCCAAATGCAACCAACCAGTAACTAAACAGTAGGACAAAAATCATAATTACAACATGATGCTTTATCCATGAATAATTAACCAATATCATATGTAATGTCAAAAAATAACTATAACAGTAACTATCTAACTATAATTGTGCATGACAACAACAAAACTATATCCAAAAGTGGTGGGCTCAACATACGATTGCACACTAATAATACATGTTTGAGCACAAAAAAAATCATAAATTGTTTCAATAGTTGTGAGAAGTGTTGGATATTGAGTCACCCCCAATATGAATTTCGATGATGAGCGAACATATTGCTTGCATATTGTTTGTACTAACACGAGTATTTGATGATGTACAAAATTAAGTGATGGTGTGACAAATCAAGGCAAAATGAGTTGAAGCCATATCTATAACACAGAAATGAGCTAAAGACTACATCAACCGTGGCAAACAAGCATTTATGTTGTAATTGATGTAATTCTATTTTCTTGTCTTAGAACTTATGTTAAAGCCTTGAAGATGCACCCCACACACACAAGAAACCCTTAAAAGACTTATAATTAGTATGGATTCAACTCATTAAAACCCTAGGTTTCTACTCCAGTTACCGCCATTAGTCAACCAATGCTTGACCCCTAGCCGACTAGTAGAAAACAGTAACTCGGGCTAGACGGTTTACTTGATCAGTAAACAAGCATTAATCGACTAACGGTTCACTGGCTAGCCAGTTTAGTCAACCAACATTGAAGCACTAGTCGATTAACTGTAAACCATTAATTAACTAATACATGTTCACTAGTCGACTATTAAGATTACCGTTGGATGAGTTGACTTTAAGAAACTAGAAGTTTCCTAGCCGTTGTAATAGGTAATTTGGACATTTTCTTTGATGGTTTTTCACCTCTATAAATAGGAAAATTCTCTCAATTATTTTCAACAAGATTTTATCTATTTTGAGAAAAAGAAAGAATTCAATATTGGCCAAAATACCCTCAAGCCTTTTTCATTCTTTTGGGCCAAAAAAAATCCCTAGATTTTCTATTCTCCCATTTTTATATTCTCTTGAATAGAAAAGTCATTCACATAGCCATTTTTACACACAAGATCTTCATCTTCAAGACTATTTGCATAGTGTTCTCAATTTCATTGTAAAGGTGATATTTTCTCTCACGGGTGTTTCAGAAAAGAATAAGTCATCTCAAGTTTGTTTGAGAGAGACGGTTTTCTTACCACCGGTTTGTGTTGTCAAGCATTGTAAGTTCTTACGGTTTGCAAGACTTAGTGGAAAATCTCAAGTGTGAAGCTTGGGGACTAGAGTAGGTCACAAAGATTGAACTAAGATAAAGTTGGTTGTGTTTGTTGAGTTTGCGATTTGCTTTCTGGTTTGATTGTTATATCTCTGTTTATATTTGTTTATTATAATTATTTGTTTATTTTCGCTGTAAACTTATTTATAAGTTGTTGATTAAGATGTTAAGTGGTAACTCATTTAGAGATCTTAAGTAGAAATTTACAAAACACTGTGTGCGCGCGCGCGCACACACACACACACCCCCCCCCCTAATGTTCTCCTTGTCATCCATAGGATCCAACATAAAGATGAAATTTTAGGAGTGTCTTATACTGCAGCATGTGAACAACACCACTCATGTCTGTCCGGCATACTACAGGAGAAGAAAAATCTGATACAAAAGCAGATTTAAAACCTGAGATCAAAACCTGTTTTGAGAAATCCAGTCCAGCTTCTCGAAAAGCTTTTTGTACTTCCAACAATCCATTTCTGGTTTCAGGGGTACCTCCACTCTGCATATGCACATAGAAGTTTCAAACTCTTGATAAATTATGTGTTCAAATCTATTCCGTTGCCTTCCAGAATACACGAAAGATAACGAAGTGATAATACACAAACCTTCGAAATTACAATCACAAGTGTAGACGCTAACTCTGGTCCAAGCTGTGCAATTTGATGATCTATTCCAGCTGGGTCTGTGTTGTCAATAAACCTAATCTGCCGCATCCAGAGGAGTTATAAACAAAATCCAAATACGTCATTTTTTGGCTCTAGGATCTTGTAGTTTTGCCAGTTAGAATTCCAAGACACAATGAAAACCCGGAAAAAGTAAATAAGCGGAAAACTATTCTAATAATAAGAAATGGTATAAAGAAATATGTAGAAACAAGTCAAGGTTCACTTGAGTCTGAATATGATGTGTGTTGCAGTGGTAAGCTTTGTTATAAAATATTAGAAGATGGTAAACTTTCCTTTGGCACTCTGGCACATTGACAAAATAAAAGGAGTACTGAAACAGACATAATCAAGTACAAGCAAAGTGGCAACATGCCAAAAACAATAGCAGTAAAGAACAAAGATAAATTGCCTTGAAAAATGTTGATGGGTATCAATGCGTAAAATAATGACAAAACTAGAAGAAATAATAAAAAGAAAACAACCACACATGTAAAAAAGTTATGAGATTTAAATGGATTAGTCAATTAAATTAAGAAATGATCAAAACAATAGATGGGAACTAGAGAATTTAACAGATGTAACTGAACAAATGAGATATTTTAGCTTCCATCTCAAATGACTATAAGTCAAGCAGCAGACTTCAAGTGATCTACGTAAACCATGAGAATTAAAATGGTCATACAGATGAAAGCATGATGTGTCTCTATTCTCCAAATATTCAAAAACCACCTCTCAACATAATGACCAGAGGCACATTAGACAGTATCTTCTATTCATGAACCAGTACATTAGTGATTGGACCGATCTACTTTGGTCAAGACCTGCCAACTAGATATTCCAGATCAAAGACATGCACTGAGGAAGCTGGCACAGGTTTTGATGTGCACTTGTCCCTTTAACTCTCCCATTTTGACAACATGAACTGCTGCTGCCAAGAAAAGCAACAGCTGCATCTTTCGATACTAGTTTCAAGAATGTGGGTTGCACGTGGAAATATCCAATGTTGCACTTCAAAATTTTGAAGCCTCAATGATCCTCTTTCGAAATGAAAAAAGGTAGCTTATTAATTTCAGAAGATAAAACATTTGACCAATGCATACAGAAAATCTTTTGAATTAAATGCACCACATTGCAAGTATGCATTCTTATGCTTAAGTTACATAAGGCATAAAATCCATAACTATGTAATTTTGAAAGAAGCCTAATAAAAAGTCCAAGATTTATTCACAAGTTTCATCTACATAAAGATCTGGCTTAATTTAAAAAAAACTGCCCTAAACTATCCAGAGTTTTAATAATAATACCATTA
The DNA here is from genome assembly GCA_030789695.1 of Scilla litardierei. Classification (NCBI taxonomy): domain Eukaryota; kingdom Viridiplantae; phylum Streptophyta; class Magnoliopsida; order Asparagales; family Asparagaceae; genus Scilla; species Scilla litardierei. The sequence goes on along the minus strand of CM061140.1, from coordinate 180,698,611 downwards.
ACTTTAAAAATTCATCAAAACCATGCTTAATTTTGTTTTTTATCAAAACTACCCTTAACAAATATTTATCAGAACTGTGTTAAAATTTACCATTTATCACTATAACTATGCAGACCCTTTTTATATTTATGGAAAATACATTAAATTTTGAGTTAAATTTAGTAACATTACCTTATGCTTTCCAACATTTTAAGACAGCATAGGTTAAAACAAAGTTTGTGAAGGTTTTGGTGAATTTCTAAAGTCAATGGTAGCATTTTATAAGCCATGGATAGTTAAGGAGAATTTTCGTAAATTAAGCCTAAAATCAGATATATTTTCAGAGTCGTGCAAAAAAAAGTGAACATCGGCCTAAAAGGTTATTCTCGCAAAGACCTGTTGGAGTTGTATATAATGTATTTTCTTGAATTAATGTACAACATTGATTTTGTTATGGAAATAATGACAACACTGTAATATCTCAATGATTTTATGCTCAATACCAGCAATTAAACCGAAATTAGTGTTCCATTCGCATTTCACATAGGTGAGCTTTCTAAACAAAGAGAATTTCTAGTGTAATACAGCAAAATTTTAAATATGTATATTAGTGAATACGTATATAGATTTATATACAAAACAAAATTATTACAGAATATATGTATTCAAATTTGTAATTAAGTAATGTTTCTTTACATAACATTAATGCCCAAAAGGATGCTTGTGTATAATACTCATACAAGATCAAAGGAGGGAACAAACTAAGCTTAATGGGATCAACCAAACTCATGGAAAGTTTAAATTGCTAAATGCATATAAAAGTAATTGCTTAGTTGTTAAATAATAATTTTTTAGACTTAAACATAAATAATGGTGTAGTTTGTGCATCCTTTTGTGAAACGTATCCAAGATAGAGATTACATAAGCAAATATAAGAAAACTGAATGTAAAATGACACGTTCTAATGGTCTATACAAAGATTATACACACTGATATTAAAAAAATTCAGTTATATTTTGAATGTAGAAAAATGAGAAGTAAAGTGACGTGTGTTGAATTGAGTTTCCTGTTTTTTTCTAAATATTTATTCAGTTGATTTTGGATTGTTAAATGACAAGTTTACTTGCCTAAAGATAATATTATTGAAGGCATTTAAGATTTTACTGCAATTTCATATCATAGGGGCATCTATAGCAAACTTCTGGCCTGCCATCCAACATCTAGGGCTTAATTGACAAAATCTGAAGGTAAGTACTGGGCAATGATGGGCAATAAAATTGGTAGGTATCAGAAAGTTGTCTGACAATTTGATTTCAGTCGCAGAATCAGGATGTATGAGTGGGATGGGATCATCGGTAATTAGTACATAATCCTGCGTTGAGACAAGGACATAAAGAAACTGCCGTATATAGCTTAATATAGTAAAATAAGCCTTCGTCTTGATGAATTGGCAAGGATTAGACAGTCCAAGCAAGCAAGAAAGTTTGACAAGAGGCCAAGTGTTTTCTGCCAAAAGGATGTAATGTATGTAGCACATACATGGACACAGGACATGGATATGACATGATACAGGGCAGCAATTTCTTAAAAAGTATGACACTGGGGACATTGAGATATAACATAGTATCTGCACACATACATATTTTTACATAATACACATCAAACCCCATAGTGATTAGGACATGTTTTATTAAAAATGAAAAGAACAATATGAATATGAAGTTCAACGGCAGAATATTTTCTATCGAGTGACGAAACCAAACAAAAATGATCTAAAATGATTCTGATTGATAGCTAAACTACTTCAGGTGAAGTTCAAGCTTTCATGACTTAGTGCCCACTTGGTTAAGAAGATCATTCTTCAAAACTTTTTTGAAGAGACATGTGGCTCAAAAGCATCCGACACAACCTTTAGACCGTATTTCATGTGGACATGGCTCGAACATATAAATTTTTGCATTTTTAAAGCTGGATACCGATTCGGAGTGTCCAATACGTGTCGGGAAAGAGTTGGATAAATGTCGGTGTCCAACACAGATATGACACCCATTTTGAAAAGTCCGTGCTTTATAGGATGGAATAAGAAGTTCTGAAAAGATGCAAAGCTCAAAATCACACTTGCAGCTTTCAGGGTGGGTGAACAACCATCTAAAAAAGAGTCAACATACAAAAATATCTGGGAACTCAAATCAGAAAGAATAAAAATCACATCTACAGATGGGAAAAAATGAATCATCCGAATTAATGAAGAATAAGAGCAGAAGACAAATAATTAACCTTATGGCAAATGGAAAGGCCGACTCTATGGCCAAACTGAAGAATGCAGAAAACAAAAATTAATAATAGTATAAAATTGTTGACAGTAAGTGACTTGTACCTTGAGAGGAGGATTATCAGGAGCCAATGCCTCGGCAACAAATTGAGGTCCAAGAGCTGAACCTCCAATCCCCACCGATAAAATCTGCGTAAAGCGACCCGCTGGAGATGATGGGGGCTTAATCTGTTCAGCATAAAATGTGAATACAATAAAAAGAATGAGATCATGAATGAAAACGGAGTTTGATATCAATAGTTCACAAGGATATATCTACGCAATGCTCTCATAACCAAATAATAATGTTATTATTTAATTTTATAAATTTTAATAGGAAAAGATGATCCATGCTATACATGGTCATGACTCAGATAACACAAAAAAAGGAAAAACACAAAAACACAATTGCAATGCAAATTTACAACAATCAACTAGGTTAACTAAACATTTCAACTCAATTGATTTGTTTCCTATCACCTAAAACAAGACAGAAAACAAACAACAATAAACTGTTGTCCCAAAATTTCGGCATTGGCTAAATGAATCTTTTTCTTCCATTCAATTCTGTTAACGATCATCTCCATTGTTAAATCAAGTGTTGTCATATCCTTACTGATTGTTTCTATCCAAATTCGTTAAGACCTCCCTTTAGTTCTCACTTCTCACTGCTCCATAAACTATGTTCCCTTCATTTTTTTCCTAAATGATGCACTTATTAGGACCTCTAATAAGTAATAAATTATCGACTAGAACATGGCTTGTTGGATCACAATGCATAGTCGTAGCCTCTTGGGCCATATAACTTTTCCTTTTAGCATCAAGTTCAATAATGTTTTTTAGTATATACTGACACATACTGTACCATGCAGCCATTGAATCAAAATGCCGCCTGAGAAAGCCAAAGCTAATGATTTAAACATTGGGCAAGTGCACCCGAAGTTTTAAAAAAACAACAACAACACTGCAACTGAATTAAGGATCTCAAACCAATCATACAGCTGCATAATGCTACAAATGATTAAACATACTTTTAAAAAGAAAAAAGAGACACCTATCATCTTACTGAGTAATATTTCCTTGATTGATTTCTAAACAACAACCTCTTGTAGATGCATAAGTGATGGCATAGAATACTGAGCAGTTAAAAGGCAAAATATGTAGTTTCCAAACCAGTTCTCGCTTTATTTGAGAACCAATGCTAACCTTCATTCCTCTCCATTATATTCTGAAAATTCTAAAATTTAAATCATATTACCTTCAATACCTTACCACCCAGATTCCGATATTTTTTCAACCTTTTTTGAGCCGAAAATTGAACAAAAAAATGATGAAACAAAGAAGGAATTAAACATCAGCACCTGATGCTAATTAAAAGAGGAGCAAAGGGAAACATATCCAGACATGGCATAACAAACCAGAAACATTAGAGGGTGTGAGGCTTTAGGTACATCCTATAATCAAATTTCGTACTCTTGAACTTTTAGAATTATGCATGCAATGCTTATCTTGTAGATTCTCTCCAGAGTCCAGATGTATTTGCTTATAATTTCAGGAATTTCACCTCGATAAGCTATCTCTGAAACATTCCAACTATCATGTTTCCTTCCTCATTCCATTTCTGTGATATATTTTTTCATGTAACCAAGTTGATAGAACTCAGAATGCTTAAGTTTATGATCATGTTTGTCTTTTGGACTTTGACTTATTCTTGCTTCTCACATCTCATATTTTGAGTTCTCAAGTTATCCTTATGGTTTACATATTTTAAAAAAGAAAATTAGGTACCAGTATAGAAATTAGGAATTTAGAATGAAATAGCCTGCTGAACATAACATTTTATAAAGAAGGAACAAAAAAGAAGAGGGGACAGTGAATAAATAAAACCACAATCTCCCCAATACACCCATGAGTCTTATGCCATATGGAAGTTCTGTTGTACCACCAAGTTGTGTCATGGTATCACCTTGTCTCGAGAAAAAAACGAACGAAACTAGAGTCAACAAACTACAAACTTCTTCTTAGTGGGGGGAGGGAGGCTATGATTTATGTTCAAAGATTCGCTCATTAGATTCTAACATCATCAAATAGCAAACAGCTGCAGCTTCCAATAAACATAGAAAATATTGGCATTAGGCAGGATCTACAAATGGCATAATGTCATGCAACCCCTAAAACTAAATAGACAATGGAATACAAAATAAAGTAAGAGCAATGGGATCCATCACAGTATAATACATACACAGGCAGCTCATGGTCCAAACAAAAGGATGTGGCAAATAGGTTGGTGGGAATATCTTATTATCTTGAAAATATAGCTTCAAAAAACATGTATATTGTAACACTATAACAAATTATATTATGTTTAAATAACGGGAGTTGCTACACGCACATACCGTTTTACTCAGCGCGCACAACCACTATCAACAAGTTTGCCATTCAAAATTTACGCCGCTTCTACCCTCTTTGCACGTAGCGGTTGTGCGCACAGAGCAAAACCACCAACGATTTGTTTTGGGGAAGAAGACGCGCACAACCGTCGATTTGTTCTGGGGGAATTAAGACGCGCACAACACTCTCATCTTAATCTCCATTTTCGTCGTTGTAACGCCCCGGAAGCAGGGGCCGTTACACTCACATTAATTTGCAGGTCATGCATGTGCCAGTGAAGTCAATATACTTTAAACAGGAAATATTTGAGACAGAAATACTCATTTTATTAAACCTTAAAAGGAATTACAATGTCTAGGCAAAAGGGAAACTACTGCTCAACTAAAACAATTGAAAGAAAAACCTACTCGGACTCCTCATACTGTGGAGCCTCCTCTTCAAGTTGTGTATTACCTGATGGATTTGAACCACCATTAATAAAATAGATTGCAAACCGTATTAAACATTTAATTGATTTATTTTACAGGAAGTTAAAAGGTATAGAAGGAACTGTAAAAGAAAAATTACTGACCTGGCATGAATAAGTGGCAACACCTTGGACCGCGGGGTGCTACCCCGGGCCGAGTATAAGGACCAACTGTACCGAGAACTCAGGATCCATAAAGGAAATCCTCCCAGATAGGGGCCATAAGCATGGCTTCAATCGCTCCCGCACCCTCTCAATTAGAAGTTACCACATACACGTGATGTCAAGTGCAGTTGTTCTAATTCTAGGGTGTCAAGTATCTTGTTCATAGTCATGTTTGGGGCAAGGCCAATTATATATGTGTGTCCAATTAACATTATGAGATAGTCATCCATTTATCAAATATGTCCAACAAATTACCAGAAACACTTTAAAGTACATAATTAAATGACGAAAAGTAAATGACGAAAGTAACAAGGAAAAAGGTGAAAAAATATAAAAATGTAATTAGAAAGATAAGGAGAAACTATGAATGAATCAGATTCATGTTGGCACCTTTAGGAGTTGTGATCTACCTGCCTAGAGGGGTTGCTCGGTTCCGGATTTGCTTAAAAGGATACTGATCTAGCTCAAATTCATTGAAAAAAGAGGTACATGTTCCCAGCTATTAAGATAAACTTATACGGGGAACAAAGACTGAATTTTATAAAGGAAAACTGAAACTTGATTTATAAAAGAAAACTGAAACTTCATTTATAAGAAAACTGAAACTGGATTTATAAAAGAAAGCTGAAACTTGATTTATAAGAAAACTGAAACTGGATTTATAAAAGAAAGCTGAAACTTGATTTATAAGGAAGGACTGAAAATTGATTTACAGAAGAAAAACTGAGACTTAATTTATAAAGGGGCTGTGACTTAATATTTAAAGGAGCTCGACTAAATTTTTTAAAATTACTGATCTGAAATTCTAAACAGCTGAAAGTTTTAAATATCTGCAGGTAATACTGGATGTAACGACTGAAAGTATAAACAGATAGCTAGAACTGTAGGCAACCAAGCTTAAATCAGTAAGCGTGTTAAGACTAAAAACAGCACGTAATAAATGGCAATCCAGTGCCATCCACCCCGGTACAACAAATAATTCTACCAATGGTATAACAGCGATAAAAAATTTTATGAATCATCACCTTCACTCTGATAATAAATAATTAGAAGCTTAATAGGGTTCAAAATCTACCTGAAATTGAAGATTGCGAAAGTATAATAAAATATCCGAAGCCAACACAGTGCCAAGGAGAAAAATCGATCCGAAACTCAGAATCTAAATTCGAAAAATTTGGGAGATGGAAAAGTAATTTTCGCCACACCGAAAACCTAGAAAACACTGCAAATAAGAGGAGGAGAGGAGGGCACTTATCGCGCGAAGATCGGAGTCGAAATCGTCGCAATCCTATCACGAGAAAATCCTGCGTCGAAGGATACGATCGGATTTTCGGCATTGCCAAGGTTTCGAGAATGAGTGGGGATGTGAAAATGATAATGGGCTCGACGGAATCGCCGAAGAGTTTCAAAAGGAATCGCCGAATGAATCGACGGAGTTTCAAAAGGAATCGCCGAATGAATCGCCGGAGTTTCAAAAGGAATCGAAAGAAGTTTCAAAACTACGGCTTTCAAAAGGAATCACCAGTTTGAAGTTTGGTTTGTGCCAGCAAGCTCAAACCGCCGGAGCTCACAAATAATCGCAAACGATTTTTTGGACCCATCACAAACGATTATCGATTATCAGCGTGAGCTTTGGTGGTTTAGTGACGCAAACGATTTCGAACAAAAAGCCTACAAAATCAATAATCTCCATATCGCCATCTAAATGGCCACATAATTTCAATCAAAACTGAAAAATTCAAGCCTCTTACAGCTCGATCACTGCATATTCCTAACTGAACTACGAAAATCGAGAAGAAAACAATAGACCGAGATCGAGCTGCTTTACCTTATCAAGGTGAAGAAAGAGCTTCGTTTAATCCTCCAGAGTCCGACGAAATCCAACTCGGCATCAACCACCATCGATGCGCCAAGCTTTCGAAAGGTTGTGCGTGGTGAACAATTTTCAGTGTCAAACTTATTAATAGTTGGAATCCGGTTGTGCACGAGTAAAACTGTACGTGCGCATAGCAACTCCCTTAAATAACAAAAGGGCAAAGTTTCTAAAGGAGAAACAGTTTGATACATGTTTGTACAAATTTTATATTTATTTTCTTGGTTATTCAAACTATTAGTTATGAATATTAAATATTTATTCATTAAGTAGAATTTGAAGAATCCCGCTAATGGTTGATATCAATTGTGATGTTGAGAGATCAAGTATGCAGGAAAACATTAGCACAAACTTCCCAGAAAGTTGCAGTCTATACTATGAACACACATTTAAGAAGGTTCGCTTGCATTTAAGAAAACTAAACAAATTAAAGCGAGCATTGTGGGGGGGGGGGGGGGGGGGGGGGGGGAGAGAGAGAGAGAGAGAGAGAGAGAGAGGTCATCAGCTGATCAAATTATATAGTAAAAATTACCGAAGAGCTACACATAGATAGGCACAGCACTATTTGGCAGACCATAAATCAGAACAAAATTTCGTCCCATTACCAAAATAGGATTAACCTTTACTCAAATTCGGCCCCGATCATGCTCCTGCCGATCAAACTAAAAGTCAACCAACAACAGAAACTCATCCACTTTCAGAAGCAAAACCCTAACCTTTGCACTGACGATTTTATCCGCAAACTCGCAGATCGAATCCAGAGTCGTCTCGATCTGATTCATCAAGAACGAGGAGGGCGCCAACTTCGGGTTCCTGAGCCAGTAGTGGCCCACCATCCTCCCCTCGTCGGGATTCGCGATCGCCCCCTTCTCGAGCTCCCTCATCGCCTCGAACGCCTTCTGCATCTTCGGCTCCATCTCCTCGAAGAACTCATCGCTAAACCCTATCCTGCTCACATCGAGATACAGCCCCAGATCCTTGTGCTGATACAGCCAGTCGACGTATCGGTGCCAGAGATCGATCGGATCTTTCGTGACGACGATGGGTTTGATGCTGCTATTTGCCCGAGCGGTAGAGGAATAAGACGAAGAGAGATCAGCGGGAATATCGCGGGCGATTGATTGTGGAGCACGATGTCGGAGGAGATAGGAAGTTCGGGGTGAGAAGAAGGGTTTTTGCCATTTTTGGTGGGATTTGAGGGCGGAGGAAGTGGGGGAGAAGCCAGAAATGGACGTCATCGGAGAAACAGACAGAGGAGTCAATGGGGCCGGAAAAAATTTGAGGTAGGGAGAGGTTGGGTGGGGTTGGGGTTGGGGTTGGGGGTGGGGTGATGGTGTGTGTGTGTTGGGGGGGGGGGGGGGGGGGGGGGGGTGTGTGTGTGTGTGTGATGTCGTCAGATGGGCAGGTGGGGCACGTGCGAGAGAAGGCGGGAATGGCTGGGATCTGTATTTTACTTTGTCTGTTGTGAGTGTTCGTGAGTTGGGTGGGTGTGGGTGGGTGATGTTGGCATGAGTCCTGTGAGATTGGAGGTGGCAAAGAACGGATGGGAGGCCAATGTCTGCCTTTGGCTATTAATTTTGTTACTAGAAATTATCTGTGCACTGCACTCAGTGCACGGAGCAAAAATAACCCACACAAACACGGCAGCGGTGCATGCACGAAATGCAAAAAACGCGGGTGTGCGTGTCGGCAGCGTCGAGGGTAAAAATGGACCAAACACACAAATTCGCATGCAAAAAGGACCAAAATGCAAAAGTGAAAGAAGATGGGTTTTTTGTGCAATTTAATGGAGGGGGGAGATAATGACTGGAGGGGTTGGCCCATATTCTTCATGGGAGTTGCTATTAGCACATGCCTCATTGCTGAGTTTATAGGCCACTTATTTACAAGTTTGCCATTAAAAATCATTTGATGAGTTCACATGCCACTTATTTACAAATTTGCCATTGTCATTATTTTCCAACGTGCGAGCAATGGAAGGGGATGGCGACATCCACACGCGCATCCTCGTCGTCGACATCGGGGGCGTGTCCACAGAGTTCGTCATATGGCTCAAAGGCGATGTCTTTTTCTCTGTTTCCCTCGACCTCGGCCACGGCACCCTCACCAAATCCTTCGTCAGAGACAATAATGCTTGGATCGTCGGATTCAAAATCAAAAAATTTACTGAATTCACTAATCATCCAAGTGCAATTCGCCAAAAGGAAAACAAAAATTGCTGATCATTGACCACTGATCATCCAAGTGCAATTCACTGATCATCCTAAAGGAAAACAAAAATTTACTGAATTCACTGATCATTCAAAATCATAATACCATCCCATTGCTGAACTCAAAATCTAAAAATTTACCTGACGAGAATGTTGGATCGTCGAATGACCGGATTGCACGCGCGAACACCCGTCGGAGAGGATAGGAACTGATTGCGATTTAGGCAAGAAGAGACGGGCGAGATGCGTTTAGGGGTTTTTAATGGCAAATTTGTAAATAAGCGGTCTGTGAAGTCAGTGAATTGGCGCTTGGATTTTTAATGGCAAACCTGTAAATAAGTGGTCTGTGAACTCAGCAATAAGGTCTGTGCTAATAGCAACTCACATTCCTTATTTCGTCTTAAGTCATGTAGACAACGATTATTTTGGGCTGGCCAACAATCCGGCCCGGTACAGCCTGACTGATGGGACCCATCATTGGGACCTCCTGACCCAGATCAAGAGGTTAGCCCAGTATATCATCTGCTCAACTCAAAACATCAATGCAGGACGACCTCACTCCCCGAGGCGGCCTCCTTACACTCAAGTCCCGAGCACATGCTTGCTCAGCCAACTCAACCCACTCCACGAGGCACAATCTCAGATGGTTGATCCGCACCATCTCCAGGTCGTTATCAACGGACCGGTCCAAAACATCCGTGTCAACCAGTTCCATCAGGGGACGTGCGTTCCCTTTTTGCCATGAGGCGGGTGGTCAGCTTTATCAGGGGAACGGCTACGACTGGCACGGCCAAAATTCTAGTAATCCCACCTGTAACCCCTATTACAGCAGGCAAATCTGTTACAAAAGAGAATGTGGGACCATCTGACATAGTAGAACCGTCCCCCAACCCTATAAATAGATAGGAAACCCCCCTCTATCAGGTACGCTTAATTTCCCTGACTCAAACCATAACATCTACATCTCTTTTTCCATCTAAACCCCCTAATGGCGGCTACCTCTAGCCGACACATCCTCCTACCCCTGATTGAAACTAACTCAAGTATTGAAGGCGAAACGAATGGCCACCACCCTCCGGTTCTGCTAACGGTGTTTTCTATCGGTTTCAAGCGGCAGCGAAGAATCTTCCCCCTTAACCCAGCGAAACCAGCATGTTATGTCGTGCTTCTCCCTCTACTCGGGAGCGAGAAGCGAACAGATCCACGGTGTGCTTAAGACAAGGAATGCGTACTTTTCTGTGGAAATACATAGCGAGAGATACGTACACAAGTGCTCACAGGTCTTATCTCTCACTATGCCAAGCCATTTATCTTGGTAATTAAGCTTAGCCTTCACTAGTTGAACAACCCCATGTTTCATGTTAGCTTGGTTTTTAATGGTGGTGGTCTTACCCCCAACCGTCACCTAACTTCAATTACATGAAACCATGTGGATGAAAAAAATAATATTTCACCCACTCCCTCAGATCCAACCACACATAGCCAACCATCATTCTGTCGCTTTTTGGAGCATTTACCTTTGAGTGGCAACACAACAGAATGCTTTCGAGAGAACCAAGCATCAAATTCTTTGCCCAACTGACGTGAAGATTCCATCTGGCAGCTCCTCTTATTCTTCCTCAATTCTGTTCCACACGCGTGATGCCAGCTTTATTGATCGACTACACTCCACATGGAGCTCGGTTTTCACGTGCCCAACGCACATGCAAAAGCATAATACCATGTACTCAATTTCGAAACGAGAGTAATGATTTTCTTAAACTTTTTTTATTCATCGGAATCAGGAAACATGGTTCGTGAAACACGGATACATCCGTCCCTGATGCTTAACTCCGAACAAGGAGAAGTTAGGGTATCCAACGGAGCCCTAAAACAGGAAAATACCCCTCCCCCCAAAATCCCCCACCCAATGCATGATTTTGGGCAATTAAATTAGTTTTTTAATGATGTAGCACAGTGGCGGACCCACGTTGGAAGTTGCCTCCCCCAAAATAAAATAAAATAAAATAAAATAATAAAATAAAAAAAATAAAAATAAAAATAAAGTTATATACCTATATACATGGCAGCAGACCGATATCGAAGTTTAAGTAAATAAAATTCCTCACTAACAACAAAGTTTTTACTTTGTCTTGGTGGTTGTGCATCTCCTTGTCCTCACTAACAACAAAGTTTTTACTTTGTCTTGGTGGTTGTGCATCTCCTTGTCCTCACTAACAACAAAGTTTTTACTTTGTCTTGGTGGTTGTGCATCTCCTTGTCCTCACTAACAACAAAGTTTTTACTTTGTCTTGGTGGTTGTGCATCTCCTTCCCGCTTGTAAGGGTCATGAGTTCGATTCCGGGGGGTGACATTTATGTTTTTAGATTAGAATAAGTGTTATTGTCTAGTAAACTTTTAGATTTTTATATAAAAAACATTAAAATTTATCCACAAAATTTTTAGATTTTCGTTTGAATAAGGGTTATTGTCTAGTAAACTTTTAGATTTTTATATAAAATAACATTAAAATTTAACAACAAACTTTTTAGATTTTCGTTTGAAGCTATGCCCTTTTTTCTTCATGTTTTTAATTATTGCATGGCGGAGTCGGCATCTAATAGAGAAAAGAAAAATGGCCAAAAAAAAAAATTCTTCATGTTTTTTCTTCTTGTAACGCTCCCCCCCCCCCTCGTCATCGAGTCCTGGTTCCGCCCCTGATGTAGCCGTTGGGATTTTTGGAAAAATTTGAAGGGGATATTTTTTTAAAAAAGAAAGTAGTTGTTAGAAGCCGTTGGGGCCTTGAAATTCTATAAATACGAGACAAATTTCACTTGTATTTTCACACACACCCTTCCTTGTTTATCTCTTTAAATATCTACTATATTCTTTATAAACAGTTTTTCCTTGGATGCAAATCAAACCCTTTTCTACTAATCTATGTTAAGTTCTTCAAATTCTCCTCCATTCACAAATGATCCACCACAATCGACTCCTGAAAACAGTCCATTTATTCAACAAAATCAAAGTTTCGCATACAATCCATTCAACAAAATCACCACCCCACATGTTGGGAAAGGCGCACCGCTGGGTGTGAAGCGCATTGGGGGGGGTGGGTGGGTGGATTTTGGCCAAAATCCAACACACACACACACACACACAAGAAAAAGAAAAAATTTGGTAAAAGCCTCTGCTGGGACTGTCCTAGAGTAGTGAGAATCGAACTCGGGACTCCATCAAGACGGCCGGATGATTCAACCACTAGGCTGGGCACGGAAGCTTGAGTAATGATTTTTGGTGTTCATCTGCGTCAGAGAATTAAGAACACGACAGATAGGATAGGAATGAATTTTCGCTATATTTTTTTGAAACATTTTGAAACAATACAAGGAAAGAAAAGGATATCATCAATGCTGTGATAATATTTCCTTATAATCAACTAAGGGCATGTTCTTTTGCAGGAATAGAAAAAATGGAATAGGGGAAAGTTTGTATTCCAAGGAGAGAGAAAATGGAGTTTTGTGTTCTTTTGGATGGAATAGAGTATGGAAAGTAGGGGTTGGAATAGAAAGTGGGGTCCACATTCTATTCTTGTGTTCTTTTGGAATTGGAGAGTTGGAATGCAAAAGTGGAAAGGGGATGAATTAGAGGGGAGAGATAGAGAGAGATTAGAGAGTGGGGCCCACCATTCCAAGGATTCCATTGTATTCCAAGAAAAAAGCTTGGAATACAAAAGTGCTCATCATTACCAAATTGGAATAGCCACGTAGGATTCTATTCCACGCCCAAAAGAACAACCGCTTGGAATACAAACTTGGAATAGGGTGAATAGTGCATGAATAGTGCCCATATTCCCATTCCAGCCTCTATTCTTGGCAAAAGAACAGGCCCTAAGATAAAAAGTGGGAAGTGCCAATGAACTTTCAATTAAACCCTATAAATAGGTGGAAGCTTTTTTCCGCCCAATTTCTTGACATATTGTTTACTTCCAGATTCATACGAGAACCAGTTAGCATTGCAGTTATCATTGCGGAGACTAGTGTGAAACCTCTGACTGTCACATATGTCAGCGTCTAAAAGTCCATTTTTTTCAAATTAATTCGGAAAATCGGAACCGTTCATTTTGTTCTTCGTATTCTAAAACTCCAAAACAACAACTATCGGATGAGCCCAATAGTCTTTGCACATTTATCAATCAGTCACAAAAAGTTCTATCGTGCAAACATGTTAAATTTGTAACGTGTGGATGAATGAGCAAAACATGTTAGTTTCACCCGACATAGATTGGGGTATTATAACATGAAGATCAAAATGAACAGTTTCGCCATTTCGAAGAAATTATTCATGACGGACCTTTTGAGCCGCATACATGACTTTGCCCGGTATGTCATCTATTTCCCTTTATTCTCTATCATTGAATTATAATTCACATGCATATAGAATAATAGTCAAACCAACAACTTCATTATGTCACATGTTATAAATTACAGTTGCCATTATGTCACATTTGTCATAAATTCACATATATGATATATCCAATGTCAACTTATCATCTATAATCTCGTCAAATTTTCTAAAACACTATGAAAAGAATGAAAACAACTTGCTTTAGTTATCAATTAAGAGGAGATTCAATTGGCGTAACAATGGATATTTTTCTCTTTTTTCCTCAATTTCAATCATATACCAAAGAGAAATAAATATAGAGACACTAAGGGCCTGTTCCACTCGGGTTTCTTTTGGGTTCTATCGTGTGAGAAACCTCTGACCCGCACTGTTCCCCGGTCATTTCTTGGTTTCTTTGGCGAAAAAACCCTAGGGTTTTCTCGGGCGTGTTCCTGCGCCGCTGCTCCTCGCCGCTGCTCCTCGCCCCTCCCCGCTGCTCCTCTCTCCTATGTGGCACCCCCAGCTGCCCATCTTGAAATCTCCGGGTTTCACGGCGATTTCGCCATATTTCTGAGGAAAGCGGGCCCCACCCGCTGTGCTCACCCCTCATCGCTCCTTCTTCCCGCGGTTTGCAGTTGGGGGAGGTGGTGAAGGGAGGCCGACGGTTTCGACTGCTCCATCTGTTGGTTTTGGTCGGAGGTGAAGGGGGTGTGCCGAGCGTAGTCGGATTTCCAAAGCTCTGAGCAGAACCCTAGCTTCGATTCTGGCCCATCTTCCTCGCTGGGGGCTGCGCCAACTCCTGTGTTCCGTGATTGGCTGCGGGGGTCTGGAATCTCAGGCCATCTGCCTTGTCGGTGAGCTTTACCCTAGGCTTACAGCGATATAAGCGCGGAGGTATATTTTCTGCAACTCAAAATTAATTTTTGCAGACATTTGATCATTCCATTTGTGTCTATATGGGATGAAATTTGCTGGATGGGTTTTATTCCCTTGGTACCTTGCTGGTGGTTTGTTTGGAAGGAAAGGGTTTCAAATTTGGGACCCCAAGGGCATAGCAGGATATTATTCTGAAAATAATATTATTAGCTTGCATGATATCTTTGTATGATGATTTATATGTCTAAAGAATGCAAAGAATTGTGCTATCTAAAAAACCCCAATGATGATAAAAAAAGTCGGGACGGATGAAATTCGCACACGGTGGATGGCTACCTACGACTGTTCCCTTGAAGCCCCAGTTAGAATCGTGCCATGGCTGATCCCCATTACCCCGAGAGTTTATGATGTTATTTGTGTTAAGTATTAAATATAAATTATTAATTTATCAATGAGTTTATGATGTGGTTTTATGGTTGTTTATTTTGGCTCATGATCTCAGATGTTTGGGGCCTTGCTGCTTCAGTTTTTGGTCATGGTATCAGATTTATGTTGCATTACTCCATGATGGTTTTTGTGCTTATGGGGTTGGTAATTATGGTTAGTGTTATAAGATTTTTGGGGCATTGCTAGAGGAAGCAAAATTGTGCATAAGTTGTGGTAAATTTTGGAAAATGGAATCAGATTTTTGAGTATTTGCTTCTGCATTTTTTGGTACATGTATCAGAGATTTGGTGCATTGGGATTATTTTGGAATTATGTTAAGTTAGGATAATGGAATCAGAATTTTTTGGCTTTGCTCCAGTTTGTAATTTGTTGTATAAGGGGGTCATTCCTCCAGGATACAATATGTGTTTATGTGTGTGGTAATTTTGGTTAATTGACTAAGATTTATGGGGCTTTTCTCCATTATGCAGTTTGTGTATATAATGATGTTAATTTTGGGTCATGTTTTCAGAATTTTGGTTCCTTGCTCCAGTTAGGTTTTCATGTTTCTGGGGATGTTTACTTTGGGTCATGTGTTCAGATTTATGGGTCATTCCCTCAGGCTGCAATATGTGATTATGTGTTTGTTCATTTTGTGAAGCTGACTCAACTTTTTTGGTCATTTATCCTTTATGCATTTTGTGTATATAGTGGTGTTAATTTTGGAAAATGTGAGAAGTATTTTGGGACATGGCTCCATGAATGTTTTAATGTTTTTGTGGATGTTAAATTTGGGTAATGTATTCAGATTTCTGGGTCATTCCTCCAGGATACAATTTGTGTTTATGTGTGTGGTAATTTTGGTTCAATGACTCAGATTTATGGGGCTTTTCTCCATTATGCAGTTTGTGTATATAATGTTGATAATTTTGGGTCATGTTTTCAGAATTTTGTTTCCTTGCTCCAGTTAGGTTTTCATGTTTCTGGGGATGTTTACTTTGGGTCATGTGTTTAGATTTATGGGTCATTCCCTCAGGCTGCAATATCTGATTATGTGTTTGTGCATTTTGTGAAGCTGACTCAACTTTTTTGGTCATTTATCCTTTATGCATTTTGTGTATATAGTGGTGTTAATTTTGGAAAATGTGAGAAGTATTTTGGGACATGGCTCCATGAATGTTTTAATGTTTTTGTGGATGTTAAATTTGGGTAATGTATTCAGATTTCTGGGTCATTCCTCCAGGATACAATTTGTGTTTATGTGTGTGGTAATTTTGGTTCAATGACTCAGATTTATGGGGCTTTTCTCCATTATGCAGTTTGTGTATATAATGTTGATAATTTTGGGTCATGTTTTCAGAATTTTGTTTCCTTGCTCCAGTTAGGTTTTCATGTTTCTGGGGATGTTTACTTTGGGTCATGTGTTCAGATTTATGGGTCATTCCCTCAGGCTGCAATATCTGATTATGTGTTTGTGCATTTTGTGAAGCTGACTCAACTTTTTTGGTCATTTATCCTTTATGCATTTTGTGTATATAGTGGTGTTAATTTTGGAAAATGTGAGAAGTATTTTGGGACATGGCTCCATGAATGTTTTAATGTTTTTGTGGATGTTAAATTTGGGTAATGTATTCAGATTTCTGGGTCATTCCTCCAGGATTCAATTTGTGTTTATGTGTGGGGTAATTTTGGTTCAATGATCCCATTTTTTGTGGGAAAAAAACAGAAGCAACCCCAATGGAACAGGCCCTTAGTGTTTTGTGCTGTGTATCTGATTTTTGGGGTTTTATGGATACGTGTTTGAAATTTTTTTTTTTGTTTCTTTTGGGGATCAGTGTTGCAGATTTTGTGGATTTTATGGGGTGACACTGCAGGAGCAATCGTACTTAGCAACCGCGTGTGTGACTATGAATACACAAAAATTCTGAGGGCTAGTGATTTGGATATGCACAATTTTATAACATGTGTTTTACTCATGTGTATTATGTTACGTATATAAATAACATTAAATATATGTGTTATTAAATTAAGGG
The DNA here is from genome assembly GCA_030789695.1 of Scilla litardierei. Taxonomy (NCBI): domain Eukaryota; kingdom Viridiplantae; phylum Streptophyta; class Magnoliopsida; order Asparagales; family Asparagaceae; genus Scilla; species Scilla litardierei. The sequence continues at coordinate 180,681,516 of CM061140.1, read as the reverse complement.
TGACATGGATACACAAGGAGACCATTCGGCATGTGAGTTATGTATCGCTGCTGCGGCTGCAGTTTCGTATGCCGTAGTAGCCATACAACTTTACGTAAATGCTAGGGCTGAACCTATACCAAGAGAGCCCTCTGCTATGCGGGATCTGCATAGAAAATCCCACATGCGGAGAATTCTGTGGGGGTCTGATAGTAGCTGTTTGGACTACTTGCGGATGCGAAGACATGCTTTCATGAATCTTGCAGCAATAATGCGTCAGCGCGATCTTCTCAGGGACACTATACAGGTATCCATCGAGGAGCAGTTGGCAATGTTCCTGCATATTGTAGGTCACAAGTCCAAGAATAGGGTCATGCAAGTGGACTTTATTAGGGGAGGGGGGACAGTCAGCAGGTATTTTAACAAAGTTATGGGGGCAGTGTGTTCAATTCGGGATATGTACATGAAGCAAGCTGCTAATGAGACGCCACAAGAGATAGTCAATAACCCCAATTGGTTTCCATTTTTCAAGGTATGTTTCCTTACCTGTATATGTCTCAGGCTAATAAGTATCGGCGGGATGATTGATAATAGGTCTCATTGATTACGTTGTAGGACTGCATTGGTCTCATTGATGGGACTCACATAGATGCCATGCTCCCAGCAAGTCTCGTATCCCGCTTTAGAGGTCGTAAAGGGATTACACAAAATGTGCTCGCAGCTGTTACTCCAAATAAAAGATTCACATACGTACTGGCCGGGTGGGAAGGATCCGCAAATGATTTTACGGTCCTGAAAGATGCATTGTCTAAACCACCCCCCCTGGGGCTGCGAGTGTATGAAGGTAATAGGCATATATTTACATTAACAAACTAAGTACTCCTCTCATAGATCGTTGGGTCATTAATTGGGTTATGTTTTCGAATGCAGGTAAATATTACCTTTGCGATGCTGGGTATACAACAATGCCAGGGTTCATTTCTCCATACCGGGGCGTTAGATACCATTTGAAGGACCATACTGATAGGGTTCCTAGAAACCGAAGAGAGCTGTTCAACCTACGCCATTCGACCTTACGATCAAAGATCGAGTCGACATTTGGTATCCTAAAGAACAAGTTTAAAATAATGACAGCCAAGCCTCACTACACATTCAAACGTCAGGTCGAAATCGTACTTGCTTGCAGTGTTTTGCATAATTACATCCAAATAGAAGATCCACATGACCCCCATCTAACTGAAGATGGAGATGGGGTTGAGGAGGCTGTAGAGGGTATCGATGAGCTTGATGATGATGTTATGGATCTGTCCCAACAGGTGCCCGTTCGTGAACAAACCGAACAACGTGATCAGTGGAAAATGCGTAGGGAACAGATAGCTTGGGATATGTGGGTGGACTTCTGTAACAAAAATAATAACGGGGACACTATTGAGCATGGGCTGTGAGGGGGTCGGCGTATATTATTGCCTCCTATGACTGAACATTGTATTCCTTGTATCAGACATATTGCAGTAGTATTGCTATGTTGCTTTTCCCAAATAATTACCTGCCTTTGTTTAGGAACTATGTGCTTGACACTTATGCAATTTTATAGTCGAATGCAGTATATGTTCATGTTATGGGTAGGTTGGATGTTTATAGCCTCAACGTTGCATTATCAATTTAATTTGAATGATGTTGTAGGGATGGAAGGCTCGTCAAACGCTGGTAAGGGGGGTGACCCAAACCGGCCTGGGAGTGATCCGATGCTACCCAGCTATGAAAATGGTTATGGTACACAATGGGTAGAAGCTGACAGAATGGTTGATCCCATTGTCAACCGACCTATTCCCAAGAGGATGCAAACGGTGCCCTATCACATGCATGGCTTCCAAGCAGGCGGGCTTGTGTACCCATCAGGTGGGCACGGAATGGGATATCCACAATATCCAAATTTCAACATTCCTATGCAAATGCCAATGCAGATGCCATCGCAGCCTGGAATGGGGTTTATGAATATGCTGCAAGGGGGAGAGCCAGCATCGTACAGAAGCCCCGCTTCCCCACCTGCATTCGCTATGGCTACGCCACCTAGTGGCAATGAACGAACCCCCGGCAGTGACTCTTCTAGGAAGTCGAGCCGACGTAGCGAAGATGCAGATGGGTCAGTTTCCAGCCCCCGAAAGAAGTCGAAGCAGCCCTCATCTTCAACACAACAGAACAAACTTTGGACGAATGCTTACGATGAAACCCTCATTCCATTCCTTGCGGAGCTTGCACGGCAGGGGTATAAAGCGGATAAGTCTTTCAAAAATACAGCCTTCACTGCCGCCGCCGCGGAAATAAATAACACCCATGGGACTTCCTTCTCAAGTGTTAATGTGAAGAATCACATGAAATCGTTGAGGAGACGTCTCAAAGACGTTCAGGAGTGCATGGTCCTAAGCGGAGCCGGATGGGATGCGGACAATAATGTCATTACGCTTGATCCCGAGACGTATGATACATGGGCGTCGGTAATTACTTCTACCTTTTACATATGCTATGTGATACTACATTAAATATAGCTTTGCATGCCCGTTATCATATTTGATATTGTAATTGTTCAGGCTAACCATCGGCTGCGGGCGTATGTGAACCATCCACTACCATGGTATGACGATCTTGTTATCGTCATTGGTGATGACGCTGCGAAGGGGGATCTTGCAATTGGTGTTTTTGAAAGGTTTGGTGGAGAGTTTCATGAAGGCGGAGGCGAGGGAGAGCCCGTAAGTAACGAGCCAAGTCATATAGATTCACCACCACACAATTTCACGGAAGAAATTCCAACCCAAGCTAGCACCGGGCCTGCTACTCAGGGAGGGCCAAGTCAGTCAAACCCACAAGCGATGGGTAAAAAGAAACACCGCAGACGGGGCATGGTTCAAGATCCCGACATCATGCGAGAATTATCAGAAAACATGAAAGAGGTCGCGGATGCTATAAGGTCCGCACACTCACATGAGTCACATTGGACCAAACCGCTTGCCAAGCTTGTCTACGAGTTTACCGAGTATCCCCCGGGGATATTGTTAAAGGTCTTTAAGGCACTGCGCAACGATGAGATGGAAGCAAGAAGCTTTTTGGCCTTGCCTCATGATGCTCGGAAAATGATGATAGAAGATATAGTTGCGGGGTTTGATTTGGACTAGGAGGCTAGCAGGTTGGGATGGGAAGATGTTTGAGCGGGGGCGATGTTATGTTGGGGGAGATTTGGAAGAGGGATGGAGAAGTATTCAAAATGTGTTAACATACTTTTGGTGCATGGCTTCCTGTTATTGTTTTTGTGGCAATGCTACTTGTGGTAGTATGTTCTGATGGGGGGTGTTGGGTTATGGGTCACTGTATCATTTTGTGTTAATGGGGTCGTTACATTTGGATCATGGACTCAGGGTTATGTGGAATTGCTCCAGATTGCATTCTGGGTTTATGGGTTAAATTTGGTGCATGTTAAGGGTCAATGCTGCGGTGTGCATTTTGTGTATATGGGGTTGTTAAATTTGGGCCATGTTTACATATTTTTGTGGCATTATGTTTTTGGGCCATGTTTACATATTTTTGTGCATATGTTAAATTTGTGCATTTTGTGGCTTATGTTTACATATTTTTTGGGCCATGCTGCAGTGTGCAATTTGTGGCATTATATTTTTGTGTTTGGGTTGATAATTTTGTGTTTGGGTTTGGGTTGATAATTTATGTGACATTTCTCCATGTATCCCATTTTGTGTTTGGGTTGATAATTTTGGGCTCAGGTTCTCAGATTTTGTGGACATTGCTCCTCTTTGCATTTTGTGTATATGGGGTGGTTTCCTTTGGGTCATGTTCCCAGATTTTTGTGTCATTTCTCCAAGTATCACATTTTTTGTTTGGGTTGATAATTTTGGGCTCAGGTTCTCAGATTATGTGGACATTGCTCCTCTTTGCATTGTGTGTTCATGGGGTTGTTTCCTTTGGGTCATGTTCCCAGATTTATGTGGCATTTCTCCATGTAAGCAATTTTGTGTTTGGGCTGATAATGTTGGGCTCAGGTTCTCAGATTTTGTGGACATTGCTCCTGTTTGCATTTTGTGTATATGGGGTTGTTTCCTTTGGGTCATGTTCCCAGATTTATGTGGCATTTCTCCATGTATGCAATTTTGTGTTTGGGATGATAATTTTGGGCTCAGGTTCTCAGATTTTGTGGACATTGCTCCTCTTTGCATTTTGTGTATATGGGGTGGTTTCCTTTGGGTCATGTTCCCAGATTTTTGTGGCATTTCTCCAAGTAGCACATTTTTTGTTTGGGTTGATAATTTTGGGCTCAGGTTCTCAGATTATGTGGACATTGCTCCTCTTTGCATTTTGTGTTCATGGGGTTGTTTCCTTTGGGTCATGTTCCCAGATTTTTGTGTCATTTCTCCAAGTATCACATTTTTTGTTTGGGTTGATAATTTTGGGCTCAGGTTCTCAGATTATGTGGACATTGCTCCTCTTTGCATTGTGTGTTCATGGGGTTGTTTCCTTTGGGTCATGTTCCCAGATTTTTGTGGCATTTAGATTTTTGTGGCATTTCTCCATGTATGCAATTTTGTGTTTGGGATGATAATGTTGGGCTCAGGTTCTCAGATTATGTGGACATTGCTCCTCTTTGCATTTTGTGTTCATGGGGTTGTTTCCTTTGGGTCATGTTCCCAGATTTTTGTGTCATTTCTCCAAGTATCACATTTTTTGTTTGGGTTGATAATTTTGGGCTCAGGTTCTCAGATTATGTGGACATTGCTCCTCTTTGCATTGTGTGTTCATGGGGTTGTTTCCTTTGGGTCATGTTCCCAGATTTTTGTGGCATTTCTCCATGTATGCAATTTTGTGTTTGGGATGATAATGTTGGGCTCAGGTTCTCAGATTATGTGGACATTGCTCCTCTTTGCATTTTGTGTTCTTGGGGTTGTTTCCTTTGTGTCATGTTCCCAGATTTTTGTGGCATTTCTCCATGTATCCATTTTTTTTGGGTTGATAATTGTTGGCTCATGTTCTCAGATTTTGTGGACATTGCTCCTGTTTGCATTTTGTGTATATGGGGTTGTTTCCTTTGGGTCATGTTCCCAGATTTTTGTGGCATTTCTCCATGTATCACATTTTTTGTTTGGGTTGATAATTTTGGGCTCAGGTTCTCAGATTATGTGGACATTGCTCCTCTTTGCATTTTGTGTTCATGGGGTTGTTTCCTTTGTGTCATGTTCCCAGATTTTTGTGGCATTTCTCCATGTATCCCAATTTTTTTGGGTTGACAATTGTTGGCTCATGTTCTCAGATTTTGTGGACATTGCCCCTGTTTGCATTTTGTGTATATGGGGTTGTTTCCTTTGGGTCATGTTCCCAGATTTTTGTGGCATTTCTCCATGTATCACATTATGTGTTTGGGTTGATAATGTTGGGCTCATGTTCAGCCTGCAGGTACTTATTTTTTGCTTCATGTTTCTGGGGATTTTTGTGACATTTCTCCAAGCCTCCAGTAACTTGGATAGTGCCATTTCTCCAAGCCTCCATGACACCTATAGCCCAATGATGATGCTGCTTATTTGATCCCTATGTCCCTCGGTTATGCATAAATAGTTGGTATTAGGCTGGATGGTTCCATTAATCCCCATTGAGGTATATTAGTGAGATACTTTGAAAATCAAATGAAAATATACGGACGGTATGCATCGGTATATGAGATGAGCGGATGTTAACTGAGGGGTTAATATGTGATGGAGCAACTTCCTATTACCAACTATTTATCATGATATAATTAATTTCTTTCTGAGGGCTTATGTATGTTTTGCATACAACCAGCAATCTGGAGCAATGCCACAAAAATCTGGGAACATGACCCAAAATTAACAACCCCATACACACATAATGCAACCTGGAGCTATGACCCAAAAACCAACTTCTGCCCGATGATGATGAACAATAAATGCGAAAATTGACCCTCGGAAAATAAGATATAGGGGTATTTGGCTGGAAGGTTCATTTATCATGAGCAACCGTCATATACCTTCTGCTGTTCATGCTACAAAACATGTTTACCTGAGGGCACAAGTCAAATATTTTTTATTTGACTTGGGTATGGACCAAGTTGGTATGGTGCAATTTCCTTGTGGGGATTGTTTGGTTTTCGCAAATGTTAAATTTTTTTCATTTTATTTCTGGGTTTTTATGGTTTTATATGTTTATGAAACTGGTTTCTTCTTTTGTATGTTTCAATTTGTGGTGTCGCTGATTGATGCACTGCTGTAGGTAGCATTGATCCTTAAATTTTTTTTCATTCTTTATTTGTATATATGTTGCATGCCTCCGTTGTCAATCTTTATTTCATGCAAGGTACAAATGAGCACCGGTTCCAGCCAGTCTGTTATTTCCAGACCCAGACTTCCTACAGGGTCGCTGTTGGCTCCAGATGATGATGACAGCAGGTTTTGCCATTGTCGGATACGGGTTCCCAGGAAGACTTCATGGACCACAAATAATCCTGGTCGTCGCTTTTGGAGCTGTCCTGTGCGAGGGAGTAATAAATGCAACTACTATGAATGGAAGGATCCGGCTCACTCAGAGTGGTCCACTTATGTGATACTACAATTGCTTGATGAGCTTGCAAGAAGCCCGACCCATGCATCCTCTTCCACATCGGTATCTGATAGGCGGCTTTTGGAGATTGAGGGGCGGTTGGCTAGGAAAATGGACAACATTCTCGCCGAATACAATTGGATCAAGTTGGTTTTGTATGCGATCTTAGCCTTTCTGCTTTTTTTGATAATGTTGTTTATTATCGCCCTTAAAATGTAAACATTTATTTCTGTATGTTGGGCTAGTCAGATGATACTTCGCATATGTATATTATAAGTGGTTTTGTAAATATTGGCTATTTTGGAATGTGGTTTTCGTTTGTTCTAGCTGATATGAGCTTATGGGGGGGCATTTAAAAATCACCAACATGTTTTGATGCCAGGTCAATAAATTGTTTTTTATTTCTGTTGGTTGCGTTGCTTGTCGTGCTTCCGCTTCTACTTATTCGGCCTTATTCATTTAAATATTCATTATATAATTCGGGTTTTTAAAATTTATTTCCGTAAATTGTCCCCAAATATTTTATTTAATATTAATTTATTTCATATTTACTACTTATTTAATTATTATTTAATTAACAGTTGGGTTTTCACAATTTTTAAGCACTGGAATTCGGTTGGGGGTAATCTCACCTCAAATAACCATAACCAACTTTCTCACTTTCATCAACCAACTTTCCCAATACACATATAACCAAAGAAACACACTACTTTACTATGGGCCCCACATACAAAACTCCTCTCCACTTTCCAACCCAAAGCAACCAAAAGAAACCAAAAGAAACACACTACTTCTCTTCTCTCTCTTCACTCATTTCTCCTAGGATTTACTATTCCCTACAGTAAATCCTCCATCCAAAGAAACCCAATGGAACAGGCCCTAACAAGCTAGTATTATCGTCATCATCGTCATCATTCGTTATTCCAATCCGTTGCTCGATCTTTACACCGTAATTCAATTCGATTCAACTTCAGAAGTCTTTGAGCAGTTTCCTGACTTGCTCGAGGGTGACGAAGAGAACGACGGTGAACGGCCCCTGCCTCGACACCGTCGGAATGAACCCCTTGTAGAGCGCCGTCAGTCCCTCCGACCTCACCGTCTTCACCGCGCAGTCCAGCGCCCCGTCGTACGGCGGCCTCATCCCCTCCCCGACCTTCATGTTCATAACCCGCGTCTTCACCACGTCCACCGGGTTCGACGCCACCGCGGCCACGATCCCCGCCGCGAAGCTCGCCGTCACGTGGGTCCCGATCCCGTCTCCCATCGCCCCGCTGCCGATGATCCCTTCCTTCGCCTGGTCGTACGTCGCCAGCTGGCTCGCCGTCACTATCATCGCCCTGTTCACCGTTAATGAAGATCCCCTCCACAGGCTCCCGATCCCCTCGCCCTTGGTCATCCTCCGGATGGCGTCCACCACGCTCTTGTAGTTCCTCCGCTCGGCCGGGGGAAGCCGGCCATCGGCCTGCATCCTCACCATGGCCACGTCGGCCGGGTTCCCGACGGCCGCGCCGATGCCGCCGGCGATGAGGCCGGCGGCTATCTTGCGGTGGAGGGGGAGGGAGCCGCCGTCGCCGGACCAGCGGGTCTTCAGCATGTCGTAGAGACCCATTCGGGTGGTCGAGTAGAGGGTCTGACGGAGGACGGTGGCAGATACGCCGGAGAAGAGGGCAGCCGGGCCCTCGGAGCGGAGGATCTGGGCCCCGATAGCTATCGGGCCGGGCCGCGGTAGAGGAGGAGGAGACGGTATTGAAGGGTGATGGATGGTAATTGAACCAGCAGAGGGATTAGAGAAAGCGAAGGCAGGGCGGAGATTAGAGAGATGAGGAGATGGGGCTAGGGTTTCGCCCTGCAGCTGCATTCGGACCTTTATGAGATCCAGGGGATGGGTCGAGCAGCCGGCCACGATCGAGGCGATTCCACCCTCGACAAATCCTTTCACCCCCATTATATCTACTTGCGCAAAGGAACAACGGGGGATGGTTTCGAATTGTAAAACGAGAATGCTGAGTTAGTAATGCTAATTTTGGTAATTACCAGTTGGGGTTGGAGTTCATCTCACTGGAGACCAGCAGATGCGAGTGGAGGGAAAAGGCTATGGAAGACGAGTGTGGAACGCTGGGCCTCTGAGACATGCAATGCTGGGCGGCTACAATATTTTTTCTAGTAAAAAAAAAATTAGGGTTTCAATGGTGAATTGAGGAACATAGCGAGAGGATGCTGGTATTTATAGATCCCAACAAGAGAATAGGAAAGAGGGAAGAAATAGGGAAAAGGCTGTTGAAAACGCGGGGTGAAGAATTAAAGAGCCTAGAACGAATACTAGAGTAGAATTGGTTCGATTCCTAGACTTTGTTGTATTGGATGCCCTAATTCGTATCCAGAAGGGATACATTAATTAGGGTTCCGAATCTTAGAAGCGGAGGGAGCTTGTTCGACCGGCCGATGGGTTTCTTTTTTGGGCCGGCATCTCATTCTCGTGGCCCCACGCGCCCAGGACCCGACTCGCTGGCTCGGGTCTGGCACCCCAGTGACCCCACCTCTTCGTTCCTGAAATCTCGGTTGGTGGAGACCTTTTCCTGCTTTGCACGTTCCAACCTTTTTTGCTCTGTTCACCGCGCTTAATTTTTAATTGAGAACGACTCCCTACGCTAGTGACTTTGGTGTAGGGAGGGGACTTTTTTCCTTAAAAAGGAAAGCAAATGAAAAGGAGTGTGTATGATTTGATTTTTACTTTGATTGTTTTTTGTCAAATTTGGTAGCTTGTCACCTTCTTGCAGCGTGTTTCCAGTGTATATAGCAACTCTCTTTTTTATTTCGTGTATAGACTAAGACTAATTCTTTTTTGGAAAACACAGTTTTTGTTCGGATTTTCCAAAACGCACTGAGTTCACATACATATGGATGGCAGTAATGGCCTGACCCGCCCGGCCCGACCTGACCCGACCCGGTTTTGACCCGGTCCGACCCGGCCCGCAGCCGGATCAGGGCAAGCTTGGGCTTTGTATGCGCCCCGGCCCGCCCCGGCCCGCCCCGGTAAACTATAGATGTTCTAAAAAACCTTACTATTTTGATGCGGACCATGCAGTCAGCGAAAAACCAATAACTCATACTCTATTCCACGGTTCTTCTTTGGCCAATTCCCAATTCCAAATTACCAAATAAATCAAAATTCCACCAATTCACAAATAAAATTTTTATTTGGGATTCATATGGATGACAATAATGACCTGACCCGACCGGCCCGACCCGCCCCGGCCTGTAGATGGGTCGGGGCAAGCTTGGGTAGTTAAATACCCGCTTTGCCCCGCAATATTGCCATTCCTACACATACAACTTCGTTTTTGCCAAGTAACACATACATTGATTATGCACTAATTATCTTTTAAAAACTAGAATTAATTACTCATTACACATGCCTAATTGCTCATTTCACTGACTGAGTAGAGGAAACATTTTAGTCGACTAATGAAGGGAAACCACATAAAGAATAAGATACAAACCCTAAGAAATAAGCAAAGTCCGATTGAAGCTGGTTTGTGGGCTAATTCTAAGGCAGACTACCTAAATTTTATGATATTGTGTGAGATCGAGGCTAATACAAGGAACTAAAAAATAAAGAAAATTACATCAAGAATTCCTTATATTCATAATTTGAGAAGTTTAAAATTATGTTCTCCTTGAAATTTTTCACTGTAGAACTAATATTGTCAACATCTCTTAACTCTGAACTGATTGCACTTTAACTAGATTTGAGTTACCAATAATTAAGGCTTTAATTATTCTCAAATAAATAAATAAATATTATCAGTCTTTAAAATGAAGAAAATCTCCATGTTTAAGCACACAAGAAACCCATAAACCCCAATGTAACACCATAATCGAGCTCTATATTTAAAGACATCATAAAACGGGCGAAGAAGTAGCCACAATAAATTGAATAGCTCATCATACCTAAGGTGACTGTTCATGCTGGTCATCAAGTGATCGTTGCTGTACATGAATTCCATATGAGAAAACTTACATCAGAGACGACTAAAAAGAACAAACAAACAAACAAACCAATTCTCTAATGCACGGAACAAAAGAAAGAAACAGTGCGATGAGCAAATCAAGCTGTTCTTGGGAGGAAAAAAAATACAGACAAGCCACACACTAGGGCTTATCGAACCAACACACCGGATGCACAAGAAGGCTAAATAGATCAAACCTAGAACCTTTTCAAATCATTCGGCACAAGTACAACAACCCATTCAAGGAAGGAGAGAGATCAAACTCGTCCAGAGGCGCCTTTTATGACGACAACTGGGCAATTGGCATGGTTGATGCAATAGTTGCTAACACTTCCCAAGAACATCCTGCATTAAGGCAAGGAATTGAACAAACAGTGAGAAGTTTATGAAATGTTGAATTCTTGGAAGTAATTTTGCTGCAGCTTTAGTTGAATATTTTTAAAAGAAAAAGAACATTGATATTTTTTTTTACTTCGCACCGATTAAGAACTAATTAGAAAGAAATCGGCAACTCTGCTCCAATATCAATATCCGATGAACCGACAGATATGTATCGCTGATGTATTTGGATGCCGTGAGAATCCTTGTGTATAATTGCGGTGGTGTTGATAAGAGAACAAGCAAAGTTGTGCTGCGTCAAATCAAAAGCACCATTGCACGCCTGAACTTTTAACTGCACTTTCTCCTTTTTTTTAAAGTTTAGTAAACATGGTTTTGCTTCAAGTTTCAGCAAACCAACATTGAATCAAGTTCCCCACAATGATTTGTACTCCTTTGCAATACAAACATTCCAAAGACGATGGTTTTTATTGATGAGCATATGAAATGGATTTATGCTTTAACCATGCACCAAGACCTCTTTCGCTCTATGTAAGCTTCATCAAACTAGTAGATCGTGCTTAAAACCCATTTCTAAGTCTTCATCATAATTAACATCAAGTAGCCCCGCTCACATCAAAATGGGGTCAACATTGGACACAATTAGATATAGAGAATAGAGTAGCTTCACATCAACATGGCATCAACCCTTTAAGTCAACCATGGCTAAGGTAACCATGGGCAAAAGAGGGTCTTGACATTAAGCCTGATGGCCCAAGGAATCTCGTTTGTTTATGACATTAAACCTGATGGCCGAAGGAAAACCTATTTGGTTAACAGTTTAAGATCACACACCACAAAGTAACACCTAGAAGATTCTCACAGCTCGGAAGTCTAGAAGACAGGTTTTACATGGTAGAATTTGCTATCAGAAATCGCATTCATCTTTTGATGCTTGTAACAAGCCAAAGAACAAATAAATAGACCTTTTCGATCACTTTTAAGCTCAATTTCGAAACTATTCAAATAAGAAACATCATCTGGAAGCATGAAGATTGTCAAATCGTTGTGAGATGGAGTTTATGAACCCACTTGCTATCTGTCCCCTGAGCGTTAAGCAAACAATTGAGCAAACTGTCGCCTACTAATAACATATATATGTCCGTAACAGGCCCTGGTGGGATATGTGCATTATCTATTATACAATAGGGGAAGTTTGTCCTAGGTGGCATGTTTGTTCCATGTGGCCATGTCACATAGCCACATGGGATGCCACCTAGGACAAACCCTCCTCACTTATTTACATGGTTGACATTCCATCCTCATCCCAAAAAATCACCCCCAAGCTCACTTATTTACATTTTTACCCTAGGGGATTTTTCCACTCTAACCCCAAGTTTTTTGCATTTACCCTTTTACCCCTCGACGATACCGACACATATACCCACACTTCTCACTCATTTTCGTTTGCTCGCGTGCGCCACATCCTGTTTATGGTGGTTTTTTGGCTTTGTGCACTGTGTGCACGGGTTTATTTCTAGTTCACTAATATAAAACAAGATTCATAGATATGAATCTGGAATCCAACTGGCTCAATCAATGCTCAATGCTAGTCAATCGATTCATACACAACTATTCATACACAACCGAAACCGTAAAACCCAAATTCGCAGTCAAACCTGGTTAAATGGTCAGGCAATCAATTTCCGGCATATAGCTATTAGAATGGTCCTAGAATCCCACCTTCAAGTTAATGTAAACAGCTCCATGATAGGAGGTAATATGGCGCATGTAATGGTCCGAAATTCTAGTAGGATTAGTAGGATTTTCCGTTATTTTCCTAAAATTTCCACAAATATTTTCTAATTTTCTTTTCTTTCACTCTTCATTTTATTCTTCTCCCCAATTCTTCTTCTTACTTTTTTCCCATTGCTTAGAGCCCAAAGCCCACAGCTACCAATTCCTCTCATATATCTTTCTCTCTTTATTTCTTTATTTCATTACTTTTGAATCAAGCCCAAGCCCGAGTCCTTAACCAAGCCCAAAATCCCATTCTTTCCCTTTTCTTTCTTTTTCCCTTCATCTTTTAAAAGTCAATCAGCCCACTACACCCCTTCTCTTTATTAATTCCTTCACCCTCTTAATTAAAACAAAAACCAAGCCCAAGAGCTAAACCCTCTCCTTTCTATCGGTCGTATCTCCTTTGAAGTGCAGAAAACCCTCAGCCCCCTTTTCTCTTTCGACACAAAACTCCACCGCCTCTCTTCGACAAATGCTAACCACTTCGAAATGAAACGAAGCATCTGCCGTTACACCCCACCCTTCACCCACGATCACACACGAGCATGTGGATCCCGACCCATGCGCCTCCTCCTATGCATAACCGACTCTTCCTCCTCCTATTTCTATTCCCTTCTTCTCTTCTTTGGTTTTCATGCAAGAATAATTTCTAAATATATCTTTTCAAAATTTCAAAGTTCGGGGTTTTGGGATTTTGGTTTGGATCTTCTTTGTTGGGATTTTGATCCTCCGAAAGGCGTCGTCTTTTCCTGGTTTGGCAGCTGCAACCGTAACACGGCTAGGCGACAAGGTTGGATCGGGGTTTTCTTGGGTTCTTGGTCTTCCTTCTTCGATGACGATAGATTATTTCTAATTCTAAGTTTTCGATTTATGATTTTGTTTAATTTTCTAAAATTGATCTGATCTTGGTCGATGGAATTTCTTGCATAGTAATTGTTGAATTAATGTTGGGATTCTTGGGTTTTTAATGGGAGGTGATGATTCGTTAATTCGAATGGATTTTTCCCTCTTGCGAATTGCTGTGAGCTCACCATCGAGCATGGCGGCAACCCTTGCCATCGCTCGATGTCTCAAATTCTTGGATTTGTTGACCATCGGAGGGGTTCGATGGCCAGTCATTACTTCTCGGCTGTTGTTTACCCACGACATTACTTCTCAGCTAATTTTTCCTAACCCAACCTTTAATTCATCTACTAAGGTTTGTTCTCCGTTGATAATTTGCTGACATATTTCCTTGTTGCTGGGCCTTTTTGCTCTGATCACTTTAACGGCCTTGAACCCTGCTGTCATTTTTAGGAATTTCGGGTTTATTGGGTGTTGTCTACTGTGGTTGATGTAGGTTTTACTGTTAATGGATTTTCTGGGCTTTGCCCTGTTGGTGTGAAACAATGGCTTTGGCACTGTTATTGGGTTGATTGGTTTGTACTTGTTTGTTGTGGGTTGTTTGCTAGAGCTGAAGAAGATAACGATAGCTAAGCAAACTTCTCCAGGCTGATAAACAGTTAAATTTAGTTAAATTCAGTTAAATATGTCATGTGTCGAAATACAAATCTGATCACATATCCTTTCTAACTTCTTTTAATTTATTTAAAATCTTCTGCTCTTAAATAAATTCTGATTTAACGTAAATCGTTTAGTATATATTTTTTAACTGTAATAAATTCATTAAATGAGGAATTTCCTTGTAGACAAGAAAACTTGAATTAACATCATTATCTGGATCATTTGTGGGATTACTTTATAGCATGCAATAATAAAAATGACTTTACCTGACATGAATAATGTGTAATTTAGTTTGGGGCTATACATGAGCCATGACATTACATTAAACTGATAATTGCTCTCTCATGTTGAACTTGTTGAAACTGATAATTGACTATTAAAATGTTGAATACATGAATCCTAAGATAGTACCCCCAGCTATGCATATTTACAAAAGATGTGACACGTGAACCTTTGAGAGACTTTGTCTCATCCACAATATATATGATGCAAGCTAGGTAATTTCCATAATAAATTATTGGTGTACTACAACTGAATACAATTTTAAGTAATACTCCTTACACATCAAATTATGACATGAAAATCATAAAACAGTAGTTATAGTCCATGTATACCATACATGACACTTGACACTGAACTAAATATTTAAACAACATCACACTTGACTCATGAGGTTGGGGTAACTTATATTAGATAATACGATATTGACTGGTGCCATGATTCTGGTTGGGATCCACTCATGAATTTGTTACCTGTTGGAGTGTCCTGGAACCCACTCATGAATTTGTTACCCGACGAAGGGATCCTGAGTCCCTTTTATGTACCTGCTTGGATCTACTCATGAATGTATTACCCATTCGGAGGGGTCCTAAAATCCACTCATGAATCTATTACCCGACGGAGCGATCCTAAACCCCTTTCATGTATCTGTTTGGACTCGGTCCAGGTGAGCTCGCCCGTGATACAAGGTTGATCTGATAACATATCGTACTCTCTAATATGAGTCACGACCTAAGATTAGTACAACTTTACATTCTCATTACATAGAAACATTCACAATACAGTAATAGACCACAAACTGATATGCATGCATTGCCATGTGGGTTGTTACACTTCTAGCATGTTACATTTCAGTTCAGTAGCTTAAATTATTTGTCTTTTAATTGTTCATAACATGACTAATAGTTTTTAACATGTATTTTAAATGTTTACGTTGTTAGCCTGACACATCTTTGTTCTAGAAACATTCAAAATACAGTAATAGATCGCAAACTGATATGCATGCATTGCCATGTGGGTTGTTACACTTCTAGCATGTTACATTTCAATTCAGTAGCTTACATTATTTGTCTTGTAATTGTTCATAACATGACTAGTAGTTTATTTACATGCCTGTTAAATGTTTACGTTGTTAACCTGACGCATCTTTGTTCTGAACTTAATTTCGTATGTCTTCTACCTTTTCTTTCTATCTTTTTATCTTGCACATAAACCATTTGCTTGGAGTTAGATATAATCTAACTTTTAATCTCGTGATACATTTTCTTTTAGGTATAGTAGGAGACTGCATAGTTCTAGGATTAGCTCTCATTTCTTTGAGTTGTGCACAAAGGTTCTGAGACTACTCATTCAGGTATGTTTTTACGGTATATGTCATTTTCGTACATATTGTTTTTACTGATAACTAGCAGGGCCTGCAAATTCTTGAAAATCTAACGACCCTCAGAAACCGGGTCGTTATAGCGAACAAACAATAAAATGTCTTATCTAAGTTTGTATTGCTTATTGAAATCAATATTTCTGCACAAGTGTACAATCAATGACCTAGAATAAGCAAAAGCCAAAATATTCCAACAAATGCATGCCGAATATTTAATGCAACTACCTTCTAGCACATCTTCTCAATCCATAAACTCTAACGTTTTGTTGGCATTACCTAAAATAAATGCTTTCATGATTTTTAAAGCAAATAAGTGCCTCCTGAAAAAATAACAAATGTTTGATCTTTGGTTTGGAAGGAATTTTGGGATAAGCAAAAAACCAAAATGCTGCTGTTTAAAAAAGCTATTTTTGGCTTCGCCTGTAAAAGCCAATAACACACTGCATCTCTTCTCTATTATTTTTCTCCTGCATGGCATTACCTATCTCTAACTTAATTTTTTTTTTTCATTTTTCCTTTTTATTTCTAACTAAATGTAAAAATCTTATATAAACTCTCACCCTTACATATTAGAGTCGTATTCAAATATTTTAGTTGAAATATTAATTATTCTGATAAACACTTAGAATTTTAAATTACCAAACACCTAATTTATCTAAAAGCCCTCCCCTAAAAAGTGATTCTGGATGAGTCCTTTTCTACAATGACTTTCTTGAAAGCAAAAGCAACACCAAACTTCTCCTAAGGATGCAGAATCCTGTATTCTTGTGATTCCAACCCATCTTCCAGGTTAATAATGGCATATATATAATCCTTACATTCACCTTCGGTGCACAGAAACATCCATCACTGTGATGGTAAGCTTGACATGCCGTAATAGGAATCAAACAGCAAATTCAACTTTATCCTCACTCCGTTTATTATGCTTTTTAAAATATAAGTCATTGATACATGTGAAATGATGTCAAAGACCATCAGGGACTTCAAATTTTCAAGCCTATGCTAAGTTCCCAAGAATTTTCTTACAAGCACAAGCTATTATCATGAAAATACCAATGTAGTTGAGTAACATGAAGGACGAGAAAAAAAAATCAAAAGACATTGCAAATCTCATAAATTCAAGTTTTGCAAATCACCTCGAAATTGGCAATCTATGCATTATGATCCACATGTATAAGCTCCTGTCAATACCTTCATGCACATATAAATGATATATCAGGACTCTTCTAAGATAAGGATATTTCAATCATATTTTTGAGATATGGTACAATCTTTCATCGCTATGAGTTTTACCTAAGCAGCCCACCAGATCCTTGTTTGCAGACCTTTGTGCAAGTTCCCAAACCACTAGTCTTTTTTCCCATGTCCAAAACTGTGACCTATATTTATCCAGGTACACGTTGATCTTCATATACGGTGTGAACAACCATGTCGCACTGGTGATGTGTCCTGGTTCTCTCATGGCTCAGCCACATGAATGCATCTAGCCTCGTTCTTGGGTCATTATGTATCGCATTAACTACAAACTTGACTGTTTGATAACCACTCTAAGTACAACAAACCACTAGAAGAATACCAGATGAGCATTGATCCAAAATTATCCCATACATCAAAATGCTCTTCGGTCATGGAACAGACCTTCATTGCCAACTACATGATACTTCCTAAATAAAGACGTGCAAAATTGGATTTCCATGTATGCTCCATTTTTTCAAATCATTCTTAATATTGACTACTGAATTAATTAATTACAAAGAAAATCATGCAGCACGTCTGGCCATGAACCAATCACTCAATTTTCATGTGGTCTCCCTTTACGGTCAAGGTGCGTATGCAATGCCATGCATAGACAGTTGATTAGGATCCAACTGAATTTCAGATATTGTTTTGTTTTATTTCATTTTTATTTTAGATTTTAGATAGAGTTTGAGTTTGAGTCATTGAGTATTCTATTTAGTTTGTCTTTCGTTTATTTTATTTAAGATAGAGTTTGAATTATTTTGAGTCTTTTTATTTATTTTAGGTCTTTTAGTTATTTTAAAAATTTTATTACAAATTGGAAGTAAATTTTGAAAACCAAAGTGTAAGCGTATATAAAGGCCATAAACTTATTTATTATATAGATCAATGAAGAATTGAAATTTTGGTGAATTAAAAGTCTTTTTATTTATTTTAGGTCTTTGATGCGTTTCGCTAGGGTTTTGATGGTAAAAAGAAGATTTTTATTGGAAACTCAGATCTAAAATTAAAGGAAATCCTACTACAATTCAACTACTCGCTAAATAACTAGGAAACAATTATTAATATAAGGGAAATAGGAAAATCCTAATAGAATTGATCTAAGGAAATAAAAGAAATAACTCTCATAATTTTCGCATCCCAATTAGGGCCGGCTCAACCCCCTTAAATAGAAAACCACACCAATTTGTTATTTTACTCAAATACCCCTCCCTCCAATTACTAGCAGCATCACTGCTCCATCCCTGAAAATCCACCTTGTCCTCAAGGTGGTGCATGATGTCCGTGGGCCATCCGTTCTACCAGGTCGATTGCAATCATCCTCCCGGATCAAACGGATGTGAGTGGTCCCCACCGCTTTCAACGGCGTCCGGAGAAATATCGTCGGGCCAAGGCGGGATCCAAAAAGCGTCGTCGGGCCCCCACAAATACTTTGGATGGTCGTCGTTATTGTTGCACTGCTGGACGAGCCTGTCTCCCGCTGTTTTAGGCCCAAAAAGTCAAATTCTCGCTGTCCAAAGTCAAATTCTCGTTGTCCGGCGTCTCGGGGGCCTCGTCGTCGATGTTGAAGGGCCGGACACACCCGTGGGGGCTCCAGAGGGACGGCAGCACCTGCCGGAGGGGCGGCAGCCCCTACAGGAGGGGCGGCAGTAGGGGCTGCAGCCCCCTGGAAGCCCCAGGAGGGGCGGCAGCCTCTGCAGTAGGGGCAGCAGCCCCCCTGGGTGCTCCAGGAGGGGCGACAGCCCTCCTGGGGGTTCCAGGATGGGCGGCAGCCCCTGCAGTAGCGGCGGCAGCCCACCTGGAGGCCCCAGGAAGGGCGGCAGCCCCCCTGTGGGTTCCAGGATGGGCGGCAGCCCCTCGGGAATACTCTGTAGGAGCGCCCCTCCCAGTTTTACTGTCAAATGTCAATAGGAGTGCCTCTCGTCGTTTCAGATCTGGATCTGCAGATTTGAGATCTGGATCCGTAGATTTCAGATCTGGATCTGAATATGGTGGATCTGGGCTTGAAATCTTCAGATCTATCTTTGCCTTCGTCGGGAAAGGACAGCGACAAGCGTTCTCCGCCAAATCCTCCTGGTAGCGACTATCGATCTTCGCCAAATCCTCCGCTAACTGACGACGCGCCTCCATAATCCTCCTCTCCAACTCTTGATTAGATCCGTCGCTACATCCCTCATATTTGGACCGAATCTTTTCTTCCAACCGATCGAGCCTCTCCTCATTGCTTGTGGTCGCCATGGATCTACCGCTCTGATACCATTTGATGCGTTTCGCTATGGTTTTGATGGTAAAAAGAAGATTTTTATTGGAAATTCAGATCTAAAATTAAAGGAAATCCTACTACAATTCGACTCGCTAAATAACGACTAGAAAACAATTATTAATCTAAGGGAAATAGGAAAATCCTAATACAATTGATCTAAGGAAATAAAAGAAATAACTCTCACAATTTTCGCATCCCAATTAGGGCCGGCTCAACCCCCTTAAATAGGAAAACACTCCTATTTGTTATTTTACTCAAATACACCTCCATCCAATTACTAGCCGCATCAGTCTTTTAGTTATTTTAAAGTTTTTATTACAAATTGGATGTAAATTTTGAAAACCAAAGTGTAAGCGTATATAAAGGCCATAAACTTATTATTATATAGATCAATGAAGAATTGAAATTTTGGTGCATAAAAATTAAATCTTTTACATTGATGTTCAAACGTGGGCTTGGTTGTCTGTGCGAGAGATCCATAAAATCTTCGTGTGCGAGACGTGCGAGTTGATGATCGTTATATCTCTGATGTACAATGTCCGAAGAGGTATCAACCCTTTAATTTCCTCCTCTAAATCTTCAACACATCCATTACCGCTTTTGTCTTGGTATCAGAGCCTTTTCTTTTTCCTCATTAAAAACACTTTTTACTTTTAGTTAGATTTTAGATCAAAGATTCAAAAAAAGTTATCTTTTATTTTCCTTCTTTTCTTTTTCATCATCATCATCTTTTCTTTATGGTTTTAGATTTAAAACCCCCTAAACTTTTCTTCATCTTTTCCCCATCATCAGAAAAAACCTCATTTATCTTTTTTTCCTTCCAATTAGATTTGATTTTTAAAAAGTGAGATAAAAAGGGATTAAACAGAGGAAAGAGATAAAAAACCAAAAAGAGAGGAGAAAAAAATCAAAAAACAAAAGAGAGATCAACAAAAAGAAAAAATAAAACAGAGAGAGAACAAAAAAATAAAAAAGAGAGATTTGAAAAATAATAATAATCAAAAAGATATAAAAATTCAAAAATAGAGAAGAAATTTTGAAAGAAAAAAGAGAGATGAATTTTTTAAAAAAATTGACAAAAAACAGAGAGACGAAACAAAAAAGAAAAAACAAAACAAAAAAACTTTTTACTATCATCGCCGTCCCAAACCCTAACTCCGTCTCTATTGACGTCCATCATCGCTATCGTCGCACCCGGACATGTTCACCTTCTAGGTAATATAATCTGAAGAAATGATTGAGAAAGTTTATATACCTGAAAGTACGTTTGATGATGATGAATATTTATATGAATCTGATGCACATGTCAATATCATTAGGTGTGTGTGCCTACAATGCTTAAAGACGAAAAAGATTGACGAATGACCATACATTAAAGTATGTGATAAGTCCTGCAAATTAATAATTAATGAAGCTAGTTGTGTTAATGTTATCACCAAGTCAGACTTAGGAAAAATGGATCTAACAATTGAGCCTCACCCACGACTATATAACGTTACTTGGATTGATAAAACTGCACATTTGGTTGCCCGACGGTTTTTAGTGACTCGCCAGCTTGCAATGTATCATGATTATATTTGGTGTGATTTTATACCTATGGATGTAGCATATATTTTGATAGGAAGACCTTGGTTGTACGATCTAGTTGTGATGAGTTTTGGAAGGTCAAACACATACACACATTCATATTTAAAAGGAGGAGAATTGTGTTGAAATCGTCTCAAACCAAGATTCAAATTGCTAAACGGAGTGGTTGTACTCTAATGAGCCAAGCATGAGGAAGCCTTACAAGGTTGAACAAAAGCTTGAGGCAGATGTCAGGTTAGTAATCAAATCCAAGTCATACACTGATCATATGCTAACACTTGGCTT
Source organism: Scilla litardierei (assembly GCA_030789695.1). Classification (NCBI taxonomy): domain Eukaryota; kingdom Viridiplantae; phylum Streptophyta; class Magnoliopsida; order Asparagales; family Asparagaceae; genus Scilla; species Scilla litardierei. Next base: position 180,660,266 of record CM061140.1, on the reverse strand, counting down.
GGAGACACCGCTTAATAAAATTGAACAATATTAAGTTTATCATTACAGATCCTACAGATCCTACCAACATGTTCTATATGCTTTCTTTTTTATAATTTGAAAAAACTTTTTAAATGATATTCACCTACAAATCTAAATCCTATTACATTTTAAAGCTTATAGACACTTCTTCTCTAATTACAACAGACTGCTGATTTATGTCTGGTTGTCCTTTTTTGTCATCATTCATCAGATGTTAAGTTTTTAGACCGGAGAGAATGATAAGGATCAAATTTGAATTTCATTTATTCCTTTTTATTTTTATTTTAGATTTTAAATAGAGTTTGAGTTTGAGTCAATTTAGAATTTTATTTATTTCGAGTCTTTTAGATATTTTATTTAGGCTAGAAGTTGAATTATTTTAAGTCTTTTATTTAGTTATTTCTGAATTATTATCACATTTTAGATGTAAATTTTAAAAACCAAGTTGTAAAGCTATATAAAGACCACAAACTTATTTATTATATAGATCAATGAGAGTAAAAATTTTATTGTGAACTTTTATTTCCTCTATAAAAATTAAATCTTTTGCATTGGTATGTGAGTGAGCTTTGTTACCTAGGTGAGAGGTCCAAAAAATCTCTACGTACGAGACGTGCGGGTGATAATCATCATATCTCCGGATGTGATTGCCTGAAAAGTTATCAAATCCTTCATTTTCTTTTTTCTCACACCACATCTTTTTTCGCTTCCGTACTGCGTCAATAGCTAGCTACATTTACCCTCTTTTCGTGCTTTAACTATGATTGCCATACATCTTGCATGCACAAGTGTCCTTATGCACTTGCATACATGAAATGATTGCTCAAATGATATACACATTCCGGTCTCTCACTTAAACTTCCAAGGATTCTTATTTTTTTTAAGAAAAAGGAAAACTGGTATACTTTTAAAAAAATTATAACATTAGTTAGTATGCCTAATACATGACGGGATAGTCAAAGGAATTATATGAAAACTAAAAAACAAATGCTAAATTGACTAGAATGTCTTACTTGAGATAAAAATATAAAAATGATACAAATATACAAGATAATTGAAAAGGATATAATTGGGGACTCACTCAACCAATAAAAACGAGGATTCACTCAACCAGTGTGGACTCACTCACCAACCAAGCGAAAATTCGCATGCTTTCATATTGGAAGCACTAGCCACTAAGTACATAATCATCTTCCAACTCAACTCTAAACATCACAACCTCCCATATAAATAATAAAGTTTATATATAGTCATTATTTTCACATTAAAATTATGACTAATTATTCAAAAAGATAAATAATATAACTCAAATGGTAATAATAATATTATTTTTTATGTTCTCTTGATTTTGAGAACATGGGAGCTATTATTCAAATTTTACTCCTTTCATCGTCATTCTCCCATTCTTCGAAAACAATTCGTCCTCAACGTGAAGATGCAAAACCTCAAATTGCTCTTCGTGCAAAGATTTCATTTCAAAACTTCAATTCTTTAATATGAACAAAACATGATTTGATACCAAGTTGATGCAGGATGAAATACACAAGAGAAATTACATGAAAACTCAAACAAAATATATAATACATAGACTAGAACATGTCTTAATTAAGATAAGAGCAATTTTTTTGGAGAAGGCCAAAAATTAAAACTGATTAGAAAACCCAATCAACAAAATAATTAGAAAAATCGACCAACTAAGGACACGTCAGCAACCAGGAAGAACTGGATGCTGATAGGGCTCGCTTCGACTTGGTCACGATTGCCATCCGCAACCAAATTAGATTGATTTGTACATCTTTTACGGTGGACAAATTTCGTTTGGAGGTATGGTTCTCGCTTTGGACGTAAGAGGTCTTGAGTTCAATTCTTGTTTTTTGTTTTTTGGCATCCCATTCAAAAAAATATCTATCAAATAAATCGCCAATATTGGAACCAGAGACCACTTAAGGAGGCAATGCAGAATCCAAACATACTAACCACATGTCCCACCCATGCCTTGCAATAACTTACAGATATTTGTTTATTTATTTAAATTATGAACTAAGATTAGAAATTAACAAAAAATTATGCTAAATAAATCAATGCCGAACATGATTCGAACCAGAGACCATTAAAGTGTGCATTACACAATCCAAACGCACTAACCACATCTCCAACCTACATTTACATTAGAAGTTTGTCGTGGGAAGAAAATGAATCTCCAATACAACCACAAACAAAACAAAAAAACATTTAAAATGGCATTCCGAGAATCAAACTCGGGACCTTCCACGCCCAAAGCAAGAACCATACCGCCAGACCAAATTCCTCCACTGTAAAAATGTGTAAATTAATCTAATTTGGCCGCGATTGCCAACTACAATCAAGTTGAAGCAATCTATGTTAGTGCCCAGGCACCTTCCTGGGCACTGATGTGGTCATAGTTGGTTGATTTTCCTAATTATATATTTTTGGTCTATTTTTCTAATTATTTTTTATTTTTGGCATTTTTCCAAAATTTGTCCTTAAGATAATAATATAAAAGAGAATGCATAGATAAATGATAACTAAAACAGATATAAATTATGAACTTACTCAACTCATACAAAGCGAACTCACTCACCAATCAAGATAGGACCCACACGCTCTCATATTGGAAAACCTAATCACAATTTACATAATCATTTTCCAGCTCCCATCTAAACATCATAACATTTTCTTTAAATAATAGTTTATATCAAGCCATTATTTTCACATTAAAACATATGAATAATTATTCAAAAAGATAACTAATGTGATTCGTATGGCGATAATAATATTATTGTTCATGCTCCCATGATTTTTGAGAACATGTGGGCTATTGTTTGAATTCTACTCATTCCATCATCATTTGCCTTTTCCGCTCCCTTGATTTTTGAGAAAATGTGGTATATTATTCAAATTCTACTCATTCCATCATCGCTTCTGTTACGAGGTGGAACTCGCGTATAATGAATTTGTATTATGGGGAACCAAGGGCACGATGGTTATGTGGAGAAGAAGGTTTAGGTAGGCTGTTTTACAAGTGATTAGTGGGGTGAAGAAGTCGGACCCGTTGCCGGTGGTGCTCACGGGGTCGAATCTCGCCGGATGCAGCTGAGGAAGGTTGGACGGCAGGGGACTGAAGCTGACTTTGGTCAAGGGGCGAGCTCTCCTGCAGCACGAACAACTCGTCAGAAGGGCAGGGTTGGGGTTCAACCCTTAGCCCCTCCGATGCCTAAGTCAATAATAGGGCTTAAAATGGGGGGCTGGACACGCCGGTCGGACTAACGGTGTGTCCGCCGCGCGTGACGAGCTATGGGTGGGAGAACAAAGATATGGAAGACCTTTGCTCTCGTGTGTGAATAATAGAATGAGAGAGAATTCTTCAACCCCCTCTCCGTAAGAGGAGATGGGGTATTTATACCTGACGGGTGATGACTAGGCGTGCTGAGCTTGCTCGGGTGTCAGCGGAAGCTTCGGACAAGGACATCGGGAACAGGAGTTCCTGACCTGCTTTTGTCAGGCGGCGCAACGGCCAAGGGATGCTTTTGTCGGGATGTCAGGGCCGAAAGCGCTAACCGTCAGATGGGTCAGCCGCCAGGGGGTGCTTTGTCAGGCGGTCGGGTGACGTATGCGTCAGTCGTGCCCTTATCCTAGGTTGTTTGTCGTTGGCGACGAACTAAAGGTCGGGCTGTGTCACTCTAGGCGCCACGGTTCGTGGGAGTCGGGCGGGTCGTTCCGATCAGGGGTTGTCCGGCCTGGCCGCGCCCCCCGATCGGTCATGGGCTATGGTCGGCCGGTACGGAAGGATACGTCCGTGCCCGTCAATAGGCCTGTCTTAGCTACCCAAGCGTCCCCAAGTGCGCTACCCCCGGTGGGTCGGGCGGCTGTGGTTGTTCGCCTCGGCCGGTTCGGGGAACGCTGCAAGGCGCGCCCGTCTCCATATTGCCCCGGATTTTCGGGACGGCGGCCCTCGTGTGAAACGGTGAGTTAATGGGGTATGTTAGCGGATCCGGACGGGAGTCGGACTCCTACGATCTTTAGGTCGTAACAATTGCCCCTGGCCTTCGAGTCTGAGGCGGCAGCCCGGCTCGGCTCGGAGGGCGAACCATCTCCGACACTCCGGACCATCGATATGGGCCTTGGGACCCACCGGGTAGTGATGGCGGCGGCTTCGGAACTCCCGCCTTAGTGGTCATTATTATGATTTGAAAAGGGGGGCAGAGGAAAATGAAGCGTCTCTGCGATTGAGTTTGCGACACGTGGATGAGGTGACCCTCACGCCAGTCGAAGCGTCGGGGGCGTCTCGATGGGCGCCGCGTGGCGAAAGTTTGACGGCCGAGATGGCCCGGGGGCCACCTTTACCGCTAAAAGGGTCTGGGAGGCGGTCGGCGGGAGTTTTTGTCTTTCTCCGATTCTCCTCCGGCGTTCGATATTTCTGTTTGGAGCTTGCTGGCTAATTTGTCACTTCCGTCGCCGGCCATCTTCTTCCGATCGCCTTCCGGGTTCAAGGGATCAACAGGTAACAACAGTTAATTTCCTTCCTTTCCGATCAATGGCTTCTCGATTCGAGATTGGAGGAAGTAGCCGGGTGGGGGGAGGAGGAGTTGGCGGGCGAGGGGGCGTCGCAGCCGGGGGTGCGGCGGCCCAGGGAAAGACGGTCATGGCGATCCGTTGTACCGAGAGACATTGAGTCCCCCCCGACGTAGGTTGGATAGGATCAACATCAGGGAGATTCGCGTGCGGTTTGTGGGACAACCCTATGAGGTGCGGGTTCCCGGGTTGGAGGAAGCGGTGAGTTCACCGGGGGATAATGAGGTCGGGGTCTATGTCCGGTCCTTCGAGTTGGGGCTCCGCTTTCTGATCCATCCGTGTTTGTTTCATTTGTTGAATTTCCTGGAGCTGCCGATATTTGCCTTAGCGCCCCGTTCTTGGGGCTTGTTAGTGGGGTTTGTCGTCTTGTGCCTTGCTTGCTCCTTGAGTCCCTCCTTGGCGTTGTTCCGGCATTTCTTCGTGATTCGAAAGTGGGGGATGTATCATCGCGTTTGCGCCAGGAGAGGGCGAGAACTCATCCTCGAGGTGCCTGACGATGTCGGCGATTGGATGAGGGAGTTCGTCTTCGTGACGGTGCCAAGTGACGTGACGCTGATGTCGAATTGGGGGGCGCGGAATCCCTTTGTAAATGAAGGGGTGGAGCTGACCGGGGAGGATATTGCCAAAGCTCAGATTTTGAGGGAGCTGCCCGAGGCGTGCCGTCATTGGGCGAGTCTAACGCTGAGCAGTCGGCTCGCCCAGGACTTTTGGACCCTAGGTATCTTTGAAGTTTTGTAAACTCTAGGCTAGGCTCGCCCTGATTGTCTCTCTTTTCCTTTTACAGGCGAAGACGCGATGAGGGAGCCGGAGGAGGTGTCAGGTTCGGCCGGGGCCCCGATCTCGGAGGATACTGATCCCCGCGGGAAAGGCAAGGGGGTGGCTAGCGAGGCAGGATCCCGGGAACGTGGGGGCGGGGCCCCCCGTGGGGAGAGGTCGCACCCGGGACGGGGGGCAGTCGGGCAAGGTATCTCTCCCGGTGGGCCCGCCGAGGATCTTCATGATGACGCGCCCGTGCGGGGGGCCGGACCCTCCCTCCCTCCGCGGGTACCAGCGGCGGTCGCGCCTCGCCGAGCGCCCGTGGTTCAAAGGTGGCCATACGGGATCCCTTCGTGGGAAATGGGGGTGTCGTCGAGTCCAGCTTGCGAGGGCGCCCTTATTCGTTTTAAGAGGACCCGAGAAGAGGTCGAGGCATACCCAGATGACCGGCTCCACAAGTTTCCTTTCCGAGTCAGCGGCGACGAGTCGGTATTCGAGGACGCGGGAGTGGCGGCGCGCCTCGCCGAGTATTGCGTGTTACCGCGCGATCGTGAGTCTTTGACTCGTGTGGGGGCGGAACGGTTGGGCGGCTCGGCCATATGGCACGTCGTGCAGGTACGCCGGCTTTCTTTCCTCGCCCGCAGGCTTTATTTGTTCGTGTCTCGCTGATTCGATGTTTATGTAGATGATCGCAAACGTGTTAGCCCTGCGGGGCCGTACCTCCGCGGCCGTCACCAGGGCGTCACTGGACGTGGCGAAGGCGAACCTTGGCGAGGTCAAGGCGAAGCTGAGGGACACGGAGGCGGAGCTGGAGAGGGTTAGGGCGGCCTACGGGGTGGAGAAGGGGCGGGCTGCGTATTTTGATTCGTCCAAAGCAATGGTCGAGAAGCAGCTCCAAGAAGTAATGCGAGAGATGGATGATATCCGGGCGAAGCATACCTCGGAAGTGGTAAGCAAGGAAGCAGTGATCGGGGTACAGAGGCGGCAAATAGAGGACCTGAAGGTCGCCCTGGAGACCGAGAAGAGGGAGAAGGGTCTAGCGGTGCGGCGATTGGAGGAAAAACGGGACGCTGAGGGCAAACTGATCGAAGCCGCTATCCGCCGCTATCATGACGAGCATGTTGTGCCGATGCTGCAAGAAGCTAAGGAGGCTGCGATTCGGCAAGTGGTTAAGGATATGCGAGATCGGTCGGTTGAGAGGCGGCGCCGCTAGAAACGTGGGTTTGGGGAGGGCCGTACCTTCTTGTGAGAGGGTTATAAACAATGTGTTGTTGTAGTGTGTGGAAAGTCCAATGTACGGGTTAGCTATTTGAGTAAATACATTGTGATTGTTTTGTGCCGAACTGTATTCTTACTTGGTTTGCTCGTAGAACGTCAGCTTTGCGAGGGACGTAATTGCCCCCAACTTCGCTCTGCCGAAATATTCAGGAGAGGGGAGTTGAGATTAGTCACGTTCTCCGGCGGTTTGCTCGGAAGCCCAGGACGGGTCCCGGCGGAGCAGCGGCGGGGCAAAGTTGGTTGGTTCGTACGAAAGTTTGCCAAGTGTTGGAACCGAGATCCCACTAAATTGGGCGGCGGACTCCTGTTCCGGCCGACCCGATGGAGATCGGACCCTTCGGTGGTACGATGGAAGCTTTCTTGCTTTGGCCGCCCTGACGGAGGGCGGACTCAATCTTGGATCGAGCGCTGTCTTCTTGTTATGGCCGCCCTGACGGAGGCCGGGCTCAATCTTGGGTCGAGCGCGGTCTTCTTGTTATGGCCGCCCTGACGGAGGCCGGGCTCAATCTTGGATCGAGCGGTCTTCTTGTTATGGCCGCCCTGACGGAGGCCGGGCTAAATTCCGGAACGCGCGGCGCACGGAGTAATTTCAAATGGGGGTAATCATTTCGTCAGGATTTGGACAGGAATTGATGGCGGTCGCATGACTAGACGTCAGCCTGGCGATTCGACGGCGGGCGGGAACCGAGGCGGCCCGACCACTGTATGGCTGACGCGTGGCGGGATGGACGGTTTTGACAGTACGCGAAGCGTCAGAACACGTGGGTCGGTGCTGGACAGGCCCCGGATTGGCGACGCGTGTCGTGGGCTTGACGGTCGTGATGCTTTGCGCAGGCGCTTTAAAGAGTTCTCGCGGGGGGAGGGAAGAAGGGCTGATTGTCGGGCGAAAATTTTTGACAAGCAGCTAGGGCTCGTAGGAGATTTCAGTATCCTTGACAGAGTCGTCCTCGTGGGAGCGGTCAGCGAAGAAGCGCAGGCGCCCGAGTCGTCGGTACCCGTTAGGTAAGATGCCCGTTTTCTAAATGTCTTCCTCGATGTCTCCGTTTCGTGGTCAGGGTTCAGGGGTAGTTGGGGAAGGGAGCTCCGCCGCGGAGACAGGAAGGGTGCCCATCGAGATTACCGGCGTGAAGTCGGTGCTGAAGAAATCCGTTGCGGAGATCTTCACGATGTACGTCAGGCCGCCGTATTCGGTTCGTGAACCGGAGCCGCAAGAAAGGGTGTGTTTTGCGGGCGACCGGGAGGTTGGAGTATACGTATCTTCGTTTGAGCAAGGTTTGCGCTTCCCCCCCATCCGTTCTTGCTGGAAGTGTTGAACTTCCTGGAACTGCCCCTGTATCGCTTCATGCCCAATGCCATCAGTGCCATTGTGGGGTTCCTAGTGCTGTGTGTAAGCAATCAGGTTAGCCCATCTCTGTCCTTATTTCGCCACTTCTTCTTGGTCAAGAGGTTGGGGTCATGCTACTATCTCTCCGCGAAGAGGACGCATCCGCTCATCAGGGGGTTGCCTGGGAAAATTAAGTCGTGGCGCAAGCAGTATGTGTTTGTGGAGGTGCCGGAGGAAGTGCTGATAAGGTCTGATTGGGCGGAGCTGAATCCCGAGGCGAGAGAGGTGGTGGAATTGGGGGACGAAGAGAAGGTGGTGGCCCAGATTTTAATGGCCATACCAGCAGAGGGCCGAGATTATCGGATGCTCTCTCGGGCTGAGATGATAACGGCGTACAAATGGCCCGAAGGTATAAAAGATTTTGGTGTTCATGCGCCTGATATGCTTACGCTGAACTTTCTCTCTGTGGCAGGTGGCACAATGAGTCTGTCCCTCGAGGAAATGATGCGACGGGCCTCGGAGCAGGCGGGGCGATCGTCGACAAGAGTTGGCCCCAAGAGGTCGCGAGCGGAAGGAGGGGCGGGGAGCTCGACTGGGGTGCCATTGTCCACGAAGAGGAGGAAGAGGCCGGCGAAGTCGTCTGAGCCTGACGTGCCGGGGGAAACCGGTCCGGCGGGCGGCGGAGCCGGGGAGGGGATGTCGGATCCCGTCATCGACTTGGAGGGCGGGGACGAAGGGTCGATAGGTGGCGGGGGGAAATGCCCCGAACGAGGCCGTCTAGCCCCCTGGCACCCGCAGGGGGGAGGGAGCGTCGGCTAGTGGTCAACCGGGGAGGGCCGAAGCGTCGAGTGGCCCGACCGGGTCTGGAGGATGGGACCCCTGGCCTTACGGATGTCCCATATTCGGTCTCGAGAGGGCCGCCGACCCCCTCTGTGAGGCCTCATTGGTTAAGTTTAAGGCCAAGAGGACCGATGTCGAGGGCTACCCCGACGGGGCGCTTCATCAGGCGCCGTACAAAGTAGCAAGTGATGAATCCGTGTTTGAGGACGGAGGTGTGGCGGCGAGGCTGGCGGAGAACATTTTCCTGCCCCGTGATAGGGCGGCACTGGAAGCGGTGGAGCCGGAGGGTCTGTGCGGGACCGCGGTGATGCACGGCGTCCAGGTATGTTCTGTAAGGTGGGCGATGTTTTTCAGCGGGTTTTATTGAACACCCTAAATGGGTTCACTTTTCTCTCTTTCCTTACTCAGATCATCAACTTGATGCTTGGGATGATGAGGCACGTGCCAGCCATTCACAAGGCAGAGGGCGCCGTGGCTAGGGTGGTCGCCGAGCTCGCTGCTTTTCGTAAGAGCGCTGGCGAGGACCTTGCGAAGGAGAGTGAGAGGGGCGACCGAAACGGGGCGGAGGTAGAGCGCCTGAAGACGGTCGTGTCCGATCATGAGCAGAGGGCGGCCGAGGCTGGAGAGAGAGCAAAGGAGCTGGAGGAGGCCCTTCGGAGGGAGGAGGCTCGTGCGGAGGATCTAGCGGGGCGTGCCAATGCCGCCGAGGAGGAGTTGGCCCATAGGGTCGAGGAGTTCCGGACGTACCAGGAGAAAACCGTCATCCCCGCCCTCACAAGTTCGATGTCCAAGGGCATGGAGAGGGGCCGCGCGGAGGGATGGGAAGCCTGCTTAGCTCGGATGAAGGAGAAGGTGGCGGGCCTGGTCCCGCCGGTAGAGGTCGACCTTGACGGGCTTGCCGCATGCAGTGATGAGGAGGGGGATGGAGACGGAGGGGAGGGCGACGAGCCAGGGGCCGACGGGGCGGTGGGAGATTCCATTGAGGGAGAGGGCGTCGTGACTGGCGGAAGCGCCAAGTAGTTTCGTATAGGCTCCCCCCCTTTTTTAATTTTAAAAACGAAAGAAAGTGAAGATTCGCGGGGCTGATATTTGCATTTTTCGGGGATTTTCTGCCTGCGTGTGTGCATAAATTCCCTTCTTAGAGTTATGCCTTGGTGCGGCCGTTTCTATCCTGGCGCTGGGGGAATCGCGTTGACTCCCCTTATTTCGCGTAGCGCGCCCGAGAGATTTTACAGCGAGGTAGCCTCCCTTTTCGTGGGGTTGCTCGGGTCTAGATGTACCCGAGCTATAACTAGGGGTCAACCGGGAGTAGTCTTTGGTCTTTTCATCAGCTATTAGTGATAGTTTACTTAAGACAGGATCGCCCCGTAGGCGTAACATTGTATCGGCCCGTAGGCGTAACATTGTATCGGCCCGTAGGCGTAACATTGTATCGCTCTAGGTAGGTTGATGCTCTCATCGCAGTTGATCCGCCTTTCTCTGGTGTTGCGCCCCTGACAAGGGGCGTGGAGTTGATTCAGAGGGTTCCCCCGGCGTAGGGGTGGATGGTCGCGTCGGAGCCAGGCAGTGGCTTTGGCCCTCGTTCCCAGAGTTGGGGGGAGATGGAGTCCTTGGTGGTTGTTCTATCCCGCGGGGCCTTGTTGATCCCTTCGAGTGGAGTCTCCGCGTGGTAGGCGCGAAGGGACGCGGGCCGTAGCCCATCTGTGCATCCTCCTAGCGTAAACGGTCCAGGGGAGGTCGATGAGTGGAAGGGGGTGCTATAGGTGCAAGCGGAGCAGCCTGTTGGAGCACGCCGGCGCTCGGGGACAAGTCCCCCTTGGTTGGGGCGACGCGGGCGGCTGTCGGGGCGTCCAGCGAGGTGATTTGGCAGGTCTGTCCCCTCCGTCGGGTTGTCTGCCAGCCGCGCTTGCGCACGCGGGGCGTCCGTAGAGAGGCATGGTATGCCAGTGGAGCTCCAGTTCCCATGCCTTAAGTTGTCAAAAGGAAGGAGGGGAGGAGCAGGCTGGGCAGCCGTCGTGTAAGGGGAATATCCTGTTGGGGGATCGTATACTTTGGCGGTCGGCGAAGCTCGCATTTTCCGTGCATTTTTAGGGGGAGAGGGTGGCAAAGTGATTAGTTTTTCTCCACATCCTTTCTCTCGCCTTCCTCCCTCCCCAGGAAGCTGGGAGGGGGGTGGATTTATACTGGTGTATTTCTGCCCTCATTTCCTCTTCATGGAGAGTTTGGGCCATCTTGGAATTTCGTTCTTTGGGGAGCGTTCCCGATGGGAGATGTATGATGTGACTCCTCGGCCCCGGTTTTTTTGGCAGGCGTGCCGTTTGTCAGTGGCGTTTGTCCCGAGTGTCCTTTTGGGTTGGACAAGTCATTTCGGGCGTCGGCTTTATAGGTGTCAGGCGTTACTCCTCAGGGAAGGCTCCGCGTGGGGGTCGCCTTGATTCGCGAACCCTGATTCGTTTCCCGAGGTTTGAGGAGAGGGGCGACAGGCCCTTTCTGGGGAGGGAGGGTATTGGTCCGTTGGGCACCCCGCACACGGAGCTCCGGTTTGGGAGGCCCGGCTCGGTGGACTTGCCCCGGAGGTCTTCTTTGGGGGGGAGCGAGTACGCAGCTCGGCCCGTGCCCCTCTCCGGTTTGGGTGGCGAGGATTGGTCCTGCCCCGGAGTCTTTAAGAGGGCGGGTATTGGGCCGTCGCCTCCCCGCAGCCTCTATAGTCGGACGGGTATTTGGCCGTCGCCTACCCCGCATATGGCGCTCCGGTTTGGGTGGCCAAGCTCAGTGAACTTGCCCCGGAGGTCTTCTTTGGGGGGAGCGAGTACGCAGCTCGGCCCGTGACCCTCTCCGGTTTGGGTGGCGAGGATCGGTCCTGCCCCGGAGTCTTTAAGAGGGCGGGTATTGGGCCGTCGCCTCCCCGCAGCCTCTATAGTCGGACGGGTATTGGGCCGTCGCCTACCCCGCATATGGCGCTCCGGTTTGGGTGGCCAAGCTCAGTGAACTTGCCCCGGAGGTCTTCTTTGGGGGGGAGCGAGTGCGCAGCTCGGCCCGTGCCCCTCTCCGGTTTGGGTGGCGAGGATCGGTCCTGCCCCGGAGTCTTTGAGAGGGCGGGTATTGGGCCGTCGCCTCCCCGCAGCCTCTATAGTCGGACGGGTATTGGGCCGTCGCCTACCCCGCATATGGCGCTCCGGTTTGGGTGGCCAAGCTCAGTGAACTTGCCCCGGAGGTCTTCTTTGGGGGGGAGCGAGTGCGCAGCTCGGCCCGTGCCCCTCTCCGGTTTGGGTGGCGAGGATTGGTCCTGCCCCGGAGTCTTTGAGAGGGCGGGTATTGGGCCGTCGCCTCCCCGCAGCCTCTATAGTCGGACGGGTATTGGGCCGTCGCCTACCCCGCATATGGCACTCCGGTTTGGGTGGCCAAGCTCAGTGAACTTGCCCCGGAGGTCTTCTTTGGGGGGGAGCGAGTGCGCAGCTCGGCCCGTGCCCCGCTCCGGTTTGGGTGGCGAGGATTGGTCCTGCCCCGGAGTCTTTGAGAGGGCGGGTATTGGGCCGTCGCCTCCCCGCAGCCTCTATAGTCGGACGGGTATTGGGCCGTCGCATACCCCGCATATGGCGCTCCGGTTTGGGTGGCCAAGCTCAGTGAACTTGCCCCGGAGGTCTTCTTTGGGGGGAGCGAGTGCGCAGCTCGGCCCGTGCCCCGCTCCGGTTTGGGTGGCGAGGATTGGTCCTGCCCCGGAGTCTTTGAGAGGCTTGAACTGAAATTTTCATGTGGAAGAGGCGAAATTCGAAGATAAGAAAGGTAACAAGATATTTTATTCATGACTTACAGTTTCCGGCTATACCACGCCCGGCGCTCCACGTCCTTTAGGGTGACTAGCCCGTCATTCGCAGGGGGGGCTCTAGGGGGCGCGGCCGGTCCTGTTCCCCTTTGCGGCGGCATCGGCTGGAGCTAACTCCGGATGGTAGGGGTCGTAACTCCGCCCGGGTGAGCCGATCTTCAGGTTCATCTCTGGTCCTTTGTGCTTGGTCGACCCCACGTAGCAGCTCCTAGACAGCTTCTGGCTTCCCCGCACGATCCCCACCCCCCGGGGGTTTGGAACTTGACCATCTGGTGGAGAAGGCTGGGGAGCGCTCCAATGGCCGCCATGTAAGGTCGTCCTATGATCTCGTTGTACGCCGACGTAATGTCGACCACAACGAACAGCGTCATCCGAGTGACGACTTGTGGCTCTTCTCCAAGGGTTATCGGCAACGTGATCACTCCCATGATGGGGGTCGAGTGACCGGTGAATCCGACGAGGGGTCCGGTACAGGGTCTCAGGTCCGTCGGCCTTAACCCCATCTTCTCGATTGTGGACATGAACAGGATGTCGCAAGAGCTCCCTGTGTCGATCAGGAGGCGGCTGACGATGGCCGTCCCAATCTGGGCCTCGATGACGATGGCGTCGTCGTGGGGCTGCTCGACCCCCTCTAGATCCTCGTCGCTGAAAGTAATGGGAGGGTAGGCCATCCTTCTCCCTCTCTGGTCCCCTCCAAGACCCGCCGTCATCACTTGTCTCGCATACGCCTTTTTGCTTGACGACGATGCCCCTCCTGAAGAGGGCCCGCCGCATATCGTGTTTATGTGCATGACGGGTTTCGGGGGTGAAGCTCTTCCCGCTCACCGTTTGCAGGAGGGTCTGCCCTCCGTGCCCTTCGGTGGTTTCCATCTTCTCGGTCCGGTCTCCGGCCTCCGACGAAGTCCCCCAGGTGGCCCGCCTGGATCAGCCGCTCGATTTCCCTTTTGAGGGTGAAGCAGTCGTCGGTGTCGTGGCCGTGGTCCCGGTGGTATCGGCAGTATTTCTTAAAATCTCTTCGGGCTGGATCCGACTTCATTTCTCGGGGCGGCTCCGGCAGTAGTCCGGCTCGTGTAGCCGCGGCCATCACCTCGATCAAGGGAGCATTGAGTTGCGTGTAATGCGCTCGTAGGGGGCCCTCTTGTCTTGGGACGACTCGGGGGGGCCCTTGTGCCGGAGCAAACTCGCGCGCCGGACCAGGGCGATCCTGGGGGCGAGGCCCAGGCAGTTCCCGCCTTGGTCGGGCTAGCCGGTCACGACCTCGGTCCCCCTCTTCCTGCCTCGGCCGAGGATGTGATCGGGGTTCGCCTTGGGACGGTTTCACCGGGGGGAATAAGGCCGTTGCCCCGAGAGTCTCTTCGGCCAACGCGTGCCTCTCCGCCATAGCTACCAACGCCTCATAGTCGGTCGGCTGATCCCGGAGCAGGGATTTGTGGAGGCTCCGAGTCCGCAACCCCGTTTTGAAGGCCAGCATAAGCACCTCATCGCCGCACGTCACTACCGCCCGTCTCTCCTCCTGAAAGCGACGGAGGTATCTACCCGTTGTCTCTCCTTCCCCTTGGACTATCGTGCTGAGATAGTCCAAGGGCTTCTTCTTCGTCCGCCCGGCCCGGAACTCTTGGCAGAACTAGTGGGACAGCTCGCCAAATCTCCCAACGGATCTCGCGGGCAAGCCAAAGTACCAATTCAGCGCGGTGTCCCTCAGGCTTTGGGAGAAATGTCGGCATAGGAACGCCTCGTCCACATCCTGCGCCTCCATCGCCCCCCGGTATTGTTGCACGTGCGTGAGGGGGTCGCCTCTCCCGTTGTACGTGGCCAAGTGAGGGGGTTTGAACCTTATGGTCCTTGGGGCGGACGTGATCCACCGTGCAAGTGGCGTGGCCTCCTCCGGGTAGGTAGGGCGGTCCGGCGCATCCCCTCTCCGCCATTCGGGGGTCTGGCTTCGGTCGCGCCTCGGCCGCTGACGGTCCTCCGTCCCCGGGGAGTAGCCCGACGGTCGTCTGGCGGGGCTCCTTCCCTGGGCCGAGGATTCGACGGGTTGCGGGCTACGGTTCTCCCAGCGCCAGCGCCTCCCGGCCAGCTCTCCTCGGGCCTTCATCCGTTCTTGATTCTCTCGAAGGAGCCTTTCGCGCTCGGCGGCGAGGAAGCGTAGTTGTCGGCAAACGGCTTCCTCGTGCAGGGTATCGGAGGGGTGGCGCTGGCGATGCGGGCTGCCTCCTCCGGGTGGGGACCTGTTCAGTAACGGGTCCCGCCCGTCCCCGAGCCGCCGGCCCGTCGCCGTCTCGTCAAGGATTTCTCGGTTGCTCCTGTTCTCTCTCCTTAGCTTCTCGCGCTCCGCGACGATGAGGCGGAGTTGGCGACGTGCGGCCTCTTCTTCCTGGTAGGCCCTTCGGGCGGTCTCGGCCGCTTCGTCCAAACGCCTTTGCGCGGCGGCCGCCTCCCCCAGGCGCCTCCATCGCCGCGCAACTTCCATCTCCTCTTCCAGGAGCCTTTGCTGGGCCGCAATCTCCTCAGCGAGCCCCCTGTTTTCTCCCTCCTCCTCGAACTGAATGTGGAGGTTCCGCCTCACGTTCTGGGGCTCTGAGGGGCCGGGCGGAGGCTCCGTTCCAGCCGTCTGATAGCCTCCCCTGGCCTGAGTGACGGCCTCGAAGCTCTTCAGGACGGCGTGGGCCGAAGTATGTTCAGTTTCGGTGCCCGTCCCCAGAAGTGGGTCGGACGCCGGGGTGATTTGTAGAGAGAGCGGTTCCTGACCCACGGGATCTTTGCCGTGGTCAGGGTTCCGCGGGGTCGGCATGGAGTCTAACACGGGTGTGACCCTTCGTTCCCACAGACGGCGACAATTATTACGAGGTGGAACTCGCGTACAATGAATTTGTATTATGGGGAACCAAGGGCACGATGGTTATGTGGAGAAGAAGGTTTAGGTAGGCTGTTTTACAAGTGATTAGTGGGGTGAAGAAGTCGGACCCGTTGCCGGTGGTGCTCACGGGGTCGAATCTCGCCGGATGCAGCTGAGGAAGGTTGGACGACATGGGGCTGAAGCTGACTTTGGTCAAGGGGCGAGCTCTCCTGCAGCACGAACAACTCGTCAGAAGGGCAGGGTTGGGGTTCAACCCTTAGCCCCTCCGATGCATAAGTCAGTAATAGGGCTTAAAATGGGGGGCTGGACACGCCGGTCGGACTAACGGTGTGTCCGCCGCGCGTGACGAGCTATAGGTGGGAGAACAAAGATATGGAAGACCTTTGCTCTCGTGTGTGAATAATAGAATGAGAGAGAATTCTTCAACCCCCTCTCCGTAAGAGGAGAGGGGGTATTTATACCTGATCTCCGTAAGAGGAGAGGGGGTATTTATACCTGACGGGTGATGACTAGGCGTGTTGAGCTGGCTCGGGTGTCAGCGGAAGCTTCGGACAAGGACATCGGGACCAGGAGTTCCTGACCTGCTTTTGTCAGGCGGCGCAACGGCCAAGGGGTGCTTTTGTCGGGATGTCAGGGCCGAAAGCGCTAACCGTCAGATGGGTCAGCCGCCAGGGGGTGCTTTGTCAGGCGGTCGGGTGACGTATGCGTCAGTCGTGCCCTTATCCTAGGTTGTTTGTCGTTGGCGACGAACTAAAGGTCGGGCTGTGTCACTCTAGGCGCCACGGTTCGTGGGAGTCGGGCGGGTCGTTCCGATCAGGGGTTGTCCGGCCTGGCCACGCCCCCCGATCGGTCATGGGCTATGGTCGGCCGGTACGAAAGGATACGTCCGTGCCCGTCAATAGGCCTGTCTTAGCTACCCAAGCGTCCCCAAGTGCGCTACCCCCGGTGGGTCGGGCGGCTGTGGTTGTTCGCCTCGGCCGGTTCGGGGAACGCTGCAAGGCGCGCCCGTCTCCATATTGCCCCGGATTTTCGGGGCGGCGGCCCTCGTGTGAAACGATGAGTTAATGGGGTATGTTAGCGGATCCGGGCGGGAGTCGGACTCCTACGATCTTTAGGTCGTAACAGCTTCCAACCTGCTTGTTTGCACGATCATGCATTTGAATCATATTGTGACCCCAATGAAACCTATTCTGACCAAGCTTATGCAATCCCTTTGAATTAAACAAAAACCCAAAGCAAAGAGAGAAGTAGAAAAGGGGGAAGTGTGGCGTGTAAGCATCCAGACAGCATTAGACCATATGTCGTGATGAAGGCCATGAAATGACTTTTAAAAAATGTAGAACTCTTTCTCTGCCTCTCTCAATCAATCTGAATTATGAGGACCAGTTAGTCTTAGCCAAATTTAAAGTAACTCCGAATTGGTCTCCAAACCTCACAAGTTTGTGGTATTAAACTAATATACTGCTTGTCATTACCTTTTTTGCTAATTCACCCCATTTTCTGCACATGTCCTTCAACTTGTTGCTTCCGACCAGACAGAAAAGTGCACATAGCTTTTTTTGGCATCCAAATGATGTGTGTTTATCTAAAGAAGGTTGTTTGTCTTACATAAACCATAACATGTGCGCTCTATTTCCTCCATGTTATTGTTCTCGCTAACCCGTCGCTAGTATAGCTTATGGGCTTGTTTGAACATATTCATTTTCCAGCTCCCATCTAAACATCATAACATTTTCCTTAAATAATAGTTCATATCAAGCCATTATTTTCGCATTAAAACATATGAATAATTATTCAAAAGATAACTAATGTGATTCGTATGGCGATAATAATATTATTGTTCATGCTCCCATGATTTTTGAGAACATGTGGGCTATTGTTTGAATTCTACTCATTCCATCATCATTTGATTCTACTCATTCCATATCATTTGCCTTTTCCGCTCCCTTGATTTTTGAGAACATGTGGTATATTATTCAAATTCTACTCATTCCATCATCGCTTCCAACCTGCTTGTTTGCATGATCATGCATTTGAATCATATTGTGACCCCAATGAAACCTATTCTGACCAAGCTTATGCAATCCCTTTGAATTAAACAAAAACCCAAAGCAAAGAGAGAAGTAGAAAAGGGGGAAGTGTGGCGTGTAAGCATCCAGACATCATTAGATCATATGTCGTGATGAAGGCCACGAAATGACTTTTAAAAAATGTAGAACTCTTTCTCTGCCTCTCTCAATCAATCTGAATTATGAGGACCAGTTAGTCTTAGCCAAATTTAAAGTTACTCCGAATCTGTCCCCAAACCTCACAAGTTTGTGGTATTAAACTAATATACTGCTTGTCATTACCTTTTTGCTAATTCACCCCATTGTCTGCACGTCCTTCAACTTGTTGCTTCCGACCAGACAGAAAAGTGCACATGGTTGTTTTTGTCATCCAAATGATGTGTGTTTATCTAAAGAAGGTTGTTTGACTTACATAAACCATAAAATATTCCATGTTATTGTTCTCTAACCCGTCGCTAGTATGCTTATGGGCTTGTCTGAACATATTCATTTTCCAGCTCCCATCTAAACATCATAACATTTTCTTTAAATAATAGTTCATATCAAGCCATTATTTTCACATTAAAACATATGAATAATTATTCAAAAAGATAACTACTGTGATTCGTATGGCGATAATAATATTATTGTTCATGCTCCCATGATTTTTGAGAACATGTGGGCTATTGTTTGAATTCTACTCATTCCATCATCATTTGCCTTTTCTGCTCCCTTGATTTTTGAGAATATGTGGTATATTATTCAAATTCTACTCATTCCATCATCGCTTCCAACCTGCTTGTTTGCATGATCATGCATTTGAATCATATTGTGGACCCAATGAAACCTATTCTGACCAAGCTTATGCAATCCCTTTGAATTAAACAAAAACCCAAAGCAAAGAGAGAAGTAGAAAAGGGGGAAGTGTGGCGTGTAAAAATCCAGACAGCATTAGACCATATGTCGTGATGAAGGCTACGAAATGAATTTTAAAAAAATGTAGAACTCTTTCTCTGCCTCTCTCAATCAATCTGAATTATGAGGACCAGTTAGTCTTAGCCAAATTTAAAGTTACTCCGAATCTGTCCACAAACCTCACAAGTTTGTGGTATTAAACTAATATACTGCTTGTCATTACCTTTTTGCTAATTCACCCCATTTTCTGCACATGTCCTTCAACTTGTTGCTTCCGACCAGACAGAAAAGTGCACATAGCTTTTTTTGTCATCCAAATGATGTGTGTTTATCTAAAGAATGTTGTTTGTCTTACATAAACCATAACATATGCGCTCTATTTCCTCCATGTTATTGTTCTCGCTAACCCGTCGCTAGTATAGCTTATGGGCTTGTCTGAACCCCCCCCCCCCCCCCCCCAATGTAGATATTCTTAATAGAGCTAATAATATCAATCTACACAGATCTAGCAACATGGATTGAGACTCAGCGGTATCAGATTAACAGAAAGATGACGACGAACAGGGTAAGCAAATGTTTCGAACAAACATATACAAGATAAGTTATTAAGAATGTAGTTAATACATCCCTTCAAGGTCAAATTGGCGTAGAAATTTGTAATGTGTTGGTTCTAGGATCGGTTTATTATTGCTTGGCGTATCTTTAGTCATTCTGCAAGCTGTCTTCTCATTTCTTGTAGGCCACTACTGATCAAGAACAAAGAAACCTTTCTACCTTTGTAATTCTAATTTGTTAGTGTTCCATAACCAAATAGAAAATTCTCTACCACTCCAGAACTAAGCCAATAATGTAAACTCAAACTATAGCGAGATCCAAAATGAAGAGGAAAAAAAGGAGAAATGAAGTTTTCACCTCTTGATAGGGCCGTAAGCACGGCAGCCCATTACCAGTAAATCAGCTTTCAACTTGTCTGCAACCTCGCATATCGTCTCCTTCGGATCCCCCACAGCCACTTGTGTCATCACTTCAGCCTTCAAAAATTAGGCGGAAAAAAAAACAAGAACCATTTTAAAACTAAATAACCAATCATAATTTATTTATTTATTTTATAAAGGAAAGCATTACTCACATCATTCTCCTTGCAGATCTGAAGCGCGTGGGCCAGGATCGCCTCCGTGATCCGCCTCTGGTGCGCCTCGATCGCTGCCGTGAATGCCGGCACCTCGACGTGACCTTCAAAAATTCACGCAATTGCAAAAAATAATGAATCGAATCGCAAAGAAATAAAAAAAGGAATTATGACAAGAGTTAGGGTTTGTTAGTACTGGGGCCGCCGAAGGGGATGGCCCCGGGATTGAGGCCTGCGGCGATGGAAGGCGGGGACTGGACGTGGAGGACAACGAAGGAGCCGGCGTCCGATTCCTCCGTCTTGGGCCGTAGGCGGAGGTTCTGTATGGCCCACCGGAGGGCGTTCATGCTTTCCTCGCTGCCGTCGACGGAGATCACGACGCAGCTCAGGTTGCCGGTCGCCATGGCCGAGAGCAGTAAGCAGCAGCAGCAGTGATCAAATTGAGCAGGGAGATCTGAATGTGGTCATGACAGACTGTTTAGAATTGGATTATATGAATCGTGGCATCGCTCGAAGCCGGTTGAGGTCAGTTAGTGACTGCGGGTAAGAATGAGACATTGTCGCCTTCTGAAACTCGATCCATAATTACAGTTACGTCTGTCTATTGAATTTGTCCAAAGGCCAGTTAAGTTTTTTTGGTTAACTAGTAATAACCCGTGCCCGTAGGGCATGGCGAACGTCGTCTTCTGGGTGCGAAACCTAGGAGGACAGTCCGTCAACGGGTGTGAGTATTACGTGGAAGTCGTCTCCCAGGGGCAATATTGACGGCGAAAAGAAAAATTGGGTCAGTCGTTTTCCGTGTGAAAAACCGAGGAAAGTCTGTAAACAGTGGAATGACGACGTTGTAGTTGTCTCCCGAGCGCAAGAATGACGTGGATGTCGTCTCCCGGGGGCAACAATGATGTGCGAAAAGAAAGCCTGGGTTAGTCGTCGCGAGGGCACAACATATGGAATAAAGCGCAAAACCACGTCGGTGCAGAGCGGGAAAATAACGTTGTGAAACGCGTAAATAGGGGGAATATGAGAGGCATTTTAGTTGCAGGGAAAAAGAAAGGAGAATTTGCAAATAAGGGGAATATGGTGGCATTTTTTGTTTGGGTTTCACCGAAACAATCAATGGCACAACCAACCACTCTCACGCTTCATAGGGCTATCTACTCCCCCCCACAAAAAATGATTGATCTTTAGTAACAAACATGGTCACTCTTATTAATCATTTGACCATCACACTGTAACTTCATTCTTGGTTTGCCAAAGTTGCATGGTGTTAAGGCAAAAAAGATTATGGTCATGAATTAGTAATCGGGCCTCTTCGTATTGAATAGGAACATGTGATATAATTTCAATTACCGTTTTGTAGCTTATATAAAAGAGCAGTGGGATCCCTAATTTGTTCCACCCTATTTTAAGATGGTATCATAGAGAGGTTGTGTCATTTCCAACGTCACCCAATTTTCGAGCATCCTCGTTTAAATACAAACTCAGCATGAATCATTCAGATCACATATAATCTACGGTGATGATCTAATCTAGATTCAGATCGTGATTCCAATTTTTAAACTATGAACACCTCCCATAATGGCATAATCTGAATCTTGATCACAATTTTAATTTCCAAACTCAAGGTTCCCCACATTGAGTTTGAAGTAGATTGGGAATAATAGTCCTACATTGAAAAAATTAAAAAGAAGGTGACGTCACATTGACTTAGGTTTTTTTGAGTTAAATATAGTTTCATGTACAGATTTGTGGCTTCAGCAATATAAAACAATCATGGGCATCCTATTTTGTTTATCCTGATCCTGTCCTACACTCATGATCTCATGGTGCTTTTCATCCTTAAAATTCCCAGTAAGTTGATCCGTAAATAAGGCATGGAGGCAAGACACAACAACATACTTTGCTGTAAGCATGTAGTGTTTTGGAGTGGACTTGTCACCCCTCCAAGTGTTCTAATGCTACTCACGTCTCCATCTAATATATGCTTACTCACATCAGTATAACCATTACTTGTTTCTAAACCCCGTATGATCTAATGTAATTTTTTTCAGCATAAATTAGAAACACTTTAATTTTTCTTATTCGTCTATCCTTGGTGTTAGCTAGCTTGTTAAGTAAAATGAACAAAACTGTGAAAAACAAACAAATGATTAACAAATGACATAAATTGACCTGTTGAGTGTGCCATAATAGATTAACCCACGGCAATAAATCAACACGTGCCTGGATGTAATTTGGCCATGATGTACAGTTTAACACTCAACCCCGTGGCCAACTTGATATCCAAAAATTTTAAATGAATCTGGATAATCTGACCGACATGTAGATTAATTAAAATAGACACAAATACTTACGGGCAAGTTTTTGGAAAGAGTCACATGCATTGAAGGGCTTGGGAAAAAATAACCTGGGGATGTTAAATTACGAAAGCAGTTTGTATATCCAAATATTTGCCTGGGGATGTTGATAACCTGGGGATAATTCATAACCTGGGGAGGTTAAATGTTGATAATTCATAACCTGGGATGTTAAATCACATGACTTGGCTCACCACAGAGTCGCATGAATTATCAAAAATCAAATATGGGGCCCAGTTTGTAATATCAAAGTGGGGGTCAGAATAACAGGCCGAGATAGCAGGAAATGTTGAACCCCAGGGGCGTTTATCAGTACTCCATCTCCCGAGATTTGAGGCCGTCGCGTTCTCAGAAATTAATGCCAGAGATATGAAATTAATACCGGAAGCAAACAAATTGAGGCAAGAAGCTAACAATTGATATACGTACAGAAATTGATCGCAGAGATTTGAGAACGTCGCGATTGATTTGAGAACGTCGCGATTTGAGGACGTCCCAGAAGAAATGTTACTGTTGATTTGAGGACGTCGCGATTTGAGGACGTCGTGATTTGGAGAAAGTTGGATACCAATCGATTATGCTTATCGTTGGAGAACTCAACAAATTCATTATGCTTATCGTTGGAGACCAAACTCAAGATTTAATTCATACTCTATAAAAGATTTTTGAAACCGTGGGTCAGATGCGGCTATCGCAGCCCATGCATCACAGACCCAAGTATGTTTTTTAGCCATGCAACACAGCCGAACAATTGGGCACCTGATGTAAATATTGGGTCTGTTATTAAAACTCCAAAAGTATTATTGGGTCTGTTATTAAATTTCAATGGACATCTAATGGCGAGTTTGCTCATCTTCTTATACTCGACATACATTCAATTTCAATCATCAAAGTAGTATTATTTGCTTGATATCTTTCTGATCTTTTATTCAATTTCAATGTTTTAATCTCTCTGTTTTTCGGTAACATGAACTTGTCACCCGTGGCCCATAAGGGCACTGCGAAATTTATGGCTCGGTAAAGGTCAGAAATTGAGAAAGGGAATTTATGGTTGTGAGTGAACGCAAAATAAAACGAAATAATAATTGAACGCAAGTGAACATGGAATTTATGGTTGAGAAAGTGCAGAAAGTTACAAGTGCAAATAATAATTGAACGCAAAAGGTCAAGAAATTTACTTGACATTGATTAAAACAGAAGCAGAAAGGTACAAGTGCACTCCGAAAATGATTACCTGATGATTACCTGAGGATTAAAAGTGCAATCCGAAAATGATTAAATCATCAATTAGTTACCAGAGAACAGAGAACAGAAAGGTAAACCACAGAGAACAGAAATTGAGAGAGAGAGAGAGAGGAGAGTACCTGAGGCGTAGAGAAAGCAGAGAAGAAGGGCGGTGGAGGAAATTGCCAAATAGGAGAAAGCATAGAGACATCATTCTTTATGCAGTTTTTTAGTCAGAGAGACATCATTCTTTATGCAGTTTTTATAACTGAAAAAAAGACGTTTTGTAGTTTTTTATGCAGTTTTGATAACTGAAAAAAGAAAGGCGTTTTGGAGTTTTATGGTAGTTTTTTATTTTTTTTAATTAGATTGTCCTAGTCATATCCTTGTCATATTATTGTGAGACACATAGTACAAAAGAGGACACGTAGGACAGAATTCGAAAAAGGTCCTGAATTGTATAAGAGATTTTCGGAAAACTAACTTTAGGGAAGGGAATTGCTCCGCCCACTTACCGTTTTGCTCTGGGGACGACCGACATCCACGGATTTACAAGGTTGCCACTGAAAATTGCTTATCGCAAACAACCGGAGCAAAATTCCAAAACTGTCCCGCTTGTTCGCTGTAGCAATTCTCAGTGGACGCCCCCGGCACCGTCCTCCTCAGCCAGCCGTCACCCTCTTCCACCTTCCCACCCTGCCTCTCCCTCCTCCAATCTTCCTCTCCGCCTCTTTCTCCTCCGATCTCCCATATCTCTCTTCCCCCACCGCCGCCCCCTCCCCATGACCCCCTCCTTCGACTTCCCCAGCCCGCCGTCCCCTCCTCTGATCTCCCCCTCCGGCTTTCCATCTTCCGATCTCCCCCTCCGCCTCTCCTTCTTTCTATCTCCTCTATTTCTCTTCCCCCCTGCTCCGATGCCCTCTCCTCAGCACCGCCACCCCCTCCTCCGATCCCCACCCGCCCCTCCCTACTCTACTCTCCCCCTTCGCCTCTCCCTCGTCCGATTTTGGGGGGGCGGCCATGACTGTCATCCTCTGCCGCCCTCCACCACCCTCTGCCTCTCCCTCCCCTCGACCGCCCCTCCGACGACCTCTACAGTCCTTACGCCGCCCCATTGGGTCCACTCCGACAACCCAGCCCCATCCTCCGGCAGACGAATGTGAAAGAGAAATAATGACAAACTTGTAAATAAGTGAGTTGTGCGCGGAGATTAATGGCAAACTTGTCAATAATCCGGCCGTGCGCGGAGCAAAACGTCACGTGCGCATATCGATTCCCATAACATAGGGACTCCAAGCCGAATCTCAACCCGAATTCGAGTTTCTTATCGCGATCACGTAGGATGAATCTGACCCGAATGCAACTGCCTTGTGAGTTTAGGGATGGCAAACGGGTTGGGTCGGGTCGGGTTTGACCCGACCTGAATAAGGGTAAACCCGAACCCGACCCGAATTAAATTCGGGTCAAGGTTCGGATACCCGTATCCGACCCGGCCGTAACCCGGGTGACCAGTACCCGACCCGTTTTGTCTTTCGGGTCGGGTTCGGGTCGGGTTCGGGTCGAGTTTAGTGTGAAAGAGTGATTATTTTACAAAAAAGGTCGGGTTCGGGTTGGGTCTGGGTTGGGTTTGGGATGAAAAGTGTAAAAAATAAGGGTCGAATTCGGGTCAACCGGTTCGAGGGGTCAAACCCGTACCCGACCCGGATTTTTATCCGGGTCGGTCAGGTTGACCCGAATTCAACCCGACCCGGATTGACCCCTAACCATACCCGACCCAAGAGGCCGGGTTCGAGTCGGGTCAGGTCGGATCGAGTCGGGTCTATTTTGCCACCCCTATGCGAGTTGCAACCCAAGATTAGTGCGGATATATCAGGAAACGTTACGGTTCGGGTGGTCGGCAAGTTGAACCCGTTACCGACCCGACGCGAAAAAACCGGCCCTGTATACACCGGGTGTAGTACACCCCTTGTTCTGTTGGTCCCATTCTTCAGATCTGCGAAGGGCTTATCCTTCGTCTCTCTCCTAGGTCTCCCAATCTCATAAAAACCCTAACCCTAATTTCCACTTAAATTCAATCTCACAAATCAGGATAATCGAACGTAGAAAAATGGCATTATCTTTCCATTCCACTGCTTCATCGTGTTTACACACTCTTAGCACCGATCCCAAGCATTCCTTGAGGTGAAAATCTCAAAACTGTCCAAAGTTATTCCCAAAATTGCAATTTTTGATGCTAATTATTCATATTTTCTCATTGTTCACAGCTGTTCGACCAAAGTTTTCAAGGGCCTAAAGCCGCATTCAGCGGGTAAATATTTTGATTATTTACTTCCCTAATATCCTTATATTTTTTAATTAGAATAATTTAATTAAGCAATTTTTTGTTTTTGTTTTTGTTTTCTTTTTTTGTGGGTTGAGCAGGTGCCTTTGGTAGTGGCAAGCCCAATGTAAATGCTGATTTTCACAGCAGGGTATATAAAAGCCGTTCAGTAAGGTGCCATTTCAACTTATATTTGATCAGTTATCTTTTTTAAATTAGTAATTGAAGTCTAAGTTTACTTATCTTGTTTTATTATTTCTGCTTTTTGGTATCCTAAGTCAAACTGTATGTTTCTTGATAATTCTTTGCGAATATGTATAATTTTAAATGAGAATATCTATTCTATGAGGAGGCGCTAGTCGAGAGTCGGTGGAGGACTGCCTTGATTTTTTTCAAAAGTCGGGAGGTGAGTCGGACACCAACTAGGCGTCGACTTGGTCCGACTTTTTGACCGATTTATCTGGTCAAAATGTCGGACCAAACCCGATTTTTTTTGCAACCCATGCTCGAAAAAATAAATTTAAAAGAACTTGCTCGAAATCCATGCTCGAAACCCTTTTCCCCTCGTCGATCGAAACCCAAGACGTCATCTCCGTCTTCGTGCTATCTCCTCCACCGGCTTCTTCCCTCTTCGACCGATCTCATCTTCCCTCTTCGTGCTATCTCCTCCATCGGCTCAAACGATATCCGCCCCCTCTTCGTGCGCCCGACCTTAGGTACCCAACATCCAGTGTTTCGATCGAGGGTTTCGATTGAGGGTAGGTTTTTTTTCTTAATTACCAAATGATGTTTGATCTGGTTGTTTTTAATTGAGGCTTTTGGTTGATGCTTCTAGTCGATCTCATGCAAGAAATTTGTTGATGGAATTGTGTTAGTTGATGGGTAAAGTCTGAAATTTGTGAAATTTGTTGATTTCTGGACTGAATTTTGAGTGGTTGTTGTTTCTAGGCGATCTCATGCAAGAAATTTGTTGATGGAAGAGTGTTTGTTGATGCTAAGCTCGTCTACATTTATGTGTTTTCTTTTTGTCTTTATTTTCTTTTCATTTTTTGTGCATGTATGCTTGATTGCTTTGTGATTCCTATAAATTTGCCACAACAAATTGGTATCAAATTATTAGGGATGACGTTGATTGCAAAATTGGAATTGAAAAATTTGACGCTACATCGAGTTTATCATATGACAAGTTTAGATGCTTACTAACTTGACTTGGAAGAGGGCTTTGCTTGGGATGCTATGATTGTTATCCATTGTTCATTTTTATGATTCTTACATTACATAGACACATAGATAGAAGCTTCATTGTTTTGTTTGAGCTTGTCATTTATTTGCAATGCATGAAGACACAAGTTGAATCATGTGAACATCCAGAGTTTGTTTATCAGTTGCAGCTTCCTTTACTTCCCATCTAGGGGGACTTGCCATTTTCTGTTCAAGCGTTCCCGTTCTTCTTCTGTCAGTCGCGAGGTCACCATCTGGGAAAGAAATTCTCTTTCTTCATCTTGCCTCAATGCACTGATACTGTAATAGAAGAAAAGAGACAGAAGCTTAGATTATGAAGCAATATAAGTAAGAATATGCCATCAGTATAGGCATAAGCATATAGAAAAAGCAAAGCACATGCTATAGCCATGTTTGCATTTTTTGGATTTGAAGCATGGTCAACTGTAGCCTGTATAACATATTAACATTATCAAAATTAATTTCTCTCTGCCTAGATGCAAATTGTCTTAGAGATATTTGCTAATCTATTTGTTAAACCATATACAAAGTGGATGATTAAAATTGATTTTTGCTAATCTAATAATTCTATTTATTCTTTCTTGCCATTTCTTTTCTTGCAGTGTAGTCATCATCTCTTTCTTCTCTCTCACAAAACAAGTCGGAAATCGCACAAACTCACAGTAAGTTCTCCATTTATCTTGTTTCTAAGCTTATTTGGTGATTTTTAATTTTATGCTATTTGAGTTTGTTTTATGCAATATAATTGCTGGTTTTTGTTTAGTATTTTGATTAGTTCATTGATTGATTAGGTACGAGGAGAGGGGCTGAGGAAGTTGCTTCTTCTAATTCTATGCCTATGTCCACATGTGGTTCAAAGAGTTCTTCTGGGGATGCGACTTGGAATTGGGCAGAGCAGAGAGATCCTAACAATTGCAACTTGGTGTGGTGCTTACTATGCAACAAGAGGATGAGTGTAGGGATTTATCGAGTGAAATGTCATCTCGCTAACAAGAAGAGTGATGTGAAGGGCTGTCCCAATGTGACTTTGGAAATACAAAAGCTAGTTCGAGTTTTTTTGGATGAATATGAGAAGAAAAAGGCTCAAAAAATCGAGATTTAGAAATTCTTCCAAGAAACCCAAATGAGGTGGATATTGAAGGAGAATTTGAAGAATATGAAGAAGAACAACAAGGTGCAGATAGTGGTACTTCTATACATGTTTCAACACAAGATATTGTAGCTCAACGTGGAAGTATGAAGAGAATGCGATCTAGCGATGTTCGTTGTCCTCTTAATTCTGTGTTAAAGACTGATTTGAAGAAAATTGAGCAAACAAGAATTAATAAGAATGACCCTTACAAGGAGATGTTGAAAAACTTGCTTGGAAAAGGATTGTGGAGTGGACATATGCGATTGGCCTACCCTTTAATGTGTTTCGTGATGAAGGCTTCCAGGTGGCCGTCCACACAATTGGAGATTATGGAAGATGTAATTATTATTTATTAATTAAATTGCATCATCCAACTAACCAAGAACAAGTTTATGATCACACCTTTCATTTTACTTATGTTAAGCATGCCGGCCCCGAGTTACCACAACATGCGGATAAACTTATTGAAGGAAGTGTTAGCAGATACAAAGCAGTTTGTGGATTCTTTTAGGGTGTATTGGAGGACATGAATGTTCCATAATAAGTGACTTTTGGACAGATGGGAAGATGCAATGCTTGATAAATTTTTTGGTGAATTGTCCACAAGGAAGTGTGTTCCTTAAATACATTGATGCATTGGAGCATGTCAAGGATGCACAACTTATCGTGAAGATGATAAATGAAGTTATAGAGGATGTGTGAGAGGAGAACATCGGACAAGTAACCTAGAAATATGAGTGAATTTTGTTATCTATTTGGTTACTTGTTTGATTAAATAAATATATTCTTATAGTTTATTACCGATAATGGCTTAAACTTCAAGTTTGTCGGGAAGATATTGGAGGATCAACATCCCAAGATGTTTTGGACTCAATGTGCAGCACGTTGTGTGAACTTGATGTTGCAAGATGTTGGTGAGAAGGTGACAAAGATCAAAAGTGCTTTGTCTTATGCGAGGACCATAGTGGTTTACATCTACAATCACGGAAGAGTTCTCAACATGATGCGAAAATTAACTGGTGGAAGGGAGTTGCTTAGGGCATGTGTGACAAGGTTTGCAACATCCTTTTACACCTTGAAGAGCATCTTGGAGAATATGCATCACATTCAAGTTCTATTTGTTTCTGAAGCAGGGAGAAAGAGCGACTTTGCAAAGAAGCCATGTGGACAAAGAGTTGAGAGGATTGTTACTAAATCTGAGTTTTGGGACAATGCCCGTCTTTCTTGTCAAGTGTTGGCACCTTTAGTGGATGTTAGGTTGGTTGATATTGAAGAGAAGCCATATATATGGTACATTTATGAAGTTATGGATAGAGCAAAGGAGCAGATCAAGATCAAGAACCTAACATCCAAAAGTCACGAATGAGTTAATGGTTACAACCTAACAAGGAACTGTGTTCCTTATCTAGCAAGCCAGTTAAGTTCTTTATGATTTGCCCCTTGCTCTATCCATAGCTTCATAAATGTACCCCATACATAGCTTCTTTTCAATATCAACCAACCTAACATCCACTAGAGGTGTCAACACTTGACAAGAAAGACAAACATTGTCCCAAAACTCAGATTTAGCAACAATCCTCTCAACTCTTTGTCCACATGGCTTCTTTGCAAAGTCACTCTTTCTCCCAGCATTAGAAACAAATAGAACTTGAAGGTGATGCATATTCTCAAAGATGCTCTTCAAGGTGTAAAAGGATGTCGCAAACCTTGTCACACATGCCATATGCAACCCCCTTCCACCCGTCAATTTTCTCCTCATGTTGAGAACTCTTCTGTGATGTAGATGTAAACCACTACACTCCTCGCATCAGACAAAACACTTTTGATCTTTGTCATCTTCTCACCAACATCTTGCAACATTAAGTTCACACAATGTGTTGCACATGGAGTCCAAAACATCTTTGGATATTGATCCTCCAATATCATCCCGACAAGCTTGAAGTTTGAGCCATTATCGGTAATAAACTATAAGAGTATATTTATTTAATCTATTAGTAAACAATCACAAACAAGTAACCAAATAGATAACAAAATTCACTCATGTTTATAGGTTACATGTACGATGTTCTCCTTTCCCACATCCTCTATAACTTCATTTATCATCTTCACGATGAGTTGTGCATCCTTGATATGCTCCGATGCATCAATGGATTTAAGGAAAACACAGTTCCTTTTGGACAGTTCACCAAAAAAATTATCAAGCATTGTCCCTTTCCATCTGTCCAAAAGTCACTCATTATGGAACATCCATGTCCTCCAATGCACCCTAAAAGAATCCACAATCTGCTTCGTATCTGCTAACACTTCCTTCAATAAGGTTATTCACATGTTGTGATAAATCGGGGCCGGCATGCTTAACATAAGTAAAATGAAAGGTGTGATCATAAACTTGTTCTTGGTTAGTTAGATGATGCAATTTAATTAATAAATAATAATTACCTCTTCCATAATCTCTAATTGCGTGGACGGCCACCTGGAAGCCTTCATCACGAAACATATTAAAGGGTAGAGGCCAATCGCATATTGCCACTCCACAATCCTTTTCCAAGCAATCTTTTCAGCATCTCCTTGTAAGGGTAATTCTTATCAATTCTTGTTTGCTCTATATATCAGTCTTGAACACATAATCAAGAGGACCGTGAATATCGTTAGATCGCATTCTCTTCTTACTCCCACGTTGAGCTACAATATCTTGTGTTGAAACATGCATAGAAGTACCACTATCTGCATCTTGTTGTTCTTTTTCTTCATATTCTCCTTCAATATCTACCTTATTTGGGTTTCTTCGAAGAATTTCTAAATCTTGATTTTTTGAGCCTTTTTCTTCTCATATTCATCCAAAGAAGCTCGAACTAGCTTTTGTATTTCCAAAGTCACATTGGGACAGCCCTTGACATCGCCCTTCTTGTTAGCGAGATGACATTTCACTCGATGAATCCCTCCACTCATTCTCTTGTTGCATAGTAAGCACCACACCAAGTTGCAATTGTTAGGATCTCTCCGCTCTGTCCAATTCCAAGTCACATCCCTAGAAGAACTCTTCGAACCACGTGTGGACATAGGCATAGAATTAGAAGAAGCAACTTCCTCAGACCCTCTACCCGTACCTAATCAATCAATGAACTAATCAAAATACTAAACAAAAACCAGCAATTATATATGCATAAAACAAACCCAAATAGCATAAAAATTAAAAATCACCAAATAAGCTTAGAGACAAGATAAATGGAGAACTTACTATGAGTTTGTGCTATTTCCGACTTGGTTTGTGAGGGAGAAGGAAGAGATGATGACTACACGCAAGAAAAGAAATGACAAGAAAGAATAAATAGAATCATTAGATTAGCAAAAATCAATTTTAATCATCCACTTTGTATATGGTTTAGCAAATATCTCTGAGACAATTTGCAACCAGGCAGATGGAAATTAATTTTGATAATGTTAATATGTTATACATGCTACAGTTGACCATGCTTCAAATCCAAAATATGCAAACATGGCTATAACATGTGCTTTGCTTTTTCTATATGCTTCTGCCTATACTGCTGGTATATTCTTACTTCTATTGCTTCACAATCTAAGCTTCTGTCTCGTTTCTTCTATTACAGTATCAGGGCATTGAGGCAGGATTAAGAAAGAGAATTTCTTTTCCGGAGGGTGACCTCGCGACTGACAGAAGAAGAACGGGAATGCTTGTACAGAAAATGGCAAGTCCCCCTAGATGGGAAGCAAAGGAAGCTGCAACTGATAAACAAACTCTGGATGTTCACATGATTAAACTTGTGTGTCTTCATGCATTGCAAATAAATGACAAGCTCAAACAAAACAATGAAGTTTCTATCTATGTGTCTATGTAATGTAAGAGTCTTAAAAATGAACAATGGATAACAATCATAGCATCCAAAGCAAAGCCTTCTTCCAAGTCAAGATAGTAAGCATCTAAACCTGTCATATGATAAACTCGACGTAGCGTCAAAATTTTTAATTCTAATTTTTCAATCAACGTTATCCCTAATAATTTGATACCAATTTGTTGTGGCAAATTTATTGGAATCACAAAGCAATCGAGCATACATGCATAAAAAATGAAAAGAAAATAAAGACAAAAAGAAAACACACAAATGTAGACGAGCTTAGCATCAACAAACACTCTTCCATCAACAAATTTCTTGCATGAGATCGACTAGAAACAACAACCATTCTAAATTCAGACCAGAAATGAACAAATTTCACAAAATTCAGTCTTTACCCATCGACAAACACAATTCCATCAACAAATTTCTTGCTTGAGATCGACTAGAAACATCAACCAAAAGCCTCAATTAAAAACCAACCAGATCAAACATCATTTGGAAATCAAGTAAAAAACCTACTCTCAATCGAAATCCTCGATCGTAACACTGGATGCTGGGTGCCCTAGGTCGGGCACCCAAAGAGGGGGCGGATATCGTTTCAGCCGATGGAGGAGATAGCACGAAGAGGGAAGATGAGATTGATCGAAGAGGGAAGAAGTCGGTGGATAAGATAGCACGAAGACGGAGATGACGTCTTGGGTTTCGATTGAAGAGGGGAGAAAGGGTTTCGAGCATGGATTTCGAGCGAGTTCTTTTAAGTTTATTTTTTCGAGCATGTGTTGCAAAAAAAACGGGTTTGGTCCGACATTTTGACCGGATAAATCGGTCAAAAAGTTGGACCAAGGCGGCGCCTAGTCGGTGTCTGACTCACCTACCGACATTTGAAAAAAATCAAGACGGTCCTCCACCGACTCTCGACTAGTCACCGACTAGTCAGCGCCTCGATAGCAAAGCTCAAGCATGTGATCGACATTATAAATTAATACGAGGGTAGCAAAAAATGTCAAAGAAAATGTTTTCCCATTGTGTACCCCCAAGGGAAAATGAGAAAGACATTAAAGCAAAAGAACGTGTGCAAACTCGCATTAACATTTCTTCTTCATTTTCTCTTTAGGAATCTAGTGAATAGTGAAATTGAGATTAAATTTTATCATTGGGCTCAAGTCATCAAATACCGAGGGCATGCCAGCTCATGCTCAAGCCTAACTAGGTCTTTACATCAAAAGAGCTTTCTTGAACATCTCTTGTATGAGTTTTTAACTTCACCAACTGTTTCTCTCTACATTTTAAATTGTTCTATGTTTCAAACAACAATGCACCTTCCATTTCTTGTATGTTCTATTCTTTCTATGTTTTCCTTTATAATTAATCGCAAAAGCTAAAATACATATTATACCATTCGTTAAATTGTATAAATAACTATATTTCAATGTGTAATATCAAAGAAGAACCTGTATTCCAATTAGGCTTTAGTGTAAGCAATAGCAAAAGCTTAAATACATACCAATCTTTAAATATATCAATCTGTAATATCAAAAAAGAACAGTTTGCGAACAAATAAGTTATACTTTTGTTTCCAACAATCTTCAGATTTTGTTTTATGTATGACATTGTAAGTTCTAAGTGATACTCAGAAGCAATAGATTAAATTATATTTTATCAGGAAACGATTAGTCTTAGGTTTGTGCATATTTATCATGAACTTAACGGGTGCTTATAAGAATCTCTCATGTTATATAGAGTGTCCAGCATGAACCCAACACGTGCAAGAATATCTATGATGCCCATTGGGACACCGAGAGTACCATACCGAACTCCTGGTGAAGGAACTTGGCAGTGGGTTGATCTTTGGAATGCTCTTGTAAGATGAAAGCTTTCCGACATTGAGCTAATTCTCTTCACCTTAGTTATCTTTGTGCTGTTTCTTGTTGGAAATTGGGATCTGAATAGCTTTTTGCAGTATCGGGAGCGTGTTATATTTATTGGACAGCATATAGATGAAGAATTTAGCAATCAAGTCTTGGCAACAATGCTGTACCTTGATAGCACCGAGTCATCAAAACGGCTATATTTATACATCAATGGCCCAGGCGGTGATGTGAGTAATCTATGACAGCAATATCAGCCCCTTCCACACACACACAACATATTGGGCACGGTTTGATTCTCAAGGAAGCAATGCCAACAGTTTTAGCTAGCTTATTATTGCCCAGTGTGCGAACAAAGTTTAACTAATGGCATTATGCTTTCTGGAGGTTTGGTTTTCAATAGTTTCAGAATTTATGAGAAATATCAATATCTTAACATCGATACATCACAAGTAACCTTGCTTATGGGTAATGACCTTTGTAAAACGTAACAGAGCGGAAACAAAGGCAAGGTTATGAGTAATCTGGCTTCTCAGGTTTTGCTTTTTTCTCTTGCCAGTGCCACATTTTCTATACAGTATAATTGAACAAAATCTAGATTTTGTCTTTCATATGCAATCTAGGTTAAATTAATAAAAGGTTTTGTATTTTAAAAATAGCTAATATTAAATTGTGATCAGGATTCCCCCCCCCCCCCCCCGCGAAATGCAGGAGAGTGTTATGTCAACATGAAATATGAAAACTGAGTTGGTTTTCATTCATTGGAAACTCTTTAATGAAAGTCATATTCAGAATATATGAGATAATATAGTTAGCTCGGGAGAGCTAAATGATAGTTTTGTGCAAAGAATCGGAGCATGTGGGGTAAGAGAAGCTTTAAAGAGAATGAAGCCAAGAAACCTATGGACTCGATACGATTCCTATTAAGGTATGACATTGCATAAAGCATGTGGTTGATATATGTCGAGTAAAGCCATTCAACAAAAATTTAAAATTTAAAATTAAAAATAATACCAAAGGTGTAGAGGAGTAGCCCTTTGGTACATTTGTCTAAAAATAAATGTGATTTACAAAGTTGCAGTAATTATTATGAAATCAAGTTAATGTGTTATATCATGAAGCTGTGGGAGAGAATGATCAACTTTATGGTAAGAAAAAATGACATCATATCACAAAATTAATTTGGTTTTATACTGGGATGTTCAAAAAAGAGGCAATTCTCTTATCAGATTGATTATAGAGCAATATATGGTAAGTTAGAGAGACTTCCATATGATCTTTATTCACATGAAGAAGGTATCTGATAGTTCTTAGAGAGAGGATGTTTAATGTGCCTCAATGAAGATGTCCTTATAAAGTATGTTACTTTATTTCATGTCATGTGTCAAGGAGTAGTCACTAATGTGAACAATTTTCGAGGAATAGTAAATAATTTTTCGATCATCGTTAGGTTATATTAAGGCTAGGCACCAAGTCCTATTTTGCTATAGTGATTGATTGGTCCATTAGGTATTTTAAGATGCGGTGCTTGAGTGCATGTTATTTGTAAATGATATTGTTTTAATATATGAGATCAAAACTGGTATAAATGCAAAGTTAGAACTTTGAAAGTATACATTGGAGATTCGAGATTTCAAATTTAACAAGAATAAGACCGAGTTAATGAATGCAAGCTTAGTAGACCGAGCCATAAAAATCATAGAATGATGAAGCTGGATGAGAAAGTAAGTACTTTAGGTATCTCAGGTCAGTTATCTAGAAGAATGCAGAGATTAAAGAAAATGTCGAAATCAGTTTAGATTAAGTGAATGGCTATAACAAGAGTATTGTGTGATCGGAGTGTATCATTACTGCTAAAGGTAAATTTTATATGACAAACAATTAAATCAGCTTTGTTATATTATACAGAATATTGTGCTATTACCAAAAGTATGAACAAAATATGGGTGCGATAATCGTTAGAATGTTGCAGCGAATGTGTAGAAATCTTAGAAAAGATAATGTGAGAATCTAAAATATTTGAGTGAATGTATGTGTGATTCCTATAAGGAATAAAATGAGAGAGCATCACATGAGATGGTCTGGCGATATACTCACATATTAAAAATACAGAACATTTGAATGTTGAGTACAAGAGAAAGAGAGAGAGAGGTAGATCGAAGAAGATATGAAATGAAGTGATAAGATGAAATATGAAAAATCTCTGATCGACAGATGAAATACGAAAAATCTCTGATCGACAACAGATAGTTTTAGATATTAATACATGGAAAACAAGAATCTGATATCACGATCTGATGTGATTTTTTACGTATTTGTGTTTATTATTTATTATTTATATTAATACATGGAAAACAAGAATATGATATCACGATTTGATGTGATTTTTAACATATTTGTGTTTGTTATTTATTATTATTATTTATATTATTATTTCTTTTATCAAGGTTTGAGAACTCGGTTTCGGTTTTGGTCGTTAGAAAATTGTAGGTTTCACACAATTTTGACTGTTTCATTGGTTTTGTTTTAGGTTACGGATTTATATGAATTTTTATATTCATTTCTATAGTAATGCATTTGTAATAAATTTCTTAGAATTGTACTGATTTTACAATAATTTTTTAAAATTTCAATAAAATTTTAGTGTTTTATTATTTTTATAATTTTAATTAATATTTTTATGCATATAATTCAAATAGGTTTATGTATTTAAACACAAACTCATATATTATTATAAGAAGTGATGGCGAAACTGGTCAAAACCAAGTGGTTTCGGCCGAAACTGAGCAAAACCGAGCGAACCCGAAATCATTTGTTTTCGACCAAAACCAAGCAAAACCAGCCGAAGCCGAGTTTCAGTAGTAATTTTGTACCGTCTCGCTTTGAAACCAAAATGAAACAGCTAAAACTAAACAGTTTTGACCGAAACTTTATTTCGTGTTTTATATTATGGTTATGGTTATTATTATTTCTTTTTATTTGTTATTATTATTATTTTATTATTATTATCTTTTTCTATCGAGTCCACGAAGGCGATCACAATTTTTTTGGGATGAAGGTTAAGATGATGACATTATACCTTATTCCTAAGCCGTCTTTTATTAGTTGTCATGATTGGCGTGCTCTAAGCTTCTAACCATTTTCATTTACCTGTAAGGCAATAAAATGCTGATTTTGGTAGTGTGACAAAGGGTTGAGAGAATTAGTTAATTTTTTTCTTGCCCTTCGCTTATATATATACGACCAGCTCTCAACGAATCACTTATATTACTTATCACCTAACAACTCACTTATTACATCTTAATACTCTCCTCAAGCTGAAGCATGGATGCATGCTCAGCTTGTCACGGATGCCATCCATTTTTACCTTTCTCAAAAGCTTAGTTAGCATGTCTGTTAGCTAATCTATTGATCTGACATTTGTCTTGATAACCTTCTTGTCACACTCTTGTTTCATTACATGATAGTTAATCTCAATGTGTT
This sequence comes from Scilla litardierei, assembly GCA_030789695.1. Classification (NCBI taxonomy): domain Eukaryota; kingdom Viridiplantae; phylum Streptophyta; class Magnoliopsida; order Asparagales; family Asparagaceae; genus Scilla; species Scilla litardierei. The sequence goes on along the minus strand of CM061140.1, from coordinate 180,623,202 downwards.
TGGTCCTTTCATAAACGATTAGATTGTTAGTGATGTATATAACGACCTTGTTATCGCAGTATGACATCATTGGTGTAGATATCATGCGTCCTAACTCGAAACCTGACTCGAAAAGTAACTGCTGAATCCATAATAGTTCACAGCTGGTGTTAGTCATGGCTCTGTACTTTGATCTTGCATTGGATCATGAAACACTGGCTATTTCATACTGTTTTGATATACCAAATTACGTTCATAAAAACGAATGCAATAACTGGTTATCGATGATTGATCAAATGGTAAACTAGCTCAATCTGCATAAAAGAATGTCGCAATTCTATCATACCTAAAAGCAGAGTTTAGAAGTCATCTTTCTGGTACGTTTTTTAAATATCTGAAGACTCTTACTATAGCATCGCAATACGTAGCCCAAAAATCAGGTATGAACTAACTTAGTACACTTACCAAAAAAGCAATATCAAGAGGTGTCATAGAAGATAGTTTAGTTTCATAATCAATCTTATATATCATTATCGATCTTGCAGAAGATAGTTTAGTTTCATAATCAACTTATATATCATTATCGATCTTGCAATGGCTATCCAGTGGCTATCCTGGAGTTTGGATCCATTTACGAGGAGATATGTTTTTACATCTTGATATTTTCGTTTTTGATATCATATTCAAAGCATCCTTTTCAAAGCAGACTTCTCAAAGCATACTTCTGATGTGATAAATAGATGCTTTTTCAATGTGCGATATTTTTCCAAAAAAGTATTTGAGTGGTCTAAGATCATTTCATCTGAAATTCATTTTAAATGAATTGATTCATATCCTAAATTTCATAAGCATCATATCCACCAATTACAATATCATCAACACACTAGCAGAAACACACTAGCAGAATCTGCTTTTCCCGAAAGGTCTAATAGAAGATGGAGTGATGACTTTGATATCATTTGCAAATCACATCATAGAACCCGCAAAGTGTCCAAATCTAAGTTCACCATTGCAAGCAGACGTGAATGGGAGCTGAAAGGGTTTCAAAGCTGAGGAAATTCGAAGTTGAGTGCCTCTTTTGACTTCAAAACCATCAATTTAACTACATGGTTGAAGCATAGTTACCACAAATACTAGTTATGTACATCGATATTTTAACATCTCACGTCGAATTGTGAAAAGCATGCTTTATGACGAAGAACAAGGAATGCATTATGCAGCGCTCTCAAGAAGTGCAAATACCATGTAACGGTATCCTTTTTTGAAAAAGCATAGCGAAGCCATGCTAAGCACCATGTGTTGGTATTGAAGCTAGTTTTGAAAGTGCAACCACATTATTATTAGGGAATGTTAAGCTTTCCTTGGGGATCTTTTATACAAGGAATGAGTCTTGGCCAAAACTACTTTTCGGTTTCGAAGATGGACTAGACGAAGCTACTGTTAAATCTCGGTTTCGGCCGATTTCGGTCGAAACTAAGTGGTTTTGATTTCGCTCGGGTTTTCTCGGTTTCGACCAGTTTTGACCGAAACATCACTTCTTATAATAAATATGAGTTTATATTTAAATACATGAACATATTAGAACTAAATACATAAAAATATTTATTAAAATTTAAAAAAAAAATAAAACACAAGAATTTTATTGATATTTTAAAAATTATATTATAAAATTCTAAAAAATTCTAAAAAACTTATTACAAATGCATTGCTATAGAAATATATACATAAATATTCTTATAAATCCGAAACCAAAACTTAACGAAGCTGACGAAACTGGGCAAACCTAAAATTATTATAATGACCGAAACCGAAACCGAGTTCTCAAACCTTGGTTGTATATTTGCAATCCCGGCTTTAGAAAGAGCTGCTAAACAATCAGATCATATACATTTGACTTGATTGCATTCCTCGTCATTCCTCAGAAGCTAGCAGGATTTCCCGTTCGAGACACTATTTGCAACTTCTTACTTGCCACATCGATTATTATCAATCTTGATAGTTTTTGACGGTTGTTCTAGGTCAAAGTTTATAGCATATTTAACCTAGGTAGCACATTGGCTTTAACCATAGAGCCATGCCTTGTCGAACAGACATACCACACGTGTTAGATACATATTAGACATTATACTTTGAATATACCTATTAGAATTTGTTTAAGTACCGTTGTGTTGTATTGTGTCCATGTATTGGTCGTTTTGTGTGTGTGTGCAACATAATTTTTATCTTGCTGGTAACTTGCTGGTCATGCATGCTTCAATTTCCATGTGTCCATGTTATACCCAAATCTGAGGCTTTTTACGGTGTAACATTTCATTGTCCATGTTTTAGGCCACACTTAATTTTATAGGGATTTAAAGGGACTTTCTCGGTCAAAATGATAGAAGTTTCAAATTTACATGTGCAGAAGCAAACTTATATTCTCTTACATATTGTAGAGGCTTGAATTTTCTAGACTGTTGAAAGGATCAAGCATTTCATCATAATATAGTGTTTAATTAAATTCTATAATTTGCACTATCTCTAGTTGCTTTGTAGGCTACATGACTTATTGCAGCTCTTGGACTCCATTGAGGTTTTCAAGGATGGAAGGCTGTAATCATTGGACTCTATCTAGGCTTAATTTACCTATGGTAGTTCATTGTATAAACTGGAGATGCCATCATCGTTGATTCATGGCCATTTACATTCTTATGTTAGCACAGTCTTGATATTATGCGATGAATATTTACTGCTCCAGCATAGTAGAAAGGAAGCGAAATCAAGGACTGGTATCATGCAGGCAGTAAAGGAGCAATGCTGGCGGAATCCTCTTCCTGGCTATACACTTTTTGTCTACTTTGACTTGATAAGAGCATATAATTCTTGAACTGCTAGAGCAGTAGGCTGTATGTGCAGGATAGATAATTCAAGCTTCATCGGTAAAATGTGCAACTTTTCTGATTTTAGGCGGTCAGAATTTAGACTGCTATCATCTTGATGCTTCTGTTTGGAATAGGGAATTGTTGAGGGGGGAAATGACATATGATTTCCTTGTAACACAACATAACCAAATCCGGATTCTACAGCCAATTACGTGCTGTTAAATCATTCCAATGTGAGATAAATCCATGATTTACAAGTTGTTACCATAAATGGTGGTAATAAGCATAGAGTAGTTATTGAAAGTTTTAACTGACATACCCAGCTTAAAAGCAATCCTTATTGTTTGTCCGTGTAAGGTCAATTGCCTTAGAGAATGGTTAATCATCAGAGTTACCTTATGTACTATCATTATAGTGTTCTGGTTATTTTGGAGAATATCCTTCTGAGACGTTTTTTGATCTGTTGCTGCATTTTTAAAACTCTATCCACATTTTCTTTTTTTATACTAAAACTTGAATTATCTGCAGCTTACACCAAGCATGGCCATATATGATACTATGCAAAGTTTGAAAAGTCCAGTTGCTACCAATTGTGTAGGCTATGCCTATAACTTAGCAGGTTTTCTTCTTGCTGCTGGAGAGAAGGTTTGATTGATTCGAAACTGTTGTAACTTTTGAACATCAAACTTCTTTTACATCCTTATCCGAATCTCAATCAACTCTTGTTTGGAATATTCATATCTTGTCTGCTCTTGTTTTCCATCTTATCAAGGGTAGCCGTGTTGCTATGCCCCTCAGTAGAATTGCGCTTCAGTCTCCCGCTGGAGCAGCCCGTGGCCAGGTTTTTATCCTTGTTTTCAGTTAATGATATAGCAGGTTAACCTGGTTGCCTCTGTTCAATAGCGATGTTTAGTTGTGATTATCTTTTATAACAGGCTGATGATATTCGTAATGAAGCAAATGAGCTGCTTCGAATCAGAGACTATTTGTTTGGGGAGTTGGCCAAGAAGACTGGACAGCCTGTTGAAAAGGTATATAAAATCTCGATAAATTTGTAAACTGTAACACCTTATTAAGTAGCACAAAATGAATGGTTTTCCAACAATATAACACGTGAACGCTTGATGAATGAGTGAGTTACTCCGAATTGTGTGATACCCTTTTTGTTTTTGCAAATTTGCATTATAAGGGATCAAGATGAGCGGTTCGGATCGTTGTAAAATTGATCCATTTAAGAGACAGCAACCCTGTAGATAAAGTAGGTGATGTGACAGCTTACGGTCCGTTTTCATGTATATACATATATGTATGTGTATATACACTTCATAATAAGTTTTGGAATAAATTTTCACAATTTCAACAACAATTTGCCATTGCTTACAGTTGCAAGTTTTGCAACTGCAGCAACAGAAACAACAATCAATGGCTATTGTTGCAGATTTTGCAATTGTTGCAGCTGTTGAAGGCCGCAACTACTCCAATTGTTGTTCTGGTTGCAGGTGCAAAACTTGCAATTGCAAGCAGCAGCAGCATTAAAAAATTGCATATTGTGGGCTTACTGATCGTATTCGATCTGATCTAAAGACTCAATCATTTTTCATTTTTCATATTTATCTATCAAATTTCTAATTTATCTCGAGGAAGTATGAGGAAGTGTTGCCATTGGTCCAACCAAATTGATGGACTTTGACACTATCACTATCGCTGCCTTGTCAATGCCAACATCACTGTTGTCGATTAGGCGCCGCCCTCCCCATGCCTTCGTTAATCCTTGCCTACCTGAGAGAAGAGGCGGTGATAAGGGAACATACAATCCTTAGCACACTCCCACCATCCCTCTCAATCAAATCTTATTTCATAGATGGGGCGGGCGGGTTAGATCGGAGAGACAGGCTGGGTATGATTTTATTTTTTTTATAGCGATATGTTTTTGCGGGGAGAATAATGGTTATATGCCCGAATAAGCAGGTGACTGCATAATTTAGGCGTATAACTTGATTACTGTGCGGGTTAGATCTGCATTCTCTTGTACAGCCACATAAACCTCTCTTAAGTACCCTGCCCCTAGAGACAGTCCCACAGCTGACTGGTCCAGTTCTTATAACTGCTACCCCAGTGGTCTAAGCAAACAGAGCACACCCAGGATAGTATTTGTGCTTCTTGATTTGTGCCTTCATTATTACTCTAATTTTGCTAGCATTTTTTACTTCTATTGTAACAGACGCCCGTGGACCATGACCTATTTTGTGTCAAGTTTGTGTTATACACATTAGAATGCAGACAATTTATCCGGCTAGCAAGCATATTCTTTTTAAGAAGATTCTGGCCCATGATTGCTCATCCATTTTACCAGTTGGTTCACATTTTCTGGGAAATCCTTAATCATTTGTTGTACACTAAGTTTGTTCTTTCCATGTGATAACCGTTGCTGGTATCTCATGTGGTCAATTTGTGTGTGCCTGTTGCAGATCCACAAAGATTTGAGTCGGATGAAGAGGTTCAACGCTCAGGAAGCTCTGGAGTATGGGCTGATTGATCGAGTCCTCAGACCAGGCAGAATCAAGGCTGATGCACCTCGCAAGGAAGTAGCAGGGTCAGGCCTTGGTTAAGTGTATAAATATATTCTCATTTGTGGATTTCTCCGAGGATCTGCTGGAAGAATGCGATTACAGCAAATGTTTGCAGTTCAATTTTCATGTAATGTATCTAATAACCAGATTATACGAAATACAGTAGATAGATTTATAAGCTCAACCGTGTGTGATGATTTCCTATTATTTATGGTTTATTATTTTTTAAGTTTAGGAGAGTATTTTTCAAAAACATTGAAACATAAAGGTGAAAGTTGGGTTTCTGAAAAGGATTTAATGTAGAAAAGGTGGCATATAGAATTTGTTCATTTGGAGGCCCAATCGGGTTTTGGGCATGCCCATTCTCATCCCTAGTGGCATATGCTAAGACACAAAAAAGGTGGGAAGTGTGGTCATGTACTCGCTGGGTCCTATCTTTTTGTGTCTTGCATTGGATCAGATGCCATCTGCTCTACATTAATCCCTTCTAAAAATTAACCTTGAAATATTTTTGTGCAATTCGAGATTCTTTGTTGTTGCCATCAAAAGATACAGTGCTATTTTCTGATGAATCAAAAAAAAAAAGATACTGTGCTCTTTCATGTCGTGCAATTCATTAGGGCCTGTTCTTTTGGCCGAGAGTTGGGAAAAAATTGGGGAATTGATACTATTCATACCCTGTAGCAGAAGAATCTCCGGTTACTTTCAATGGCGTGTTCTTTTGCCGAGAGATACAAATTGGAACGGATGCTGAGGTGGCGGCCAAGGTAGGAATCCTGAGCGCCATCTCGTTTTCTCCGCGTTTCACGTGGATTACGTCCGATTCCATTCCCAACTGTGGGTCCCACACTCTCACCCGCTAATCTCAATGAAGCCCAGCATTTGTTTTCAACTTTTTTTTCGTTGTTATGCTGCAATTATGTGTGGCCAAATGCTAATTATAGATTTTATTATTAATTATATACTTTAATATGTAATTAGTTTAGATTTAACAGTAATAAATTAAATTTGAGTAGGCCACACTCTACTTTCCATCTCCAACTTTTTTCAACCAAAAGAAAACACTATACGGAGTGGACCACACCTCAACTTTCCAACTTTACAATCCAACCCTATTTTCCAACAAAAGAACACACTATAACATATTTATCTCTAATCAGATTCCACACTTCTCAACTTTCCAATTTTACACTTTATAACAAAAAAACAGGCCCTTAGCGCTGTTGCATGCCCTTGGCATTGCAAATACCCATAGCCACCTGTATCGTCCAGCTCAAGATGTTAAAGATGGGGTACCCGGCCCATGGGCCGGGCCGGCCCGGGTTTTTTTTAAAAATTGCCTCAAAGAGGCTATAAAAACTGGGTGGGGGAGCCGGGCCGGCCCGGCCCGGCCCGGCTGGGCCCGGGCCGCCGGGCCGGGCTGGGCCGGGTTTCTCCCCGGCCGGGCCGGCCCGGCCCGGCCCGGATTTTTGATGGGCCCGGCCGGGCCCGGGCCGGGCCGGCCCGGCCGGACCAATTTGACACCATGACGTCCAGCCAGCAGCCACGACACTTCACCCATGTCAGCCAACCTAGGGTTTGAGCGTCAAATCTCACGATAAAAGTAGTGCCATATTAGTAATAAAATTTGAACAGAACGGCTTCTTTAACTAGCAATTTTTGCGTGATAAATGATTTTTGTGTGTGGCAAGGGTCTGAAGTGCAAAACTGCACGAGTTTGGTGCATCGCACTTCGTTACGGGTTCCCAATTGGCAACGTTGGGGGTAGGTGAACGGGTGGGTGGCTGTTTTTAAATAAATCTCTCCCATTCTTGACCCAAATGGATCGACACCAACCATCGTTCAATCGTCGTCGTCGGAGAGAGAAAGAGACGTAGAAATCACGGCCATGACGACGATGGATTCTCTCTCCTCTAAGGCCTTCTTGAAAGGCGCAACCTCCGATCTCCGTCAGCTCTCGTCCCCCGCCGCCGTCCAGATCTCCATCCGACGCTGCAGATGCCCCCCTCGCACTCGTAGCCTAGGTCAGCTTCCATGTTCTCTTCCCCCCTTTTATCTGATCCCTTATTTGATGGTTTCAGTTTGAATTGTTATGAATTTTATTATGGGTACCTTCTTTGATTTTGTTAGGTACCCGCTGTTTTGGTATGGGTTAATTGCTTTGATTGAAGCTTCGAGGCCTTTTAGGGGAGAGTTGAATGGAATTCCCTTGGCGCAAATATATTGCCTTCACTCTTTTTAGACTCCTCATATCTCTAGGATGATTTTGGAGGGTCGCTCGTTGGTTCCATGAAAAATTGGGTAGCTTTCCTACTACTAATTGGTGGTCTAGGATGTATATTGAACTTCTCTCCTGCGTGCAATCAGGGGCGGACCTAGGAAATTTCCCAACGGGGACTGACTAACCAGACATAAAAGAAATGAACCATAAAAATTTGCTAATGTAAACTATGAAAGTTATTTTGATTTGTATTTGATGGCTAAGACATGAACAATCATCTATGGAAACTACGTTAATATGACTAGAGGCAAAAAAGATGGTACATGCATAGTATATTTGAGCGAAATAAATGTGAAACGCCGAGGATTTTACGTTAAGGGGTATTTTTCTTTTCGAATTATGGACTGTGTCAATGGCTGCAAAATTTAAAGCCAAATAATATTAGAAGCCAATTAATTAGGAGCATTAATCAAGTAAAAATTAGAAACTTGAACCCATTTTGAAACTTAAATTAGAAAGTCAACGATGGAAATCTATTCACCAATATACATGTAATCAAATTTCAAGAGTTGCCATGACCCCCATTGTAACACCCTCACCCCTAAAAGAAAAAAAAAGAATCCATCCCTATAATTTCCTTGACATGGCATTTGGCACCAATGTGGAGAGTTGATTTTAGATTGGCTTAGTACTTGTTAAGTTCTTTTGAATCTTTGTATGTGATCTTATGCTTAAACATGGAGAACATTGTGTTTTTATACATAAAAAGGCTCGATGACAATGCGAGAAGTTGGGAAAGATGAGTTGGAAAGGGCCAGAGGATATTTGTGACTACAAGCAGGGAACTACTTCCACATCACATGGTTTCAAACAATTTCCACGTTGACTCTGTTTAAAAACTGAAAAAGCATGAACAAGGGCTCTTTGAGGCATACAAAGAAAGCAATATGAGAGTGGAACAGCTAAGAAGGATGGAGACACCATGTGGGGACAACTTTGACACAAAATAGTAAAATACCTCAAGAAATACCAATAATAGAGGAAACCACTAGGCAAAGGATCCATGCACAATCTTTTAAGGTGTTTTACCTTAAAAGGTGATTTCCACACGCATCCCGTCATCCATTTCCTCATGCTCATCACAATGTGGACGTGTCGCTCTCGCTACTTGGCTCCAATGCACACTATCATCCGGTTCTTCTTGGTCTTCCATGGGGTCGTATTGGAAAAAGCCTACAGATGGCTCCTCAGGTTGGTTCTGGACATGGTGGAATTTCAAGAGCTACTGAGTCTGATCCTGAAGGAGCTGCTTGGGCCGATGGAGCGTGTCCTGCGGCTGAATCGTGGTGCCTAGCTCATGTTGGACTGCATCTCCAGATCTATATGAATAATCAGCTGAGTTGTGGAAGTAGTCGTTCTTTTGACCTTGTGTTACTATGAAATTCTCCAAGAAAGTCTCTATGTTGGATTTTTATGGTGGAGGTGGTGCAGTCTGCTCATACTCTGTCAGGTCCCGCAAGTACCACCATGCATCCTTGGTTGTATATGCAAAGAACTTTGAATAGCTCATCCTCTATACAATCGTGCGTAGTAGGCTATAACCACATGTAGAAGATCTGAAGCAGATGGTTCTCATGGATGCCCTGGTGTGGACATCTAAGCACTAACTTGTGGAACCGCTTCCAAGTTTGATAGTAGGCATCCCTGTCAATCTAGGCAAAGTTTGCCATATGTTGCTCAAATGTTTGTCACCGCTGTATCTGCCTCTGGTTGTTGTACAAAGCAATCTGATTTATCATGGCATCCATCTTACTGGCAAGCAATGTCACAACATCAATTTCTAGCTTATCTCCCATCTTGGACACGACCCTCTCACTGCTCCAATGGTAGTTGTTGGAGGCCATCAATGGTTGAATTCTTCTCAACTCCGAGTTCGTTTGGTCATATAAGGAAAAGAGGAGCTCGGAGAAGATTGTCAGTAATAGCAGAAGAAAATTAAAAAAAGGATACAATAAAAATAAACACGCAGTCTAGAAAATCTAAAATGAAGCTAATATCAATTCGTTAACCCCTCCGGCAATGGCACAAAAAACTTGTTGAGTTAAATATTTACTGCAAGCGTAAGGGTTATCATAGTACAAACGGTCGATCTCAATGAGGTTACTGGTTGAGTGCCAGTTAATTCTAAATTACGAGTTAGCTACGCAATTTCTAATCGAGTGATGGGATTTTAATTAGAAGACTATTAAATGGGAAAAATGTTATGGCTAAGTTTCTCCACTATCATGAATTAAATATAAAATTGATCTTAAGAGTTAAATCATTGACCTAATGTCATTGGTGAGATTATTGTTCCTTATATTGATACCTAGAACCTTCTCTCAAAGCGTAAATGGCATATCTATCATGAGATGACAACTACTCTCATGGTTTACAAACCATGATAAATGCATTAATAATCAATAATAAATAATTCCCAACCTTCGTTCTCGCCTATTCTCGTGAGAGAATTCAGATCAATGTCAAGTATCTCTAATTTAAGATCCAACTCTCGTTGAAAATCTTAAACTAATACAAATTAATTTAAAACCCGATGTATATCAAATCAAAACCCCAACTCTCATTGGTGATTTAGTATTTGAAAGCAAATCAAGAGAAAAATTAATAATATGAATGAACATTCAAGACAAAACCCTAATCAATTACTTCAATAATTTGAGAAGAAAGAGATCAATTTATACAATCATACATGATAGGGTTCAACTCAACCATAGACAAGAAGAATAGTCATAAATTATAGCAAAACAATGAAGCAATTCATACGAGAGATCATAAAACTAAAGAAAAAGGAAAAAGAAATAATTAGTAATTGATGAAATCATGAAAGTAATAAAATTGCAAGCCTTATATCCTTGATTACCAAGAAAGTTAAACGAAACTCTCCAAAAAATAAGAAGTGTAGCCGCTAATATTACACTGAAATAACCTAGAAAAAACGTGTCATTTCAACTCTACAAAACGAGTATTTATATGCCCCTTAATCCCTAAACAGTTCGGGTTCAAAATAAGTTCAAACCCATATCGTGCGATCTGGCTCGGTCGTGCCAAGTCTGGCACTGTCATGCACTGTAACTGTGCAAACATCTGGACATTTTACCCACTTGGCACGTCTGTGCCAAATATGGCATGGTTATGTCAATTTTCCAATTTCGATGTACTGTCTTCCAGAAAATGTCAAAAATAGTTTCGCGCTCAGAAAAATATACAATAATATCCGTTGGAATTGGGACAACGCCATCTTTGATTGAAATATAAGGGAGAAGACAACAATTAGGTCATAAGAATCATATTTTGCACATAAAGAGATGGTAAGCTCAAATATTGAATGATATTGAAGAAATGCATGGATTATAGTCAAATGAAGCAAATAATATGCGCAAAATACTCATGAATGGGGGGATAAAGCATGCAAAATTATCATCTTATCTTATCATTAGGCGGGAGAGGATGTTAACTATTACTATTTTCTCATGATGTGGTTATTGACCCCAGGTCTCCTTAAAAATGAGAACCTTCTGTTGCTTATTTTATGCATATGCTTATATCAACTATCATGTTGTTTATGTATACATTTGCTTTTTTTTTGATATTTTGAATTACATAATTTATATAATGGATCTTGCATTAGCTCATCAGTTTAACAATTTTTCTTAAAAAATTCAGAGGTTCGCGCTGCTGGCAATGTATTTGGAAATTATTTTCAAGTTGCAACTTTTGGTGAATCGCATGGTGGGGGTGTGGGCTGTACCATCAGTGGCTGCCCTCCTAGAGTGCCGTTGTGTGCAGCTGAAATGCAAGTAGAACTTGATAGAAGGTGAATAAATATTTTTCTTTGTTGGTCACGGCCTTCAATTATGGATTATTTAATGATTATAATCTTCAATTTTTTCCATTCAGTTGTCTCATATTCTGTTTTCCCCCTAACCCAGGAGGCCAGGTCAGAGCAGAATAACCACTCCAAGGAAGGAGACTGATACATGCCAAATTCTTTCAGGAATTTCTGAAGGTCATAGTGGATTATGCATTTTTAGTCGTTATCCAGAGTTGTGTTATCAGTAAGCATGAATTTGCATTATTTAATGAGGAACTCTACTGCAGGAATGACTACGGGAACTCCTATCCATGTTTTTGTACCAAACACAGATCAAAGAGGACATGTAAGTATCTTAAAAACTATATTCTATGGAGTTGGCCTTGTGTTCATACTTAGTAAGATTCGATAATGTTCTTAGCACTGCAAGCATAATGTGAAAACAATAGGAGCATGTATTGCATCAGGTTTTTATTATGTAACTTGTTATTTTGTGTTCATAGATTTCTTGTACAACATGACCACATTAACAAGCTTAAGACTTTATCCAAATTTACTTTTCCAATGGTCCTCTATTGAGCTTTTTTTTATACATCCAGCACACATCAAGACGTGGTTGTATGTGTGCCTCTCTCTCTCTCTCTGTGTGTGTGTGTGTGTGTGTGTGTGTGTGCGCGCGCGCTGCGCGCGCGCGCGCACCCGCTTGTGTCTCTCTGTGTTTGTTTCAACTGTTTCCAGTATGGAGTAGGTATCTGGCAGACAGGTTTGACTTAGTCATTTCTGCTTTTACATCGTTCAATGTTTAAATTTTGTACGAAATTAAGTCACAAACATGTCCATGCAAAGCCATATGTCAGCAAATGTCAGGCATACAATCTGCCATAAGGCCCTACTGGTTTCAGAATGGCCTAAACATCAAATGCTTTCAAATGCACTGCCAAATTTTCGAGATCTAAGAAATGTGACATTCTTATTTTTTTCAGATTCTATTATCTTTGTTCATTATTCTCTGTTTGTCCCTGACTATCAGTGAGAGTTATATCTTAAATTTCATGTTGGTGGCAGCTTTTTATCTTTTTTCGTCTAATTCTGAATTGCCCTATCCATGATGAAACATTTGCAGGATTATAGTGAAATGTCAAAAGCATATAGGCCATCTCATGCAGACGCAACATATGATTTTAAATATGGTTTGAGATCAGTACAGGTATGCTCTTATTTCTATTAATCCTTCTGAGGCTGTTGGAATTTTTGGCTATTATTCCATATGATCCTGTAGGAAGGTGCACATCATTCTGTTTCACTTGGAGTATGTTAATGTGTAGTAGTTTGTTTTATGACTTTATTATTATGCAGGGAGGTGGAAGATCGTCTGCAAGAGAAACCATAGGGAGAGTAGCAGCTGGTGCAGTTGCAAAGAAGATTCTAAAGATGAAATGCGGAACAGAAGTGAGATCATGCATTCTTGTGTGATGTAGTTCTGTGTTTCGATATTCTACTTTGTTTTCAATCATTTGCATAGGATCATGCCTTCAGCAAACTATCTTTATCATGGCATTTTAAAAAAGGCATGCACACACATCGCTATTCATCTTGGAAATAAGAGATATTTTTTAGCGACACCTCCCCATCTGCCCCTTGGGTAGAAGTACTTTGACCAAGTGTGGGTTTATGCCTCTCTCATGTAGAGGGGTTTCCTCAATTATCGAACTCAAACTAGGATGTTAAACCAAACATTCCTGCGAAATATTTACAAGTCATCATTACATGTGCATCCCATGTCATGTCTTCCTAATTCGGTGAAATAAGTGGAAGACCTGTGCTTTTGTTCTCTAGATGTTACACACACATAATTGTTAATCAAATGAATGTCTGGAGTGCAGAGATGTAAATTTGTTTTTGATGGGCAGAATATCAAACAAAATGCCAACAAGTGAATTCATTTTACGGACTTAGGGTAGCAATTTTTCTTGTTATCTTCCCCACCAAAGTGTGCTGTATACACATCTTGTAACTTTATATTTTTCAGATACTGGCATATGTTTCTCAAGTTCATAAAATAGTGCTTCCTGAAGGAGTGGTCGACCATGAGACTGTAACATATGATCAGGTACCGAACTAATTAACGTCATCTGAAATTTCGAACAATTCTAGTTTGTAATCTATTTGCATTAAAATGGTTGTCGTGATTTTTGCCAGATAGAGAGTAATATAGTAAGGTGCCCTGATCCAGAGTATGCTCAAAAGATGATTGATGCCATCGATACTGTCCGGGTAAAAGGAGACTCTGTTGGTGGTGTTGTGACCTGCATTGCAAGAAATGTTCCACGGGTTAAGAATGGCATTCTCTTTCAACATTTATTCCCTTTCCCGAATCATTAGTTTATTCTCAAAGATGCTGTTTTGCCATATAATCGAAATGTTGGAGTCTTTGATCCTGCAAACCTGTTTTTCAAATATTACAAACATTCAAGTCAATCTTCATTGTAATCTTATTCATCGGTTGGTTAAGTGATCGGCATATGCACATGTGATATCAGGGGCTTGGTTCTCCAGTCTTTGATAAGCTTGAAGCTGATCTGGCAAAGGCTGCATTATCACTTCCTGCAACCAAGGGATTTGAATTTGGCAGTGGATTTTCAGGTAAAAAATGAAAAAGGAGTGCCATGTAATGATGCTTGATGATGCAGATATCTTCTTAAAAAATTTAAATTTGCATATCCACTTATCACTTTTATTTGGTGCCATCTATGTAGGTACCTTTTTGATGGGAAGTGAGCATAATGATGAGTTCTACACAGATGAAAGTGGAAACATTCGTACAAGAACAAACCGATCAGGCGGTATTCAGGTTAGAGTTTTTGTATTTCTCTGCTGGATTGCTTATTAAGCCTTTTTTGGGAAACATAGAGACTTGTCAGATGTTTAGGGTCGTCAACTCCTTCAGTTTAACTTTGCTTCTCTCTCATGACCATTAATTTTCTGTTACAGGGAGGCATTTCTAATGGGGAAACCATATACATGAGAGTAGCTTTTAAACCGACATCTACCATTGGGGTACGTCAGTTCTACTGACATCTTTGCATGATTGAATTTTTAAAGCATTATAGCGGTGTTTTCATGGGACAGTTATGATGTATGTATACTTTCGAGTTGTGCATTAATAAGCCATTATGAGAATGAGTAGAACGGTTAGCAAGACAGCAGCAGCAGATTAAGGATGCATACCTGCATCTCTTCAAAATTTTAGACGGTTATTTCATTGTAGCACTTGGGTATCTCTGTGTTCGAACATAGAACTGTATTAGATGTTAGGTCTGAATTTGACGTTGGCACAATCTCTTATGCAGAAGAAGCAGAATACAGTGACCAGGGACCGACAAGAGACTGAGCTGATAGCGAGGGGTCGTCATGATCCCTGTGTGGTCCCGAGAGGTTTGTTTCCATGATGGTTATGATGAGATTTGTGGATATTTTCTTTGGTTTAGGTCGGTTCATCCAAGTTTTCTATTCATTGGCGTTGCAGCTGTTCCGATGGTGGAAGCAATGGTAGCACTGGTGCTGTTGGATCAACTGATGGCGCACACAGCACAATGTGAGATGTTCCCCGTGAACCCGGCCCTCCAACAACCGGTTAGTCAACCTGCCCATGGATCCTTTTTAATGCCAGAGCATGCATAGCGATGATTGCTTTTGTATTACTTCAGCCAGCTCATCGTCCATGATTTATACCGATACAGTGAAATAGATAAAAAGCCTAAAGGGGTTGTTTTGTATCATAGATCAAGGAAAGAACTTTGGTTGTTTTGTATCATAGATCAAGGAAAGAACTATGTCCAACCCCAAATTATATTGGGAGTGGGTTAACTTTCCCTTTTTAATATACTGCTTATGTTGAGAGTGTGATTTTATTTCTTGTAAGCATTTTTTCCGCTGAAACATGAAATGCAAATTTGTTTGAAAGTTGCGAGCCTTTCACAAAGCTAGATATTAGTAGATAATTTTGTTGTCATCGATGCGGGTTCAAAATAGAATGCAAAGACTATAGGGATGTGATCATGAATACATTAGTAAATATGAGATTATTGGCTAAGTAATTATGAGGATCCTGTAATCACTCTACCATTAGTAAGCTGACTTAACGGTGTATGACATTACCCCGTGATCCAAGTAATTATGAAGCGATTTTACAGATATATGATTGCCTGTAAGATTGTTTGCAAAATAAAATAAAATCGTTTGATGTGTTGTGCTTGCAAAATTTCATTCACTTCCAAAATAGTTTTGTGAACATATCATGTTTTGCAAAAAACCTAATCAATAGGATTAATTAATAGATGTAAACACAAGCCAGTTGGAATTACAAAAGGAATGTAAGTTTTAGTGGATTCAAAATTCAGCTTTTCACATTGTTGTTTAACTAAGAAAGTCATGTTTGGAAGATGTTCTTCAATTAAGGAACGTGATGTTGGCGATTCAAGCCACGAAAAACTTCCCTCCCCAGATAGTGCCAGCCTGGCCAAGTAATTAAGTACTAAATTTTCGTATTCAATCGAATTACATGACTTAAGTCTTTCCAACTATATTAAGTCCATTACGTTTAAATTCCTTTGAAGGATTATTCGTAGCTCTTCGTCGTTTCAAAAGTGTAGGAGTGTTTAGTGTCAGTGTCATGGTTAACGGTGGTCAAGCTATGTCATTTCAACACTAGTTGATGCACTTTTGCTATCATGAGATGGATTCAGTGGGTCAGAATATGAGCCTTCTTGACGGTGGTCAAGGGCACATATCTCTCATCATACCAAATATAAAATGAGCGGGCTGGGCTTGATTATACTTTATGGTTTGTTGACGACGGTCAATGTCATAAAGGGTTAGAGGAAAAAACCATAATTAGAAATTGCTAGGAGTTGCAATTGACAAAAAGTTTTCCACCTTCTATGGAGAAAGATAACTTGTTGATGTCGGTCAAGTTTATCAATCTCAAGATAGTTGTATCCTAAAATTCCTACTATAAAGATTATGTCAATAATTTTCATCTATCTTTTGGGTTGAAGATATTCCCAAAGTTCCTAAAAAATCTCCGCATGCAAGGTGTGCGAGTTGGTGATCATTAGATTTCTGAGGTGCGAGGTCCGAAAAGTTATCAACTTCTGAGTTTTCTTCTCCTCTAAATCCCCACCTCCCTTTCCACTTCCATATTGAGTCAACAATACGTTTATTTCAAATCCAAATAACCTCCGGTTTTTAACAAGAACCTGGAAGTCCTTACATACTCAACTTCCACTGATTTGCCCTCTCCTATATAGACGAGTGCTTCAGCATTATTTGGCTTTCGATAACTCAGGCAACCATGCATACACACTTATGTGAGTAATAGCACCAGAATCTATCCATCAAGTCTTCATACTAAAGCTAAATTAACCTCAGAATAAGCTAAAGTAAGAAGTATACCTTTCTTTACGTGCTAAGCATGACACTTGGTACATTCCTCCTCCTTGTGCCCAAGATCCTTACAAAAGTAGCAGCAAAATTCATCATCTTCATTATTTTGTTGTTTCTTTTTGGCTTACATCTTCTTTATCTTTCTTTTATCTTCTTGTTTCCATCATTAGAGTTATTTGCCAAATGAGTAATTTCAGTCATTTCTTTCTTCACTCTTTCTTCCTCTTGCACACCATAAGAAATGAGCTCATTTAGAGACCATTTATTTTTTGGTAGTTATAACTGGCCTTTAATTGACTGAATTGTGCAGGAATTGAGATCAAGATTAAATGCACTAGCAGATTCTCAGATAGATCTAGGTTTACTGTCTTTAGTTTTGAAGCAAGATGAGATAGATATACTCCTTCAATTTTTTTCCTTTGTACCTCAGAAATCAAGTTTGCCAAAAGGATACTTGTTTCAGCATTATTGTTTTTAGGAAAATACTTTTCAATTTCCTTAGGAAACTCTTTAGCTGCAATAACCTTTCGGACACAGCTCCCCTAAAGGCTTTCGGAATGTCGTGCTTTATAATCATAAGACTCTTGCGATTTGAACGAGTCCATTTCTTAAAGTCCCATTTTTTCCTCAGTGAAATTTGTCTGTAAGAGCTGGAGTCATTCAGTTCGTAGCGAAGATCTAGATCCATGTTCACATAACAATCCATATCGGACAATTAATAAATTCAAACAAGGATAAATACCATCATAAGACACCTAGAACAGCATTAATATGTAGTCTTTGGACAAAAATATTAACATGCAAGCGGTAATCTTTAGTGTAGAAATCAAATATTGGCAATAAATCATGATAAACAATGATTCATCTTTTGATAAACATATTATCCACATGAAAAACATTATTATGCATGCAAGTTAGCCAAATATTAACCTTCCTTTCGGCCAATCAATATCAACATGAATTGTGTACACAACTATCTCAATATCCAAATAAATTAATATACACATGAGAGTTGTTTCAATCAATCTATTTTGGAATATAAGACATAATTTTTTTGTGGCTTGGGCTCATATGCACCCAAATGTGATGCATCTGTGCGGGCTTGTAGGCACACACACAAAAATAATAATCCTAAAATCGAATTTTTGGTGGTAAAATTCATATTCCAAATCTTAGTATGTGAATTTTAACCCAAAAATTCGTTCTTTATGTTGTCAATCCTTAGCATGATATCATATATTATTATAAATCGGCCAAAACCCCCTCAAAATTGAATCCAAACATCAAATAAATAACAATCGGTTCTTAAAGCCCATCAAAACCAAACATATACACAATTAGAACTTGATACCCAGTGTTTAACATGTAGAGTGGCTCCGATATCACTTGTAGAAAAATTAAATTAGATTTCTCTAATATTCATATCATCCGATATATATACCAAACCTAATCTAAGTAAGATCGTGCATGTTATATCACCAAATTATATAAGATGAGCGGAAGCGTATCTTGATCCAGTAAAGAAGACGATTGTAGGTAGTGGTTCTTCTAATTCAATACGATATCCTATATATTCTTCCTGATTATAGGATGCTAGAGAGAGAACAGAAAAACTGAACTAATTCAACTTCTCATATCGTATGAATTCGAAACCATAACTCTATTATAAAAGGACCTTTTTTTGATACATCGGACGGAATAATAGATAAAAGGACTTTTCGATACTTCTAATTTGGCCCCGTCGTAAATTAGAAAATATGAACTAGATCTCTACACATAACAACTCATAACATATTAAAGCTTAAGCACTAATAACTTTTATCTTACTTAGATCACTTTAAATGTGCTAAACGTTATGATAGCATTAAACACATTTAATTGCATATCTAAGCCTAATATTTTCCTACACCTGTGATATGGGAACCGAGATTCTGACACCTTCTCTAAATTAATCAAACACATTCTAACCACATTGAAATTTTCTCTTATGGGTTGGGCTCAAATATGCTTAAATACCTTAGTTGGTGAGTATTTGTATTTTGCCGTGATTATAACAGCGTCGTGTATAACGACTGTCCGAGCGAGAGGGCTTAGATGTTCACTCTCATCGGGCAAGAGAAGAGGACATTGTTGTTCATGAAGAAGTTTTTGTTCTTATGAAATTTGGGATGAAGATTTTGTTGTATAGTGTTATTGGTAGGATATTTTTTGAAAGATCTTGCTGAATGTGACAAAAGGATGTAGAGACGGCTGAGATTGAATCTTTGATGAATCAATTTGAAGGATACGAATGTTTTTGTGGGGGTGATCATCCGTCATGTTAACAACAAAATTCAAAAGAATCGATGCATATTTCTTTGCAAACAGTAGATTTCGATTTAGAACTATATGAGGTCAAACAAGGAACAGCGCATGTGACCTCAAACTGGAATTTCAAGCAAGTAGAAAGGCTGAGCATAGGAACTCAATTATAGAGAGAGGTGGTGGTGGTGGTAGCTACTAGCTAGATACAATAATTTCAAACCTGGCATGTTACATGTAGACGTAAAGCAAAGCACAGCCACAAGGCTGCCATGCCTCTCTCATGACCTGGCATTCAATTTGGTATTTCACAGGGCCTGCTTTTACTTCAGCTTAGACCAAAATTCAGAGGTTTGATTTTAGTAAATCTTCTTGAATTCTGTTTTGTTTTCACAAAACGCTTTATGGAAAATGTCAAAGAAATACCACAAAATTGGTATTAATAGGTTCTACTCTTAATAAATTTTCTAAAGGACAGTGATACATAAAACAAACACCAAACGGAGATATTCACGCAAGTGACGTACACGCACCGCGTGCTATCTACATATCACACTGCTACATAATTTCAAGGGGGAAAAGATGGGAACTATATACACCTATGAATTTCGGTGTATGAATTGCTAACTTTCCATAAATGGAAAGAATGCCCCATCTTTATCGTGTCACATTAATGAGATGGATGGCCTCCTGATAGGAACTCAATGTTTCTACGAACCATGTGTCTTCTCTTTCGCTGTGTGAGATTGATGATTGTCTACGACTTTCCGATGAATTTGAAAAAAAAAATTGAAATGATGTTTCACAACAAACATTTCATTTAAAAATTTCACACACACAGATAACCAAAATGATCCATCATCCAGCATGCTGTTCTCAAACCTACATTATCGATAAAAAGGCGATTTAAAAAGGTAAAAAAGGTAAAAACTCATGTGGAATACAAAGAGGGGCGAAAGAGAGAGATAATCTCAGTAAGGCGGCGGCTGCGGCTGCCGGGCAGTCGGCGCCCAGATCACCTCCGACGGAAAATGCGAGCTATAAATGGACATCCCACACGATTCCGACACCGTCTGCTGATGGTGGTGTTGGGGGCGATGCTGGTGATGCGGATACTCGCGGTGAACGTAACGCTGTGGCTCCTCCTCCTCCTCCGCCTCTTCCTCTTCTTGCTCATGCTCCTGTTCCTGCTGATGCTGATGCCGGCCGCTGCTGTCCTCACCGCCCCCCGACACCGACCTCGACCTCGCCGACTCATCGTCCACCGGCGGCAGCCGGTGGAACGTCGGGTTGTCGAACGTCGCCGCAAGCACGGTGACCGTCCCAGCAGCCATCAGCGGCCCCACCACCGTCCCACCCATCACCTGCCCCTGCGGGCCCGCCAGCGTCACCGACGCCCCGGTGGCAAACCCCGCCGACGCCGCCGGCGGCATCACCGTCGCCGAAAGCGACAGGACCTCGAACCTCCCGCGCAACCCCACCGTCGTCGCGGCACCCGCACCCGCACCCGCCGTCGGGTGCGGAGGCTGCCGGAGCGTCACGTCGGTAACGGCCCCGTTGCCGGCGAGGACGCAGACGCCGAGGTTCCTCCGACGTGAGAACTTGACAAGGGAGTCGAGGACGTCGCGGCCGGCGGGGATCTCGAGGATGTGGGGGAGAAGGGCGGAGGAGGGCTCGGAGGAGCGGGTGATGATGATGGGGGGCTTGGGCTTGTTCTTGGACCCGGGCGGACGGCCGCGGGGCCTCTTGGCTACCTCGATGCTGGACCCGTCGCCCTCGTGGCTCGCCGAGGTAGGATGGCTAGTCTTATGCTTCTTGGTGGCGGCGGGAGCGGCGCCGTCTTCCCTCATGGCGGCCGCCGACGAGTTGATGATGCCGTTGAAGAACATGGCGCTTAAATTTATAATTTACAATTTTTTTTTTCCTGTTGCTTTTTGGTGTGGGGGGATAAGCAGGGATTTGAAAGCAAGCAAAAGCGATACGCAAAAGAGAGAGTAGGTGAGGTGGCTCTCTTTCCACCGTCTTTACTCTTCTTTTGAGTTTTTGAGGGTGAGATGAAACGTTGTCTTTTTGTGAGGGATGGGGCGAGGGGGGCGTAAATCGTAATGTATGAAAGGGGAAAAGCCCACAATCTTTGAATGCGATGGGGTCATTATTGGTTGCTGTTTTCTTTGAATGTGTTTGGTTTGTGGGGGTGGTGGGCGAACGGGGACGAAATATCTTTTAACGTGCCCTCAAATTTTCCCACCTCGTTCACGGTGAGAAATTCTTGAAACAGAGGTTTTCACTCTTTATATATACGATAACGTTACACATTCTCTTCAACGAAGTATTGGTTGTTATATGAAGATACAGTTAACTATTATTCCAGAAAAGAGCTAATCAAGTTATACTCTCTATAAAAATTAAGCATCGTATCATCAAATATGGAAAAGATGTTTAAGATGTTATAGAACGTCTATTATTCTCCCATGTGAACCTTGGATTGGGGGTTCTTTGAAATTAACAAAGACTGCTGAGGGATTGGGACCACACACAGCCACAAAGGGCAGTTTGGATGGATGTGAGGTTCAGGTCCACGTCTTCTACGATGGTCCATGGTCTTTTTTTTATTAAATTTGGTTACAGCGTCTTGAAATATTGAGGCAACGAGTTGAGAGGCGCACATGCAATGACCAATGTGAATGATAAGGACATTTAGACGTTATACTTACCGAAGCTTTTTTGTTGAATTGCTCGGAGTTTACAAGATATGATAATGTCTTTATGGATGAACGTAACATTCTTAAAATGATGTATAAAACAAGGTATTGTACTATTTCATAAATTTTAATACATGCGGATCGTATTTCTTAGAAAGTAATTATAGAGCGAAATACTGTAATTTGCGAACCAAATCGCACCTTAATAACATAGCATGGACCGAGTCGCAATCTAAACTAAGACAAACGGCATGAATGGTTGAAGCGCAGTTTTTTTTATTTTAAATTCTTGTATTCGATGTCAACTGGTCGATTTAATCATGCATCAAATCAAACTTCACTTAATTCGCAAGAGTTATGCTACATACACACCCCCCAAAAAAGCGGATGTATGTTATTTTCTGTGCAAAGCATACCTAAAATTAAAATGAAAGAGAGAAAGATGTGGCAAATAGCGTGGCATATTTTCCAGTTTAGACAAAAAAAATATATATACACAACCCTAATTACAAAGTACGACAAGACACGGATTTTGGAGCTTCCTTAAATCTTGAGGCGTATATAACACAAACCTTTTGAGAGCACTCTATCTTGAAGTGTATTTTTCCAAGCTTTTTTCCTGGTCACCGAATTTTTGTTTTTACTGACCAATGGCAATGGTTTTGAAAACAAAGTTTGCACGTTTTCTGACTTCACGACTTCGTGGATCTTGGGTTCACGAACGTCCCGCTCAGTGTGATGGCCACTCCAGGCGACTCCAAAATCTCCATTGCGTATCTAAATGTGATTGATGGTGGCTTTCGACGTCTTGCAATTTATTTCGAACGTTGACTTGCAGCAATGTAACAAGATCGAAAGCTAGCTTTTATAGCCTTAGGGTTTCCAACTCGGCTTGTTTCAGAGTGTTTTCTCACTACAAAAGCGTTGACCGCAGATAACCCGGTCAACGTGGTCAAGGGGCCCACGGGGGTCCCTCGGGTGTGTCGAGTCGGTGCAGACGAGATGCGAGTCGGAGTTGCAGACGACGTGGAGCGCGTCGGCTGAGCCGAATCGGGGTCCTCGGTCGCAAGGAGGGTGAGGGGAAGTCTCGACCCGATCAGAGACGCTCGGCCTCGGACGGTCGGACGACGAGGGGTAGCCTCGATCGTCCCGCTGGTTACGTGGCCGGTCGCGGGGCGGAGGGGAAGCCTCGGCCCGGTGTGAAACGCTCGGCCTCGGACGGTCGTGCTCGGCCTCGGTCGGGCGGGCGACGAGGGGAAGCCTCGGACGTCTCGCTTGATGCGTGGCCGGCGAGGGACGGAGGGGAAGCCTCGGCCCGTGGATCTGATGTCCTCCTGCGTAGACGAGAACACTCGTCAGGGGGGGCGGACCTTGGTTCCGGCCAAATCCCCTTCGATGCCTAAGTCAGACATTGATCTGAGAGAGGAGGCCCGGCGGAGACGGTTCGACTCGAGAGGAGATCGGAACGGCGTCTCACGGCGCGAGCGGGGGAGGAAGGAGATGAAATGGGGGAACTAGGTCGTTGATGGGGTACCTTAGGTTTTAGATACCTGAGATGCGGTCTTTCGTCCAGTCGTCCTTCTAACCCTTTTATAGACCTCCCGCCGTGATTGCCCCCGACCCACGTTGCTCGTCCGCCCTCGATCGTGCCCCCTTGATCCGCCCCCCGTCGCCGCTCCCTGCGCCATGCCAGCACCTCCCCATAACATCCATTAAGTGGTAACGGGATCGGGGGAACGGTTATCGCTGGAGTGGGTGAGTGACTCGTGCGTTATCGGGGCCGTGTCGGATCGATATTTGGGGGCCCTCTATGGGGCTTTGCCAGGCGGGCCTGATCGCGCAGATGGGCTTCCGATCGGCGGTCGGGCATCCGGGCTCGTATCTTTCGGGCTTCGTTCGGTGGGCTGTGCTTTTGGGCCTATGTTGTTGGGCCTTCGCAAAATAGACGTATCAATTGCCCCCATCGGTGGGGCCGATCGGCCTTGGCCGGTTCGGTTCGACCGATGTGACTCCTGGGGTTCCGAGTGGCGCGTCAGTCGAGGCGTGGTTATAAATGAAGGTAATGATGAGGCAGATCGATTGGACTTCCTTTGGCGCCGATTTCGAAACGCCGCCGGTTCTCCGAGGCCTGCCACGCGTTCCTGTCAGGCACTTCGAATTCGCCCCTGAGTCTGGTATATAAGATCCCCGGCTGTGTGGATCCCAACTTCTTCCGTGCTCTTCCCTCTGTCTTTGCTTTCCGCAACTTGGAGTCTCCCATCGCCTTCGTTTCCTTGCCTTCTCCAAATTAACAAAAAGGTAACTCCTTTCTCATTTTCATATTATGGCTGCTCTTAGGATAGGTGGTTCCGGCCAAGGGGCGAGGGATCCTCCTGAATCGAGGCGGGGCGGGCCCCGGCTTGTGGGATCAGGTTCCTCCTCTGGGAGTCGTTCCTTTCGAGATAAGGGAAAGGGGAAGCTCTTCCCGGACTACGCCGGCGATGATGTGGCGTCGGCTGCCGTGCGGCTTAATGTACCCCCGGTTATCCTCCGAACGCCGTCGGGGACTCTTCCTTCAGTGGCCACGGAGATCCGGGAGAGGTATCTCTGCTACCCGTACGATGTTCGAGTTCCGTTCATCGACGAGCGGATCTGCCTTCCGAGGAGCAATGAGGTCGGCGTCTACGTCGAGATGTTCCGCCTGGGTCTTCGTTTCCCGCTCAATCCCTTCCTCATCCAGGTCATGGAGTATCTCATGGTGCCCCTTTGCCAGTTCACCCCCTGTTCGATTGCGGTTCTGACGGGCTTCGTGATGCTCTGCTGTACCCGTGGTCTGGAGCCGTCTCTCCCCCTTCTCTTTTACTTTTATCGGATCCAGACGGTCGGCCCCGGGTCATGGTTGCAACTCCGAGCCCGCTCGAGGAGGGAATGCCTGATCGGGCTACCCCGTTGGTCGGGGGATTGGAGTTCGGATTATGTCTTTGTGGTCTTCCTGGAGGGTGCCCAAATTCTGACAGGCTGGGGCGGGTCGGTCCGGCCCGACTCAACGCTAGCCCTCTCTGAGGCGGAGCTGGCGGCCGCCGCACTGCTGTCGACCCTCCCCTTGGAGGCGAAATCCATCTGGTCTTTGTTGGACGACCTACTCTTGAAGGCCGTCTTGTGGTCTCCGGGTAGGTCGCTTTTTCAGTCCTGGGTTGCCCCGTAGCTTACCCTGATTTCGGTTTCCCTTGCAGGAATGGATGGTCGCGAGTTCACCCGTGATGTTGATGAGCTGATCCGTCGTGGAGCCGCTCAGAGCCGGGGTAGTACCTCTGGAAGGGCGCCTCGACGGACCGTTGAGGAGGAGGTGCGCCGAGCCGAGCCTTCTGTGGGTAAGGTGGTGGCCGCGCCTCCCGTCTCTTCTTCTGGCGATCTCCTCTCCAGGGGGGTCGCAAGGGCCGGATCCGCCCCGCCAGCCCAAGAGGCGGGGGGTAACGACGGGTCCGGTGCAGTCCCTCCTGCCCTTGGCGTGCCCCCTCTTGTTCCCAAGGGTGGGGACGGTGCGAGGCGGAAGCGCTCCCCTTCGGCGCCCGCGGAGCCTCACGGAGGGAAGAAGAGGAAGGAGGATGTGGATCCCTCCAGTCCGGCGTGTTCCGTGCTTCCTGCGGCGACCCCTGGGGATCTTCCGGTGGCCCTGACAACCACCCCCGTCGCAACGTCCCCGCGTCCGCTGCCGGGAATCGGAACCCTGTTGGCGGGCAGTTCGGCTTCCCTCGAGGTCACCCCTGGGGACTCGGTGTTTATCGACCGAGCCCTGGCCCAGCGGATGGCCGAGGACTCCGTCCTCCCCCGGGACCGCAGTCTCCTCGAGAGGATTCCCGCCGACAAGATGTCGGACTCCTTGGTCTGGATCCTTCAACAGGTTCGGCTATCTTGCTATCCTTTCCTTCCCTTCACTCTCTTCTTAGCCCATGTCTCGTCTTCCAGGGTTCAACGCTCGCCGTGGAGTTGCAGTGCCGAGCCGTCCGCTTGAGGGAGCTGGAGGAGTCCTCCGTGAGGGCCCACGAGCGGGCCGGGGCGGCGGAGGTAGCTATGACGGAGGCCCAAATGGAGTCTCGGCATCTCAAGCTCCGTGTGGCCGAGCTGGAGGGACGAGTGGGTGACCTCCAGGGAAAGTTGGAGGACGCTCGGCAGTCGGCTGAGGAAGCGGCGGAGTCGTTCCGCCTGGAGAGGGAGGAGCTTCAGAGGGAACTGTCGGATCGGCGTCAGGTGGCGCGGCTTGCGGAGGAGGTGGAGAGGGGTGTCGTCGGGACCCTGGGGGAGAAGATCTTCGAGGTTCTCAGGGAGGCCTTCGGTACGTATGAAGATCTCATCGCCCCTCAGATCGTCGAAGTCGTCCAGTCTTCCTTCCGGGATTGTGCGGAGCGCGTTCGGCAAGCCGCTCCTCCGGTCGCTCCCTCCCGCTCCGAGCAGGGGGAGGCGCCAGGGGACGCGGCCTCCCGATCTCGGGCTCCCTAAGCCCTCCTTTCCCGGCCTGCCACCCTTGTTTTTATCCTCAAATTTTTTAGCATCCGCTTCGCTTTGGGCCAGTCTACTTGAAATGGATCCCTGCCCCTGCTATCTCCTTCGGCTTCGCTACGGGCTCCCTGCTTCAGAGCCAATAATTGCTGGTTGCATGGATGTTCGCTTAGGCCGGCAACTTTGGGTCCTTAGCCAACAAGTTTCGCTCTGTCGGGGTCGCCCTAGTTTCTGTAGGTGACGAACTTTGTTGTCCGTCGAGAGCGGATTATTTGTAGAGAGGTTTCTTCGCTTCGATTCCCTGTAAATAAGACACTCTTTTGTACCTTGGTTAACTGTTATAAATGAAATTGACTTACTCGGACTTCTCGCGTATTTTGCTTTGCTGCCTCGTCCTCGGCCTAGGACTGGTTGACGCCCGAGCTGGCTGGGGGAATTGCCTCCAGATTCACGAGCGATGGAGTCGGTCGGCGAGGGTGAAGCTCCTCGGCTTAGGACCGGTCGGCGTCCGCGCTGGCTGGGGGAATTGCCCCCAGACTTATGAGCGCAGGAGTCGGTCGGCGAGGGCAAAGCTCCTCGGCTTAGGACCAGTCGGCGTCCGCGCTGGCTGGGGGAATTGCCCCCAGACTTACGAGCGCAGGAGTCGGTCGGCGAGGGCAAAGCCCCTCGGCTTAGGACCGGTCGGAGTCCGCGCTGGCTGGGGGAATCGCCCCCAGACTTATGAGCGCAGGAGTCGGTCGGCGAGGGCAAAGCTCCTCGGCTTAGGACCGGTCGGCGTCCGCGCTGGCTGGGGGAATTGCCCCCAGACTTACGAGCGCAGGAGTTGGTCGGCGAGGGCAAAGCCCCTCGGCTTAGGACCGGTCGGAGTCCGCGCTGGCTGGGGGAATCGCCCCCAGACTCATGAGCGCAGGAGTCGGTCGGCGAGGGCAAAGCCCCTCGGCTTAGGACCGGTCGGCGTCCGCGCTGGCTGGGGGAATTGCCCCCAGACTTATGAGCGTAGGAGTCGGTCGGCGAGGGCAAAGCCCTACGTCTTAGGACCGGCCGGCGTCCGCGCTGGCTGGGGGAATTGCCTCCAGACTTATGAACGCAGGAGTTGGTCGGCGAGGGCGAAGCTCCTTGGCTTAGGACCGGTCGGCGTCCGCGCTGGCTGGGGGAGTTGCCCCCCAGACTTATGAGCGCAGGAGTTGGTCGGCGAGGGCGAAGCTCCTTGGCTTAGGACCGGTCGGCGTCCGCGCTTGCCCCCAGACTTATGAGCGCAGGAGTTGGTCGGCGAGGACGAAGCTCCCCCTCCCCCTCCAGTGAGGCGGCGGTCTTCATTCTTTTGCACCCTTAGCGAAATGTTGATTCCGTCGAAGATTAAGAAAAGACAAAAGGGAATGCAATTGTACTCTTAAGGGTCCTGTCGGACTAGTACATTTGGAGGAAAGGAAAAGGAAATAAAGCTAGACAGAGGGATGTAAACCTAGATAATCCCCTCGGACTAGGCTACGACTGGGGGGAGGGACCTCGCCCGCTCACTCTATCATGCGGAGGGGTCCTTGGACGGCGTTGATCTTCTTCCCCTTGTCCGGCTGCATGGAGGTCCCTTCTCCGTGGGCCGGCTCGTCGGCTAAACTCCTGGCGTGCCCCCGGCTCATCAGCTTCTCAATGTCCTTCTTTAAGTGCCAGCAGTCTTCAGTGTCGTGGCCATTGTCCTTGTGGTACTTGCAGTACTTCTCCCCATTCTTCCCACCTCTTTTTGCCTTCGGTGGGGGGCGATCGGCGCGCTCTTCCTTCTGTACTTGAGCGAGGACGGCGTCTGGGGTGGCGTCCCTCGTACCCTCTCCCCGCTGCCTGTTTCTCGGCCTCTTCTCGGTCCGGTACCCTTCGGGGCTGCCTCGTCCGCTGTCGCCGCGCTTGGTCCCTCGAGTGGCCTTCCCTGCCTCAATGGCCAAGGTCTCCTCGGTCAACATGAAGCGCTCGGCCCTCGCCATGATCCCTGGGAGGTCCTTCGGGGGATCGTTGTGCAGAGATTTCTTAAGGCCTCTATGGCGCAGCCCTTTCTTAAGGGCCGTTTGGACAACAAGGTCAGGAGGGCTGTTCACGTTCAGCCTTTCCGCGTTGAAGCGGCGCATGAACTGTCGGAGCGGCTCGGCTGGGCCCTGCACTATGTTAAACAGATGTTCAGCATCAGGCTTTACCTGTCTCCCTGCCATGAACTGTTTGCAGAACAGCTGGGTGAGTTCCTCGAAGCTGTCGATGGAGCGGCTGGGTAGGCTGCGGTACCAGGTCCTCGCCGCTCCCCTGAGAGTCGAATAGAAGCCCCGGCAGAGCAGGTCATCGTCGGCTCCTTGGAAGGACATGTCCCCCTCGTAGTCCATCACGTGGTTTCCCGGGTCTCCTATCCCGTCATACTTCCCCAGCGCCGGGATCTTGAATCGAGAGGGGACCCGCGCGTTGGTTATTCTCCGTGATAGGGGGCACCGGTCTCTGTGGATGCCCCCGGGGGCTCGACACCCGCCCGCCTCTGGTTCGTTCGGTGGTGGAGGGGGCACAGGCGCCGGCGGGGCTGGCTCCACGGCCCTCGCCACACTGGGGGTCGGGCTGGCCCGGCGTTCCCGGCTCCTCCGGCGGGAGCTCCCGCTCCGCCGCGATCGGTCTCTCGAGTGGTGTCGATTGCTTCTCCTGCGGTGGGGTGATCATGGTCGATGAGACGACGCGGTCACCGATTCGTCCCCCGTGCCTTCAGTTTCTCTTCGACTCCTCTCACGACGAGGGGAGGAGGCGCGCGATCTCGCCTGACGGGGGCCGGACAACGTGAACCGACGCTCCGTGTTCGGTCTTTGGTTCCCGTGGTCATCTACCACAGCGGATCGTAAGAGCGGGGGACCCCCCCGCCCAACGATGGTCGTCGCCCAACGCGCCTCCGTTAGCTGGCGCAGTGCCGACGAGCTGCTGCACTGCCGCGACCAACGTCTGGATGTTCGCCTTGGTCTCCTGGGCCAGTGCACGGAGTTGTCCCTATGTGGCCAGTTCCGACCCGCCAATATCTTTGGTTGAGGGGGCGGGGTGATTGCTGACGGGGGTGTCTGCAAGGTTGCCGTTGGATGCGCCATTCCCCTCCTCCGGGATGGGGGGCATGCGTCTCTTTCCGTTGCTGGCTCGTGCCATTGCAGGTGCGGTTTGTTTCTTCGTGGGACAGTTCGGTTCCCACAGACGGCGCCAGATGTTTCAGAGTGTTTTCTCACTACAAAAGCGTTGACCGTGGATAACCCGGTCAACGTGGTCAAGGGGCCCACGGGGGTCCCTCGGGTGTGTCGAGTCGGTGCAGACGAGATGCGAGTCGGAGTTGCAGATGACGTGGAGCGCGTCGGCTGGGCCGAATCGGGGTCCTCGGTCGCAAGGAGGGCGAGGGGAAGCCTCGACCCGATCAGAGACGCTCGGCCACGGACGGTCGGACGACGAGGGGTAGCCTCGATCGTCCCGCTGGTTACGTGGCCGGTCGCGGGGCGGAGGGGAAGCCTCGGCCCGGTGTGAAACGCTCGGCCTCGGACGGTCGTGCTCGGCCTCGGGCGGGCGGGCGGGCGACGAGGGGAAGCCTCGGACGTCTCGCTTGATGCGTGGCCGGCGAGGGGCGGAGGGGAAGCCTCGGCCCGTGGATCTGATGTCCTCCTGCGTAGATGAGAACACTCGTCAGGGGGGCCGGACCTTGGTTCCGGCCAAATCCCCTCCGATGCCTAAGTCAGACAGTGATCTGAGAGAGGAGGCCCTGCGGAGACGGTTCGACTCGAGAGGAGATCGAAACGGCGTCTCACGGCGCGAGCGGGGGAGGAAGGAGATGAAATGGGGGAACTAGGTCGTTGATGGAGTACCTTAGGTTTTAGATACCTGAGATGCGGTCTTTCGTCCAGTCGTCCTTCTAACCCTTTTATAGACCTCCCGCCGTGATTGCCCCCGACCCACGTTGCTCGTCCGCCCTCGATCGTGCCCCCTCGATCCGCCCCCAGTCGCCGCTCCCTGCGCCATGCCAGCACCTCCCCATAACAGCCATTAAGTGGTAACGGGATCGGGGGAACGGTTATCGCTGGAGTGGGTGAGTGACTCGTGCGTTATCGGGGCCGGGTCGGATCGATATTTAGGGGCCCTCTATGGGGCTTTGCCGGGCAGGCCTGATCGCGCAGATGGGCTTCCGATCGGCGGTCGGGCATCCGGGCTCGTATCTTTCGGGCTTCGTTCGGTGGGCTGTGCTTTTGGGCCTATGTTGTTGGGCCTTCGCAAAATAGACGTATCACGGCCAATCAACGAGTTGAAGCCCAATAGTCTCTACACATAAAGGCCCCACAACTTGTTTAACTCATTTAGCCCATTTAATTAATTAAAATCAGATCACTAATATATTGGGCTTAATATGACAGCGTAGCACTTATATAATTATTTATCACGTATTAGCCCAACGTTGGATTAAGATCCAACTTAGTTGGATAAGTTCCAACAATCTTCCACCTGGGCTATATGCTAAACCTTATAATTATATTTCATAGTGCATACAACCAAATAAGATCTTAACTTACTGTCATTTCTTTAATGAGTCAAAACAATCCGGTCCATCAATTATATTAGCAAGAGATCAAAGAGATCTTCGCCGCATCAATTGCAGCTCGACCCATCAGTGGTCACCGTGCTAATACAAAAGAATGACATGAATTATGAAGTAGATGTGTAGCATGGAAATTACATGTGATGTGACCTAACATGTCTATTTCCAACCGATCCTCCTTAACCTTAGTGAGATCAAGAACATAAACACATATTTTCATACACATTTATAAACATAGAGTTGAAATATGAAGCCAAACTAAAGACTGAACTTTATTTCTGCAGAAATAATTCATAAACCAAATATGCATAAACTGAAGGCTGAAATGTTGTCAAAATAAGAGCACTACAAAATTACAAACTCCCACTAAAACTGAATATCTTCTGATGACATGACACCCATACGAGCAACATGCCTATGAAACGTTTTGGGTGGCAGTCCCTTAGTAAGCGGATCCGCAATTTTTGAGTTTGTACCAATGTGCTCTATAGACAACTGTTTATTTCCAACTCTCTCTTTAACAATCAGGAACTTGATATCAATATGCTTTGATTTTGCTGAGCTCATGTTGTAAGTGGCAAATGCTACTGCAGACATATTGTCACAAAATAATCTGAGTGGCCTTTCAATGCCATCTACAATTCACAGCCCCGTGACAAAATTCCGTAGCCATAGACCATAATTGGATGCTTCATGACAATCGATGAATTCTGCAGCCATAGTGGAAGAGGCTATAATAGTCTGTTTAGCACTCTTCCAAGAAATGATGCCTTCTGCTAATGTATAAACATAGCCTGTAGTAGATTTCATGCTGTCTTTACATCCAGCAAAATCAGAGTCGGTATATCCAACGATCTCAAGCTTTTCCGACTTCTAATATACAAGCATGTGTGCTTTTGTCCTCTGTAAGTACTGTAAGACCCGCTTGGCTGCTTTCCAATAGTCCAATCCTGGATTGCTCAAGTATCTGCCAAGCATTCCTGTAATGTACGCCAAGTCTGGACGTGTACATACTTGAGCATACATGATACTCCCTACAGCTGAAGAATAAGGAATATCCTTCATCTGTGCTATCTCAATTTTACTTTCAGTGCACTGATTGAGACCAAACTTGTCTCCATTAGATACTGGGGTATCACCTGGTTTACAACTTTCCATGCCAAATCTTTGCAGAACCTTTTCAATGTAGGCTTTTTGTGATAATCCAAGTATACCTCGAGAACGATCTCGATGTATTTGGATTCCCAATACAAAAGATGCACCACCAAGATCTTTCATCTCAAAGTTCTTAGCTAAAAAGTTCTTGGTTTCATGCAATAAGCCTTTATTGTTACTGGCAAGTAAAATGTCATCGACATATAAAACCAGAAATGCAAATTTACTCCCACAGAACTTATCGTATATACATTCATCAACTAAATTTATCTCGAAGCCAAATGAGATGAAAACTTGATGAAACTTAAAATACCATTGCCGAGAGCCTTTTTGAGTCCATGGATGGATTTCTTAAGTTTGCAAACCATATTCTTTGGGTCTACTGACACAAAGTTTTCTGGTTGCATCATATAAGTTTCCTGATCAATGTTCCCGTTAAGGAACGCTGTTTTAACATCCATCTGATGTAACTCTAGGTTGAAATAAGCCACTAATGCCATTATTATCCTGAATGAGTCTTTCGTGGAAATCGGAGAGAACGTCTCATTATAATCAATGCCTTCCTTTTGAGTAAAGCCATTAGCGACAAGACATGCCTTATATCTTTTCACATTACCTTTTGAATCCCTCTTGGTTTTAAATATCCATTTGCAACCAATAGACCTCACATCTTTAGGTAATGGGACAAGATCCCAAACGTCGTTGTCCTTCATCGACTTTATTTCCTCATTCATGGCATCTATCCATTTTAGTGAGTTAGAACCATTTTTGGCTTGATGGAAGTTGATTGGATCATCTTCCATCACACCAATATCAACTTCATGTTCTTGAAGATAGGCAATGTAGTCACTTGATATTGCACTTCTCCTCTCCCTAATGGATCTCTTTAACGGCAATGTTTCTTGAGGTGCAAGGGTTTGTTCTTCCTGAATGGGAGGAGCAACAACATTGTCTTGAATATTTGTGTCTTGTTCTATAACAGGAATAGAATCCTGATCAATAACAAGATCACCTGTGGGAATATCTACATATTCCTCTTCGAAAACAATGTCTCTTCCTAAATCTCCCCCCCCGGCAAACCCGATATCCTCAAGGAATCTGGCATTTCTAGTCTCAAAAATATTCTTATTTGTGTGATCGTAAAATTTGTAACCCCTCGATCTTTCAACATACCCAATAAAATAGCAACTAATTGTCCGTGTGTCCAGCTTCTTTTCAGCAGGCCTATAAGGCTTTGCCTCAGCTGGTCATCCCCATATGTGCATATGCTTTAGACTAGGTGATTTGCCCGTCCAAAGCTCATACGGCGTTTTAATAGTTGCTTTAGTTGGGACCCGATTAAGGATGTAAGCTGCAGTTTTCAATGCTTATCCCCAGAGGCTTTCTGGTAAAGTAGAATGACTAATCATACTTCTTACCATGTCCTTAAGCGTTCTGTTTCGTCTTTCAGCTACACCATTCATAGTGGGTGAACCCGGCATGGTGTACTGTGGGACAATACCGCATTCATCTAGGAATTTAGCAAATGGTCATGTACGTTGTTCACCTGAACCATCATATCTGCCGTAGTATTCACCACCACGGTCAGACCTGATAGTTTTAATCCTCTTCCCTAGTTGGAGTTCAACTTCGGCCTTAAAATGTTTAAATGTGTCCAAGGACTGAGATTTTTCATGTATGAGATAAATGTAGCCATATCTTGAATAGTCGTCTATGAACGTTATAAAATATTGCTGACCATTCCATGCAACCGAAGGAAATGGTCCGCAAATATCCGTATGTATAAGTTCTAAGACTTCATTTGACCTTTTGGCTTCAAATCTCCTTTTATTAGTTTGTTTTCCCTTTATACTATTAATGCAGATATCAAAATCTGAAAAATCTAAAGGTTTGAGAATGTCGTTTGACACAAGTCTCTTAATTCTCCTTTTGGAGATGTGACCTAATCTCTTGTGCCATAACGAACCTGAATTCTCATCAGTTAATTTACGCTTCAAAACATGTGTACCCACATGCAAGGTTTCAGTTGTAGCAATTGTACCAAGCATATACAAATTATCATTCTCAGACAAATAACCAGAACCAATAAATATGGAATTGAGAGGCAAATTGAATTTTCCATTCGCAAAAGAACAACAATAACCAGATTTGTCCAATGCAGAAATAGAAATAAGGTTTCGTCTAAAAGACGGTACAATAAAAGTCTCAAGCAAATCCAAATGGTTTCCAGTTCTTAAAGATAAACTGAAATCCCCAATTGCAGCAACCCTCGCCTTCTTGCCATCGCCCACAAATTCAGCATCATTTGGCTTTCGGCAGTTCAGACAGCCCTGCATAGACACACTGATGTTAGTAGTTGCACCAGAGTCTAACCACCAAGTGTCTATAGGTACAAAGTTAAATTAACTTCTGAACAAACCAAATTAAGCAGAGTACCTTTCTTAGCACGCCAAGCGTGGTAATTAGTGCACTGCTTCTTCACATGCCCTTCAGCACCACAAAAGAAACAACTATCTTTCTTAACAGCCTTAACAGGCTTCTTTTGTTGTTTCCTAGGTGGGGCTGTAACTGCAACTTCCTTTCCCTTTTTCCTTTTGTTGTCTTTAGGGGCAAAGACAACATTTGCACTTTCAGTCTTATTCTGTTTCAGTCTGTCCTCTTCCTGTACACAGTGCGAGATGAACTCATTCAGAGACCAAGTCTCTTTCTGGCAGTTATAACTCACCTTAAACTGATTGTACTGTGTAGGAAGGGATATTAAAACCAAATGCACAAGCAGGTCCTCAGAGAGGTCAAGCTTAAGTGCTTTCAACCTTGTAGCAAGATGGGACTGTTCCAGAATGTATTCCCTTATGTTGCCTTTCCCTTTATACTTCATTGAGATCAGGCTTGTCAGAATCGTACCAATTTCTGCCTTTTAATTTCTGACAAACCTTTTCTCAATATCTGCAAGGAAACCTTTAGATGTTGTGATCGAATCAGACATAGAGCCCCGAAAAGCTTCAGGGATGGCTCTCTTTATGATCATGACACACATGTGATTAGACTTTTCCCACTTCTCATATTCCCTCTTTTCCTCAGAGGTACTCTTTTGCGTAGGAAGTGGGGGACAATCAGTTCTAATCGCAAGGTCCAGATCCAGTATCCCAAGAACTATAAGTAAGTTCTCTTTCCAGGATTTAAAATTTGAGCCAGTACGCACCGGAATTGAGTTTAAGCTAGCAGTAATATTTGCGGGAGTAGCAGCTGAAAAATATGATAATAAACATAGACAAACATGCTAACATAAGTATTTAATTGTGAAGCAAAATTGTAAATTCAAAATTGCATGTTCCCATCTCAAGATATCCCCAACTAGCTTAACATTTATCTTTGGATAATCTATTAACTAGCAAATGATATCCTGTCGCAGCAATCAAATAAAGACAATAATTAACATGCCAAGATTAAAACTTTCTTTGGGCCGAATTAAAATCGTATGCATAAGTCTCAACAATCATCACTTATTTATTGCTACTTGTGTGGATAAATTAGCATAGAACGGTAATCTGACTTTGGGCCGATGTAGCATTCATGAATAAAATATGCACACAAAATTACTTTTGTATTTAAGAAATGAAATGATGCAAACAACAGAGCCCACTTTGGCGGGATGATGATTACACCAAGTCACTCCAAAAAATACATACAGCAAAATTTGAATTTATTATAGCACAATTAATACCGAACTTCATTAACGAGGAGAAATATCGATATAAACTTTTATTTACTCCTATGATCCAAATAAAATTCATTCAGGCAACTAATCATACAATTCATGTATTTCAATCCGTTTACATTCCGAAATAATAACAATTTTAATAGTAGAACACACTTTGGTGGGAATTTACAAAAATTAGAATTATTTCGAAATGTATATATAAATGAATTTTGCCTAAAGAATTAAAATCGGAATGAACTTAGTTTAACACACAAATAAAACCGAATGAGAAAATATACACAAGATGACCTTTTATTTTCTCTAATTATCAGTGCATTAATATATCCAAAATAAGGCTTCAAAAAGAATAAGAGTAGCCCCAAAATAGGGTTCAAATACACCAAAATATTCATTTAAGCCCAAAATTGTGAAGAGGCCAAAACATGCCCAAATTAAAAGCCCATATGCCGAAAAGGAAAAAAAATTTTTTGAAAAAAAAATAATCTGATTGGGCCCAATTTGGCCCAAAGTCTGCTAGGGTTAGAAACCCTAGAAGAAATTCTGGCCCAACCAGGGGCCGGCCGGCCGCCGGCCCCTTTCCCTCACATCCGGCGCCGGCCTCAACTGACAGAGGCGGCAAGGGCCGCCCCTTTTCTGCGTTGCGCAGGCGCCAGGGGCGCCTGCCGTCGGCCAACAGGGGCAGCAAACGCCGCCCCTTTCTGTAGCTCGCAGGCGCCTTAGGGCGCTTGCTGTTGTGACGAAGGGGAGGGCGGAGGAGCGCCGCCCCCCGGTCTTTTGGGGTCTAATGGGGCGTCGCACCGTCGCCCCTTTCCGATTCCACGTCGGCGGAAGGGAACCCCCCTTCTTTGCAATCGCGACAGACCCCCACCGAAGGTGGGGGGTCTGTTCTTTGACTTGTCCAAAAAGTTGTATTGATAATCCCAAGTATAGGACGTCGGTCAAGTAGTAAACCTGGTGAGACCAGGATCGTATTCCTCAGGGACAATGCAACCTGCAAATTTCAAAGTTTAGAATTAAGCTAGAAAAATTGATTGATGAGAGATGAACCACCCTTCGAAGGCGATTTTGGATTTGGATTTAGCGTGAGGTAAAAGTCGTTTTAAGAAATTACGAAAATTTAAAACGTGAACGTG
Source organism: Scilla litardierei (assembly GCA_030789695.1). Classification (NCBI taxonomy): domain Eukaryota; kingdom Viridiplantae; phylum Streptophyta; class Magnoliopsida; order Asparagales; family Asparagaceae; genus Scilla; species Scilla litardierei. The sequence continues at coordinate 180,586,191 of CM061140.1, read as the reverse complement.
AAAATACAATTTATAAAAAACGTGTGTGTGTTGTGTTTCCGTTAGTGTTGCAATAGGTTATGCTATTCATTCTCCATGGTTTCTCAATCCCGCATCCATGCCAAGGTATGTGGATTGGAAGATACAACTTTAAAAAACGATTATTTTTCAATTAAAAAGATAGCGTAAAAACAAGCGATTTCTTTGAGTTTTAAAACATAAAAGATGAACCTCGCGGTTCATCACCCTCCTTGGGCTCCTCTACGGATTGATGCACTTAGACAATGCCTCGCGGCACGTCATCCTAAGCGGATTCCTCTACGGATTGTGCGTATTTGAAAAAGTAAAGAAATCGGCGTTTTCAAACGGTTTTGATTTTTGCACAATATATGGAGATATGAAAGCAATACCCTAGCAACACTAACTTCCACACAACACACCCACAATACTTTAGCCAAGCATGGTAACAAAAACGACAAATTTCATTACTACAAACATCGTTTTATTCAAACCTTAATACAAAACTAATGAAAACGGGTAAAGAAAAGGAATTTTTCACCACTTTTGAAGCCCAAACACCCACAAAACTCTTCCTGATCTGAGCAAACTCCTCTGGAATGGATAGAAGAACTCCTTAGCTTCGAAATGAGACGAAAATCACTCAATTTGGAGTTGAATTGCTTGAGTTATGCTCCAAATACTCTTCTATTTATAAGAAAAAGGCATATCGGGCTTGCGGGTTGCAGAACCGCAACCCGCCAGAATTTCCACAGAGGCGGGCGGTCAAAAAGCGCAGGCGGGCGCAGCCCATGTGGTCAAAATGGGTTGCGGGTCAAATTCAGCTCTGGCGGGCACCGCCCAGTCGACACGGGCGCGGGCCCGTGTATTTAATGCGGGTTAACCCGCAATGTGAACGCGGGCTCTGCCCGCAAAAAGATCAGCGGGCTTGGGGCCCGCTTTATTTAACGAGCGGGCAACGCCCGCTCGTTTCCTCCTGCAGCGCGCGCACGTGCGCTGGCGTCAGCGCTGACGCCAGCGCACAATTAAATTTTTTTTTTTATATCTTTCGCCCGCGTTGCGGGCGGCGACTTCCGCCCGCAGCGCTGGCGGCTGACGTCAGCTGACGTCAGCCGATTGCTGACGTCAGCGATTTTTTTTAAATAAATAATAACATCTCTCTTTTACATAGCTTTACTGGGCCTTTTAATTCGCAGAAATTTGCTCCGATCTCCGAAAAATGTGGAAAAAATAGCCGTTGGATTCGGAAAATTGCAAGCTTCTCCTGAAAAATAAAATTGAGACAAAATTAGGCCAGAAAATTGTATTTTGCGTATAAACAAGCGAAATACTCTATTATTAAATGATATTACAAAAACACACTTATTAGAGATAAATTATATATTACATATACGCAAAATACGGTCTAAATGAGGGGTAAAAAATGTAATATTCTCTCAGAATCACACCCCCCAACTAGCTTTTTGCTAGTCTCTTAGCAAAATAAGCGAATATTCCAACAATATGTCATACACCTCATATTCACTTCAATAAGCTTAAAATGAATTAAGAATAATATTACCCAACAAAGTTCAATACCTATCATGTTTTCATGGACTAATGCAAAGAATCACAATTTTATCTCAATCCACACATATTCAGTATCGCACAAATTGTTTAATGAAATAGGTAATCACATGTCCTAGGCTGTAAATTTCATAGGAATAGGCCATCACATCATCCAAATCATAAGATCATGATTTTGAATCTACTCAAACTATCTCATATCTTTTTTTTTCTTCTTTTCTTTTTTTTTCTTTTCTCTTTTTTTTAACCTTTTAGAACAATCCATGTAACGAGCGTTAGGTCAATGACTCCCAAACCAGATGGTTTTAGGGCATTAGGCTTTGAAAAACCCCTCAGACTTAATAACTCGGAATGTCTAAAGATTTATTATGCACTCCCCCATACTTCATTTTTCGGCGCGAAGCCCCATGCTTCCTGAGGCACGAGGACCCGGCTACTAAAAGAAGCTGGAAGAACGGTGCATTTTATTCATTTTTTTATTTTTTAATATTTATATATATTTTTTTTGACATGAGACATGTTTGAGTAATATTCTCCATCACTTAGTCATTAGTAAGTCGGTGTATGTGATTGGCTATTATCCTTAGAATTTATAACCTTCTTCATATAATTACCAATTCGTGACATGAAATTGCGTGAACCAAATAATAGTTTCATGAGAGTACAATTATAGATACATGCACCAGTTTACATGAAAGTCATGATAATGTAAAATTCTACGCAGGGGTAAAACATTCTTAATCTATTTTGATAATAATGAATATAGGTGTTCAATTAAATTTTGATGGAATTTTCACTTCAAATGGGCATATAAATGGTTCTTGATGAAAAACTCAACATTCTTTTTTTTTGTATATATAAGCAAACTATATATAAGCAAACTATATATGCAAACCCTTTTTTTTGTATATAAGCAAACTATATATGCAAACCCTTTTTTTTTGCAAGCAAACACGTCCTCCCCCCAACTAAAAGTAAACATAGTCCTCGATGTTTGAAGGGTAAGATGCACATTTATTTAGTAATATATAAACTAACACTAAAGAGTTATGGAAAGAACACACCTATTTAGTTACCACCCGAAGGTGGGTCTGTAAGTAGCATGGTGTCGTCCTCCTGTGGCCATGGCTCGTGATAGTGCTTCAAGCGCTGGCCGTTGACCTTGAACTCATTGCCATCTTTCGGGTTAACTAAGGTCACTGCTCCATGTGGATAACTCATTTTTACAATATAGGGTCCATTCCACTTGGAGCGTAGCTTTCCTGGGAAAAGATGCAAGCGTGAATTGTACAAGAGCACTTTTTGACCTGGAACAAATTCTCTCCTCAGTATGGTGCGATCATGTGCAACTTTCAATCTTTCTTTTGCCAATTTTGCATTGTCGTATGCTTCTCTCCTCAGCTCCTCAAGTTCAACCAATTGCAACCTGCGTAAAGAAGAAGAAGAATCAGCATCAAAATTTAATTTCTTCACCGCCCAAAAAGATTTATGTTCAATTTCGACGGGCAAATGACAATGCTTTCCGTAGACAATACGGTAAGGAGACATCCCTAATACGGTTTTGTAGGCGGTACGGTATGCCCACAATGCTTCAGGAAGTCGGATGCTCCAATCCTTTCTAGTAGGATTCACCGTCTTTTGGAGAATATTCTTTATCTCCCTGTTTGCCAACTCCGCCTGGCCATTAGTTTGGGGGTGGTAAGGTGTAGAGACTTTGTGCTTCACCCCAAACTTTGTCATCAAGCTTGCAAAAAGACGGTTGCAGAAATGGGAGCCTCCATCACTAATCATCGCCTTGGGCACCCCAAAGCGTGCAAAGATATGTTCCTTCATGAACTTGAGTACGACAGATGCATCATTTGTCCTGCAAGGGATAGCTTCAACCCATTTAGACACATAATCAATAGCAAGTAAAATAAAAGTATGTCCAAAAGAAGGGGGAAATGGCCCCATAAAATCAATACCCCAACAATCAAAAATTTCAATTTCCAATATAGGGTTTAATGGCATCATATTCCTCCTAGTGATTCCCCCCAACTGCTGGCAAGGCAAGCATGACTTACAAAATGAAAAAGTATCTTTAAACATGCTTGGCCAATAAAATCCGCATTGTAAAATTTTTGCCACAGTTTTATGAGCCGAAAAATGTCCCCCACATGCACTCTTGTGACAAAAATGCAAGACACTATCTATTTCCTGGTCTGGTATACATCTCCTTACTATTTGATCATTGCAATATTTATAAAGGTATGGATCATCAAAGAAAAATGATTTTACCTCGTGATTGAACCTTTTCTTATCCTGAATTGACCAAGTTGAAGGAGTCTTACCAGTTACCAAAAAATTGACAATATCTGCATACCATGGAAGTGTGGAGACGGAAAATAGGTGCTCATCTGGGAAGGAGTCTTGAATTGGAATGGAGGCGGATTCTGTACCAATGGTTAGTCGTGAAAGATGGTCCGCCACATGATTCTCAACTCCTTTCTTATCTTTTATCTGCACCTGGAACTCCTGCAAAAGTAAAATCCAACGTATAAGTCTTGGCTTTGCATCTTTCTTGGACAAAAGGTATTTAAGAGCGGAATGATCTGTAAAAATAATAATGGGAAATCCCAAAATGTAGCTCCTAAATTTTTCCAAAGCAAAAACTACGGCAAGCAGCTCCTTCTCCGTGGTGGTGTAGTTTCGCTGAGCTTCATTCAAACTCTTGCTTGCATAGTAAATGACAACTGGAGATTTGTCTTTCCGTTGTCCAAGAACTGCGCCAACTGCAAAATTGCTGGCGTCACACATGATCTCAAATGGCAGTGTCCAATCTGGTACCTGCAAAATAGGAGAAGATATAAGTGCTTGTTTTAAAGTATTAAAAGAGTTTTTACGCTCTTCTGTCCAAATGAATTCAGTGTCATGCATAAGAAGTGTGCATAAAGGACGTGAAATCAAACTAAAATCCTTTATGAAGCGCCTGTAGAATCCAGCATGACCAAGGAAGGACCGAATGTCCTTAACACATTTTGGAGTGGGTAACTTCTCGATGACTTCTACCTTGGCTTTGTCTACCTGTATTCCTTCCCTGGAGACTATGTGACCAAGGACAATGCCCTCAGTGGTCATGAAGTGACATTTTTCCCAGTTAAGGAGCAGGTTCTTTTCGATGCATCTATGCAGCACACTAGCCAAGTTAGTCAAACAATCAGAAAAAGAGTTACCATATACGGAAAAATCGTCCATAAATACTTCTACAATCTTTTCAACCATATCATCAAATATACTTAACATGCACCGTTGAAAAGTTGCAGGGGCGTTGCACAAACCAAATGGCATTCTCCGAAAAGCAAAAGTGCCAAAGGGACAAGTGAAGGTGGTCTTCTCCTGGTCCTCTGGGGCTATTTCTATTTGGTAGTAACCGGAGTATCCATCTAGAAAGCAATAAAACTCGTGTCCAGCCACTCTCTCTAAAATTTGGTCTAGGAAGGGAAGAGGGAAGTGGTCTTTTCGTGTCTTGGAGTTTAGCTTCCTAAAGTCTATGCACATACGCCATCCAGTGGCGGTTCTCATGGGTACTAATTCATTGTTTTCATTTTTTATAACAGTCAACCCAGATTTTTTTGGTACAACTTGGGTCGGACTAACCCATCTACTATCAGAAATGGGGTATATGATACCCGCATCGAGCAATTTTAAAACCTCACCCTTAACTACTTCTTTTAAGGTTGGGTTCAACCTTCGTTGTGGTTCACGGGTAGGTTTGGTATCATCTTCTAAATATATATGATGTGCACATATAAGAGGGCTAATACCTTTGATATCAGCAATTGTCCATCCTATTGCCCCCTTATGTTTCTTCAAAACATTTAACAATTCATTTTCCTGTTCTAAAGAGAGTTTGGAAGATATTACCACAGGAAATGTACTGTCTTCTCCAAGATAAGCGTATTTCAAATACGATGGCAATGGTTTGAGCTCCAGCTGTGGATGCTCAAGGTTGGATGGCATTTGGCACGGTGTCTCCAATGGTAGTGGCTCAAAACGTGGCACCCAGGTGGTGCGAGACACCTCTCCAGCTTCCTGCAAAAAAGATTTATCGTCAATACCGTCGCATAGTTGATCAACAAAATCAATAGCAGAAACGAATTCTTCATCAAAATGATCAACAACAAGAGCGTCAATCATGCTTACTTCCTCATACTCCTCTACCCCTGTTGGCATTTTGCAAGCATTAAAAATATTTAGATCCAAAGACATGTTGCCAAAAGTAAGTTTAAGTTGACCATTCCTGCAGTTAATAATAGCATTACTAGTAGCTAGGAAGGGTCGACCTAAAATAATCGGGGTTGGAGTGGCAGACTGGGGTCCCTGAAGATCTAATACAATAAAGTCCACGGGGTAATAAAACTTATCCACTTGGACAAGTACATCCTCAACACATCCCCTCGGGATTTTCACAGATCTATCAGCTAACTGGAGAATAACAGGTGTGGATTTCAATTCCCCAAGTCCCAATTGTGTAAACACAGGATATGGCAAAATATTAACACTGGACCCTAAGTCAAGAAGAGCCTGGCCTATCTGTTTGGTGCCTATGGTGCAAGAAATGGTAGGGGATCCAGGGTCCTTGAATTTGGGTGGCGTGTTATGTTGAAAAATAGAGCTGACCTGTTGAGTTAAAAATGCCTTTTTCTTAACATTAAGATTTCGCTTGACAGTGCAGAGGTCTTTAAGAAATTTGGCATATGCAGGGATTTGATTGATGGCATCTAATAAAGGAATATTAATCTGACATCTTTGAAAAATTTCACGAATTTCAGATTGATACTTATCTTTCTTTGGATGCAAGAGTCTCTGTGGATATGGTGCGGGAGGAGAGTAAGGCTCTGGTTCTGGAACTCTCGTCTTTGAAGCGTCTGTGTCCTTGCTTACGCTCTCCTCTGGTACTCCTTGCGGTTCACGATCCTCTTCATCTACCACCATCTCAGAAGTGTCCTTCGGTGGCTCAGGCTTTTGAACTTCTTTTCCACTCCTCAAAGTAGTCACCGCTTGGCATGGTTTGATGTTGCTGATTGCCGATGATGAACTCGTGTTGGGATTCGGGAGTGTTTGAGCAGGGAGCTTGCCCTTCTCCAGACTTGCCATAAGCTTTGTGATGCCATCATTCATTTGTTGAAACTGAGTCTGCTGCGTTTGTTGCTGCTGCTGAAGTTGTTGCATCTGTTGGAACTGAGCTTGCTGCTGTTGTTGAAGTTGTTGATTTTGGTTCTGCTGCAGCTGCATGAACTGTTGGAGCGTGTCGCTAAGTGTCTGAAAATGTGGATCTGCTCCAGACTCTTCCTTCTTTCTCTGATTTCCACCTTGATAGTTGTTTTGAGGTGGTGGCCTGTATGGTTGAGAAGCTTGTGGCTTGTTTTGCCAACTGAGATTGGGGTGGTTGCGCCAATTGGAATTGTATGTGTTCGGGTTGAATCCTTGACCTGGATAAGAATTTGAAATGTTATTTACCTGACTAGGATCCTTGAGCACATCTTTAAGTGTTGGAATGGTTGGACACCCCGATGTATTGTGCTCCAGACTGTCGCAAAGAGCACACTTCTCTTCAATAGTCACCGCTTTTACTCCTTTCATCTCTAGGTTTTGGAGCTTCCTAGTGATGAGTGCTTCCATCTTTGCTTCTAACGCCTCCTCGGGTTTCAATGTAAACTGGCCTCCACGGGATGAAGATTGAGGCTGGTCTGTCCGATCGTAGTCAGGAGTTGCTTCCCACGTCTGTGCACTCTCAGCGATGGACTCCAAGTAATCCCATGCGTCAGCTGGCTTTTTGTCGAAGAACTCTCCGTTGCACATCATCTCTACAAATTGCTTCATGGAAGGGGGAAGCCCATCGTAGAAGAAGCCGATGAGGCGGTACTCATCGAATCCATGGTGGGGGCACGCAAGTAGCAAGTCTTTGAACCTCTCCCAAGCAGCATCAAATGATTCATTTCCTTTCTGCGAGAAGTTCACAATTTGTTTCTTTAGCCCCTGAGTCCTGTGCAAAGGAAAAAACTTTTTTAGAAACTCTGCTTGTAAATTTACCCAAGAAGTAATAGAGTGCGAAGGTAAAGCGTTAAGCCAATTCTTTGCTTTATCCTTAAGTGAAAATGGAAAAAGTTTAAGGTAAATAGTTTCATTGCTCGTTTTTCCATCTACACAGGTTAAGCAAACATCCTCAAATTCCTTTATATGTAAATATGGGTTCTCCCTCTCCATACCGTGATAGGTAGGGAGAAGTTGAACCATTCCCGGTTTAAGACTAAAGGAATTGGCATCGGCTGGAAGCACGATGCATGAGCCAGAAGCAGACCTAGTAGGTCTGAGCACATCTCTAAGTGACCTATCTCCAAAAGTTTGAGAATGGTCGTCATTGTCATTTCCACTGGTGTCATTTGCGTTGTGTGCCATATTCACGTGTCGAACTAATCTATGTGTCCTAGGAGTTCTAAGCCACATAAACAAATAAGAACAGAAGAGATGATATTTTTGTTGTTTTTGTTTTATCTCAAGCTAATTTTTTTGGGTTTTGAAAATATTTAAAACGAAATTAAAGCAAACAAAACAAAACAAAACAAAATTCAAAAAGAATGGATATACAAAGTTTTTATACACAAAAGAGTGGAACGATCTCACCGAATTTTCCAAGTTAATTGGAAACCGTAAAATATGTAGACCGTTGTCCCCGGCAACGGCGCCAAAAACTTGACTGGTCCAAAAAGTGTACTGATAATCCCAAGTATAGGACGTCGGTCAAGTAGTAAACCTGGTGAGACCAGGATCGTATTCCTCAGGGACAACGCAACCTGCAAATTTCAAAGTTTAGAATTAAGCTAGAAAAATTAATTGATGAGAGATGAACCACCCTTCGAAGGCGATTTTGGATTTGGATTTAGCGTGAGGTAAAAGTCGTTTTTAAGAAATTACGAAAATTTAAAACGTGAACGTGAAAATACAATTTATAAAAAAACGTGTGTGTGTTGTGTTTCCGTTAGTGTTGTAGTAGGTTATGCTATTCATTCTCCATGATTTCTCGATCCCGCATCCATGCCAAGGTATGTGGATCGGAAGATAAAGCTTTAAAAACGATGATTTTTCAATTAAAAAGATAGCGTAAAACAAGCGATTTCTTTGAATAATAAATTATAAAAGATGAACCTCGCGGTTCATCACCCTCCTTGGGCTCCTCTACGGATTGATGCACTTAGACAATGCCTCGCGGCACGTCATCCTAAGCGGATTCCTCTACGGATTGTGCGTATTTGAAAAAGTAAAGAAATCGGCGTTTTTAAACGGTTTTGATTTTTGCACAATATATGGAGATATGAAAGCAATACCCTAGCAACACTAACTTCCACACAACACACCCACAATACTTTAGCCAAGCATGGTAACAAAAACGACAAATTTCATTACTACAAACATCGTTTTATTACAAACCGTAATACAAAACTAATGAAAACGGGTAAAGAAAAGGAATTTTTCACCACTTTTGAAGCCCAAACACCCACAAAACTCTTCTTGATCTGAGCAAACTCCTCTGGAATGGATAGAAGAACTCCTTAGCTTCGAAATGAGACGAAAATCACTCAATTTGGAGTTGAATTGCTTGAGTTATGCTCCAAATACTCTTCTATTTATAAGAAAAAGGCATATCGGGCTTGCGGGTTGCAGAACCGCAACCCGCCCAGAATTTCCACAGAGGCGGGCGGTCAAAAAGCGCAGGCGGGCGCAGCCCATGTGGTCAAAGTGGGTTGCGGGTCAAATTCAGCTCTGACGGGCACCGCCCAGTCGACACGGGCGCGGTATTTAATGCGGGTTAACCCGCAATGTGAACGCGGGCTCTGCCCGCAAAAAGAACAGCGGGCTTGTGGGCCCGCTTTATTTAACGAGCGGGCAACGCCCGCTCGTTTTCCTCCTGCAGCGCGCGCACGTGCGCTGGCGTCAGCGCTGACGCCAGCGCATTTTTTTTTATATCTTTCGCCCGCGTTGCGGGCGGCGACTTCCGCCCGCAGCGCTGGCGGCTGACGTCAGCTGACGTCAGCTGACGATTGCTGACGTCAGCTGACGTCAGCGTTTTTTTTTTACATCTCTCTTTTACATAGCTTTACTGGGCCTTTTAATTCGCAGAAATTTGCTCCGATCTCCGAAAAATGTGGAAAAATAGCCGTTGGATTCGGAAAATTGCAAGCTTCTCCTGAAAAATAAAATTGAGACAAAATTAAGCCATATAATTGTATTTTGCGTATAAACAAGCGAAATACTCTATTATTAAATGATATTACAAATACACACTTATTAGAGATAAATTATATAATATATATACGCAAAATACGGTCTAAATGAGGGGTAAAAAATGTAATATTCTCTCAGAATCATTCTTGCCGACGGAAGGGGGGAGGGCACCCCCCGTCGCCGGAATCTTGTACCGGGGGCGGCGCGTGGCCGCCCCCCTTCTGAAACCCTATAGGGGCGGCGGCGCCGCTCCCTTTACCGGAAACCTAACGGGGGGCGGCAGTGCCGCCCCCCCTTTTTTCGACAGGGGCGGCTGAGCCGCCCCTTGCTGATCCGCGTCGGCGCCGGCGCCGATCTCCTGACGGGGGCGGCAGAGCCGCCCCCTCTTACACCATGTTGGGCGGTGGCCGACGGGCCGCCCCCGATCTAGGGTTCGAGAAAACAATTTTTATAATACCGAGAAAATAAATCAAAAACCCAATTTATCACAGATCCGAATTAAAATAGATTAAAAATCGAATTTTTGTCAGATCTTCTACGAGCAGGCAGAAAAATTTAAGATCCACAGCATGCAGGCTCTGATACCACTTGTAGAAACTAAAGATCTAGATTTGCTTATAAGCCTAATTACACAGATCTAGATAAAGAATATGCGGAACCTTAAATCATTACCTTCTCTGATAGGAATCATATCTGAATCCATGAGGTTGACGATCTGGATGACGCAGCGGATGATCTTTCAGAATAGCACGAATCAACCGTTGGAGAATCCCTTTAGCTTTCTCCCGGTTTCTCTCCTAGCGACGGGACGTAGAAAAGACGGCTCAACTTTGTTCGTGTATTTCGGGGATCATGACCGCAAGTATATATAGGCTAGCCTTCATAGCCCTAGGGTATCCAACTCGGCCCATCAACGAGTTGAAGCCCAATAGTCTCTACACATAAAGGCCCCACAACCTATTTAACTCATTTAGCTCATTTAATTAATTAAAACCAGATCACTAATATATTGGGCTTAATATGACAGCGTAGCACTTATATAATTATTTATCGCATATTAGCCCAACGTTGGATTAAGATCCAACTAGTTGGATAAGTTCCAACAAATTAGCAGCAGCATAGATATCACTCTCATTGTGACAATATTAAGAAATATGAAGCCGAGTTAAAACACTCATGTTTATCGATAACTCGAAATAATTAACCCGTGCACATAGTGCACGACGAAGAATGCGGTGAATGCTCGAAATAGAAAAGGAACGAAAAGAGTGGGCATGCTTGGCGGTATCGTCGGGGTAAAAGGTGAAAAGCAGGGGTCCAAAGTGCCAAAAGCACTTGTTAGATTCTTAATGGGAAAAAGGCAAATGGCAATTATGTAAATAGATTAAAGATGGATTGGTTTGTGTGGACACATGAAAATGGGATGTCATGAATGCAATTAAGGTAAAAAATATGATTCATTGTTTTGGTTCCACACCAACACACCACAAATCGCATAGTCCAACACCCACTTCAAAGATGGCCCCACATTGCCCTTGTGGCATATCCATGGCCAATCCTTTGTCCCAGTCGCTACAAAAGCCCCCATTTGTATAATATAGACTAGGCATAATCCGTGTCCTCGGGCACGATCCATTTAAAATCGTTGTTTTCCAAAAAATTATTTCCCACCCCAAAATCTTGGACATACAATATTCTACTTCACAATTTAAAAGAACAAAAATTTAGCTAGCGCCCTCGGCGATGTAGCAATAGATTTAACCGATTAGCGTAAAAATATTTAGCGGCAGCCGGCATGAGCGCCTTCGGTGCGGAACAACCAATTCGGCGCATTCGCCTTCGACACAGAACAACAAATTCAGCATGAGCGCTTTCGACGCAGAACAACAAATTCGGCGTAGAACAACAATTTCGACGCGGACGCCTTCAATGCGGAACAACAAATTAGCACAAAAAAATTTAGCAGGTGCCTTTGAAGCGGACGCCTTCGACAAGAATTGGATAGAGCATTTCAACACTTGACGTTTTTTCTGCTTATACCATGCAGGTCTGCTATGATTGGAGCAAAGGTGCTGAAAATCATAACCCAGCAACTGCAAAGACATACATCTATCTTCACAGCCCGCGAGTTAGGGATTACTTTTCACACAATGAAATTCACGGCTGCAATTTGAAAAATCACCGAGTTTTTACATCGTTGTGGCTGTGTGAAAACCGCAAAAGGTTGCTATTTGAATCAAAGTGCTTTATGATGTGAAACTGATAGTCCATAAATCACAGAAGTTCAAGCTGACCAGCTTCCAAATTGTATCTGTGACTATATTTTGATAAGGGAGTTGTACGGGCGACTGCGGTGCTGATTCCATGCCGATTTTTTTGGGAAGAGAGAGGGAGAGAGAGAGAGTTTTCGGTTTTTCAAACAAATGGATTTCTCATCAAAACTTTCTCAAAACTCATCTCAGCTCTTCATTACCAAGATCAAATTCCAGCCACTATTTATCTTGTCATAGTCAGTCATAGAATTCAAAAACAGTTTTCAAATTATCTCAGTTACTTGTACTCAACAGCCGTATCAACCATCACTCAATGATGATTAGCGAACAAAAAAAAGCAATATATTAGTTGGGGAGAAGCATAAGTAATTTAAGCCTTTAAGAAGCGGGCCGAAAACATGGGCCCAAACCTGGCTAAGAATATAATGCCTTAGGACTGGGTTTAACCGCGCTAGATTGGGCTTGAACGGTAGAACCGACCAGGGTAGGCCCAACTTCTAGCGCAATTTGAAACCCAAAACTATAGGCAGGCTTAACTGGCTATTAGATTTTTTATTCACCGTTCGATCGACTCCAGGCCCAGTTTGGCCTATCAATTTAGCTTTTTATCCAACGGTTACAGTTCACCCAAAGATCCCGATGGCGGTAAGAACACCGCTCCGACTCTGTTCTCCAGCACTACTCGCTACCGCGGCGAGAGCGCAGAGAATCGCTACGCTTAGTGTAACAGCCGTCAACAACCGATCGAAGATGTCGTCACCGCCGCCGCCCGCGTACACGTCTCTCAAAGATCGCGCCACCTGCGAGCAGGTGATAAAGAAGAGCAAGTTCATCGCCATCGCCGCCCCCGTCTCTGACGAGCGATCAGCCCATTATTTTCTCAACGAGGTCTTTTAATTTCTATTCCCGTATCGTTTAATGTAATTATTTATTGGGTAGAATTTTTATTCTTAACATGGTGTTTTCGTGTTGAGAAAACACAGCTAACTGTATTCAAAATCCAATCCCTTCTTATAGAAAATACCCACTAAATTTATACTTCAAAAATGAAATTATGCCATTTATTGATAATGTTATCTTAACCCTTTATACATATGTGTACACACTCATGCATGTAGGGTAAATTTCAGCTAACCCTTTATGTTTTCATAAATTATTACTTGATTCCATCTTAGGTTTTTATCTTGTTGATTATATTAATGCCATTTTTGTTAAGTAGGTAGATTACTAATTTACCTTGAATTAAAGATCCCAAAGAGATGATTTACCGCCTTCGTCAATATGAAAAAACGTTAAAGGCATATTATTGATTTCAACCCTAAATTCTTGTCATTTTGAGCCTTAAAATCAGCCAGATTCAAAAGGCCTCAAACTTGCCGAAAATTCAAAGAAATGCCCGAGAGTAAGAGATAATTAAAGGAGAAATTAGCGGGCATTACCTGAATAGAATTAAATTTCAAAGAAATGCCCAAAATTCGAGATGATTGAGGGAGAACTTGGGGAACATCTGTAAATTGAAGCAAATATTAGAGAAATTCCCACAAATCAAAGACAATTGAAGGATAAATTGGGGGAAGTTATGGGAATTGAGACATATTTCAAAGAAACCCTAAAATTTAAAGATGGGTGAAGGAGAAATGGGGGAAATTTGTGAATTTAAACAAGTTTCAATGAAATCCCGAATTAGAAATTTGAGAAATTATGCATAGTGAAACAGAATTGATGGTACAAGTGGGATTTGTTCTCGATGGATTGGTAGAATTGTTTAGAATTAGTGTGGTGAGATTGGTGAGGTGAGTAAAAATAGTATTCCCCCCCCAAAAAAAAAAACTTGCCAATTTATCCGCAATAAGATAATAAAAAAAATGCTCTCTCTCTCTCTCGATCAGCTCATCGACTCTCTCTCTCTCTCTCTCTCTCTCTCTCTCTCTCTCTCTCTCTCTCTCTCTCTCTCTCTCTCGGTTCAAACCATCTATCTTCTACTCTAACTCATCTTCACTATCTTAAGATCATATTCTTATTGGTCCTACTTTTATGTTCTCTTTTGGTTCGAACTTACTCTAGCTCCACTCTCTCCCTTGTTTCCTTGTCCCCTTTTCACACCTTATTCATATTGATAGAAATTCTTCATCATCTCTATTCCAATTATGATTATTCTTTTAAAACTAAATGAAGTTTAAAATGCTAGGTAGTCATCTATATATAATTTCCTTTAAGAGGCTCTTACAAATAAAAGAAACAACAAAAGGAGTAAAAACAAAAAGTTAAGAGTATTAAGACTGTCTTTCAGAGAAGAAGAAACAATAAATTGAAATTGGAAGAGTGGTTTGATGGAGAAAGGAAAATAACAAGAATTGTGAAGTAGTATTTACAAAGCGTAAATTGCAGAAAAATACCCTCACGTTTGAGCCATTTTTACGTAAATACCCTGACGTTTATTTTCATCAAAATATATACCCAAACGTTTTTCGACGCTTTTAAGTTGATACCTTTTTTAATTTTCCGTCCAAAAGGCAGAAATTTGGACAAATTTACCTCTGAATGAGCCCTTTATAAGTTAATACTCTCACGGTTGGGCCTTTTATAAGTTAATACCCTGAATTGGGTGTGTGTTCCATTGGGGTGGGTGAGTGCATGTGTGTGGGGGTGTGTGTGCGCGCGCGCGCATTGGGGGGGTGTGTGCATGGGGGTGGGTGTGCGTGCGTGCATGGGGAGGGTGGGTGTGCATGGGTGGGTGGGTGGGTGTGCATGGGGTGGGTGAGTGTGTGGATGTGTGCATGGGTGTGTGGGTGTGGGCATGGGGGTGCGTGCATGGGGGGTGTGTGTGCATTGAGGTGGGTTGGTGCATGGGTTTGTGTGTGGGTGTGTGCGTGCATGGGGTGTGGGTGTGGGCATGTGTGTGTGCATGGGGTGGGTGTGTGCATTGGGTGTGTGTGCATGGGGTGGGTGGGTGTGTGCATTGGGGTGGGTTGGTGCATGAATTTCTGTGTGGGTGTGTGCGTGCATGGGGTGTGGGTGTGGGCATGGGTGTGTGGGCATGGGGTGGGTGTGTGCATTGGGTGGGGGGGTGTGTGCATGGGGTGTGTGTGCACGCGCATCAGGGTGGGTTGGTTCATGGGTTTGTGTGCGGGTGCGTGCGTGCATGGGGGTGGGTGTGGGCATGGGTGTGGGTGCATGGGGTGGGTGTGTGTGCATTGGGTGTGTGTGCATGTGTGGGTGGGTGGGTGCATTGGCGTGGCTTGGTGCATGGGGTGGGTGTGTGTGTGCATGGGGTGGGTGGGTGGGTGTGTGCATTGGGTGCATGTGTGTGCATGGGTGTGTGGGTGTATGCATTGGGGTGGGTTGGTGCATGGGGGTGGGTGGGTGTGTGCATTGGGGTGGGTTAGTGCATGTGTGGTCGTCTACCTTATAATGTCCAGATTGAGCCAATACTTCAACAGGTCACACACGCCCATGCACCCACCCACCCCAAGCACACACACCACATGCACACAACCCACCCATGCACGCACACCCACCCCATGCACACAACCCACACACCCACGCACACACGCCCACCCCACACAACCCCACACCCACCCACGCACACACTCACCCTAAGCACACACCCCATATGCGCACAAACCCCATGCCCACAACCCACCAACCCACGCAGACATACCCACCCCACGCACACACACCCAATGCCCACACCCACCCTCCCATGCACACACACCCCTTAAGCACACACATCCCACCCACCCCACGCGCACACATCCACCCCAGGCACACACCCTCCAACCCCACACACACCCCCATGCACACAACCCACCCACCCACCGTGCACCCACCCACCCACACCCATAAACACACCCACTCACCCATGCACACACACCCCCACCCCAAGCACACACACACCCCACGCACACCCACCCCCACCCCAAGCACACACACCCCCAACGCGCGCGCACACACACACCACGCACACCCACCCACCCACCCAAGCACACACACCCATCCACCCACCCATGCACACACACCCCCAAGCACACACACCCACCCCCAAGCACACTCACCCACGCACATAACCCACCCACCCACGCGCACACACCCCATGCACACCCCCCAATGCATACACACCTCACACACACAACACACCCACCCCACGCATGAATGCACGCTCACCCACTCACCCATCCCATGCACCATCCCACCCGAGAGAGAGAGAGAGAGAGAGAGAGAGAGAGAGAGAGAGAGAGAGAGAGAGAGAGAGAGAGAGAGAGAGAGAGAGAGAGAGAGAGAGAATCTGTAGAGAGAGATTCGGTGGAGAGAGAGAGAGAGAATAAGTAGAGAGAGAGGAGAGAGAATCGGTAGGTAGAGAGAGATATATATATATAACCGGTAGAGAGAGAGAATCGGTAGAGAGAGAGTTGGGGGAGAGAGAATCGGTAGAGAGAGATTCGGTATATATAGAGAGAGAGAATTTGTAGAGAGAGAGGAGAGAGAATCAATAGAGAGAGATAGAGAGAGAAGAAACCTCAGGGTATTTACGTAAAAATGGCCCAAACGTGAGAGAGAGGGGCAAAATGGTCCAATTTAACACAGTCAGCCTATTTTCCGTTACAGGGTATCAATTTGTCACAAAATGAACATCAGGGTATCATATGTCTCAGCGTTATAATCCCATCTAATGCCCTTAGGCCCAAAACCATTTTGATAGCCTAATTAAGTCTAACCATTTTTAAATATATGGGTAGCACGATTACCGATCTTGCCTTACTATGATAACCAAATGCACTTCGCTTTGGCAGAACCCACATTTTGGTGATCATAGTCTTGACATGTATTCAAATCATGGGTGGCCTAATACTTAAAATTATGGTAAGGGAATTTTAACAATTAAGTTATAATGTCTATTTATAATAATATATTATGCATCATTCCATACATGTCATCTCATACACATATATCATCATACATCGCATTTCATACAAAACTGATAAACATAATATATATATGAAACATGTGATAGCATGCAAAACATCATACGTACATCAAAATAAATCATGTTATCACATAGCATGTCATTAAATTTTTATTCAAAATGATGTATCATAAATTCTGTTTAATAACTTCCACGACATATAGGGCGCAATGAACATGGCGGTCCCGCTAGCCGGTTAGCGGACGGGGTTAAGGGGCAGCGCCCCTTGCGGGGTTCCGAAGGGGCAGCGCCCTTGGGCGGGGTCGAGGGGCAGCGCCCCTCAACGCTTTGAGTTATCAGTAATCTCATTAATGGTTTTCTGCCTTAAAAACCCTATTTAAATTTCTGAATGATGAATCTGCTGATCATATCAGCATCATTTTAATCGTATTAAACAGTCATTACTCAGAATCTGCTGATCAAATCAGCGTTAGTCGTATTAATCAGTCATATTAATCAGCGTTAGTTGATCATATTAATCATATTAAACAATGATCTGCGTATGTTTAATCATATTAAATAATGATTACTGTAAGTTTAATCACATTAAACTTATTAAATAATGATCTGCGAAAGTTTAATCATATTAAACAGTGATTAGCATAGGTTTAATCATATTAAACAATAATCATAAATTAACATGTTAATCACATTAACAATAATCACGTTAATCATATTAATAACATCGTAATCATAAAGCATGTTGATCAAATTAACAGTGATTAATTTCGTGGCCATATATATACATGTATATTATTAAACATCAAATATATTTGTATCTCATACAGACAGATTAAACAGATTGTCGTTTTCAATTAACATGTAATCGTGTTTATGCATCAACATACATACATGTTAAAATCATGCCAACGAATTTGTAGACATCGCATACATATAAACATGGCATATTCAAATCAATTGAATTTGCAAGAAGCTCTGATACCACTGTTAGGGTTTCTATCATGCATAACAAGTTTATACGCAGCGGAAAATAGAAACCTACCAAGATCCATGCGTTTCTAATTGATTCAAATAGATTACTAACCTTTGTGACGATATGAATGTGTCGGACTATAGGTGCTGCTCTATGAACGACCACCCTCAATTGGTATCCACACCCGAACGTCATGAACAGGAATTGCGAGGGTGCTAGCTCATTCTCTGCAACTAGGGTTTCTCTCGCTCTTTGTTTTTCTCAAAAACGGAGGAGATAGATTGAAAAACGTAAAAATTGAAGATCCTCTTTCTATATCTTATATAGAATCCCACGTTAACCCCTTAACGCATTTCAGTTACACGACGATATCTTAGGGATAAGAATCCCACGTTAATCCATTAACGTATTTCAGTTCTACGGCGATATCTTAGGGATAATATCTTAACGAGATGCAATATCTGACGGTTAAGATCTTTCGCCTTATTACGAACTTCAAATCAAATTCGAAATCACGTTTATGTTGGATCTGGATCCTAGCCTAGAGGGGGGGTGAATAGGCTAATAAAAAATTCTCGTGCAATCCACGAGAAATCACACGCAGTTAAAAGCACAACCAGAGTAATGAAAAGCAGACACAGAGTACACAACAGATTTACCCTGGTTCGGTCGTCCCGACCTACTCCAGCCCCCAAAGCTAATACTAGATTGAATAGTGCAATAGGTACAAAGTCACAAGTTAGAGCACGCTCAGAGCACCCTCTACGTCTCTACACTCGCCGGACTCTCAGTACCCCACACACAGTGTTTCCTCTCACTATCAATCCTAGCAAAGCTTTCTACCAGCTAGTCCCAAACTAGCTGGGTCCCACTTGTCTAGTCCCAACTAGACAAGTCCCAAAATAGTCACCAAAAACAGGTAAAGTTTCCCCTACAGAGAACGTTACACTAAGACACAAATAAAGGAGTTTAGAGTTTAGAAATGCTCAGTTTGTGTCTGTGTAGGCGTCTCTGTCAATCAGCACGTCGTCAGCTCCAATCTGATGCAAACGGTGTCTCAAACCAACTCCTGGATGTCAAGATATGCACTAGTCTGTGCACAAAGCAATTTCAGTTCAATCCTCAATAAGCTGTCGGTCTGTGCGCTCAGCAACTCCTTATAAATACTCTGGTCGGTACGCAGAGCAACTCAATTCAATTCTTTTTAAAGATCGGACGGTGCGCACAGCAATTCACTTAAAACACGTCAGCAGCTTTTTAAACCAATTTCCTTCGTTTCACTCCGCATGCGTGAGGGTGCGATCACGTCATCTCGTCTCCGATTTCATTAGGGCATGCAGTGCGAGGCTTAGTCGACTTCGCCGTCCGACGCTTCTCCGAGTTCGCCAAAAGATCGATGAAGAAGTGAACTGGAACTCGAGTGCAGTGGAAGTTTGTTCGGAACGACGGTGGCAACCACTCTCCGGCGACGTGTTCTTCAACGGTCGAGGGCTCTTCGGACGGCGACTTCTTCGGCAGCTTCTTCCCCGACTCGACGTCCAACTGTTCTCCGACTACCCAAGCAATCGGGACTCCTCGACTTCGATGACGAGTTCAGCTTCGATGGGCTTGCTGCTGTGGCATTGATATGACAGCGTGCTCTCCACGAATCAACGACGACTCTAACGGCGGTTTCAACGATGTGCAGCGGCGATCTTGCAGCGGCGATGGCAGCTTCTTCGCGTACGGCAACTACGGCGGATTCTTTGGCAACGACGGCGGGGTCTTCTTCCAATCGACGATGAGCTTCGACTTCGGCGACGATGCAGCGGCGGTCTTGTTCTTCACCGTCGACTTCAGCTCCTCAGAGCGATGGCAGCGGCGGAGTTCTTCGTCGTAGCGGCGATCTTCAGCAGCTACAGCAGCGTCGTTCTCCTCATGCAAAGACAACAGCAGCTCCTCCGGTGACGGCAGCCTCCTTTCGATAGTGAAGCTGACATAGACAACTCCGGACGGCGACGGTGGCTCCAAGCAGCGACTGGCAGCAGCGGGCGGCGATATCTTACGGCAAAGTGATCTCCTTCGTCAGCAGCTTCCTCGTCAGCAGGCTTCTGAACGGCGACGATGGCGAGCGTTTGACTGCAGCGTGGGCTTAGTTCTCCGACGGTGAGCAGCTGTGTATCACGGAGATGGTGGATCTCCGGCGAGAGCTCTTCGTTTTGGTTTCGTCTACGGTGGCGTTCGGCGAAGGCTTCACAGCAAGGATTCGTTGGCGAACGTTGCTTCTCCGACTCGAGCAGCGGCTCCTGCGATGGCTTCGCAACGGCGGAGACGATCACGACTCCGGTGGTGACTCGAGGGCAGCGTTGCGAGGCTTTGACTCCGGTGATCTTTGGGCTTTGAGAGCGTTACGCAGGGGAAGTTGTTTGCTCGAAAGATCTTAGAATGGTTGCAGCGACGTTGATGATTTGTAGCCAAGGAGATTTTTTATTGGGTTGCGGCAGCTTGATGAGGATGGTCTTTGTATGGGCTTGGAGATGAAGTCTGAGGGTTTCTACTTTGTTTGCCGCAAAATATATTTGATAGCCGTCCTTAAGAATTTAACGAAGCCCCCTTTGATTTTTATTTTGGCCGTGCTACTTTTTCCTTGGTTGGAGATGATGCTTATATAGATATCCCTATGGTTTTTGGCAATGAGGATTATAGGATGGGTCTTGTTCTTTGGTGAGAGAGAATCCCATGAAGTTAGAGAAATTTGAATTTGAACACACTTCAAATTGGTGTTTGAAAATCTAGGAGTTTGTAACCACTAGGAATTTGCACCCATCTCTGAATAGAAATTGGTATTGGTTATGGAGATTGAATAGCCATAGGATATATTCCAATAACTAAATAGGATTTGGCTCCATCTCTTCATGTTGGACCAATTCCAACTTTTCTCAATTGACCAAGTCAAACTTCGTTGTGCACACACACACTCCCTCTCTCCCAACATGCTATACGAATAGCAAATCCGCCAAATACCGGAAGTATATCATTTTGCCAAGCCTGAAACATACTGAGCACACACATTAGATATACCAACACGTTTGTCATCATCAAACCAAGATCCTAGATCGTTGCTTCCAACAGTTTAAACCCTATCATATCCATTACGTTCTTTGTGTGCGACCCAATAGGCTCACATCAAATTGGCAGTGGGCTTAATCCCATTAAAAGCCCACGAGTCATAATTGGTCCCTAACAAGACATTTTGACTACCCAATTAATATGAATATAGTTAGTCCGATATTAACCTAACCAATAGAACAAGTCATAATCCTTTTGTCACACAATATCTGATTTGAACATAAGTCACGGGCAGTGTTATACTTATATTGTTCAAATATTTAATTTCTCGCTTTCTAAGTAGACTGATAAAATCAAATGACATTCATTTGAGCACGGCTTTGCATTTCTTAGTCCTACTTATCGAGGGGCCCATTAGATATCTCTCTCATAGGAGAGGGACAAATTCCATCTTGTTCATTCACTTTCCTCTGCATAATTCACATCATGTTCAATCATAACCTTTATGATTATCTGATTAAAGATAACGTTTGGTTATGTCAAAACATGATGTTCCTTATGTAGGAATCTGTGATGACATCAGGTCTTAGGATTCTATGACATAACTATTATGAGATCATTTATGATACTAATCCATGTAATGATCTCATAGCGAGTCTATCCAGTACCTGTTCTCCAACAAGTACCTATAAGTTTGATTTGTATCATCATACATATAATTATCTCTTAATTATCAACCAAACTCATACTAGTCTTAATTCATTATTAAACCTTTAACGATGAATGACTAGGGATGCTTAGAATAACATAAAACAACCATCCAAACGTTATTATAAAGAAACATACAAGCACTATAATAATAACAATAAGAGAAACATTTTATAAATGAAAATGACATAACATAAAGGTCCAAATATTTGGCTTAGGGCAAAACCACTAACACATTGACGTGCTCCAATTTTCAGGATTATGAGCTGGAGGCAGGGAGATGGAGATGGAGTTATCGTTGAGGAACTTGGGTTGATAGTTGGGTGGTAAGGGGAGAGGAGAGAGAGTCCATTGTACTTTTGGGGTTTCTTTTAGTCTTGGAGCTGATGTATAGATGTTGTACTTTTATGATGATGTATATGGATGTTGATATATAATAAAGGCAGTGTTTCTTTGGTTTCTCAGTGTTGTTTCTGTGTTCTTTGGTTCCTCAGTGTTAGATGTTGGTTGTTTTGTTTGGAGCATTACAAGTACTATTCCAGCAGTGCGCAGCTGATCTGCTTCCATCTCTCTCGTTGTTTCTCTTTTTCCATCTTTTCTTTATCACACCCGCCTCTTCGAGAACACCCTGGACGGATTCGTACTTTTCAGGTATCCAGAGGAGAGGGGCGTGATAGCCAGACTTCAGCAGGCCTTTCGTGGTGGACACAGATGCTTCAGGATATGGGTTGGGGGCAGTGCTGATGCAGGACCAGCGATCAGTAGCCTATTTCAGCCAGACTCTGACAGCACTGGCCAAGCTGAAGTCAGTGTACGAGAGGAAGCTGATGGCGATTGTGCTCTCCATTCAGTAATGGTGGCCCTATCTACTCGGGAGGAGATTTATCGTTCGGATCGACTAGAGGAGCTTGAAGTACCTATTGAAGCAGCTCATGGTCACCGAGGAGCATCAGAAGTGGCTCTCCAAGTTGGTTCACTACATCTTTGAGATACAATACATGCCAGGGTTGGAGAACAAAGCAACAGATGCTCTATCCCGCATGGAGGAGGTGGCAGAGGTGGCATCGATATCAGTACCAGCCCTCCTAGACTGGCAGCCTCTGGGGAGAGAGATTGAGGCTGATGAGGGGCTGGCACAGATACTGATGACACTGCAGCAGGGATCGGCGGATCATTCAGGTACACAGTCAGTGGACAGAGGCTGCTATATCAGGAGAGATTGGTGATACCCATGACTTCTACACACATTCCTCAGATATTTCAGGATTTCCATGGCAGCCCAGTAGGAGGGCACTCAGGGGTACATCAGACTTATAAGAGGATGGCTAAGGAGTTATACTGGCCATGGGTGAAGCGGGACATAGCCAGGAGTTTGTCAGCGTAACAAATATTTAGCGATGGCTTCCGCATGCTTACTACAGCCATTGGCCTTGCGTGATGGGGTTTGGGACGACATCAGCATGGACTTTATTGAGGGGTTACTGCGTTCGGAGGGCTTCATCGTCATATTGGTCGTGGTAGACCGCCTCAGCAAATATGCGCACTTCATTCCCTTGTGGCATCCTTACACAGCAGTGACGATAGCTACAACATTCATGAAGGAGGTCGTCTGCTTACATGGTTTCCCTGCTTTGATAGTGTCAGATCGCGATAAGGTCTCCATGAGCAGCTTCTGGAAAGATTTATTTAAGGTGCATGAGACTATGCTGAAGAGGAGCACGACCTATTACCCATAGACAGATGATCAGACGGAGGTGGTAAATAGGAGCGTGGAGACATATTTGCGCTGTTTTGCTTCAGATTCACCGAAATAGTGGGCCAGGTGGTTGGCATGGGCAGAGTACTGGTACAACACTTCGTACCATTCGGCAGCACAATGCACCCCTTTTTGCTTTCTCCATGGGCGGGACCCTCCTCATCTGATGCATTACAACCGTGGCATGAATCCAGTGTCCCAGGTGGAGGAGTACTTTTGAGGAGCGGGATAGACACTTGGAGGAGCTAAAGAGGCACTTACTGCGGGTCCAACAGATTATAAAGGCTAAGGCCGATGTGCACAGGAGAGATGTGCAGTTTGTTGTGGGGATAAGGTGTATCTCAAACCGCGTCACTACAGACAGAAGACACTGGCGCACAAGAGCAATGAAAAACTAGCGGCATGTTACTATGGGCCATTTGAGGTTATCGCTTAGATTGAGAAGGTGGCATATCGCTTGAAGTTAGCAGCTACATCCACCATCCACCCAGTGTTCCATGTGTCGCAGCTATGACGGGCTATTGGAGACCACACACTCTCACCTATCCACCCACCCACATTGACAGATGACATTGAGATGTTACTGGAGCCACATGAGCTCAATGGGGTTCGCCAGAACGCAGTAGGGAACCAGTAGGTGCTTATCAGATGTCGTGGACTGCCGGATTATGATGCTACTTGGGAGGCCCGCGAGGTGATACGAGACCAATTCCCAGACTTCCACCTTAGGACAAGGTGGCACTTTTGGGGTAGTAATGATGCGTTGTGGGTTTATTCGTAGTGGAGGCGCGGGTCCACCGGGCCGATGGCAACTTGTAGTTTCGTGTTTTCATGGGGGGCCGCTTTGTAAAAGGCTAATTAGCAATTGGCCTTTCTTAAGCTTGAGAGCCGGCCGGCCCCTAGCATGATTTGAGTTGTGAGTAATTTCCTATTTTCCTTAGATTATTTCCTAGCTAATTGTGCTTTCTATTTGTGGTAGTGATTTAGCAATTAGTTAATTTGTAGTTGAGATTTGATACATACGGATATGAAATTATTAATAAAAATCCTATTTTTATTGTCTCCCACCCATAAAAATCCCTCTTTTAGTCCACAAAAAGCCCTAATCGTATCAGAAACCAGCTTTGAACATTGGTTTCGGTAAAAAAAAAACCATTAAAAAACCCAAAAAAAATCGAATTTGCATATTGACTATGTTATAAGAAACTGCTTAATAAATTATTTTGAAAAAAAGAAACAATGATCGAAAATGAAGAGAATCTTTTTCCAGTAGATGTAAAAAAATAAAGGAAGGTGGGGTAGAGCTTACCTAAGTATTGCATCAAGAAGCCGCCAGCTGCCACTTCAATCAGGATTAATCCAGAGGAGGGCCAGGGTTATGTTTGGGTGAGTTTTAATTCTTTCATATAGGTTTCGTGGTTTAAACCCAAACCCTTAATCTAATGACTTGAATTTTTTTAAGGTAAATGGGTTAAATATTTAACCTCAAAACCCTGTTGACACATTCGTTCTCTATAGGGATGTAAATAAGCTGGAGAATCTCAAGGTTATGCTCAATTCGGCTTGCCAAAAGCTTGTTCAAACTCATTCAATAACCTAAATGTGCCAAACTTGAACAAAGTTTTAAGCCCTATTAGATAAATGAATGGACATGAACATATCTAGGTCTGGCTCGATTAGAGAACGAGATCGATTATATAGGCTCGAAAAGAGCTCGAAAAGCAACTTTTGTCTCACATATATAATTTTGTTTCAATAAGTTTATCTTTAAGTTTATATCTTTTGATCATTTGTTTTAAATGATACGCTTAGTTCTTATATATTCTTCACAATTGATTTTACTTAAATAATTCTGTTTTAATATATATGACAATTACTATAATTTTTGACTTTTCAAGCCATTTTCCTCTCGTCGCACCAAACAACAGTGAGGCTCGAAAAAACTCGAGACATTGATTTGCAAGCTGGCGAAAGCTCGAGCATTTATTAAATGAACCAAGCCTGAACAGAATTTTACGGTCGGTTATATAAATGAACGGACATGAACATATTAAAGCTTAGCTTGTTAGGCTTGATTTACGGCCCTACGTTTCTATGAACAAATTTCATTTAACCTATTGAGAATTTAACATATTGATTTTAAACTTTTTGGTTGACAATAGCCCGTGAATTAATAGAATGTTTAAGAATCTAATCCAAAATTTCATAAAACAAAAATTGCATCACGAATTGGACTCTATAAGAACAAACAAGGATAATTTATGATGTACATAAATATCCTAGTAAAGTTCAACTTATATAAATATATACATAAAAAACTTGCTAAAAGCAAACATTTTTTAAGGAACCAAAATTGAAACTAAAGCCAAGTTCTCAAACCTTGCTTGCAAGCC
Organism: Scilla litardierei; assembly: GCA_030789695.1. Lineage (NCBI taxonomy): Eukaryota > Viridiplantae > Streptophyta > Magnoliopsida > Asparagales > Asparagaceae > Scilla > Scilla litardierei. Next base: position 180,560,291 of record CM061140.1, on the reverse strand, counting down.
AATTGAGTGGTCAGAAGGGGGTGGGGATCCAAACAATGACCCACTGCCAGCCCTAGTGAGATACAATAATGAGCGAAAAGTTCATATTGTAAAGGGCAAGTCAACCTTCTACCTTGAGATACTGTTTGAGGCTATTTAGTGTAATGTCACGGCCTCTGAAAAAATCCCATTTATGTTATCTGTGGTGGGTGTTTATGTGCTCATATAGAATGTTGGAAGACACGCCGTCATTTAGTGTTCGAGGTGCTTTGGGTTTATGGGCTTAGTTTGAATATTAGTGTCTAGACCAATGAGTGAAAATTTTAGACTCAGCCTACTAAGTTGATTTGGACCTTCTACAAGGGCCGTTGTGCCAGGCAATGTCAAGCACCCTCTAATCCAGTTCATTATCATTGTCAATTTATCATTATAGTACATGCCTTTTCCCATTTAGTTGGGAATATGATATAATGAGTGTTATAAGAAGTGGCCTAGGCAGGCGCCCCGGCCTTCAGGCCACTTCGGTCAGGTGTCTCTTGGTTGACCAGGTGCTTGGTGCCCTCCTAGGAGCTTAGTTCTGCGGCTTCTGCTTTGCTCATTCTTCATCCTTTTTTGGACTCCAGCTGTGAAGAACTCATGAAGCTCTAGAACGCTTAAGAAACAAATTTTTGACACATTCATTCCTCTACAAATTGGAGGCTAATCCCTGCTCGAGGGAACTATAATTCTAGAGAGTTTCATAACAAGAAACCTAGAAAAACCTGTGGTTGATGGTGATCTACCTCATTAGGATGTCATTTTTTCTTTTTTCTTCTTTCTGTTTCTTTTGTGTGTGTGTGTGTGTGTGTGTGTGTGTGTGTAATATGTGACATGAATTGTCTTCCTGATAGTTCTGAAACAATAATTTTACCATACATATAGAAATTGTTTGGTTTGTAGATATTACTTCATCTGACATTTAAATCAGAAAATGGATATTGAAGTATACTTGCATTTAAGAGGTAGTTTGTTGCGTGCAAACATGGTTGAATCTTATCTTAATAACATGCTTATGATCTTAATAATTGGTTAATACTTTGGTTGGTTTTATATTTTATGTTTATGATTTTAGGTTCGAGATCCCCGTGCTACTCATAATTGCTGGGCATACAAGGTAACATCCTATTTCTAGTTCCCCAGTTTATGTTCCATAACAATCTTTTATATTTTTCGTTATCTTTTGGTGAATGAATATATGTAGCTTGGAGATCAATACCGCAGTAATGATGATGGGGAACCATCAGGTACAGCTGGAAAACCTATATATTCTGCCATCGTGGCCTCGGGTATTGATATGGTGATGGTGATTGTCATCAGGTGATTATGTTTACTATCTTATCCATAAATCTTTGACCCAACATGTTTTTTAATTGGTTGATTTTCTGCCTAGCAAGCATGCAAAAAAAAAAAAAAGCTCTGTCATTTGACGTCACACTTGGCCACCTCGAACTTTTCTTCATACAGGTATTTTGGAGGTATCGAGCTGGGAACTGGAGGATTAGCTAGGGCTTATGGAGGGGTTGCTTTAGAATGCCTCAAAGGTGCTACAACTTGTTTTGTGAAACCCAAAGTAATATATCATGTCCTCAGAGAAACTTATTTTGAATTTTTTAAAAAATGCCTACCTAAGGCTCATGCCAAGGAGAATTAAAGTATATGATTAGATCACTTATCATTTGCAAAAACCTCATTATAATATTTGAGTATTATTGTATCACAGGCTCCAATCGGCGTTGAAGTGCCATTTGAATTTTTGGGAATTGTGTCCCATCAGGTGCGGATCTGACTGGTGGTATTACTTACTATGACTGTTGTGTTTTTTCACTTATCTTCCTGATGACTGATGATGGTATGGAATGGATCTTTTATTTTCTTCACTGCTTTGATGATAATGGGCATGGGTCTGGCGTATCGTGGTTCCTGCCAATCTGGCATATCGTGGTTCCTGTCCGGACCCAAAATTTTAGGGCCTTACATTAAGAATGGGCCATGTCCCTAGTCTCTACTGTGTTAGGCCCCAGTCCCAACTTAAAGTTCTTTGGGCTTATCTGTTAGTTGTGAAAATGGCATCTTGATAAGTTTTCAAGGCAACCTGTTATAAACTAATAATTTTTAAAAGGAAAATAAAAGATGTTCACCCTTGGAGTGAGGCCGAAACAGATTTGAAGGATCAGGTTATGGACCGAGGTGGATTCTGGTACCACCCTTGACAAACATGATATCCAATATTGAACATGAATTAGAATGAAGCTTTGCAACGAGGCTTCTTATGACACATTACACTATAATTAGATCGTTAAACCAAGAAAAATTAAAGCATGGTGATGTTGGTGAAAAGAATAACGTATGAAATTTGATAATTATCATATAATAGAATAACTATTGCTTTAAAAAAAATTATTGCTACTTACACATGTTATTAAAATTCTTATACAGTAAGTAAGTAAGAGATTCTAACCCAAACTCCAGTCTGAATCCGAGTTTCTTATCATGATTAGGTTCAGATGTTACATGAATTTAATCCTACCGTGGCCTGTTTACTCACTTACTCATATCCCAACAACACTAAGTGGTGATAAGGGATGCCTCGTCAGGACCATTAATAGCCCACTAGGTAAATGGCCCTGCATAAAAGACAGCTAACTAAAGCTTGTGTGCCAAATCTCTTAGGTGTTTCAGTTAAGAAGAGCCACCCTGGGTACCGAGCACAATTACTACATTATCCCTCGAAAAGTAATTATTACAACACCCATGCCTTATCCTATATAAGGACACACATCCTAACATGAAAAGCTTAATTCCACTTACCCCATTTACACTATTGCAATTTGCCTTATTTACTAGTTTTAAGACAAACCTGGATGGCAGAGGAGATAATTTGGAGTCTGGTAGGATTGGGGCAAAATGAGGGAGTGGCAATTCTATAATTTCATGGAGGAGTAGCAACTCTATCATTTAAAGGTGGCAGTGCAAAACCCTAGGCTAGGGGCCGTTTGGTAATTACGGGACGCCGGCTCATTAAAGAGAATTTATTATAAATAGGAGGGAGATAATCATGTGGGGGATTATGAAAAAAATTGTGAGATATTATTAGTAGTTATCTAGATTAGTTAGCTCTAGGTAATTTGGAGAGTAGCATTCCTCACTAAGTGATGCCGAATCTCGTAGTTCCAAGCCTTAATAAATAAAAACATCGTCTTTTACCCTAATCTACCCCAGTCGTATCAAATTGGTATCAAAGCGGTCGATTCTGATGGCAACGAGAAAGGTGGACACTTAGGAGGAGAAATCAAAAAAGGAAGTGGAAGTCCTCAAGAAAATGGAGGAACGACATAAAACAATGGAGGAAAGGTTATCATCTATCAAAGCCATGATACAGCAACGATTGGAGATGAATACCCATCCTCTACCGGTGGGGGATCTATCGAGACAGATCTTAAGGGTGGGGATATAGAAGAGGATGACACGGCCACAGAAAACACCAACAATAAGGGAAATGCCATCATCGCTGTGGAAGAACGGCGACACCGCGACAGATTTGATAAAGCCGAGTAAGGTGGTGCATGTTTCCCACGCATATGGGCGGAAAACACACACCCTAATCCGTGGGGGTGCGGTTGAGGGAGGCGGTAGGGCCGCCCAGGCTAGGGAGCCATGGGTGACGATGCTTGGTACATCCGCTATGGGCCATGCGGTCCCTGAGAACGCTGCCAAGGGCCCCGCAGCCCCTGTGGTGCCGACGGCGATCCCCTAGGGGGCTGACAGGTACCAACAGGCGGTGGGCCCCCTTTTAGGGAAGAGACGTGCTGCAAGGGGGCCGGTGGGCCCTGACTGGAGGTGGCTGCCTCTCGAAAAACGACGACGACCCCAAGGGTCCACGTGCTATGACAGGCAGCGTGATCTTCTTTGGGGACATCAACAAGGGTTGAGGAGTTCAACAGTGGTTCGGTAAAGGCAGAGTAAGGCCCTGGGGTTTTGAAGAGAGCATGACCCGTTGGGTGTCTGTGAGGCTGAAGTGGGTCGGTAATGTTTCGACGAAGGGTGGGCAAACAGCTGCACAACAGAGAGATTCTTGATGAAGGGTTTTGGGGTTCCACAGCTCCCAATTGGAACACATTCCAGCAATTTTATTACGGGTAGCCCTGATGGAGAGTCTAGCGGGGGGATTTGGCGTCGATTCGAGAATTCGAAAGTTGAAAATGTCAATTTTTGAGGGAGAAGACGCATATGGATGAGTATACCATGCTGACAGATATTTCGCAGTGAACCAACTTACAGAGGAAGAGAAACTGATGACGGGGCCCTATGTTTGAAAGGAAAGACGTTGTCATGTTTCCAGTAGAGAGAGCAGCGACAGCTTTGCGCTTATGGGAGTAGTTCAAGGGTTGCATGTTGGATCGCTTTCGTGATACTCAAGGGGTGACTTGCACGAACAGCTCTGCACTCTCAAGCAAGATGGGACCATCAAGAAATACATAAAGATCTATTAATTGTTCTTGTGCCGAGTGAGAAGTATATCAGGGACGGTGCTGGAAGGAAACTTTATGAAGATGCTTAAGGCAAAAATTCAAGCCGAGCTACGTCTGCTGAGATCGAGGGGGATTGGAGAGACGATTGAGCTGGCTCAGATGGTTAAGGACATGAACACAGTGGAGCGGCATGCCAATAGAGCATTAAACGGGTTCACTTCCTGTAACAATGCCACAATGGAGGTACAGAGAACCCGTTGGTGGGAGATCAGGTAACCCATGACAAGAACAACTAGACACAACTTGACAATGAGACACAACTTGACAATTAATTCAAGCGCCCCATGGAGACAGATACAGAATAAACATGTAAAAGGATCGTGCTTCTGCTGTGATGAGAAGTTTGGCCTGTGCATCATTGCTGGGATCGCGTCCTCTAGGTTTGGATTATCAGAGATGATGTGGAAAGGGTGTAGCAGTTGAGGAGGTAGAGGTAGGAGAGAATGAGCCCTCACATTTGTAGGAATGACGTGGGGCCATTTGACGCAGTGCTGTAGCAGTTTTTTTGGAATTCTACAAGACAATGTGTCTCTTTGGGAGGGAAGTAATGATAAGATTGGAGGTAAAATAAGGGAGTTACAATTCTGTAGTTTTAGGGTGGTGACTCAAAACCTAGGCCAGGGACAATTAGGTAATTACGGGACGACGGCTCATAAGAGAGGCTTTATTATAAATCAAAGGGGAAGAACATGAGGGGTATTATGAAGAAAATTGTGAGAGATTATTATTAGTTATCTAGATTGTTTAGCTTTAGGTAATTGGGAGAGTGGCCTTCCTCTTGAATTGAGGCCAAATCTTGTATTTCCAAATTCTTAAACATATCGTCTTTTGCCCTAAATCTATCCCCAATCATATCAGAGCTTCCCATTCTGAATTGTTTAAGCTAATGCTTTTGTCTGGTCTTGCCATACAGATTTAAGGAGTCAATCCATTATATCATCCAGATACGACTCATTCCCTTGATGTACCACTCATATCCAACCAAAGATAAAGTGCCTACATAGTTTCCATGCCGAACTGGAGGTCCAACCAAAACATTAAAGCTTTATCATTGACCTCGTTTGTGGGAAGCCATAAAGATGGCTACAGTATCCAAATGTGCTTGACGGTGCCCCAACCGATGTCAGAATAATTCATGTCTGACATACCTTCCCCCATCGCAACCTCAATTGATATTTCTTCCATCTCCACTACAGGGATCATAACTGGTCACTCTTGCCATCGGACCTCAGCATCCAAAGGGACCGCTACCAACCTCAATTGTGGTCCCGCCCATCACCAACACGTAGTAGGATATTACGGCAATAGTTTCAACAGTTACATCACCAAATGCAGCTACAGATACCAACAATGTAGGGGATGCTTGGTTGAATTCTTTAACAACAATCACTTCACCACACACGTTTAGCGTTTCTTCCACAACAACAGACGCCACCAAACCAAGTGCACCCCCATTTGGAAAACAACTTTCCTGAAATGAAGCTCCGCATGGAAACTTTTAACATCCAGAAAATCTAGCTCAGCATGAAAATTTTCAACACTCCTCGAATCAGGGTTCACATGGAAACTTCTAACCACTGTGAATCAGGCCATGCATGGACGTTTCCAACATCCTCAAATGAAGTAATTCCTAGTCTACAATGAAGAGGAAGCCTATGACGATCTGGTCATTCCAAGAGCTCAAAGTCAAGCAGAGATGTTACTAGAAGGCATGATGGATAATAATCATCAGGATGCCTACCCAGAACCCACACACAGCAAGATATAATCTATCCACCATACGCTCTCATGGAGGGAATACACTGTGAGCCCTTTGGCTCATTGCAGAGAGACTCAAAGTAGAAAAAGAGAAGAAGAAGAAGGGGCTAATAATACGGCTGAGTTGCCTGACCCCACATTCACCTGATGTTATGGAAGTTTAGTTACACAAAGACATCCGTCTACCGAAGCAGTAGAAGTATGATAGAATGTGAAACCCCTTTGATTATATCTGGCACTACAAGGAGACGATAAACTTGTACATGCTCTTGGATTCGATCATAGGCAAAATGTTCTCGACAACTCTAAGAAAAGCTACGCAAGACTGGTTCAACAGTTTGAAACTCGGATCAATTTCTTCGTTCAAGCAGCTTTTGATGCAATTCATTCTGTAGTTTATGGTAACCTGATGCAAGAAGCTGTTGATATAGACGACGATGATAAAATAAGAGGAAAGAGAGTCCATCTGAAAATATATCAGGTGATATGGCAATGCTGTGCTTGAAGCCAAGGATGTCAGTATATCGATTGCTTTGACGTCCCTAATAAGTGGGTGACATAATAATGACTTGGTGAACAACTTGGGAATCAATTAACCAGAGGACATTGACGAGTTGATGACTCAGATGGAAACATATATAACTGCCGAAGAAATCCTCGCCATCCAAGACAACTTTCGTGTTGAATAAATGAAGAAATCAGAGGAGAAGATCGATGATAAGAAGGGTGATATGAGAATTGCAAGGAAAGATGATGAAGCTAGGAGAACCCCCTTTTTGTGGAGGATTACCTCGCTAAACACCACTTGAACTGATATACTCAGGCAAGTTTAAAGGGACGATTACCTCAAAAAGGATTCGAGATAAACATTGTGGAGGATTACCTCGCTAAACATTGTTTCATCATTTCTTGATTGTTTCTAGCTCAAAAACAATCACAGTGGATTTCAACTGTCAATTTCGCTTGCCGTCGTTCCTCCTAAGCATCCATTTTTTTTCGCCGTCGTTAATTCCAAGATCGATGTTTTGATACCAATTTGATATGAAATTTTATGGGTTGGTGGGGGTAAGAAACAGATTTTTATAGATGTAAAGAGGAATACAAAAGATAAGTGTCCTCAATTAGAGAGGAAGACCGCTCTTCTAGCTTTTGATTCGAGATAAAAGCCTTACTCGCGCAGATCTAGTCTTATCTACTCCTAATATCTTCTCTTCTCAACAATTTTCTCCACATTCAACACATCCTCCTCATAGTCTCTTCCTCTTTATTTTTAATAAAACTCCTAATGATCCGTCATCCCAAAATTATCAAAATACACATGATCTAGGATTTTCAGCCTAAATTATACATCTTCCTACTGGACCCTCAAAATTACAGTTTTGCCACTGCGCCCAGAGATTCAGATCTGCCATTGGGTGCCGCCGCATCCCTAAGTCTATCACAATGACCTGGCCACGTTGCTGATGAGAATAAGAATAAATGCTATTACAAGTTGCTTCTGTAATGTTCAATATTTTCCATGGATCATGCTCATGCTTTTGCACAAGTTGAAAGTTGAAGTTTAAAAAAAGTGGGCAGTGAGGTGTTAGGTTGATGTTGGATTAAAATCACTGCACACAAAAGTGTGGTTCCTTCATAAAAGATGAAGATTGAAATAAAAAGGAATGCGGCATTTGCTTCTTTTTGAAACCACTGCATCTAAAGGAAGGCCCCTTCACCAAAGACAAAAGCGAGCAATTGTGTGTTTCTCTCCCTTAAACGACTAAGGCGCAGGCTTGTTCCATCATGAAAGATGAACAGATCGATCCAAGAAAAAAAACGGTATTATTATTTTTTGCGACTGTTTTCTTTTGTTGTCAAAACATGGCTGTATCAATTAAACAGATCTTAATAGTGTTCAGTGTTATCTGAATCTGCAATTCTTAATGTCAGTAGGAAGCACTAGTAGCTGGCTATATTGCAAGATATCTCGTTCTATAATTTAGTGCACAGTAATTATGGCTCCAATGTAACCTGCAATTTTACAGCAACGATTTTTTGCCGAACTTTTGAAATCTGAATCATCAGAAATGGCCACATTCCCTCTTCTTGACTGGTGCTCTCTTTCTCAGGGATGTGTTGGTTTGAAATTTATCATCACAACTAAATTCATGAAAGCTCTACAAAATTTCTTGACAACATTCTTTCTATAAAGTAATTTAAGCATAACTTGTTATATTGCATGCATTTCTCATTCTATAAAGTGTAAGTATTCTTTTTCGCATCTAATTATTGCTCAATTGCAACTCTGCATAGTAAAGCTTTTTGTCTTTCCTGCTCCCCGACTGTGGTGCGCTCTTGACAGAGATGTATTGATCTGAAAATTTTCATACAAATTGTTTATAAGAATTTGGTTAATTTGTTTTGTGGAGCTTTCATCATTTCAGTTGTGCTTCATTGCTGACTTGATTTTAATGCAAAAGGCTTTGATGATGACTGTGATGTCCATGATTCATGAGTTGTTAATGCTGACCTTCGCAGCCCTCCCTGGTTTTAGTTTTGAAAACTGATCACATGGTGCGCTACTATGTTATTTTTTTAAAGAAGCAGCTGTATTATGAAATTTGAGTTACAATGCATACATAATCCATGCGATTTCTTATTACATAAGGCTTTCGGTTTTGTACCCCTAGAATGAAAAGAATGCTTTCTATATTGAAAAATGCCTTTGAATTGGTTCATACTCTCTTGAATTGCTTGATTTGTAACAGCTTCAATCTTTTCAAGTTGAGGACATTAAGGAGGACTATGATACTGGTAAAGATGGATTCACCATGGTCACATTCAAAGTAGATTATGATCAAATAGAGGATCTGGAGAATTCAATCAACTCCACTTGCAGGAGAAAATTAGAGTTTTTCAAACAGTAGCACTTTTTTAGGCAGAGGGCATCTGCTTCCTCGTCATTTGATGACTGCAAAATCACAACTACTGCAAATAATGAAGGAAAACGTTATTTCTTATTGATTATATATCATTATACCATCTTGTCCCATTAAATTCATCTGCAAGCCCTGCAGGTAAACCTATACTCCCCTAAGAAATCTAAGTTCCCATGTATATCTATGTATAATAGACTTTGAGAGTTTAACATCTGTACACATGCTAAATATATGCAAGGTAAATTAATCTGATCATTTTTTGGGGATGTTTGTGATGTTATTACCTATGCTTTTATTATTTTACTGCATGGTTACTTTAAGATTAGTCGAGCCTTAATTGTAATAACAAATCACCAAATGAGTAGTAGAGTGAAACTCGTCTTCTTTTTCACTTAAATGAGTTTGCTTTTTCCTGTAACCATTTAGTTGCAGCTGATGTTTTTCTCTTGTTTTTTTCCTTAGGTTCTGCTAACTCTACTTGATTAACTTGTAAAATAAAAGACGTCGAGCACCCAATTATATCAGCTAATAACAATAACAATTTACTGTGAATCCGATAATATAATATATTGATTGCAATCCAGCGTTCCTTTGCTATTACCATGAGTATCTGGATTGTTACTTCTTTTTTACCCCTTTTCCCCTGCATTGTTCTTTTTTCTATTAGCTCATGTGGTCTTTGTAATTCTTATGATGCAAGAAACTAATTGAATAAAAAAAGGACAGATAATACTTAACAATGTTTTTTGAGTATCCCTGCAATAATAAGCTGCTACTTTTATGTATGTGGATGTTATAGTATTTCAGCGTACCTTAAAGCTCCATTTGTTTATCATCTGTTTTCCTTTATACGCCATATGACCCATATGACCCATTTCTTATATAAATTCTTTCTACAGTTCCAATGTTATTTGGACTTTTATTTGAAGTTTGCTGTCTATTGGGACTTATTGAGGACTGGCTTTGTTTCCTCTTGTTAGCGTTGTTGTGCATATATATAACCTTGACTCTATGCTTATCTATCTCCCTGATTATCCCCATTTCAATACAATCGTTACTAGTATTTTTCCTTTTTCTTCTCTTTTTATTTTTCATCCCTTTGATCTTGGGGCTGGAGGGGTGGGGGACATGCAGTGTCTTGGTTGTGAACTTCCCTTTTTATTTTTCATCCCTATAGGATTAAAGATAGTGGCTCTAGTTTAGATGTGCTTGTAACCCAATCCCATCCCCTCTCCTAATCAGGTCTTAATCTGTTTCTGGTTGCTCTTTGCTTCTTGTAAAGATAGTCTTTATCATGAACAAGAAACAGTAGGAAGACAGTGGCCTCTTCCCACCACCTTCCCTTATCCATGAATCAATCAAATAGGGGAGAGGAGAAACATGGGAGATACCTCACTCTAATCCTCTTGATTTAGATGCTATGGTTTCGAAAATATATGGTTTATGTGAGTTGGAAGATTTTCAACCCTTCGTTTTATTTTTTTACATTTGATTATGATGAGTAAGAGATGCATTCTTCCTCCTGCTTTCTTGTTCACATCTTTCTAGAAAATACAAGACTAATTTTGTTTGGAGCCTAACTACCTAGCTTAAAGTCACAACTCTCAAGAGCCCAAAGGTATGTTGGATTGTAGTAACTATAAAATTATGTTATGCTTGCCACATGTTGCGAAATATGTGTATTGATTCTTCTTTTATTGTTGAATGGGTGAATCATGTTTTTCCCCTTCTAGAATTGTTTTTCTTTATTTTTTTAGTTTTCATGCTATTTTGATGTGTTCAGAATGTTACAGACCAATTTTTTTTTCAGTTCATACATAATCATAGCCCAAATCCCAACCTAAAAAATGGGACCGAAATGTTTGTAGGTTAAGGGCCTAGTCTGTTTAATTCGAATCAAACCTTTTTTTCATGGTTTGAAATGGTTCTGGTCGAAATTTTATTTGGTTCATTTTTGGTTTGAACTTTCGTCCAAACTCAAATCGAACACCCTGTTTGCACATCCCTAATTTTGGGTTATGCCCGGGACTTCATAAGGTATTTTAGTGTAGGCCCTTTTTTCTTTCTATTCTTGGGGTTTTGGATATTTTCTTGAGGAACTACATTGTTTTTTTGGTCTTGGGTGCTGCTAGTCACATTAGACATTTTGCTAAACATATTATACACATTTATTTACAAGTTTGCCATTATCTTTTAGAAGTTTACTAATGAGAATGTAAACTTGTAAACAAAATGTGTAATGTTACCAGCAGCGCTCTTTGTTCTTTCCCTCGTTACAATGAAGATCCCATCTATTTATGGAGGATGATCCTCTCTTTTTTCTTTCTAGATTTGGACATATAAGGTTAGTGGAATTTGTCAAAGATCTCAGTTTGAATTCCTAATAAGCCTTTACTAATATCGGTCTTTAAATTCTAAAGTACACTTCCACTCTGATCTGAGTTTGTACTGAATCTGGACATTCCGACACCTTTGTCTTGTTCAGTGTCTAATTCTCTCATCTGACATCCATTTTACTAGCTCTTGGATTCATTTCTAAACTGATTAACAGAAATTGCCGATGATTGCTAGTCCTGCTGTGTGTACTGTTCCCAAAGTTGATAGGTTTTTCCAGCTTGTAGGAATTTGGATTTTGTGATTTCTTTTGATGGTGAAGACTCGGCCCAAATCCCGCAACTGTAGGCCTCTGAACTCAATACCAGCACCAAAAAATAAGAAATTCTCTCTTCTCTACCTTCAATTCCGAAGGATATGTTATCGCACAATCCTACTCCATTTGTGAAGGGGATTTTGACATCAAGTAATGATGGTATTGAAACTGCTTGATGTTGTGTGGCTCTATAGCCCAATGACAATGAGGACTGTGGGAATTGGGTTCCTGTAGTTGAAGGCCATGTCGACACTAGCAATGTGTTGGTTAAGCTGATGACGATTGGTGATGATTGACAATGCAGGGGGTGTGAGCTCAGCCATGGCCATGATTACCATGGCGAAGAATTTAGGGATGATGATGGATGTTCCCCTGAACATCGCCCTCATATGAAGGTGCCGACCTTGATGTCTTGGATGTTTGATCCAGGTTCATTCAATGAAACAAGTTGTATGGCTTATGCCATCTGGCAAATCTGGCATTAGCTACATCATGACATCTTTACCTCAGCCTCAGGCATTTTAGGTTTGGTTTTCTAAGTCCACCATGATTCTGGACGCCTATGAATCCCAAAGATCAATGGACTGGACTAGTGATTCACAATCTATAGGTGGGAAACCAAACGAGGGCGCCATAGTTTTCCATATATGGTGTAACACCTTTGAGTTCTCCAGGAACTACAACATGGTATGGTTTAGCTACTTCTCAACTCAGGCATTATTTCAATGAGTTCCACCCACAATTCTGGGCATGGCTCTATTGAGTTTCTCTCAGGCATGGTTTTATCAAGTTCAAGTGCACATTCGGAAAATTTTCAGCACAGACATGAAGATGAGAGCATTCTTTGGCATGTGGGATGTTCCATACCTCTCTATCATTATCATCGAGAGAGAGGAGGCTTAGTTAGTTTGGATGATACATGGGCATTATATGCCTAGCTCAAGTCACTGGGTGTGGATTTGGGTTGTACCGGCTGGGTGGGCTTTGCATCTGGGTAGGAGGGCTCCACATGTCTGGTAGACTGTCATCTATGTTTGTTTGTTTAGTATTTTTATGCTTCTGAGTTTAGGCCTTTATCAATGTTTTTAAAAGAAAAAGAAAAAGAAAAAGAATAATGCTAAATTTCAAGAAACCTTCTGATCTTTAAGACGTTTAGAAGACCCCCAAAAAACTTGTGTGGTCAAAACCTTCTAAACGTTCAAGGGATTCTTTTTTTAAAAAACAGAAGTTCATGGGGAAGGTTTTGAGCACAAAAAAGTTTTAAATTTTTTTTCCAAAGCAACTCAAAGTTTAGGGGGTTTCTTGGAATTTAGCTAAAGTAAAAAGAGTCTTTCTAGACTTGTATTTAACTTCATATAGGACTAAAACATGGTATATCTGTGCAATTTCCATGCATCCATCAAATAGTGATTAGATCTCGTGCCTGATGTTAGAAGGTGTCAGTGGCATAGATGTGAGTATGGTAGGAATGCCGAGCAATTGAGCGTTAGGCCATATGATTTCATGGTCATATTAATTACATAAAGGTTGATAACTAGCCCTTGAGCAGTGTTAGGCATCACTCTTCCTCATTTGTTGTAATATCAAATATCAGACTTGATTTAGCAGCAAGCTTTTTTCCGATGATCTTGTAGCTAGGAATTAGTGGGGTGGAGGTGACATGGAGCTGATATGACGAATTAACCAATGAATGATTTTTTATTTACTGCCAAATTAATACATTGAACTTTTGGTTGATGTGACAATTTGGGTCTCCAATTGGTCTTAACCTCACGATTGTATTTTAGATTTCTTGGATTCTCTGTAGTTTGGTATGTCCCCGCTCAGGTAATCATATTGAAACTTGGGTAATCAGTCTTTTTTTAACTTTTATGTTATTAAGTATTGCGGGACAATAAGGGTATAGAAATGCATTTTTGTACAAGATGTTTGTAGACATGAGTTGTTTAACCTGTAATGCGACATATCGATCATGGACAGAAAAAATACGTTTGTGACCTGCTTGAATGATAGGTATATGCTGTGTTTTCTCTTGAAATTAAGAATAAGATCATATGAATATCGGTAGATTTTCTTTAAGTTTATATTAGGGCGTGATCAAGTATTATTATACAGTTAGACCTTTGAATGATGTTCTATGCATGTGATGGTATGTAGTATGCTTATTTGGATTTTGGATGGTGCTAACTACTCTATCATATATCTATGCAATTTGGAACTAAAACAGGTAATAAAGGTACTATAAATATAAACATCTATTTAATTCATACTTATTTATTAATTAGCATAGGAAACTTAGCAGTGCCATCAGTGGGAAAGGCCGGATGTAATTGGTACTGTTTTATCTGAGCAATTCCTACTGATGTAATTGGTTCCATTGTATCTCTGGATGGATATTCCTAAAATTGGGGTTTCACATTCTATAATTGTTAAGGTCTTACCTGTTGAACTGACATTTAGGTTGGATCTGTATATGGGCACAAGCGTTTTGTATGCTTCCACATTATTGATCAGGAAATTAGCTGCTAGTTTTGGTGTTTTCGAAATTTCTCAAAGTCCATGAATGCCATTAGAATTTGGTTTCACAACTTTAGAAGTGGTTTCATTTTATTTCCTTGCTGCTGGAATTGTTGGCCTTGGAAGGGACTGATTTAAATATTTACTTGTTCCTGTTACATATTCCTCAAGAATCTAATTCTTGCTGGATCTAGTGTTGCATAGTATTCAACTTCTAGTATTACCAATACTTAAATTTTGTATGTTTTTGTGTTGAGCAATCTCTAGGATTGAGTCTATATATATGTTCCAATGTTGTTGGGTGTTTTTAGAGTAGAGCTGTAGCTAAGTTCATATGTCCTGCTTGTTCACCTTCTCAGCTATTTTGCAACTCCTAGTGTCAAAATGAAAAATAGCACCTTTGTTGTAAACCATGGCGGCTACGGAACCCCGTAGCCCTGTATTTATAGTAATAGGGTTACATAATGGGTGGATACCCACTAACGGGTTGGGCCTCCAAAGCCCGTTTATAACACTTCCCCTTATCCATCCATTGTTGTAAGCCGTGATGAACGCTTCAGGGTTCATAGAGCTTATCTGATCATGGGTCTATGGATACTTCTGGATCCCAAGTTTAAGAGTACTTGCCTCGTTAAAACCTTTGCCAAGGAAAACCCAGTGGGAAAAACAAATGGCTAGGGGAAAAGAGTACAAGTCTCTGTAACTTCCCCTGATCGATGGATATCACTAGAGGTGGATACTTCTGGATCCTAAGTTAGGGATAACTGCCTCGTTAAAACCTTTAGCTATGGAAAACCCAGTGGGAAAAACCAATAGCCAAGGAAAAAGAGTACAGTTTCCGTAACTTCCCCTGATTAGTGGAAGTATTTAGGGGGTGGATACTTCTGGATCCAGAGTCAATGAGTTTGCCTCGTTAAAACCTTTAGCTATGGAAAACCCAGTGGGAAAAACCAATAGCCAAGGGAAAAGAGTACAACACTACATTTGACTCCACCTGATCTGTACAAGCTGCAGGCTTGCAGATCTCCTAGGCAACTATACATCAATCTCTTACAGTGTTCCGATAATAAGTACAAAGTACACGGCATTGCTCAGCTATACAAGACATCGCTCATCTATACAAATATCGCTCATCTATGGCAGCTACTGAATCTGAGGGATCTCTTCTGAGGAGTGGTCTGCAGACTCGGTAGGTAGCATCACGTCTCTGACCAGTCTTCACTGTGTCTGCGAGGTACTGCAGGACCTGGCTGTGCGTGCTTATGATTTGCTTCTTGGATTGATGAGCCTCTCGGGATGGTGGGATTGATGTTGCCTTGGAAGTATGCTTTGCTGGTCTCCAGGAGTTGGTCGCTTCTTGGTTGCAGTCATCGCGATGATCTGTAACCTGTATCTGCAAATACATTTAACATGTTGTATGATCCTTGACCCTTGGAGGTAGCGCAGAAGCTACATATCTCTGGTCCAGTGGTGCGCTGCAGGCGCTGCACTGTATCTGGTTAAAGTGTTTACTGCCAGATAAAGGAGTGTACAAAAGACATTTGAGTAAGGCACTTCGGGACCTAGGATATCCTTCCCCTCTTCCAGCGAACGGAAGGGGTCTTAATGTGCATCCATACAACCAGTAGGTGTATTGGTGGATTGCAATTTTCCATGTTTCTTCATCGACTGGATGATAATTTCATCTTCTGGATGGTAATTCATCTGCTGGATGATTATTCATCTTCGGGATGATTATTCATCTTCGGGATGATTATTCATCTTCGGGATGATGGTTTCATCTTCGGGATGATGGTTTCATCTTCGGGATGATGGTTTCATCTTCAGGATGATTATTCATCTTCAGGATGATTATTCATCTTCGGGATGAAGGTTTCATCTTCAGGATGATGGTTTCATCTTCGGGATGATAATTCATCTTCAGGATGATTATTCATAAGGGTATGTTGTCACATCATCCATAGCAACATAGCCTAAAATTATCTTTGCTAATCGCATGGGTTTCGTAATCATGACCAGGGAGCCTGATGCATCGGTTTGATTAATTTTGTAAGTGAGTTAAACTCATCTTATATGGTTACTTCCTGGTTTCTGCGAAATAAACCTCTAAGGCTATAGCGTTTTGCTTATAGCATACGATTTTATTTATTTATACAATACTCGGTAGCCCACATGTTTGATATCTTTTGATATCAGGACTTCAGGTCCAAACACTTCACATTTCATAAGTGAGTCCAGCTCAACTTATTATTGCCTCGTTCCATATAATTTGGCCAAATTTCTGCGTTTGCTTCAGGAAACGGAGATTGTGAACGATATCAATGGCAAAATGAAATTTGAGTAATTGTCGACAAGCGTGTTTTATCCAAATACCTCTCCGTGTACGTACATTATTCAATTTATTCCAGATTTATCTCTTCCGGAGGTTCTGGAAAGGGAGAGGATATGGAGATGAGCTCACTTTCCTGTGGTGGTATTGTTTTAGGGTCTCGTGGTATGTCCTCTCATCCATTGAGGATATCCACTTCTGCTACTGGTAGATTGCATCCATTATAGTTGGTATGTCAATCCTAGCTGGATTTTTAGTAACAGGGATGTGTGAATTTGACAATATTTATATTGTCAATAGCTATGTCTGATAACTGTTTAACAGTTTCATAAGTGTGGATCGTCAGGATCTCGTCACTATTCATGATAATCAGATCATATGTATTAATGTTTTAAATGGTCTATAGTGGTGATATGGGAATGTAAACTCATCATGACTCCATCGATAAGATGTGCACTAAACGCTTCCCCCGTTAGGGGTTCTCGGAAACTGTTTATATGAGGTGATCAGGCTCATATAAATAGTTTCTAAGGAGGCGTTCTGATGGTTTGCATGTTCCCACATGGTCACCTACAACTGGATTTTTAGTGGATAAGTAATCCGTTTAAATCATTTTAATTATTTACATATAACCCATTTCTGGGTGTGAACACAAAGCTTCAGGGTGTTCAATTTTCTTCCAGTTGTTAAATTGATTTCCCAGTGTTATCCCAAAAATCCGCAATAAGCTCGACTTCAATGAAGTTGAGCATAGAACTAGGGATATGAAACCGTCAAGGCTCCATCTATAAGATGTGCTCTAATGCCTCCCCCGTTTGGGGATCTCGGAACATATTCATCTAGGAGGGTTAGTCCCGATGAATAAGTTCCACTGCGGCATTTTTGAGGGTGGTATGAGGGTAAGTAAAAGCCCAACCAATATCCTAGTAATGTAATATGTCCGGTGTGATTAATAATAATCTGGACTGCGGTTGGATAACAAGGTTTTGATTATGACCATTTTAAGAGGATATATGGATGAGTACTCTAAGGTACATCATCAGCCATATGTAGGGAGTGTGTGAGTCCACTTTTATCCCTCAAATACTCTCAAGAGGCGTAAAGGTCTCATTCTTCTAATGATAGTATATTATCTTAAATTCGTTTGAGGAAGTGAGGAGAGTCAATGTCCACGTGAATGGAGATGATCTCGTAATCATTTTTCCCTTTTGAATGGGATAATGAGAGTTTCACCCTTTTTTGAAGAATCTTCGGGTTCGTCTGGTTAATGATGTCTTGCATCATCAATCCAGTGTGACATCGATCCAAAGTTGGTCGATTCTGGACACTTCTGGTGTTCCAAATTAATTCCTCTGTTCGAATTTATGTGGGACTTTTGAACGTCCATTAAAATGCTCAAGTTAATTTTGTCCGGTAATAGGTGAACTCTGTTCAAACTGTGAAGGATTACATCTTCACAATGACTATTATGCGGATCATAGTTGGATAAAGCTTCAGGCTTTATTGGTTTCTTGAGTCATTAGGGATTTCATTTTGACGAATATCCTTTGAAACTTTATAAGTTTCAGAGAGTACATGGCATCCTCATTTTAGGAGTATTCAGGATGATAAATCATTTACAGTAAAATAAAATGCGTAGCAGGCACATATATACTGCAAGAGAATACTACTAATAATTATGTTAGAGCAACAAGTTTCATAGTATGATGTGGGTTCTATAAAATATAAGTCCACAATTGTGCTCATTTTAGACTCATATTATGACAACATGTCAAATTTATTTTCAAAATTTATTTGTCCTCAGGAAGTAGCGAATTATACATACAGTCAATTTGACTTTCGTCGTTTAGACTAGATATATATATATTTTTATATGGCATACGTTAATGCCCATTAATTTTGCAAAAAGCATTATGGGTCTTGTCAGAACTTCTGGTCTGATATTGGGTTGCCATTGCATACTCCATATCGAGGTACATCATATCTTCCCTTTCTCATTTTTATTCAAGACTTACCCTGTTTTCAGTCGTCCTTATTGTCGTTTATAAGGAAGAATGTTTATTGGTCTTACAAAGTAGACGTATACAAGGGAAATGAGTTAGTTTCTATATTTCCACTTTTCTAGTTTATGATAGACTTTTAAAAGTCTATTTGAAAACTCAAGTATGGTCTTCAGGCCATTTTTATTGAGTCATTCAAGTATTGTGTGGATATAGAATCATACTCTAGGAGAAACAATTACATGGGTACGAATTTTATAATTTCTCACTTATTTATTAAGCCACGACTTCGGGCGTACGCTTAAAAAATAAGGTTAGATTCAAGAATTATACCTTGTAAAGTGAGATTACTCAAAAGAGTTTGGCGGTGTTATGACAACTGCTGGTGTCGATATTGGTTTATACAAACCGTAGATTTGAGAGATCTATTTACCGCGAAATGCGTATTTCTAAAAGAAAACGCATAAATGTTTTTCGTATAATCCATCGTACTTGTTAATATTTATTAGTGTGAAAGGGTGTTGACTTTTGATTTGATTTTGAACTTTAGGTTCGTTTTGGTTTTGAACTCCAGGTTCATTTTGTCAACTAGGATATGATGTTAAACTTTTTGAAATCATTATTGGTTTATTGTCATAAAATATCGTCATGTCATGAGCACATCATACATATAATATAAATCTAGTAAGCTAAAAAATTGTGCTCAATTAACCAAAATTGGAATAAGTATGATGTATACACATGCTATTTATATGCTGCAGGCATTTAAAAAATCTCATCGCAGACATACAGTTTTGCTACAGGCATTAAACTATGTCATTAGTGATTTTAGCATGCTAAAAAAATGTACATCACAGAATCATTAAATATGCGGCAGGCATATAAATTTCTACACATGCATTTAATCATCACAGAAATTTTATAATGGAAATGAAAATTTTTCGTTTAATAATTATTGGACCACTGGGCAATGTCATACACCGTTAGGTTAGTTAACTAACGGCAGAGCGGTCGCATGATCTTCCTAATTATTAAACGTGTAATAATCAACTAATCCAAGAAAAAAAAATTGCGATGATATATAAAGCATTAATCAGATTTTAACGAAGAAAAACTTAATTAAAATCTGAAAAAGAACTTGTGAAAACGAAGTTTTTGGGAAAAACCTAGTTAGGATTTTTGGATGCGATCGTTCGTGCGGGCCCGTGCGGGCGGAAAGCAGTTGCGCCGGAGGGACCGACGCTTCAGGCGGCTAGAGTTTTTCTGTCCGCGTCGTCGCTTCGGGCGGCTAGGGTTTCGTCGCGTGTGCCGCCGCTTCGGGTGGCTAGCGTTTGCGTCTCGCGCGCGCGGGGATGGGGATTTTGCCGTTGACGCGTCGGGCGAAAGCGGCGGCTGCCGCCGGGGGCGGCAGCGGCGTCTGTCGCGTCGGGCGACAGCGCCTGCTACCGCCCGGGGGCAGCAGCGGAGACTGCTGCTCCAGGCGGCAGCGCCTGCTGCCGCCCGGGGGCGGCAGCGCCTGCTGCCGCCCGGGGGCGGCAGCGCCTGCTGCCGCCCGGGGGCGGCAGCGCCTGCTGTCGCTCCAGGCGGCAGCGGCGTCTGCCGCCGGAGCGGCAGCGCCGGCTGCCGCTCCAGGTGGCAGCGCCTGCTGCCGCCCGGGGCGGTAGCGCCTGCTGCCGCTCCTGGCGGCATCGGCGTCTGCCGCTTCAGGCGGCAGCGGCGCGACGCCGCTTCTGGCGGCGGGGAGATCGCATCGGGGGTTTCGCGCGTTCATGGCATCTAGCCGCGTAGCGACGAAAAATCCCATATAGGGTTTGAAGATTTGGGGAAGAAGCTCATAAAAATAGGATTTTTATTTAAAAAGGAAATATTTTTAGTCTTCTAAACAACGTTTTCATCGTAAAAAATTGATTTTTCATCCAAAAATTATATAAAAACTCTTTTTTGAAAAGAGAGATATATTAAAAATGTGATTTTTCATATAGATCTGAGCAGCAGAGAGATAGATCTAATTTAAAGTAAATCACAGATTCATTATCATGCGCATGAAAAAAAAATTTAGATCTAGAAGATAAAGGTTACCTCTAGATCCTACCCGTCGGATCTAGCGACGTTCGGTGAAGGAAGCCCTTTCGCGTCGCGATTCGTCCGTCGGCAGAGGTTCGGCTCAGCTTCGAGCGTGCTGATAACGTGTTGTAAACCATGGCGGCTACGGAACTCCGTAGCCCTGTATTTATAGTAATAGGGTTACATAATGGGTGGATACCCACTAACGGGTTGGGCCTCCAAAGCCCGTTTATAACAACCTTATAATATTTGTCTTCAAATATTACTTTATTTTGCCTACAAGAAAAGTTATTTATTAATAGAATCATATTCTAGCAAGCCTTGTTTTGTTAAGGCAGAGTTTGTGAAACAAATGTTATCAATGCTATTCTTTTTAAAAGAAAGACTACCTTTATGTTTGATCGTTTTTAAAAGGTCTCCATCTTAGTAAAGTTTCCATTTTACGGAGATTATATTTGAGCCAGTTACAGTATAAAGTTCTACCACGTTGTAATCATATTTAATTAAGAATTTTCAATTCTTTCTTAGGATACCAAAGCCATAAAATTCTTTTCTATCTCTGTAGTCAACACAACTATATAGTTGTGTTGGCTTATTACGCATATCTTGTGTAGTCAACATCGAGCGATTTCTTATAAATAGCACATATCTCAACCAATACACTATGTCACGGTCCGTTTCTTCTCTAAATTAACTTGTGAATGAAGGTCCAAAGGGAGGCTCAAGCCCAATCTATTCTATAAGGCCCAAGAAAGGTTCAAATGCCATGGAAGTCTATTTTAAGGTGTGTAGATGTGTGGAAGTCTCTACAAATGGATTCTATGTTGGATGAAGGTTCCAAGGAAGGCCCAAAGTCAAGAGAGATGAATGCCTTTTATAGAGTTGGGTGAAAGATTCTAGAAAAAGAAGGAAGCTTAATGGATAAGACTTGGTAGATTTTTAGATAAGCCTTGTAATTATTAGAGTAGTTGGAAGTTGTGTTGATCATTCTAGAATTCATTTGTAACCATAAGATCAATTTAATCTTAGCCACCCAATCATGTGTAGAAATCCTATATAAAGAGGCCATTGTATCATTTGTAAACTGTCCAAGTTTGAGTGGATAAGAGTCTCCATAAGAATTCTTTCTAAATACATTGAGTGTTCTTGCGTTTTTCCAACCATTTGAGTGAGGTCTTCAAGCGTTCTAAGTGAGGTTCGACTTAGTCACTCATTCGATCTTTCAGAGTTCTTAGGAATATTTCGATGCATGTTGGGGAGTAAGGTTGAACTAGGCTCTCAAGGAAAGCGAGAGACTAGTGCCGTGCGGTCGTCGGCACTGCAAAGTCCGAGCTCGTGACAACTGTCACTCACCTCATTTCTTCCACAATTAGATTCAAATCAGGACTTATCTTTTCCCTTTCAGCTCCATCTAATTAGGAGAGCATCCTTGCCACTGTTTCCACACGTCGACCTGTCCAAATTAAAACTGCAACTCCAAGTTTATTGATATGCTCTACTCATTCATCATCATCTCTAGTGATTGCATTAATTTAATTGTTGGTTCACTTTGAGGGATCTAAACATTTGCAGTTCATATGTTCATTTCTTTGGGCATATTATTTTGATTGTAATATTGTCTTATGGCAATTTTGCATTCTTTATTGAGTTTTGCAGCTTGCGAGTGGCACTAAACTGTTCCTTTCTGTTTTTTTTCTATGCATATAGATTCTATCTTAATTAGGTCCATGAATTTTTTCTCCCAATTTTTGTATGAATAACCTCAAGAGGTGTGCTAAATACACATGCGTTGATTTATGGATGAGATCTCATCCACAAATCCCATTCCCTTCTCTTTCTTCATTTTTTGCCGTTTTTGGCAAAATCCTAAATACACCTCAATTGTTTTGAGGTGTATTTAGCACACCACTAACATCAAAACAAGTTTATTTCATGGAACTAAAATCAAACCATGCAATAAATGAACATAACAATGTATATTAAACTTCCACAAGTAAAAGATCCAACTCACCATAATCATATCACGATACACAAATCATTATTATGCTAAAACTCATAACAATCCTCACACATTAACCGATGATACAACCATCACAAAATAAGCTAGTTAATGATACTATGCAATAACACTAGCGTTTTTGCCATTCTCCAGGACTTATCATCGATAGATATCGAACTTCATGGGCTAGTATTGGCTGCTGGTGGCGGAGACGGAAAGGGAGGTGGCGGAGACGGAAGCCCATGAGTTGATGTAAACGGTGGCACAGTCTTAGGAAGCGAGGGAATAGCAGGAGTTTGAGCATATGGCAATGTAGGCATTGGTGCTGGGATGGTGGGCATCTTGGGCACAACGGGCATTGGTGGCAATGTGAGCTTGGGAATTGTGGTGGTTGGCATCTGGGATGGGATGGTTGTAGGGGGGAACGTGGGGATTGTGGGCATTGGTGGCGTTACTGGTTTAGGTAATGTGGTGGGTGGCATGGGTGGGATTGTTGGTATCTTGGGCACAATGGGCATCGGTGGCATTGCAAGCTTAGGAATTGTGGTGGTTGGCATCGGGGACGGGATGGTTGTCGGGGGGAACGTGGGGATTGTGGCCATTGGTGGCGTTACTGGCTTAGGTAATGTGGTGGTTGGCATCGGTGGGATTGTTGGCATCTTGGGCACAACAGGCATCTGTGGCATTGCGAGCTTAGGACTTGTGGTGGTTGGCATCGGGGACGGGATGGTTGTCGGGGGGGGGGGGGGGGGGGGAAACGTGGGGATTGTGGGCATTTGTGGCGTTACTGGCTTAGGTAATGTGGTGGGTGGCATGGGTGGGATTGTTGGCTTTGGTGGAGTTGGAATTGTTGGCAAAGGAGGCAAGGTTGTTGCTGGTATGGTAGGCATCTTAGGCACAACGGGCATCGGTGGCATTGCGAGCTTTGGCATTGCGGTGGTGGGCATCGGTGGCAAAGTTGGTGGGTGGATTGTGGGCATAGGCGGCGACACAGGCTTAGGTATTGTAGTGGGAGGCACGAGAGGCGTTGTGGGCTTTGGTAGAGTTGGAATTGTTGGCAGAGGAGGCAACTGGGCGGTTGGCAATGTCGGCGGCAATGTGGGCTTCGGTAATGGTGGAATCGTAGGAAGAGTTGGTGCAGCGGGAGTGTCTAAGAGATGGCGAGCAGCAAGAGTTGCATCGAAGCCAAGAGAGGCCACAAGCAAGGAAAGAAGAAAGCAAGTGAAGGAAGCCATTTTGAGTATCAGAGATGATAAGCTGCTCTGGATGGTGTCTTGCTTCCAAGGGGGCACGGGATTCTATATATAGGCCAGGATTCATATGGTTGGTGTATATTGTTATGAGGTGTTAAGGATTGGGGGGTAGTTAAAAGTTAGGAAATTGGTGAAGACATTGTAACAAGAAGGGAACAACTTATGATGAGTTAGCATCAATTTATAAATTTTGAGTTTATATACGTACCTAAACTTAGAGATGAAAAATCAAGTTGAAAGGGCTCATATGGAGGAGTAATCCAACAACAAGCCACCTGTAAAAGATGTGCATGATTTTCTAAGCAAGAATGCATGCAGTTGGACACGTGGATGGTAGATGGTGAACAAATCAAGATAAATTGGTGTGTGAAGCCCCAGCTTTCATCAAAAAATCTAGTTGCTACAAGGGTTCAGGTACATACACGAACTCAAGTCTAAGTTGGACATCAAACTAAACTAATTTCTCAAGTACCCTCCATTGACATTTCTGCTTTGGATTTGAACGCCTGGAACAGCCTAACTACCTAAGTATGGAACAGCGAGAGAGTTCCAACGCAATTCAAAGTTTAGCCAATTCACACGAGAGAGAGAGAGAGAGAGAGAAGGGAGGGATAGGAACATGAACACAAGAAAACATCACGAAAATCTTGATTGGCAACCCCGCCCACTCCCCCATCCGTTGCCCCCTCCTCCGACAGGTCATCCCCTCTTACCCATTGTACCTTTCAAACCCTAAAAGCTCGTCGACGGGGGTGACGGTAGCGGGTGGCAAGGTAAAAAGAGTGTAAATTTTGATTGGCAAACTAGTAAATAAGTGGTTGTGCACACGAGTAAAACGATATGTGCGCGTAGCAATTCCCCCAAGATGTCTTCCTTCAACAGCGGAGGCAACTGAGTCGTTGATGCTGCATGGTGGATTTCAGCTTTTTGCGAACGGTCTTGGGCTTCAAGATTTGTCTAGGGGAAATGTTCCTAGGTGCCTCCTTATATAATTATCTAAAAATCACATAATTGGGTTATTTTATTGATGATCCACTCCGTCCATCATGATCTCCATACTTCAAAATGGTTGTCTATGAAAAATCACGTGGTTTAGACACCTTTTTACAGTTGATCAAGTAGCCACATTTGTTGTACTGTTAATGCACCGTTCATTTTCTAACCACATAACTCATGGTTAAAACACATTTACATGTGCATGATTTTTTTGTAAACAAGCATACGATGAAACGTAGATTACAATGAACGATTGGATCATCCATGGAATTCATACAATATGTGTATTAAGACGACTCATTAGATAATTATTAAAGAAATCATTTAAGGAACACTTTTCCTATGTATATCAGCAAGCCAAGGAGGAGATTTCCTCCTTGGCTAACTCAATCAACCATATACCCCCTTACTTCAACGATCGGTACTGTTCATGTAGATTTTCATGTTCCAAAACCACATACTACCAATTAAAACCACATACTACCAATTTTCAGGTGAATACTAAAGGCTTTAATCGTTCATTTAACCGTTGCAAAAAATTTTGTTACCGCGAAACCGTTAAACTTGTGATGCGTGGATGAACTTGCAAAACTCTTTGAATGCGCTTGAAAATGTGGTATTTGGGATTTTGAACATGATAAAAATGAACAGTACTGATCAAAGGAAAAAATAGGGAGGGAGTGCGATGTGTGTGTGTGTGTGACGATAGCCAAGGAGCAAATTTCCTCCTTGACTAGCTGACGCGCGCGCGCATACACAGACAGAAGGCCATCTTCCTGTGCGAAATAATTTTACACAAGACGATGGTGCACAAGGATTTTATTTTTATTTTTTTGAATGTGTTTACAAAAACAATTTCTATGGTTTAATCCATACCTATGTATACACTAGGTTAAATAACGGGTGAACACTAAGGTAATTTGACCCTTGATTAAGGCATTACAAATTTAACCATTTCAGAACAATAGAATGCCTTATATCAATTCGAACGAGGGGCACATATTGGGGTTTTTTATTTTTTGGTGTGCATGTGTATTAGCATATGTAGATCACATCCAATGGTTTGGATCTTTTTAATAACCCAAAAATTTCACATCGGATGTTTTTTGCACATGAAAATTTTCCTACACACAAGGGAATATGGATATGTGCTGATAACACATATAAATTATATGTGCTTGCACTAACGATTTATTTTTTTAAAATTCAAATGTTTTCCCAGTGTAGTTGTATACATTCTAAAACCCTAAAACCCCAAATATGGGTGAAGCCTAGGTGCATTTGACCATCGATCCACCTATCCATCCGTTGTAAAAAATTCTATTCTTTTAAAACCGCTGTATTTGCAACGGGTGGATCGAGGGTCAAATAGCGTTGGATTTCATTGATTTTTGGTGTGGCATCCATTATGTGTAGAAATAAAAAAAATTCAAATTTTTTTATAGAATAAATCTGGCTATAAGCACATATACCATATATGTTCTAACAACACATACATATTTCTAATATATATCTATTATACAATAGAGGAGGTTTGTCCTAGGTGGCATGTCTGTCCCACGTGGCAATGTCACATCGCCACATGGGATGCCACCTAGGACAAAACCCCACATCCCCCATTTATTTACATGGTTGCCCTTCCCTCATCCCAAAATCAACCCCACGCTTACTTATTTACGTTTTTGTCCAAGGGGATTTTTGCACTATAGCCTTCAAGGTTTTTGCATTTATCCTTTTTGTAAGGACCGTCTATGCCTTGCAATACTAACAACAAATACTCTAGCCGGGGTGAGTGTGTGAATATAGTAATGTCACAAATTCTGTATTTAAAAATAAAACTTGCAAATGCGGAATTATAAATGCAAGAGGAATTTAAACTCCACAATCAGCAAACGCAAATACATGATTTTACCATGGTTCCTCAAACTTGAGTACGTCCAGCCACACCAAACATTCACTATAATTCTCATAAAGAGAGTGAATACAATCTCACATAGAGATACCACACACAGAGGATTTTGGATTCTCACACAGAGAAATCCTTGCTCTCACACAAAGAGACTTTTGCTCTCACACAGAGGAACTATAACTCTCACAAAGAGAGTACTCAACCAACCCTACACAAGGGTTAAACTCTTACAAAGAGAGTTATTAGCTCTAAAAAAGAAAGCTAGGGTTTCAACTCACACAAAGATGAAATAAATACTCTTACCTATGACTTGAGATGAACTTACTCAATATGAAGAAGAGGGCATGGAAGAGGATCTCCAAGTGATGAGATTTGCTTGAATGCACTAGGATGATTTTCCTTGAGCTAAGCTTCAATGCATGTAGAGATTAAAGAGTCTAAGATGGAAATGAGAAGTAGGAGTGTGGCTTAACTATCCTTAATGATCTTCAATAGTTCCAAGAGTTCTTAATGAACTAAGCCAACTCTAATTTCTAGGAAGCCCCAAAACCCCCATAAACCCCAAGGAAAAAGCCAAGAGATAAAATCTGCAACTGCTATAATCTGGCATTTTACGGAAAATATAGTCGACTGAAGAAGGACTGACAGTCGACTGGTCAAGGGCTATAAAATTTCCAACGGCTATAATCTGAGCCAGGACAGTCGACTGTATAAGACTACACATACACATGTAAATGAGCAGGCACCTGAATATCCTTCAGCAGGCGACTGTCACATGGGATGGACAGAAACAGAGAAGATGCAACTTACGCACTTGTGTATTCAGACGGCTGATGACCAAAGTCACACAAAGTGGATTGATGCCCAGAAAATACAAGTTACACACTTTGGCATACAGACGACTGCAAGACAATTCCCAGGCGCCTGATGGAAGACATGCACCTGAACAATGAACTTCAGTCGTCTGTTTCAAAAGCTCAAGAATGAGTCAATAAATATTTGACTATAGCTGTGCACACCGGCCGACTGAAGAAGGCCGTCCAGGCGCTTGGAATCACCCAGTTGCATATCCTTCCTTCAGCAGTCGCCTGTTGGAGAGCCCGAGAATCCAATTGAGTCATTTGGCATGATGAACCTATTGGGTTGGATTCTATGATAATCCTAAGGCTCACTAAGATGGTTATATGCATATGCATGAATGAGTAGACCATCTATCAAGGCATTACATTAAACCTAGACTCAAAAAGAGAAATGCAAGTAAATGAAATATTACATGGATTACATTATTGACCTTAGAGTCTAATCTTCAAGCTCTTGATGCCGTGATGCTCCCCACCATTTTCCAAGCTTCGGCACCACTTGATGAGCTTCCCTTCATCAAGTCCCAAGCTTTGGCTATACTCCTCTTAATGTCCATCCTTGCACCAAGCTATTAGTCTCTAAATCATGCTATTCTTCATTTGATAAACATGAGACTATAACAAGAGAGTCATTAGCAACAACATAATGTTGTGATCATCATCAAAATAATATTGGTCTAAAACACCAATACCTAACACTTTTGCCCCCAACGATACCGATCCATACACCCACACTTCTCACTCATTTACATTTGCGTGCGTGCACCGCATCCTGTTCGTGGGGGGTTTTTTTGACTCCGTGCACTGTGTGCACGTGTTATTTCTAGTATATTATTCAAATGAGGGCGGTAGACAAACATCCATGTCCACATGTAACAAAAAGTGGACCCCACCGGGTGGCCTAGGTTGTGCCACATGTGCATGGTGGGCCCCCGCTTGGTGGGGATTGAGGGCATGGGTTTTGGGGGTGAGGTAGTGGAGAAGCCAAACAAAAGCCCCCCTCATTTCCATTTTTGCAAGCTTGTCATTGCTTTTTAATGAAAGCCAAATGCCACTCTCTGTTTCACTTATTTACGGGTTTGCCATAGGTCTTTTTTCACTTTGACACTTACATTTTTTGCACTTTAACGCCTGATTTTTCCCTTTTACCACCATGTGGTTTGGTGTGAGATTTATGCACTTTGCCCCTCCAAAAGTTATTTTGCAATTTAACCCCTTTTACCCCGACGATACCCACACTTCCACCCACCCATACTTCTCTCTCTCTCTTTCGGTTGCGTGCGGATCCCGCATCCTCTAGACGATACCCACACATATACACTCTTCTCACTTTTCTGTCGGATGCGTGCGTGCACCGCATCCTTTATATGGGTATTTTCTTGGGTCACCGTGCACAATTTACACGTGTTATTTCTAGTCTATTTTATAAATGAGAACTTTGTCCTCATGGGACAAAGGGTGTTGTCCCATGTGGCACCCTTTGTCCCATGTGGCAAAGAGAGAGTGTGCCACATGGCCCTACCAAAGAAACACAAAGTCCACCCAAAACCCCCAAAAACCCATCCAATCACAACCAAAAACCCATCCCATCCCTTCTCTTTCTTCATTTTGGCTGTTTTTGACAAAATCCTAAATACACCTCAATTGTTTTAAGGTGTATATAGCACACCGCTAACCTCAAAACAAGTTTATTTCATGAAAATAAAATCAAACCATGCAATAAATGAACATAACAATGTATATTAAACTTCCACGAATAAAAGATCCAACTCAGCATAATCATATCAACATACACAAATCATTATTATATTAAAACTCATAACAATCCTCACACCATTAACCGATGATACAACCATCACAAAATAAGCTAGTTAATCATACTATGCAATAACACTAGCGTTTTTGCCATTCTCCAGGACTTGTCATCGATAGATATCGAACTTCATGGGCTAGTATTGGATGCTGGTGGTGGAGACGGAAAGGGAAGTGGCGGAATCTGAAGCCCAGGAGTCGATGTAAACTGTGGCACGGTCTTAGGAAGCGAGGGAATATCAGGAGTATGAGCATATGGCAATGGAGGCATTGGTGCTGGGATGGTGGGCATCTTGGGCACAACGGGCATCGGTGGCAATGCGAGCTTGGGAATTGTGGTGGTTGGCATCGGGGACGGGATAGTTGTCGGGGGGAACGTGGGGATTGTGGGCATTGGTGGCATGAATGGCTTAGGTAATGTGGTGGGTGGCATCGGTGGGATTGTTGGCATCTTGGGCACAGCGGGCATCGGTGGCATTGCAAGCTTGGGAATTGTGGTGGTTGGCATCGGGGACGGGATGGTTGTTGGGGGGAACGTGGGGATTGTGGGCATTGGTGGCGTTACTGGCTTAGGTAATGTGGTGAGTGGCAAGTGTGGGATTGTTGGCTTTGGTGGAGTTGGAATTGTTGGCAAAGGAGGCAAGGTTGTTGCTGGGATGGTAGGCATCTTAGGCACAACGGGCATCGGTGGCATTGCGAGCTTTGGCATTGTGGTGGTTGGCATTGGGGGCAAAGTCGGTGGGGGGATCGTGGGGATTGTGGGCATTGGTGGCGTCACGGGCTTAGGTATTGTAGTGGGCGGCACGAGAGGCGTTGTGGGCTTTGGTGGAGTTGGAATTGTTGGTAGAGGAGGTGATTGGGCGGTTGGCAATGACGTCGGCAGTGTGGGCTTCGGTAATGGTGGAATCATAGGAAGAGTTGGAGCAGCGGGAGTGTCTAAGAGATGGCGAGCAGCAAGGCTGGCATCGAAGCCAAGAGAGGCCACAAGCAAGGAAAGAAGAAAGCAAGTGTAGGTAGCCATTTT
Organism: Scilla litardierei; assembly: GCA_030789695.1. Classification (NCBI taxonomy): domain Eukaryota; kingdom Viridiplantae; phylum Streptophyta; class Magnoliopsida; order Asparagales; family Asparagaceae; genus Scilla; species Scilla litardierei. Next base: position 180,529,652 of record CM061140.1, on the reverse strand, counting down.
GAGTATCAGGGATGGTAAGCTGCTCTGGATGGTGTCTTTCTTCCAAGGGGCCATGGGACTCTATATATACAGGCCAGGATTCATATGGTTGGTGTTTATGGTTATGAGGTGTTAAGGATTGGGGGGTAGTTAAAGTTAGGAATTGGTGAAGACCTTCTAACAAGAAGGGAACAACTAAGGTTTATGATGAGTTAGCATCTATTTATAAATTTTGAGTTTATATACGTACCTAAACTTAAAGAAGAGAAAGCAAGTTGAACGGGCTCATATGAAGAGTACTCCTCAACAAGCCACCTGTAAAAGATGTGCATGGTTTTCTAAGCAAGAATCCATGCAGAAGGACACGTGGGTGGGAGAGGGTGAACAAATCAGGATAAATGGTTGGGTGAAGCCGCAGCTGTCATCAAAAAACAAGTTGTTACAAGGGTCCAAGTACATACGCGAACTCAAGAGTAGAACATGAAACCACTTCTTGGCTCTCAAGTCTAAGTTGGACATCAAACTAAACTAATTTCGCAAGTACCCTCCAATGAGATGACTGCTTTAGATTTCAACGCCTGGAACAACCTAACTACCCAAGTATGGAACAACGAGAGAGTTCCAACGCAATTCAAAGTTAGCCAATTCGAGAGAGAGAGAGAGAGAGAGAGAGAGATGAACACAAGAAAACAGAAAACATAACGAAAATCTAACAAATATGAAAAATGTAATGTCTCTCGTTGAAAAATTGGACCGAGATAACTTAGCCAAGAAGGGGAATTGACACGCGCACATACTGTTTTACTCATGCGCACAACCAATTATCCACTTATTTACAAGCTTGCAACTCAAATTTACTCACAGTGCACATCTTTTCAAAAATTTTAAAAATGACCCGTTGTGCACGGTGAGCAAACGGGCGAACGGCAACCGCTCCCCCAGCCCTCCTCCGACGCCCCCTCCGACACCACCTCCCCTAGCTCTCCTCCAACATCCCAGCCCCCGCCACGTCCCCCAGCCCTCCTCTGCCGTCCCATCTGTCGTCCCCTCCGACATCAACAGCCCATGCCACCTCCCCCAGCTCTCCTCTAACATCCCCATCCCCCAGCCCTCCTCTGTCGTCCCCTCCGACCTCAACAGCCCCCGCCACCTCCCCCAGCTCTCCTCTAACATCCCCATCCCCCAGCCCTCCTCTGTCGTCCCCTCCGGCCTCAACAGCCCCCACCAGCTCCCTAGCCCTCCTCCGACATCCCCAGCACTCTGCTTCCCCGCGCCCTCCGCCAACCCCTCCGACCTCCACAGCCACCGCCACCTCCCCCAGCCATCCTTCGACATCCCTAGCATGCTCCGCCGACCATCTTCATCTTCCCCAGCCCCTTCTGTCGCACCATCCTCCAACAACTCTGCCCCCTCCCCTCTCCGCCCTAGCCATGCTCCGCCGACCATCTTCATCTTCCCCAGCCCCTTCTGCCGCAGCATCCTCCAATAACCACGCCCCTTCCTCCAGCCATCCTCCGACATCCCTAGCCATGCTCCGCCGACCATCTTCATCTTCCCCAGCCCCCTCCGCCGCACCATCCTCCAACAACCCACCCCCTCCCCCCTCCGCCGTCCCCTCCTCCAACAGCTCAGCCCCTCCCCAGCTCTTCTTCCTCATTGCCCATTCCAAACCCTATAAGCCCGTCGACGGGGGCGACGGCAGCGGGTGGCAGGGTAAAATAGGCGTAAATTTTGAATGGCAAACTTGTAAATAAGTGGTTGTGCGCATGAGAAAAATGATATGTTCGCGTAGCAATTCCCCCAAGAAGATATCTTCCTTCAACAACGGAGGCAACTAAGCCGTTGATGCTGCATGGTAGATTTCAGCTTTTTGTGAACGGTCTTGGGCTTCGAGATTTGTCTAGGAAAAATGTTCCTAGGGTGCCTCCTTATATAATTATCTAAAAATCACATAATTGGGTTATTTTATTGATGATCCACTTTGTCCATCATAATCTCCATACTTCAAAATGATTGTTTATGAAAAATCACAAGGTTTAGACACCTTGTCACGGTCGCTTTTCAATCGTACGGTTTTCGCACGCGTACCTTTGTTTGTACGCGTAATTATTGTGACCATTTCTTGTATCCGAAGCATATGATGTGATATGTCGTTGTGACCCTCTGTGGGAGCACTTATTTCTGGAATTATTTTGGAACGTCATTTCATGGTTCGTTCTCCCACAAAATAACGTCGTTTGCAGAGGCGTCGTAGCTTCCACCTCCGTCGTTAGACCTTTCTATTTTTAGTTCTGTCTTCCCTTACCCTAGCCAGTGATCAATCATCGTAGCCTCGATTCTCTCGTCGACACGGTCGTCCCGGTATTTTTATTATATTTTTCGGACACCATTTAGTTGGCCTTTTTCACTAATCACTTTTAATTAGTATTAAACCCAAGCTCATCCCTAATTCTATCTTTATCAACATAATTAAATCAAATCCCCAAGCCAACATACGTAGCATATGTTGGTTTGTTTTCCTAGCTATTGGCACTCTTTATCACCCTAAACTATACCCTCCCCCTCTCACACACCCTCACTCTACCAAGCTTAAGAGTACCCCACTTCTTTACCCATATATCAAAACAAAATTCTTATATTCACCATCTGTGCTAAACATCACCCTTAATTAAACTCCCTCCCTCTCACATTCTCTCTCCCCAACCACCTAACTCTACCCCAATTCTAAATCTAAATAGCAGAAACCCTTCCCACCTCCTTAACCCACGATTTCACCCAGGCAAAACAAAGAGCGGCCGCCGTCATCTTCTCATGAACCCACGCATCCCATGACCGCCAATCTCCAACCCCTCACCATCGATCTCTCCGACCTAATCCTCTGCCCGGCGACCTAATCTCCGGCCCTTCCCCAACGCACGGCGGCCTCCCCGTCGTTCTCCTCTACCCGGAGATCCTAGCCCCAGCGCCCAGCGCTGCAACACTCGAGAGCTGTCCTGTAGCGCCGCTCAGGCCACGGCGGCGCCGCCCTGCTCAGCAGACCCCCGTCAGCCCTCTCCGGCGATCCCTAACCCCCGTCAGCCCCTTCGCTGCCCTGTGCTATGCCCTAGCGCGCGACAGCGAACCCCAGGCGCAGCAGCAACCGCCCAAGGCCGCACGACAACGCCGCCAGGCGCATGACGCCGGCAGCGGTCCCCTCCGACGCTGTCACGGCAGTTGCGACCTTCCATCGTGCAGAGCAGGCCACTAACGACGCAGCGACCCCTTTTGCATGGCAGCGACGTGCGCTCGCCCCTCGGGTTGTCGTCGACTTCCTTCGCTTTGCTACGACGTCTCTCTAGCCTCTGTCCGCCGCTGACGTTTCGTGGCAACCCCCGGTAGCTTCGTTGAGGATCTTCTCTTCCTACGGTTAGTAACGTTCGTTATAACCTGTTTATAACTATTGATAATAGTCTTGAACCGGTAATAGATGATGAACGGACTTAAGGAATTGGAGTTTGCATGCTAGTAACTTTAATGAATGATGTTTAGCTTGTGGACTTAACGTATTGATGATAATATGATTAACCGTAGGGTAGACGTCTTGTGTGCACAACTTCTAGTTAATATGTTAGCTTAGCTTGCTTGATAATTGTTGTATATTCATTCATATTAACCTCTTAGTGTAGATAACATGTTAGTAATTTAACGTTCGTGAATATTGGTGTGAACCCCGTCGTAGGATAGAGAACTCGTTAAAAATCGGATCATTAGACGTTTTAAGGTTGTCTAATAATTTTAGTTCCGTCGTAACGAACTTATTTGTGCACGTGATTTATCACAGAGTACCCGTCGTTGCGTGCCGTACGCACTACAGGAATCCAACCCCTGACGTCGCTACCCGACGTCAGAGTAGCTCTCGCGTCGTGTTGATGTAAGTCCCTTTCCGTAGGAATCACCACTCGCCTGTTAATCAACTAAAAAAATTGGTAACTTCTGATTGTTTGTGATTCACTAATCACGATTAATAATTGGGACTGTAGGCTGGACTGCGTTCTGAGCACATAGGTAGTTTGGACTCTGATTGATCGTGACTTCAGCATGATTGTCAGCCAAGTGATACTTGCCAGTAAATGTTTTAGGCCACGTTTTTAGGCCAATTTGTTTGTTAGCATAAAAGAGACTAGACAGTGAAATGATAGCTGCCTAGACGCCCTTTTTGATCTAGTTTGACAACGAAACTAGATCCGACACCCTCACTTGATCTAGCTTGACAACGAAGATAGATCCGATACTTTTACTTGCTTTCCTTCATGCTGCCATGTCATGTTTAATTTTCAATTAACGGTACGCACTTTAACTGCTCAACCCATGTCATGTCATGCATCATGTGTTCTTCGTGATTGAGTAGCACACACTACAAATGTTATTGCTATTGAGGCTAGGCACCTGCTTTTGCGGGCACAACCCTATGCCAAAAACACTTCCTGGCTCGTGATCCAGAAGATGGGCGCCAGTCCATATTGAGAAACACTTCCTGGACTCGTGATCCAGAAGCGAGCTCACGTACTTGGGAAACCAAGGCTCGACACACGTGGGAGGGGTAGGGTTAAGCGATCACTTGACCGTAGAAGTGTGCCCGTACAGCCACTTCAGCCAAAAGGCGTAAACACTATGCACATCGTGAAATGATAATGTTCGTGACTCGTGAAACAGTGTTTTTCGTTGCTTCTGCTACAACGTGCATGCATGTCATTATGTCATCTTAAACTGTTGCATTCTTTAAATGTCATTTCATTTCATTATATTTAGAACTGCTAGTCGCTTTATTTTATTTGTATCCTTGCACAAAAGTTCTCCGCTTTCTTTGGGAGACTTTTGTTGACATGTACCCTTTTCTCTTTGGGTGTCACATGTCAGGTTTTGAGCCTGACTTAATCCGATCCCATTGTTTTTCACTACTACCTAAAAGCCCATGAATCAATGCATCATGGCTATTGGTTAAGAAGACTAACATACTCAATTGCATCCCCCATCGGTCCCATCCGGTTCCCTAGACCCATGCAGATGCAGTGCCTCCTCGTCTCTCTCTTCTCTCACGTCTGTTCAGTTTTCATTCATGTACTGTGCAACAGTACAAATAAAGCATGCTCTGCTCGTCTCAACATGAAGTAATGATAAATGCGGAGGTGGAGCATCATGAGGAGACTAGGACAACAACAAAAACTAATGAAAATTGATATCTTTGTGGAAGGAGAGCTCTGAGTTTTTTGGGTTTTTATCATTTTTGCTGGAAGGAGAGCTCTTGGTTGTCAAGCTCATCCTCCTTGAAGTTGATGCCAAACTAGTATGAAGATATTGCAAACAGAGATAGCTTCTTTATGTTATTCTAGCAATTTGTATTTTGTAAGGATATTTTGTTTCGACATTGGAATTGACTTCAGTGTTTAAAAGTTAAACTTTCAGAATCTAATGAAACGAGTTACAAATTATGACATCAATAACTTTAAAATTTCAATAAAGCTAATATTAATCCGATCCGAATCGTATCCGATCCGAAATTCTAATCATCCGAATTTTTAGATTAACTTTTTTTATTAGTGGATGCGGATCAGATTTTTCATCATCCGATTCAATCAGATCGGATGGTGGATTGAGGCATAATCCGATCCGAATATTCGGATGCCCACCCCTACATGTACCCTTTTCTCTTTGGGTGTCACATGTCAGGTTTTGAGCCTGACTTAGTTGCAGAGGAAGACATGTTGCTGACATTCAGTTCAAGGATTCCGGTCCTACCCTTAGTCTCAGTCGGTGACTCTCTTTTAGCTTCGTTTCGGCCATGTTTTAGGCCTATTGTTCAGACTTGTACTTTTGTGACTTTTCTGCGATGTTGAAATAATTTGCTGGATGTTTTGTTGGTGGATGTTTCCTTATCTGCTTTATTATTATTATTGCTATTTCGTCGCAAAGCAAAGGACCTGCTACTATTTGAAATTTTTACAGATGTTTATCAGACTGCAGCTTCACAGCTCCACGTCTGAGCGGACCTCCTCACGTCTCGCCTTCCATATTTGGGAAGCGGGGCGTGACACACCCTTTTACCGTTGATCAAGTAGCCACATTTGTTCTACTGTTAATACTCTGTTCATTTTATAACCACATAATTCATGGTTAAAACACATTTACAAGTGCATGATTTTTTTTTTGTAAACAAGCATATGATGAAATGTAGATCACAATGAACAGATTGTATCATCCATGGAATTCATACAATATGTGTATTAAGATGACTCAATAGATAATTATTAAAGAAATCATCTTAGGAACACTTTTTCTATATATATCAGCAAGCCAAGGAGGAGATTTCCTCCTTGGCTAACTCAATCAACCATATGCCCCCCTTTTCAACGATCGGTAATGTTCATGTAGATTTTCATGTTCTAAAACCACATACTACCGATTTTCAGGTGAACACTAAAGGCTTTAATCGTTAATCTAACCATTGCAAAAAAATTAGTTACTGTAAAACCCGTTAAACTTGTGATTCGTGGATGAATTTGCAAAACTCTTTGAATGCACTGGAAAATGTGGTATTTGGGGTTTTGAACATGAAGATAAAAATGAACAGTTTGGAATCGAAGGAAAAAATAGGGAGGGAGTGCGATGTGTGTGTGTGTGTGATGATAGCCAAGGAGAAAATTTCCTCCTGACTATCTGACGCGCGCACACACAGACAGAAGGCCATCTTTCTGTGCGAAATAATTTTACACAGGAAGATGGTGCACAAGGATTTTATTTTTATTTTTTGAATGCGTTTTCAAAAAAAAATTCTATGGTTTAATCCATATCTATATTACAATTGAGGGCAGATTTTGAATTTGTCCTATGTGGCAATGTCACATCAAGTTTTGGAGGGAAATTTTTGGGTTGAAAAGAAATTTGTTGGGAATACACAAAAACATTGAAATTAGGAATAGCCTTTTAATATTAGTTATGAAAAAAATGTTGCGCACACACACACAATCTCATCTTGGGAATGAATGCGAGCTGTGGGAGAATGAACGCGGGAGATGCTACCAACTCATTGATCCGTGTTGAAAAACCCTGTAAAATTTCGATCCCATCTGCTGATATTTCAGGTGAAACTAATAATTATTGATGTTTGTTTAAAATTAGTGGGTCCAAGATTTTTAAATGAACAGTGTCCCCACGGGCACGGGTTATATGTATATGAAGCCCGCGCCGAAGGTGCCCGCTAAATATTTTTACGCTGATTTGTTGTTCCGCGCCTAAGGCACCCGCCCGCGTCGAAATTGTTGTTTTACGTCGAATTTGTTGTTCTGCGCCGAAGGCACCCACGCCGAAGGCGCCTGTGCCACTAAGTATTGTAAGTTAATTTGTTTTTCTTTTAAATTTTGGCTTTGAAAAAAAAATTTCGAGGAACAAAGATTTCGCAAGGGAAAATCTTAAATGAACCGTGCCCGCGGTCACGGGTTATGACTATCTATATTACAATTGAGGGCAGATTTTGAATTTGTCCTCTGTGGCAATGTCACATCAAGTTTTGGAGGGAAATTTTTGGGTTGAAGAGAAATTTGTTGGGAATACACAAAAACATTGAAATTATGGATAGCCTTTTAATATTAGTTATGAAAAAAAATGTTGTGCACATACACAATCTCATCTTGGGAATGAACGAGAGCTGTGGGAGAATGAACGCGGGAGATGCTGCCAACTCATTGATCCGCGTTGCAAAACCCTGTAAAATTTCGATCCCATCTATTGATATTTCAGGGGAAACTAATAATTATTGATGTTTGTTTAAAATTAGTGGGTCCAAGATTTTTAAATGAACAGTGTCCACACATGCACGTGTTATATGTATATGAAGCCCGCGCCGAAGGCGCCCGCTAAATATTTTTACGCTGAGTTGTTGTTCCGCGCCTAAGGCACCCACCGGCGTCGAAATTGTTGTTTTACGTCGAATTTGTTGTTCTGCGCCGAAGGCACCCACGCCGAAGGCGCCTGTGTCGCTAAGTATTGTAAGTTAATTTGTTTTTCTTTTAAATGTTGGCTTTGAAAAATTTTTTTCGGGGAACAAAGATTTCCCAAAGGAACATCTTAAATGAACCGTGCCCGCGGGCACAGGTTATGACTAGTCTATTATACATTTGATATCGATTTTTGAATCCTAGGGCTGACTAGGACAAGCTGACTAGGACAAACTGGTTGATAAAAGACGGTCTGGATTTAATCTTGCTGAATCGATGGTTGAGAATAAACTTGGCTAGAGACACAACATGCATTTGCATTCTGGAAAAGAGCAACAGGTTTTTGGGAAGAGCAACAGGTTTTTGGGGAGAACAAAATTGGCTCTTGCTCTTCCCCAAAACACGAGGAGAGCAGCAAGCCTCCGTTTTTTATTTATTTCACGCACCGACCGCAGTCAACAAACAATATCTCATTTATCCAAAAAATACAAAGCAAAGCAATGAGATCCTCGCCTTTTCCTTATCGTTTCTTCTTCTTCTTCGACATCCAAACGAAAGAAGGGAGAAATTGAACCCAAGATGTACGAATTCCGATCGTGTCGGCGGCGACGGTGCTTTACCCCCATCGTGTGGCGGAAAGGGCGACGTGGACATGGAGGCCGGCGACTGGTCGAGTCTGTACCCGGGGCTGAGCACCGGTGACAACGAGCTTCGATGGGGATTCGTTCGCAAGGCGTACGGGATCCTGTGCGCTCAGGTCGTGCTCACCCCCATCGTGTCGGCGGCAACAGTGCTTTACATTCCGACCCAAGATGTACGAATTCCGATCGTGTCGGCAGCGACGGTGCTTTACCCCCATCGTGTGGCGGAAAGGGCGACGTGGACATGGAGGCCGGCGACTGGTCGAGGCTGTACCCGGGGCTGAGCACCGGTGACAACGAGCTCCGATGGGGATTCGTTTGCAAGGCGTACGGGATCCTGTGCGCTCAGGTCGTGCTCACCCCCATCGTGTCGGCGACGATGGCTTTACACTCCGATGAACGATTTGTTGAGGGACAGCTTTATTCGCAAGGTGTACATTTTTTGCTCATTACTTTGTTCATTACGGTGAAAGTGCAAATGTGAAAGTTTGATTACTCCTGAGTTTTGAAGTATACTCATTTAGGCCAATTGTGTTGTTTATGAGACCTTATTTACATGATTTGTTTGCTTCATTGTGTAAATTAGGTATTTTAGGCCAATTGCGTGCAAACATGCACGCTTGCGCACACAGAGGGGGAGTGAGGGAGCTTATTGTTCATATGAAGGGCATCTGCATAATTCCTGATAGCGGCGACACACTCCTTGAACATGGCTATGTTCAGGCATGCATGCACTTCCTTCAATTTCTTGACCTTCGGTTATTGTTTTCATACAATTGGAAGATTTTATTAAATGAAAACCTTTGGAAGATTGGTTCCTTCAAAGTGACCGTTGGATACAATTGTGAGAATGTATAGTCTTCGTCAAATATGCCATTCAGGGAAAATGATTAGACCTTCTTTAATGAATAATTTTTTGTGATTGCAATTTGAAAAAAGAAGCTGCTTTTGGAGATTATATTCATGTTTTGTTCTCCCTAAAAGAGAATGCCTGCCATATCCAAGCATTTTGATGTAGACTACTTGAAAATGACCGACAGGCTTACACATGTTCACTGTTGCTATAAGCATATGCTTTTGATATGTAACATTCTATTTTTTTCCTTTTATTTTAAGCTGAAAATTGACTAAAAGTTTGGGTTTGGTATAATTCCCCATTGTAGTTAGCAATGTAGAAATCAAATGCAAAATTAAAGATGGAACCAATCTGAACTCTTGGTATATATAATCCTTAAGACTTGAAGCATCCTGCATGTTGGATTTGATTCATATGGAAGCTACATGCATGTGTTGTGTTGTATCAATTGTGTATTTTCTACTCGAGTCATGCTATTATGCTTTCTTGCTTCACTTTAGCTTTTCTCATACTGTGCTCTCTCCTCAAATGGTTTTCAGGTACACAATTCATTTTGCTCGGAGCTCACCAAGGTTTTGAAGTTTGAACATGTCCCTGAAGATTAAAGCATGTCATTGTCCACAGAGTATGTCTTTTTGTTACTTGGGTGGATGTTTGGCAGAAAATTGGATTATTGGTTTCAAGTTTGTATTATGCTGAAGGAGAGTATGTTGTTAATCTATTATACATTTAATCCTATAAAATAGAGCATACTCTCCTTCATATAAAAAGATGGACTTAATTTAGTGTATGCTTAGTTCTTTTCTTCGATTTTTGGGCATTTTTATTTTAAATTTTTGTTGATTATTTTTGTATTTTGAAGGTTGTATACATCCTATGTATGCCCATATGCCCAGAGAACCTGGATTGCTAGAAATAAGATAGAGAAGTTCATGTTATTAAGGTACATAAATTTGATACCAATATAGAAATTTACAAGATATATGAGATGTGGGTAATATGTGGTTGATAAGTAAAGAGCTCTTACATCCAGATATTGAGGGTATCATTATGAATGGCGAAGATGCTAAGGATGGTCTGCTTCGAAGTCAGCAACTCTGCCTGGTAGTAATTCACGAAAAATTCATTGTGCTTTAAGAACTCAGGTAACGAATTATACTTCCTATCGGTAACATGAAATGTGGAAATATGTTGATAAGTTATTTTAAACACACTAGGAGAAATCGCTAAGAGTGTACCAAGTGATGTATGTTGGTGTTTGATGCATTGTTGGGAAGACATGTTTTTTAGACTTCGAAATATATTGTATTCTGGTACATCTTTTTATCCAAGAAAACAACCTAATAGCAAATTGGATACTGCAATTTGACATAGTTTTCTCTACTGCATCAAAATTATAAGTAGTTGATTTACAATATTCTGAAAAACAATCAACCTTTGTGAATGCCAAGATCTTGCAACCTGAGCCTTTGACGCAGAATGCCCTTGCGCTGATTTTTTGCAGCTAAATTTTTAACGATAATTTGTTGTTCCGCGCCAAAGGTGCCCGCGCCCAATATGTTGTTCCGCGCCGAAAGCGCATGAGCCGAATTTGTTGTTCTTGCCGAATTTGTCGAAAGCGCCCGTGCCGAGGGCGCAAGCACCGAATTTGTTGTTCCGCACCGAAGGCGCCCGCCCTGTATTTATTGTTTCTCGCCGAAGGCACCCACGTCGCTAAATATGTTTACGCTAATTTGTTGTTCTTTTAAATTTTGGCTGTAGAAATAATTTATTAGGGAACAAATATTTCACGGGAGAAAATCTTAAATGAACTGTGCTCGCAGACATGAGTTTCGGCACGTGGGACCGAAGGTGCCTAAATTTTTTCACGATAATTTGTTGTTCCGCGTCGAAGGCGCCCGTGCCGAATTTGTTGTTTTACGCTGAATTTGTCGAAGGGGCCTGCGCCGAATTTGATGTTCTGCTCCGAATTTGTGTTCCACGCCGAAGGGGCCTTCACCGAATTTGATGTTCCTCTCCGAATTTGTTGTTCTGCGCCTAAGGCGCCCATGTCGAAGGTGCCCGTGCTGCTAAATATTTTTACGTTAATTTGTTGTTCTTTTAAATTTTAGCTGTGGAAATAATTTATTGGGGAACAAAGATTTTATGGGAGAAAATCTTAAATGAACCGTGCCCGCGGGCACGGGTTATGACTAGTACCTATATATACACTAGGGAAAATAACGGGTGAACACTAGGGTAATTTGACCCTTAATTAAGATATTACAAATTTAACGATTTCAGAACAATAAAACGCCTTATATCAATCCGATCGAGGGGCACATATGGGGTTTTTTTATTTTTGGTGTGCACGTGTATTAGAATATACAGATCACATCTAATGGTTTGGATCTTCTAAAACCCCCAAAAATTTCACACCGGATGTTTTTTGCATATGAAAATTTCCCTACACACAAAGGAATATGGATATGTGCTGATAGCACATATAAATTTTATGTGCTTGCACTAAGGATGTTTTTTTAAAATTCAAATATTTTTCCCCAGTATAGTTGTATACATTCTAAAACCCCAAATCTCCAAATATGGGTGAATCCTAGGGGCATTTGACCAACGATCAACCTATCCATCCGTTGTAAAAAAATTCTATTCTTCCAAAACTTTTGTATTTGCAATGGATGGATCGAGGGTCAAATAGCGTTGGATTCTGTGATTTTTGGTGTGGTGATCATCCATTATGTGTAGAATAAAATATACAAAATTTCAAATTTTTTATTAAATAAATCCAGCTGCAAGCACATATAACTTATATGTTCTAACAACACATATATATTTCTAATATATATATCTATTATACAATAGAAGAGGTTCTTCATAGGTGGCATGTTTGTCCCATATGGCAATGTCACATCGCCACATGGGATGCCACCTAAGACAAAACCCCCACATCCCTCCTTTATTTACATAGTTACCCTTCCCTCATCCCAAAATCAACCCCAAGCTCACTTATTTACGTTTTTGTCCAAGTGGATTTTGCACTATAAACTTCAAGGTTTTTGCATTTATCCTTTTACCCCCAACGATACCGACCCATACACCCACACTTCTCACTCCTTTACATTTGCGTGCGTGCACCACATCCTGTTCGTGGGCGGTTTTTGGCTCTGTGCACTGTGTGCACGTGTTATTTCTTGTCTATTATTCAAACGAGGGAGGGAGACAAATGTAAGGATCGCCTTACCCTTGCAATACTAACAACAACACACTAGAGTGGGGGGTGAATAGTGTATTGGCAATAAATTGTCCAATTAAAATTAAACTTGCAAATGCGGAATAATAAATGCAAGAGGAATTAATCGACACAATCAATCCAAACGCAAACACAAGAATATACCCTGGTTTTCCAAACTTGGGTACGTCCAGCCACACCAATATTCACTATAATTCCCACAAAGAGAAGTGAATAAAAATCCCACAAAGAGATACCTCACAAAGAGGATTTTGCCCTACACAAGGACCCAACCAACCCTACACAAGGGTCAAACTCCCACCTAGAGAATTACTAACTCTCACTCAGAGAATTAGGGTTAGCCCTACACTATGACACCAAACTCCCATAAAGAGAGTTACTCACACAAAGAGAGTTATTCCCATTAAGAGAATATCCTATTCACACTAAAATAAAGACTCCTACAAAGAGAGAAAGACTAATTCCCACAAAGAGAATTAGTGTAATAAGAAAACACCAAGTAAAACAAATACTCTTACCTATGCCTTGAGATGCTTACTCATAGATGAATGCAAGGCATGGAAGATGATCTCCAAGTGTTGAGATTAGATTGAAAGCACTTGGATGATTTCCCTTGAGCTTGATTTCAATGCATGAAGAGGAGAAAGAGCTCAAAGAAGGAAATGAGAGAGTTTAAGAGTGGCTTATTTAATCTCTAAGGATTTTCAATAGCATCAAGAAGTTCCAATGAACTCAGCCCTCTCATATATATAGGAACCCTATATCAACTCTCAAAACCTAAGGAAACAGCCAAAACCAAAAAGCTGCAACAGCTAGTTTCTGGGTAGAAACGTCACTGACAGTCGACTGATGAACAAATGACAGTCGACTGTCCAACTGATTTGGGTTCAATATTACGTATTTAACCCCCCATTTAGCCCTATTTTGTGCTCATGTGATGCTATATTGGTCTCTAGTACATACGTATTTTCAACACATTTATTTATTAGAGAAAACACACTATTTGAGCACAAAACAGCATTTAACGATGCAATTTTGCACATTTTATATTTTTATTATCATCGTCTCGATCTCACGATTCCAACGAATATTTATTTGTATTTTTCTGAGATCTGTGCTAATTACTATGAATTTTTGAATGCAGAATACCATTTAATTGAAGAAATACGGAAGGAATACATTGAAAATACAAATATACTGTCGCCGCACGAATTTTGGAGCGCCACGTGGCAGCATCGCAGCGACTCCCGCCCGCATCAGACGGCGATGAGAATGGGGCGACGTGGCCTTCGTGTGGATCGTTCGATCTCGATCGAACGGTTGGCAACGACAGCAAACGATTCAGCGGGCGCGCTTCTTGGAGGACACGCGGCATTCTGCGGAGCGTTCGATTCCGATCAAACGGTCCACATTCTCTCCCGCTCGAATCCCCGATCGATACGACGTGGCTTCCGCTGAAGCGTCGATCTATGATCCAACGGTCCGCGTCAACCCCGCATTCGAACTCAGAACGAGCGACGTGGACGAGCGATGCCCGTTCGATGGAAATCCAACGGTCACTCTCGAATCCGAATCGAATCAGCGGAGCGGCGACGTGGCTGAACGTGGACGCTCCGATGTGGATCCGACGGCTACAATGAAGCGGATGCGAAGCGGGTCTGCGCACGATTTTTGGCGAACACGCGTCGCTCCCTCAGCCGATCCCGCTTGGATCAACGGCCAGAAAATGCCCCGCTCCAGATCTGCGGTCGAGATCTGTTCGGGTGCGATTACTGTGCGGGTTTGAACCCGTTAAGCCCAATAAACCCGCAATCTTATTATTTAAGCGTATTCTAGGGGTTTTGGGCGTATAATTGGCGTATTGGAGCACTTAGAAGCCGTATTTTCTTCTGCAAAAATTCTGTAAAATTTCAGAGCCTAGTTTCTAATTTCCAGAGAGTTTTGAAGACTTTTCAGAGAGATTTGGTGATATTCTCTTCAACTTTAGCTTGTATTTGGGTGTTTTAGCTTGTATTTTGCCTCTAAACTTCCGTATTTTGCTATTAAACCTATGAATTCTGATCTGAAAATTGTTTATTTCTGCACCATGAGTAGCTAAATATTTTATGTGCATGGTATGGATTAATTAGGTGATGTGAATCGTATTCTTTGGTTGTATTATTGCGCTTAATCGCTATATTTGCTAAAGTTTAATCGTCGCTCTTAAATCTACTTTTTCGTATTCCAAAAGAATTGTTCTAGTAGATGATCACCCCATAAGGGTGAGATTTGATCTCTCCAAAAGAGAGGTTCATACTTCATATATACGTTTACAACTTTAGCAATATATTATTAGAATTGATGTGTTAACTCCCAAAAGGACATCTTCCGACGATTCGCTCCCAAAAGGAGGTTTCGTTGTGTTATAATTGATCAACCAAAGCTTACGATTCGCTGATCCTAATGAACCCATGCCATGTACATGCCTTTTATATCTATTTTTCACAAATTAGAGTTCGTTGTTCGCACGTAACAATTCCATCACCACACACTTTTCATACCACCTTCACCATCACTATTAAAGTGCTTAGATTTTATTCGTAGTTACTCTATTTGACTTAGACTTGTGGTTTCAACAGATTCTCCCGAGGATTCGACATCTGGACTCCCAGATTTTACTACTTGAACGGACTCTTGCGCTTGAGAGAAGCACCTTTCCGGTCCCACCAAGTTTTTGGCGCCGTTGTCAGGGATCGAACCCGGGTCACCCGCGTGACATCACAACCCCGGGAGAGCGTTGTGATGCCGCTACGTGGGCTCAAGGATGCTGCTCTCCGCTTCGCTTCGGGCTAAAAAGAGGCTGTTGGATATTGATCGGACGGCGATGAGTGTCCCACGTCGTCGCTTGATTATATCCGTTGGATCAGAAAACGACGCCCCAGATCTTGCCACGTTACCGCCCCATAATTCTCCGTCTCTTCGATCTCGACCGCTGGATCAGCATCCAGAGGTCTGAAAAACGCCGCGTCACCCGCATTTTGACAGCCTTCGGATGAAGAGCGAGCGGCCACGATTTGGCCACGTAGCCCGTATTTCGTATTTTCCACCGTATTTCTTTGCGTATTTTTCCCCTTAATTGGTATTCTGCATTCAAAAATACACAGTAATTAGCACAGATCTCAGAAAAATACAAATAAATAGTCGTTGGAATCGTGAGAACGAGACCTTGCTAGGAAAAATATAATAAGTGCAGAAATACTTCGTTAATTGCTGTTTTGTGCTCAAATAGTGTGTTTTCTCTAATAAATAAATGTGTAGAAAATACGTATGAATTAGAGAACAATGTAGCATCTCATGAGCACAAAATAGGGCTAAATGGGGGGTTAAATATGCAATATTGAACCCAAATCACACCCCCAACTAGCGTTTTGCTAGGCTCTAGCAAAAAGAGCGATTAAAAATACGCCTAGATCACCTTATCAGATCTCAAATTACTCACCATCATACTACAACGACACAAGAGATGACCAAACACTAATATCAATATTTCAAGCTCATCAAGTAATGGTACTTGTGGGTTTTCAAAAATGGAAGTCAAGCATCTCAAATGGTTATAAAATAGACTCAAATTCACTATCCATTACTTCATAGCTCATAGTACACAAAATCAATGGCCCACACCGTTCAATCAAATATTTTAACTCGGAGCGTAGATGGTTCATGCAAAGCAAGCATCAAAAGTAGGATGGTATCAAGACATACACACGTCAATCTCTATTCATAGGAACTCACACCACATCTTGCGTTTTCTTTAAGCTTTGGAAGTTTTCTTGCCTCGCTAATTATGCACACTTATTCTCTATTTTCTTTCGCTTTTCTCCATCGTTCCGCGTAACGCGCATCAAGCAACATTCGCGGAAAAGTATATAACTTGGATCGCTTCATCAAATAATTGAGGTTCCGGTCAATGGCTCCCAAATCAGATGATAATAGGGCATTAGGCTAAGAAGGGCCCCTCGGACTGTACTACTCAAGCCAACCAAGTTATTTCTTTAATAGCACATTTATTCATTTTTTTTTCATTCATCTCATTTTTTCTTCTTTTGTGTGTGCATAAACAACTTGGCAAGATAACTTCCTATTCTTTAATTTTTCACAAGAGTGGGTATCCTAATCATTTCAAATGACGTGGTACGTTTTTCTACCCAAAATCACACCAAGCATGCAAATGGCAATGAATACGAGATAAAGAACAATGCTCCAGTTAATTTATGAATTATTGGTACATGGACTTTGGTGTGTTCCAATGAAAGCATACCACTTGCTAATCCATAATTTCTAGATTCATTAAGTCATCGATTAAGCTTGCCATTGAGATGTATAGAAAGAAATTCACCACAAGCACTCAAATTCATGTAAAATGAGATTGAAATGTTGAATAATAGTGGTGGAGAAAATAAATCACGAGTGTACGGTGGTGAATAAATATCGAGAAATTTCATCACATGAGGGTCATTTCTAGGTAAAGATAGACTTTGGTGATATTTCTTAAAAAAATTTTTTTTTTTCAATGCAAAAAGGGAACTAAAATAAATAAAATCCTAAAAGAAAAAGAAAAAGAAAATAAAAGTCCTAAAAGAAAAAGAAAAAGCAAATAAAAATCCTAAAAGTTATTTCCCTCCCCCCAACTTAAAATAGACATTGTCCTCAATGTTAGGAAGAGGGAATCATGGAAAGAACACACCTGATTAGTTCCCACCCGAAGGTGGGTCTGTGAGATCCATGGTGCTCGCTTCCTTGGTCCAAGGCTCGTGAAAATGTTTCAATCTCTGGCCATTCACCTTGAACTCGCTTCCATCTTTTTCATTTAGTAAGAGCACAACGCCATGTGGGAAAACTTCTTTGACGACGAAAGGTCCATACCACCTAGAGCGAAGCTTCCCAGGAAAGATGTGCAGCCTAGAGTTGTATAGCAGTACTTTTTGGCCTGGGGTGAACTCCCTCCTCAAGATCATCATGTCGTGGACGGATTTCATCCTCTCTTTTGATATTTTAGCGTTGTCGTACGCATTTCGGAGCCCACCAAGTTTTTGGCGCCGTTGCCGGGGAGAACGGTTTGTTACTACGGTTTATTTCATTCAGAGGACCTTCGGTGAGATCCTTCCACTTTATTGTATATAAACTTTTGTTTGCTTTCATATTAAAAATATATATATATTTATGCTAGTTTATGTGGCATAGGACTCCTAGGACACATAGGTTGACTCGACGTTTTGATATGGCTAATAATAATATGGATGAAAACTTTAGCAACAATAACGAGAATAATGTGCAACCTGGAGTGCCTAGGACTTTAAAAGATTTACTTCGACCCACTAGGACTAGCACTGCTTCATGCTTTGTTTTACCTGCCGATGCAAATTCTTTCAATTTTAAACCTGGGGTGATCCAACTCTTACCCACCTTTCATGGGTTAGACAAGGAAAATCCATATCTTCATATTAAAGGATTTGAGGAGGTTTGCTTGACATGCTTTGATGGGAAAACTAGCGAGGATACGATATATCTTAAACTATTCCCATTTTCATTAAAAGACAAAGCTAAAAATTGGTTGAATGCATTGCCATCACGCTCTATTACTACATAGATTGATTTGCAGGCTGAATTTCTAAAGAAGTTTTTTCCTATTCACAGGACACAGGGACTGAAGCGGCAGATTATGAACTTTGCCCAGAAAAGCGAAGAAACATTCTACCAGGCATTTGAAAGGTTCAATGAGTTGCTGCTCGCATGTCCGCACAATGGCTTCGACAAAAGCAGGATTATTGGCTTCTTCTACGATGGACTGCAGCCGCAAATGAAGCAATTTGTAGAGATGATGTGCAATGGAGGATTCTTTGATAAAGAGCCAGACGAAGCTTGGACGTACCTGGAGGAGATAGCAGAAAATGCGCAGACATGGGACACTACTTCAGACTACGAGAGAGGAGGCCATTCTGCACCATCCCAGCCTACGCGAGGAGTGACTTATAATTTGAAGCAAGAGGATGCGTTGGAGGCAAAGATGGAGGCCATGATCTCAAACAAGCTTCATGCAATGAATTTGAAAGAGGCCAAGGCAGTCGAGATAGAGCAGATTTGCGCACTTTGTGACGTTGGTGGCCACGACACTAGTGCTTGTCCTACACTTCCAGCTTTGAAGAGCATGCTAGGCAATCCAACGGGGGTGAATCAAGTTTCTTTGAACTACCAGAACTTCAATTCCAACAAGGGGTTGCGCAACAATCCAAACTTGAACTGGGGCCCCAATCAGCAGACTCAGCAGCAGCAGGCTCCCCCTCCGTTCCGACAACCTCAATACAACAACAACAACTATCAAGGTGGGAACCAGAGGAGGGACCCTGAGCCAGTGCAACAACAGCAGATGCAACCATTTGGCGATGCGCTTCAGCAGCTTATCCAATTGCAACAAGCCCAGATGCAGCAGCAGCAGGCTCAATTTCAGGCTCAGCAGACTCAGAATCAGCAGATGAGCGAGAGCTTGGCGAGGCTTACAGCGACATTAGAAAAAGGTAAGCTTCCATCTCAGTCAATTCCAAATCCTAATATGAGCTCATCTTCTTCTGCAGGAAATAATATGAAACCTTGCCAAGCGGTGTCCACTTTGAGGAGTGGAAAAGAGATTCAGAAGCCCGATCCACCGAGCAAACAAGCTGAGCAGGAAGAGGAAACTCAGATCCAAGAAGAGGGAATCAAAGAGCAAGAGGAGGTGCAGGAAGAGAGCACGGACGTGGGTGTGAGCAAAAGCGTCATTAAAGAGAAGGAACCCGCAGCATATGTACCTGCAGCACCCTACCCTCATCGGCTACTTCAGAAAAGCAAAGATAAGTATCAAACTGAAATTCGAGAAATTTTTCAGAAGTGCCAGATCAATATTCCATTGCTTGATGCTATTAATCAAATACCTGCTTATGCTAAATTTCTGAAAGATTTGTGCACTGTTAAAAGAAAGTTAAATGTGAAAAAGAAAGCATTCTTGACTGAACAGGTTAGCTCTATTGTGCAACAAAATACACCACCTAAATTTAGAGACCCTGGATCACCCACCATCACTTGCACCATTGGCACTAAGAAAATTGGAAATGCTTTATTGGATTTAGGTTCTAGTGTCAATATATTGCCATATCCTATTTTTGTGCAGCTTGGGTTAGGACAGCTAAAGCCTACATCTGTTATATTACAACTAGCTGATAGATCTATTAAAGTTCCTAAGGGATGCATTGAGGATGTCCTCGTTCAGGTGGACAAATTTTACTACCCCGCGGACTTTATAGTTCTAGACATCCAGGGACCCCAAACTGCCAATGCTACTCCTATCATCCTAGGTAGACCATTCCTAGCGACATGCAATGCTTTAATAAATTGTAGAGATGGTCAACTGAAACTAACTTTTGGCAACATGACATTTGGACTTGAATATTTTTAATACTTGCAAGTTGCCACATGTAGATGATGAGATTGAGAGGGTGCATATGATTGATTCGTTGGTGGATGACTATATTTGTTCTGAATTTTGTGATGATGCTTCTATTGTTGAGACTTTTATTGGTGATTCTGATGACATGTCTTTTGTGCAGGAGAACGTGAAGGAGCTCAATGCGGTATGGGAGCCTAGGTTCGAGGCTTTGCCACCTAATGCATCAATTCAAATTTCATCTGAGGTGGAGGATCCAAAGCCAGAGTTGAAGCCACTTCCTGACTACCTTAAGTACGCTTTTCTTGGAGATGAAAACAGCTTCCCTGTGGTAATATCTTCTAAACTTACTCTAGAACAGGAAAGCTCTTTACTTGATGTGCTGAAGAAACATAGAGGTGCTATTGGTTGGTCCATTGCTGACATAAAAGGTATAAGCCCTATTGTATGCATGCATCACATTTATTTAGAGGATGACGCCAAACCCACTAGAGAAATGCAACGTAGGTTAAATCCAACATTAAAAGAAGTGGTTAAAGGCGAGGTACTAAAATTATTGGATGCAGGCATTATATATCCTATTTCTGACAGCAAGTGGGTTAGCCCTACACATGTTGTTCCTAAAAAGTCTGGCCTCACCGTGGTTAAAAATGAGAATAATGAGCTTATCCCAGTTAGAGCCACCACAGGTTGGAGGATGTGCATAGACTATAGGAAGTTGAATTCCCGAACTAGAAAAGATCATTTCCCTCTTCCATTTCTTGACCAAATTTTAGAGAGGGTAGCTGGACATGAATATTATTGCTTTCTAGACGGTTATTCAGGTTATTACCAGATTGAGATTGCACCTGAGGACCAGGAAAAGACCACTTTTACCTGTCCCTTTGGTACTTTTGCATTTAAAAGAATGCCGTTTGGTTTATGTAATGCTCCAGCTACTTTTCAGCGATGCATGCTCAGTATTTTTGATGATATGGTTGAGAAAATCGTTGAGGTATTTATGGATGATTTTTCAGTATATGGTAGCTCTTTTCATGATTGTTTAGCTAACTTGGCTCTTGTTCTTGACAGGTGCATTGAAAAGAACTTCCTATTGAATTGGGAGAAGTGTCATTTTATGACCACAGAGGGACTTGTCCTAGGTCACCTGGTTTCTAAAGATGGTATACAGGTAGACAGAGCCAAGGTAGCAGTAATTGAGAAGCTACCAAGTCCTAAATGCGTGAAGGACATCAGATCATTTTTGGGACATGCAGGATTTTATAGGCGGTTCATCAAAGATTTTAGCGCCATATCTCGCCCTCTTTGCAACTTACTTACTTTAAATGTGGATTTTATTTGGACACCTGAGTGTCAAATTTCTTTTGAAACTTTAAAGAAGTTGCTGATTTCTGCTCCCATTTTGCAGGTGCCAGACTGGTCCCTACCATTTGAAATAATGTGTGATGCAAGCAATTACGCAGTTGGTGCAGTCCTGGGCCAAAGAAAAGACAAAGTTCCAGTAGTGATTTACTACGCCAGCAAGACATTAAATGACGCTCAAAGGAATTATACAACAACAGAGAAGGAGTTGCTGGCAGTAGTCTTTGCGTTGGAAAAATTCAGGAGCTATATTTTAGGATCACCAATTTTGATATATACTGATCACTCTGCTTTAAAATATTTATTATCTAAAAAAGATGCTAAGCCTCGATTGATACGATGGATTTTATTGTTGCAGGAGTTCAATGTCACAATCAAGGACAAGAAAGGCGTGGAGAATCTAGTAGCTGACCATTTATCACGTTTGACAGTGGGCCTTGATTCAGCGGATGTGCCTTTGAAGGACTCCTTTCCTGACGAGCATCTTTTTAGCGTCTCCACCTCTCCATGGTATGCTGATATCGTTAATTATCTGGTAACTGGTAAGACCCCTGACACTTGGTCCCTTCAAGACTTTAAACGGTTCAAGTACGAGGTAAAATATTTCTTCTTTGATGATCGGTACTTATATAAATATTGTAGTGACCAAATTGTTAGGAGATGCATTCCTGATCATGAAATAACCAGTGTGATACAATTTTGCCATGATGGAGTATGTGGTGGACACTTTTCAGCGAACAAAACTGTGCCAAAAATCTCGCAATGTGGCTTTTATTGGCCATCTATGTTTAAAGACACATTTCATTATTGCAAGACTTGTGCTGCATGCCAACAATTAGGGGGTATTACTAAACGTAACATGATGCCTCTGAACCCCATTTTAGAGATTGAAATATTTGATTGTTGGGACATAGACTTCATGGGACCTTTCCCACCTTCATTTGGATATGCCTATATTTTGGTTTGTATTGATTATGTTTCTAAATGGGTGGAAGCTATTCCTTGCAGGTCGAACGACACTTCCGTTGTGCTAAAGTTCCTCAAAGAGAACATTTTCTCTAGGTTTGGAGTGCCCAAGGCCTTGATCAGTGATGGAGGGTCTCATTTTTGCAACCGTATGTTCGCTACTTTAATGAAGAGGTTTGGGGTCACACATAAAGTTTCTACTCCGTATCACCCCCAAACCAATGGCCAAGCAGAGTTGGCAAATAGAGAGATCAAAGGAATTTTGCAGAAAACGGTGAATCCATCAAGAAAAGATTGGAGTTTGCGCTTACCTGAAGCGTTGTGGGCCTACAGGACGGCCTACAAAACAATTTTGGGGATGTCACCGTACCGTCTAGTATTTGGGAAGTCTTGTCACTTACCTGTTGAGATAGAGCATAGATCTTATTGGGCTATAAAGAAAATGAATTTTGATACTGATGTCTCTTTTTCTTCTCGCAGGTTGCAATTGTTGGAGCTGGAGGAGTTGAGGAGAAATGCGTACGACAACGCTAAAATTTCAAAAGAGAGGATGAAATCCGTCCACGACATGATGATCTTGAGGAGGGAGTTCACCCCAGGCCAAAAAGTACTCCTATACAATTCCAGGCTACACATCTTTCCTGGGAAGCTTCGCTCTAGGTGGTATGGACCTTTCGTCGTCAAAGAAGTTTTCCCACATGGCGCTGTGCTCTTACTAAATGAGAAAGATGGAAGTGAGTTCAAGGTGAATGGCCAACGATTGAAGCATTTTCACGAGCCTTGGACCAAGGAAGCGAGCACCATGGATCTCACAGACCCACCTTCGGGTGGGAACTAATCAGGTGTGTTCTTTCCATGATTCCCTCTTCCTAACATTGAGGACAATGTCTATTTTAAGTTGGGGGGAGGGAAATAACTTTTAGGATTTTTATTTTCTTTTTATTTTCTTTGGATTTTATTTTATTTTTCTTTTTCTTCTAGGATTTTATTTTTTTTAGTTCCCTTTTTGCATTGAAAAAAAAAAAAAAAATTTTTTTTGAGTTAAGAAATATCACCAAAGTCTATCTTTGCCTAGAAATGACCCCTATGTGATGAAATTTCTCGATATTTATTCACCACCGTACACTCGTGATTTATTTTCCCCACCACTATTATTCAACATTTCAATCTCATTTTACATGAATGTGAGTGCTTGTGGTGAATTTCTTTCTACACATCTCATTGGCAAGATTAATTGATGACTTAACGAATCTAAAAATTATGGATTAGCAAGTGGTATGCTTTCATTGGAACACACCAAAGTTCATGTACCAATAATTCATAAATTGACTGGAGCATTGTTCTTTATCTCGTATTTATTGCCATTTTGCATGCTTGGTGTGATTCTGGGTAGAAAAACGTACCACGTCATTTGAAATGATTAGGATACCCACTCTTGTGAAAAATTAAAGAAGAGGAAGTTATTTTGCCACGTTGTTTATGCACACACAAACGAAGAAAAAATGAGATGAATGAGGAAGAAAAGAATGAATAAATGTGCTATTAAAGAAATAACTTGGTTGGCTCGAGTAGTACAGTCCGAGGGGTCCTTCTTGGCCTAATGCCCTATTATCGTCTGATTTGGGAGCCATTGACCGGAACCTCAATTATTTGATGGAGCGATCCAAGTTATATACTTTTCTGCGAATGTTGCTTGATGCGCGTTACGCGGAACTATGGAGAAAAGTGAAAGAACATAGAGAATAAGTGTGCATGATTAGCGAGGCAAGAAAACTTCCAAAGCTTAAAAAAAACGCAAGATGTGGTGTGAGTTCCTATGAATAGAGATTGACGTGTGTATGCTTTGATACCATTTTATTTTTAATGCTTGCTTTGCATGAAACATCTACGCTCCAAGTTAAAATATTTGATTGAACGGTGTGAGCCATTGATTTTGTGTACTATGAGCTATGAAGTAATTGATAGTGAATTTGAGTCTATTTTATAACCATTTGAGATGCTTGACTTTCATTTTTTGAAAACCCACAAGTACCATTACTTGATGAGTTTGAAATATTGATACTAATGTTTGGATATCTCTTTTGTCGTTGTAGTATGGTGGTGAATGATTTGAGATCTGATAAGGTGATCTATGCGTATTTTTAATCGCTCTTTTTGCTAGAGACTAGCAAAACGCTAGTTGGGGGGTGTGATTTGGGTTCAATATTACGTATTTAACCCCCCATTTAGCCCTATTTTGTGCTCATGTGATGCTATATTGGTCTCTAGTACATACGTATTTTCTACACATTTATTTATTAGAGAAAACACACTATTTGAGCACAAAACAGCATTTAACGATGCAATTCTGCACATTTTATATTTTTATTAGCATCGTCTCGATCTCACGATTCCAACGAATATTTATTTGTATTTTTCTGAGATCTGTGCTAATTACTATGAATTTTTGAATGCAGAATACCATTTAATTGAAGAAATACGGAAGAAATACATTGAAAATACAAATATACTGTCGCCGCACGAATTTTGGAGCGCCACGCGGCAGCATCGCAGCGACTCCCGCCCGCATCAGACGGCGATGAGAATGGGGCGACGTGGCCTTCGTGTGGACCGTTCGATCTCGATCGAACGGTTGGCAACGACAGCAAACGATTCAGCGGGCGCGCTTCTTGGAGGACACGCGGCATTCTGCGGAGCGTTCGATTCCGATCAAACGGTCCACATTCTCTCCCGCTCGAATCCCCGATCGATACGACGTGGCTTCCGCTGAAGCGTCGATCTATGATCCAACGGTCCGCGTCAACCCCGCATTCGAACTCAGAACGAGCGACGTGGACGAGCGATGCCCGTTCGATGGAAATCCAACGGTCACTCTCGAATCCGAATCGAATCAGCGGAGCGGCGACGTGGCTGAACGTGGACGCTCCGATGTGGATCCGACGGCTACAATGAAGCGGATGCGAAGCGGGTCTGCGCACGATTTTTGGCGAACACGCGTCGCTCCCTCAGCCGATCCCGCTTGGATCAACGGCCAGAAAATGCCCCGCTCCAGATCTGCGGTCGAGATCTGTTCGGGTGCGATTACTGTGCGGGTTTGAACCCGTTAAGCCCAATAAACCCGCAATCTTATTATTTAAGCGTATTCTAGGGTTTTTGGGCGTATAATTGGCGTATTGGAGCACTTAGAAGCCGTATTTTCTTCTGCAAAAACTCTGTAAAATTCCAGAGCCTAGTTTCTAATTTCCAGAGAGTTTTGAAGACTTTTCAGAGAGATTTGGTGATATTCTCTTCAACTTTAGCTTGTATTTGGGTGTTTTAGCTTGTATTTTGCCTCTAAACTTCCGTATTTTGCTATTAAACCTATGAATTCTGATCTGAAAATTGTTTATTTCTGCACCATGAGTAGCTAAATATTTTATGTGCATGGTATGGAGTAATTAGGTGATGTGAATCGTATTCGTTGGTTGTATTGTTGCGCTTAATCGCTATATTTGCTAAAGTTTAATCGTCGCTCTTAAATCTACTTTTTCGTATTCCAAAAGAATTGTTCTAGTAGATGATCACCCCACAAGGGTGAGATTTGATCTCTCCAAAAGAGAGGTTCATACTTCATATATACGTTTACAACTTTAGCAATATATTATTAGAATTGATGCGTTAACTCCCAAAAGGACATCTTCCGACGATTCGCTCCCAAAAGGAGGTTTCGTTGTGTTATAATTGATCAACCAAAGCTTACGATTCGCTGATCCTAATGAACCCATGCCATGTACATGCCTTTTATATCTATTTTTCACAAATTAGAGTTCGTTGTTCGCACGTAACAATTCCATCACCACACACTTTTCATACCACCTTCACCATCACTATTAAAGTGCTTAGATTTTATTCGTAGTTACTCTATTTGACTTAGACTTGTGGTTTCAACAGATTCTCCCGAGGATTCGACATCTGGACTCCCAGATTTTACTACTTGAACAGACTCTTGCGCTTGAGAGAAGCACCTTTCCGGTCCCACCACCAACGGCTAGAAAATATCCAACGGCTATAATTTGAGCCACGACAGTCGACTGATGAAATCGATACAGTCGACTGTAAACAGGACATGCGCCTGTAAAACCTTCAGCAGGCGACTGCTGCAGGGGATAGAATAAAACAGAGAGTTGCACTCGTTCTCCCAAAAAGCATACAGACGACTGATGACAAGAATACAATCGGCTGTAAAATAGACAGGCGACTGTAAATCCTTCATTAGTCGACTGCTGCAGGAGATGGAGAAAAACAGAGAGATGCAGAATTTGCACTTACGCTTCTCAGACGACTGTTGACCAATTCACAGGCGACTGTACATATACAGGCGACTGTAAGTTGATCATCAGTCGACTGATGCGAAAAAGCTCAAGTAGAGTCAATCAAAGGATGACTTGAGCAGTGCACCACAGTCGACTGTAGAAGGCTCGACAGGCGATTGGAAATCACCCAGTCGACTGTGAATCCTTCAACAAGCGACTGATGGAAGGCTAGAGACTCCAAATGAGTTTTTGGTCAAGATGAACCTATTGGGTTTGGATTCTATGATAATCCTAAGGCTCACTAAGATGGTTAAATGCATATGCATGAATGAGTAGACCATCTAACAAGGCATTACATTAAACCTAGACTCAAACGAGAGAGAAAGCAATAAAGGAAATATTACATGGATTACAAAGCTTTCCTTAGAGTCTATGGTTTCAATCTTGATGCCATGATGCTCCCCATCAACTCCAAGCTTTGACACCCCTTGAGTCCAAGCTTTGGCCCTTCTCCACTTGATGTACATCCTTGCACCAAGTGTTTAGTCTCCAAAAATGATATTATTGAAATGTTAACTATGAGACTAAAACAAGGAAGTCATTAGCAACAACATAATGTTGTGATCATCATCAAAATAACATTGGTATGAAATGCCAATACTCAACAACAAACATCCATGTCCACATGTAACAAAAAGTGGACCCCACCGGGTGGCCTAGGTTGTGCCACATGAGCATGGTGGGCCCCGTTTGGTGGGGATTGCGGGCTTGGTTTTTGGGGGCGATGTAGTGGAGAAGCCAAACAAAAGCCCGACACATTTCCATTTTTTTGCAAGCTTGTCATTTCTTTTTAATGAAAGCCAAATGCACCTCTGTTTCACTTATTTACGGGTTTGCCATATGTCTTTTTTCACTTTGACACCTGCATTTTTTGCACTTTAACGCCAGATTTTTTTTCACTTTTACCACCATGTGGTTTGCGGTGAGATTTATGCACTTTGTCCCTCCAAAAGTTATTTTGCAATTTAACCCCTTTTACACCGACGATACCCACACTTCCACCCACACACACTTCTCTCTTTCGGTTGCGTGCGGATCCTGCGTCCTCTTGACGATACACACACACATATACTCTTCTCGCTTTTTTGTCGGTTGTGTGCGTACACCGCATCTTTTGTGTGGGTTTTTTCTTGGGTCACCGTTCACAATTTGCACGTGTTATTTCTAGTCTATTCTATAAATGAGAATTTCGTCCTCATGGGACAAAGGGGGTTGTCCCATGTGGCACCCTTTGTCCCATGTGGCAAAGAGAGAGGGTGCCACATGGCCCTCCCAAAGAAACACAAAGTCCACCCAAAAACCCATCCCAACACACCCAAAAACCCATCACATCCCTTCTCTTTCTTCATTTTTTGCCGTTTTTGGCAAAATCCTAAATACACCTCAATTGTTTTGAGGTGTATTTAGCACAGCGCTAAGCTCAAAACAAGTTTATTTCATGGAAATAAAATCAAACCATGCAATAAATGAACATAACAATGTATATTAAACTTCCACGAATAAAGGATCCAACTCTCGCCATAATCATACCAACGATACAGAAATCATTATTATCCTAAAACTCATAACAATCCTCACACCATTAAACGATGATACAACCATCACAAAATAAGCTAGTTAATAATACTATGCAATAACACTAGCGTTTTTGCCATTCTCCAGGACTTGTCATCGATAGATATAGAACTTCATGGGATAGTATTGACTGCTGGTGGCGGAGACGGAAAGGGAAGTGGCGGCATCTGAAGCCCAGAAGTCGATGTAAACGGTGGCACGGTCTTAGGAAGCGAGGGAATAGCAGGAGTTTGAGCATATGGCAATGGAGGCATTGGTGCTGGGATGGTGAGCATCTTGGGTACAAGGGGCATCGGTGGCAATGCGAGCTTGGGAATTGTGGTGGTTGGCATCGGGGACGGGATGGTTGTCGGGGGGACCGTGGGGATTGTGGGCATTGGTGGCATGACTGGCTTAGGTAATGTGGTGGGTGGCATCGGTGGGATTGTTGGCATCTTAGGCACAGCGGACATCGGTGGCATTGCAAGCTTTGGAATTGTGGCGGTTGGCATCGGGGACGGGATGGTTGTAGGGGGGAACGTGGGGATTGTGGGCATTGGTGGCATGACTGGCTTAGGTAATGGTTGGCATCTTAGGCACGCAAGCTTTGTAATTGTGACATCGGGGACGGGATACATTGGTGGCGTTACTGGCTTAGGTAATGTGGTGGGTGGCATGGGTGGGATTGTTGGCTTTGGTGAAGTTGGAATTGTTGGCAAAGGAGGTAGGGTTGTTGCTGGGATGGTAGGCATATTAGGCACAACGGGCATCGGTGGCATTGCGAGCTTTGGCATTGTGGCAGTTGGCATCGGGGACGTGATGGTTGTAGGGGGGAACGTGGGGATTGTGGGCAATGGTGACGTTACTGGCTTAGGTAATGCGGTGGGTGGCATGGGTGGGATTGTTGGCAAAGGAGGCAAGGTTGTTGTTGGGATGGTAGGCATCTTAGGCACACCGGGCATCGGTGGCATTGTGGTGGTTGGCATTGGGGGCAAAGTCGGTGGAGGGGTCGTGGGGATTGTGGGCATAGGTGACGTCACTGGCTTAGATAATGTAGTGGGCGACACGAGAGGCGTTGTGGGCTTTGGTAGAGTTGGAATTGTTGGCAGAGGTGGCGATTGGACGGTTGGCGCCAATGGTGGTGTCAATGTGGGCTTCGGTAATGGTGGAATCGTAGGAAGAGTTGGAGCAGCGGGAGTGTCTAAGAGATGGCGAGCAGCAAGGCTGGCATCGAAGCCAAGAGAGGCCACAAGCAAGGAAAGAAGAAAGCAAGTGTAGGAAGCCATTCTGAGTATCAGGGATGATAAGCTGCTCTGGATGGTGTCTTGCTTCCAAGGGGCCACGGGACTCTATTTATAGGCCAGGGCACGAATGTAGGGGGGTCCATGGGTTTTGAGGTGTCGAACAAAATCTTTGTTATTTGAAGTCTGCTATTTCGTTGGTGGGTAGTTGAAGGCTGAAGACTTTGTAACAAGAATGGATGAACTAAGTTTTTTGATGTGTTAGCATCAAAAAGAAAGTTGAACGGGCTCATATGAAGAGTAATCCTACAACAAGCCACCTGTAAAAGATGTGCATGGTTTTCTAAGCAAGAATCCATGCAGAAGGACACGTGGGTGGGAGAGGGTGAACAAATCAAGATAAATTGTTGTGTTAAGCCCCAGCTTTCATCAAAAAATCTAGTTGTTACAAGGGTTCAGGTACATACGCGAACTCAAGTCTAAGTTGGACATCAAACTAAACTAATTTCTCAAAGTCTAAGTTCGACCAGCATGATCTTCATAGTTCAAAATTGCTGTCTATGAAATATCACGAGGTTTAGACACCTTTTTACCGTCGATCAAGTAGCCACATTTGTTCCACTGTTAATACGCTGTTCATTTTGTAATTAAAACAATGTTCATTTTATAACCACATAACTCATGGTTAAAACACATTTACAAGTGCATGAAATTTTTTTTTTGTAAACAAGCATATGATGATACAATAGGTCACAATGAACAGATTGGATCATCCATGGAATTCATACAATATGTATATTAAGATGGCTCATTAGATAATTATCAAAGAAGTCATCTTAGGAACACTTTTCATATACAGATATCAACTAGCCAAGATAAAATTTCCTCCTTGGCTAACTCAAGCAACCCCACACTCCCATTGTTTCAACGATCGGAACTATTCATGGAGATTTTAATGTTCTACTTCTAATACCACATACTACAAACCCTATAATCATTTATCTAACAGTTGCAAAAAAAATTTGTTACTTTGAAATCGTTAAACTTGTGATGCATGGATGAACTTACAAAACTCTTTGAATGCACTGGAAAATATGGTATTTGGGGGTTTAGAACCTGAAGATAAAAATGTAACGGTTCGGATCAAAGGGGAATAAAATAGAAAGGGGGCGCAATGTGTGTGCATGCTTGGGATGTTAGCTAAGGGGAAAATTTCCTCCTTAACTAGCTGGCGCCCATATATATATCAACACTGGTCCTCTTCATGTGCAAAATAATTTACACCAGAAGATGGTGCGAACAGATTTTATTTTTATTTTTGAATGATTTTTCAAAAAAAAATCCCATGGTTTTATTCATCCATGGATATACACTAGGGAAATAACGGGTGAACCCTAGGGTAATTTGACCCTTGATTAAGACATTACAAATTTAACGAATTTCAAAACAACAGAACACCTTGTAACTATCCGATCGAGGGCACACATGGGGTTTTTTATTTTTGGTGTGTATATGTATTAGCATATGCATAGCACATCCCACGGTTTGGATTTGTTTAAAAGCCCAAAATTTTCACACTGGAGGTTTTCTGTACATGAAAATTTTCCTACACACAGAGGAATATGGACGTGTTGAGAGCACATAAGTACATATGTGCTTGCACTTACGATTTATTATTTTTTATAAAAAGTTTTTTCTGAAAAAATTTCCAGGGTTGTTATATACATTCTATACCACCAAAATCTCAAATATAGGTGAATCCTAGGGACATTTGACCATCGATCCACATATCCATCCATTGTAAAAAATTCTCTTCTTCAAAAGCCGTTGAATTTGCAATGGGTAGATCGAGAGTTAAATAGCGTTGGATTCACTTGATTTTTGGTGTGATGATCATCCATTAGGTGTAGAACAAAACACAAAAAAAATTCAATATTTTTAATTAAATAAATCCGGCTACAAGCACATATAACTTATACGTGCTAAAAACACATATACATATTTCTGATATATATATATATCTACTCTATAAATGAGGACTTTGTTCTCATGTGACAAATGGGGAGAAGGTGCCACATGGCCCTCTTCAAAGAAACCCAAAGTCCACCCAAAAACCCACAAAACCCCACCGCATCACACCCAAAAACCCAAACAACACACGAAAACAAAAAACTCACAAACCCACCCCCAATCAAAATACTCCAAAACCCCAAAACGCTACACACTCTCTCACTCTCTTCCCATTTGCACCCGGCTTTGAAACCGTCGGGGTATTCATGTGACACCCGCATACTAGTTGTGCGGGGGAGTATTTTGGGTGCCCATGGGTAATTTCTAGTATATATTTATCCGAAAAAATACGGGAGTGGAGGAAGGGTGAGGGAGTGTGAGGGAGTGTGTAAGGACTTATACTCATACACAGCCTTCGGTACTCTACACTCCAGTATTTTTTTGGACAATCGAAACTGTTCATTTCGATCTTCATATTTTAAAACCTCAAAACACCAAGTATCGAGTGAACCCAAGTGGTTTTACTCATTCATCCGCCAGTCACAAAAAGCATCATTCTTGCAAAACCGATAAATTTGTAACAGGTGGATGAACGATCAAAACTGTTTGAGTACATCCGATATTCGGTATCTTAAGATTTTAAAATATGAAGATCAAATTGGATGGCTCCGATTGTCCGAAAAGATTAGGAGAGTGAAATTTTTAAGGTCACATATGAAACTTAGCCTCATATATCATATATCATATGATACCCCTTATTCTAATAATGAACAAATAATGGGTATCATATGAGATTATGATATATGAGGAAAGGCCTGGATTCTCTCAAAAACCATATTTCCTGGCATGATGTTGACAAGGCTACCAATCAGCCCCGAGGCCAAACCAAGCTAGGGATGTCGGATTGGTGGCGTGTCTTCCCAAAAGTTCAAGCCAAGAGTAAAGCCAAAACCTTATTGTACGTATATTAAAAAGATTAAAATTAAAATTAACCAAATAAAAATATTATACATTTGAGGAGGTTGTCACATGTGACACGTTTGTCCCATGTGGCAATCAAACGAGCATGCCACACGGGTTGCCACTTCACCCCTTACAATAAAAATTCAAAGGCCCACTATTTATGTTTTGACATTGCCCTTTGAAATACCAAAAGGACACCCTCCAAAACACCCACCATCTTCCTTCTATTTTCATGTTTGTCATTAAGCATTTAACATGAAACACATCCTCAGCCAGCTTAATTACGGGTTTGTCATTATGCTTGTTTCACTTTGCCCTCCTGTTTTTTGCACTTTAACCCTATCTTCCCCCCCTTTTACC
Organism: Scilla litardierei; assembly: GCA_030789695.1. Lineage (NCBI taxonomy): Eukaryota > Viridiplantae > Streptophyta > Magnoliopsida > Asparagales > Asparagaceae > Scilla > Scilla litardierei. The sequence goes on along the minus strand of CM061140.1, from coordinate 180,496,698 downwards.
CATAGACCACCCACACTAACACCCACTCTTCTATCTCTTTTGTCATTGTGCATGGGCTCCACATCCTGTGGGTGGGTTTTTAGGTTCCTGCACATTGAGCATGTGGTATTTCTAGTAATATTACATATCACAGGTGAGATGTACCAGAGAGGCATGGACAGCAAAAACAACACTAGATGACTTTGAGAGCACATTATTTTATGAGCACATGTAGTAGCAGCTCAGGCCACATAAAACAAATTTTTTTTAAAAAAAAAAGCAGCTAACACGCAACAACTGAGATGCATACGAATGCTTAGAAGCTACCGGCAAGCAAAGCAGATACTAAAGCAGTATGTCAACGTGCACACACAAATAAAAAGACAAGGAAAAAAAGCTACATATCCTAATTGAAGCAGTAAAACGCGCGTCAGCCGAGTCTCGATCCCGCATCTCCCAAAAGGAAGGAGGAGAGAATGTGATCTGAGCAACTGCTCGATGGTAACAGCCTATATTTTTAAGCTTAATTTCCAGATCCTCAAGGATACAATGGAGCTTGTGTATGTTTACCCTAAACTATTACACATCGTAATTGAGATGGACTATGCTGCTATCAACCACCTCCATTTTTTTGATACATTGGAAAGCAGTAAAGCATGTGCTGGTCGGGCCTCGATCTCGAACATCCTAAAAGGGAGGGGTCAGAGAATGACATCTAAGCAAATGCTCGTTGACAACAACCTAAATTTTAAAGCTTATTTTACAGATCCTCAAGGATACAACGGAGCTTTGGTATGTTAACCCTAAACTATCCACATATTTAATAAATCTGCCATCAACTTCAGAAATCCACCATCCCCAAACTTTGACCATTCACCAAAACCATGCTTACATCTTTTTATCAAAACAATCACAAAATTTACCATTATTCATCAAAACTATCCTCCCATCCTCCCGAACTTTACATTTTTAAATAAAAATTACCTTAAAGTTTGTGTTGAATTTAGTACAACTGCCTTGTACTTGTGAAAATTGAGGAGGATTTTTAGTGAATTTTCAAAGTTAAGGGGGGTTTTTGGTGAAGTTCTAATGTTAATGGTGGTATTATTAAATCCCATGATAGTTTAATGTAGGTTTAATTAATTAAGCCTGATTTTTATAAACGTAAGTTAAGAAAATAAATCTTTCTGTAACAATTATAACAAATCAATCCATGACTTCGAGCCAATAAATGCATAAAATGAAAACCAGAAATGGTATCATCATCTCATTGTATTTAAGCAAACAAATGGTAATACTCAGAATATCGAAAAACATTCATAAGGAGACAAGAAGGATCAACATGCATCATGTTCCTTTTTTTATTTTTTATTTTTTTAAAAAAGACTTTCACTATAATCCAAAGCTTTTTGTGCTCTTCTTCGTCAATGCCATGGTGTATAAAAGTAACTCCCCGTATAATCCAACTCCTCCCAGGAGTTACAGGAATGGTGCCATGATGATGGCTGCTTAGCCTAAGCTACTACATCTTAAGCTAAGAAGCCATGTCAGAATAAACGTCATTTCCAAGCGAAATCAGGGAAATTGGTGTACAAGCAAAGAGGCTCGCACACAGGTATCTTGGTTAATTCATCCAAATATGACAAGTTTACAATCAGAGTGTGTATTTTGCTAAAATTCATTGTTTAACTTGTCCTAATGGCAGACAGACCACCTCACCTCAGGGTACACCACATATGTCGCTCTCTCACTACCATGCCTCAAGAACTAATATATTGCAGCAAACAGTATATCACACTCAGATGGCCATGTTAGCTCAAAATTGATTAAGTCCATAATGATAACGAAACATAATTTTAGATTTAGAATTGTGACGGACGAGCTCCTTCTCATCACGTTCTGGATTTAGGGACTTGAATAAGATTTAAAACATGCATATTCGGTAAGGATGAACTTTCTTCATTCTTGATTTAAACAAGTTATTCAGACAAGCTGTTGGACACTGAATACACGGAAAAATCGTACTCAATGAATCACGATAGCAATATTAAAAGCAAGGAAGGGACACAATTAGGTATGTAGAAGGTAAGTGATGAACTGCAGTTTGAAGGCATCACCTGAAAACACATCCTGATGCCACACAATGACAAAGTAGTCACCTTGAAACGTTCCCTAAAAACCCTACAAGATAAATCATCTGATGTGTATCTTTCATAGCATGCCATATACTTCATTTATTTTGAGAAGTTCCAACATTTGACTCGAGCATTTTCCTCCTAATGAAGAAGACGGTACATACATAAACTCCTGTTACGGATATGACAAATACGCCAATGTACACACTTACTGTCATAGCACATGTATACAAGTACCTGTAATAATACAGATTAACAATAGGTTAGTCAAGGTGATTTGATTCCCATAATAAAAAAATAAGATATGTAGCTGACATACAAAACACAATAATAATTCACAACTACTGATCTTAAAGAAAACAAAAGACATAAGAAGAGGCGGAGGTAGGAGGAAGAACTCAGAGTTTATTTCATCTAGCCATAAAAAATCATGTACCAAAAGATGTGGTAATTATACTGTGATTTGTATTCATTCAGATAGTAAATGAAACTTGCACAATGAGAAGCTGCCCTGTGCCTGAAAGGACATCTTTTACGTTAGCATTCAATTAGTCAAATTTTATGTTTTCAAGAGTTTGTTAAAGAAATCACTTTCATGGGTCTTTTAGATTAAGGTGTGGTCACACTGTCGGGTTGATTCTTGTAAAGTGTCTAGGATGCTACATTTGTTCGCTTTGATTTTTCAATTGTCTAGGACGCTACATTTATATGCTTTGATTTTTCAATGAACTATCAATAAACTATTGAACGATAAACATTAACTCCCTAAGGAAAGTGTGAGTAAGGGTGTTTGATTTATATGATTGTAACACCCCGCTCCACAGGATACCCGGGAAGCTCGAATCCGTTCCAGGTTTTCCCGAAGAGGCGGGTGCTACGAAGAAAGAAAAGAAAAAAAATACTATTGAATCAGCAGGTCCACTGCGCACTGCTGGGATTGTACCTGTATTGTTCCAAAATAAAACAAAAATACCAAGAGCCAACACAGAAACAACAAGGGAACAACGGACTTTATCTACACACAAACACACACCTCATCCAGTCCATTATACATCATCTTATACATATGTAAAACGAAACAGCTCATCCCCAAAAGAACCCAAGAGTACAAGTCTCTCACCCTCTCCCCTCATTACCCAACTCACAACCCAATCACCCCAACCATAACTCTAACTCCATCTCCCTGGGTCCATATCCATACACCTGAAATCACAAATTGGAGCACGTCAAAGCGTGTCCAAGTAGGAAACCCAACTAGTGCAAGTAAATACTAATTATGGAATGTTGTTTTGTTTTTAATCACAAATGGTACATGGCACAACAGGGGCCACATTCACAACAACAGGCAAGGGAAGTAGGGAACACACATTGCAAGTTTGAAACATTTACGTATTTAATTTAAGTTTATTTGGAAACCTGGGCACGCCGTTGAATATGAGGGACTGGACTCCACCCTAAAGGTGAGGCGGTAAGGAGCACCCGTCAGTGGTACACGAGCACTGTTTCCTTAACGGAGACTCACTCCACCCATACCATCCCGCATCGGAGTGCGAGTGATGAAAACTCCACAACGTCACAACTCATCGTACCTGAAACTGAGCAAGGTACGGCAAACACCACAAAGTACCCAAAACTGAGCAAGGTACATAACACATCATCACAACACAGTCCAGCCCGCATACCCTACTAGTACCCAGTATTCCCCCAACCCCATTCTAGGGTGCTCACTCGCCATGTGGCAAACCGAGACATCCCTATTCTTTATTAGCATTTAGGTTAAGTCAGATAGCATACAACATTTAGAAAATAGTATTTAAACTTACACTAAGGTGACATAACGGAAACAACAACCAGAACATGAACCATTTTCCATAACAGAACTTGAACATGATTTACAAGGGATAGCATGCATTTAAATTAACAAGGGCTAGCATGCAAAATGAAGAATAACATAGCAAATTCCATGACTAGCGGGAAGAACCGCATCTCCTTTCAACATTTCAACCGGCCCTCGGCCACATTGAAACAAGCACCATCTTCCAATTAATTAGTCTATTCATAAGGAACATCTTGCTCTAGCAATCCCTTCCCACCAAAATTCAAACTTTTAAGGGAATTAATTAAAGATCCCTTGCCAATTGCCATAACACCACTTTCCATACGCATGAACCATCCTCCATAAACTTAAGCATAAACACAACTTCATAAAAAAGCACTTGCAACATGATATGTTCCCATAAACTTTCATTAACCATTAAGGTGACATTCATATAAAAGCAACCAATTAAATGCCCACTTTGCAAATTACTTAGCAATACCCACATTTGGTAGCAAGTTTAAGCAATTTAACATTGAAAACGTAACATTTATAACTAATGGAAATGGCATGAAAGTTAATTCTACACAAATATGCAAGTCATAAGCTAATTCTACACCAATATGAAAGCTTAAGCCATTCTTCACAAATATGCAATGTTTATGAAGCTAATGGGAATTGCATGAAGTTAATGACATTCTAAATTATATACTAACCAAATATAGGGCATTGGCTTGAATACATACTAATTAATGAGATCTCATTGCCATTTACAAAAGCCTTTAAATGAAACATGGATTTTTTTAAGTAGAATGCTAGCTTTGTCATAATATTAAATGTTGTCTTAGCAAGGTACCACCTTAGGCTCAATTAATTAGTATTAAAGAAAGATGCTAACTTTAGGTTCAATTTATCATAATATTAAAGAAAGATGCTAACTTTAGGCTCAATTGGTCATAATATAAAAGAAAGATTTTAACTTTAGGCTCAATTGAATATTACAATTAATTGTGAATAAGAAATTTTCTAACTTTATCCCTAAATGAAACAATCAATATTATCAACAAGCCTTAATTAATATTTACCATGACAAGTTGAGAATCCTACCTCCTCCTCCTTTCTCTTCTCTCCTTTCCTTTCCTCTTCATCCTTTGGTCCTTTCCTTTTTTTTGTTTCTTTCTTTTTTTTTGTTTCTTTCCTTTTTTTGGGTTCGGCCTCCATAAGGAAAGAAAGAGAGAAAAGAAAAAATGAAAAGAAAAAGGAAAGGAAAGAAGGAGAAGATTGTAGAAGAATAGGGAAATAATTAATGAAAGATATTTCTTCTAAAAGGTCTCTTTTATTTACAAGTTTGCCATTACACAAATCTCTTTTATAAATGCCCTTTCACTTTGTACATTAATTACATCACATACCATCCTACCTTACACACACACACACACACCTACACTTAATTACAAGTGTGCCATTACTTACACACTACCCACTAATTACAAAAATACCCCTAACCCAAACCCTTTTCACACTAAGCCCCCTACACTAACCCATTTCCTAATACACACTCTCTCGACTAATTACTAATGGGCCCTCACTCTACACACCCCCTTATGTACCCACACAACCAACTCACATGCAACCATATCCTCATGCATAAGCACCCAATTAATAGTACTATTACTAACATTAATAACAATAGTAATACTACTAATAAAAATAGTAATACCACTAATAACACTAATTAATAATAAGAATAAATAAGAATGACACCCACATAACTCACTAAGTACACATCAATAGTAATACTAATATGATGCGATTTGCTAGGGATTTGAAGATAAAAATGGGATTTTTATTGGAATTTCAGATCTCACAATTAAAAAGGAACACTAATATAATGATCTACTCGCTAACTAATAACTAGAAGACGATTCTTAACCTAGGGGAAAAAGCCGAAATCCTAATACAATTAATCTAAGGGATAAAATAAAATACTCTCTCAATTTTCGCATCCGAATTAGGGCCGGCTCAACCCCCTTAAATAGCCAAACATCCCTTAAATGTCATTTTACCCAATTGCCCCTCCTCTCAATTACCGGCCGCAACACTACTCCGCCCCTGAAAATTCACATTGTCCTCAAGGTGGTGCATGATGTCCGTGGGCCATTCGTCCTACCCGGTCGACTGCACTCTTCCCGGATCAAACGGATGAGAGTGGTCCCCGCCACTTTCAACGACATCCGGAGAAATATCGCCGGGCCAAGGCGGGATCCAAAAAACGTCGTCGGGCCCCCACCAGTACTTTGGATGGTCGTCGTCATCGTTGCACTGCTGGAATCCTTCTGGGCGGGGCCCCCGGGGGCCCGGAAACGCTCGGAAAAGTCTGTCGGGCATCCGGGAAGGTCGGTGGACCCCCCAGGGGTCCGTCGGACCTCGGGACCCCCCTTTGGGGTCGGCCGAGGCTCCCCAGGCCGTCGCCGGGGGCGGCCGGCCCTGAAATTGGGCCGGCGGCCCCCAGGCAGCGGCGCCTGGGCCCGCCGAAGCCGCAGGGGGGGCGGCAGGTGCGGCCGCCCCTCCCAGGGGCCTGGCGGCCCCCCGTCGCCCCTCTGGGGGTTCGCCGGCCCCCCCCAGATATCCCTGGGGGGTCGGCGGCCACCCAGGGGGCTGCCGGGGTGCCGGAGACCCCCCTCCGGCACCTTTGTCCTCGAGGCGTGGCGGCGCGTGGTCTTGGTGAGTCTCCCACACGTTGTCTCCTTGATCGAAGCCTCCGTCTTCTTCTAGATCCGGATCATCTTCAAAAGAAACCGTCTTTTTCGGATCTGAATCTGGAATTTTCAGATCTGGATCTGAAATTTCCAGATCTGGATCTGCTAATTCCAGATCTGGATCTGCTAACTTCAGATCTGGCTCCGGATCTGGTGGATCTACGCCTGAAAGCTCCAGATCTGGCTCTGGATCTGGTGGATCTACGCCTGAAAGCTCCAGATCTGGCTCCGGATCTGGTGGAGCTACGTCTGACAGCTCTAGATCTGGCTCTGGATCTGGTAGGTCTGGACTTAGAATCTTCAGATTTAGCCCCGGATCTTTATTTGTTGTCAAAAGCGGCTCCTTTTTGCTTGGATCCATCTTTAAGTTGAGTTTCATGGATAACGCCGCTATTGCCTCTGCTAGCGCCGCCAATTTTGTTTCAGTTCTCACCTGATTCTCCCTTATCTCCTCTATGCTCCATCCCATAGATCTGATGCTCGCCATGGATCAACTGCTCCGATACCAATTGATGCGATTTGCTAGGGATTTGAAGATAAAAATGGGATTTTTATTGGAATTTCAGATCTCACAATTAAAAAGGAACACTAATACAATGATCTACTCGCTAACTAATAACTAGAAGACGATTCTTAACCTAGGGGGAAAAGCCGAAATCCTAATACAATTAATCTAAGGGATAAAATAAAATACTCTCTCAATTTTCGCATCCGAATTAGGGCCGGCTCAACCCCCTTAAATAGCCAAACATCCCTTAAATGTCATTTTACCCAATTGCCCCTCCTCTCAATTACCGGCCGCAACATAATATACTACAACTAATACACAACAGAAATACACAACATAGCCATGCACTACGTATATGGCACTAGGGCCATTACATTCTACCCACCTTAAAAATAAAGTCCGCCCTCGGACTTTCCAACTAAGGGTCTAACTAAGGGTAGACAGACATAGACATTAAGGTAAAGCTATCACAGGCATACATACACTAAATCAGAAAGCAATGCTTACTTAATTACATACCCTATCAAACATACAATACACAACACATAGATATACTCAGGCGTACACACACATTTATCCATGTATACTCCTAAATGCCCAAGTATGCATGCAGATAGACATAAACATACAACGGTAGTCACACTTACGCAGTCATACATACATGCACAATGCACATACAGATTCATATTGTAGGTATGTGCACGTGTGCCACATGGATATACTCACATACACATACCTATCTGGTGATACCCCCGTGAATCTGGCTCAATCCTATGGCCTACCCAAACATATATATCTGCTTATACACCTATACTTGCACATATCTTTTACATAACCATGCTGAGTATAACTACTCACGCCATATGCCACTCACTTAGTTCCCAATACACATGTCACAATACATTAGCTACCCATGTAATTAGACACACAAAGGAATAAGCATCCAAATAGTCATTCGTATGCTTACGTATTTAGTCATATGCAAACCTATAATCATATAAACCAATACTAGTACTGCCTATTACTCTGTACCAAGACGATTAATATCAGACAACTATATCATGATATAATTACACTACAAAAGTAGTATCATCTAATTATTATATAAGATCTAATCCCATCCATGAAATCCATATTTACGCATATAACTATATATATAGGGCAATCTTCGGGTGCGAAAAAACCGTGCGAAAGCCGTGCGAAAACATTTTTTTATTTTTTTGAAATTCTTTTTCAAATTTTTTTATGTTTAATCCATACAATTATATACCCCAGGGAAAATAATGGGTGAACCCGTTGGGGATTAGAGCACATATCCACCCGTTACAAATTTAACGGTCACAAAACGTGCGAATTTGATGAAATGCCTTGATCGAAGGCCAAATGACATTATTTCTCAACCATTATTTTTTGAGGGGGTATAACAACATATAATGAAGATGGAAAAAAGAATTTTTGAAAAATTTCAAAAAAAAAGATAAAAACATTTTCGCACCGTGCAAAATGTTCTCACATGAAAATTTACATATATATATATATATGAGGTTAATGGAGGCGTGCTGACAGCGCTGGAAATTTTTCCAGCGCTGTCAGCGATCTGGGCAACCTAAAGAATTTTTTTAAAATTTTTTTGCAGTAGTTAGATAAACTTGTTAGGAAGCTCCCCACAAATTTTCAGGTCATCCGATACCATTTGAGCCTCCGTTCATCGATTTCAAAAACGTTGCGCAAAACTGTCCAGATTTTGCGCAACGTTTTTGAAATCGATGAACGGATGCTCAAAGGTGTCGGATCGACCTAAAAATTTGTGGGGAGCTTCCTAACAAGTTTATCTAACTACTGCAAAAAAATTTGAGAAAAAAATCTGTAGGTTGCCCAGATCGCTGACAGCGCTGGAAAAATTTCCAGCGCTGTCAGCACTCCATTTTTCACACACACACACACACATATGTCTAATTGGCATCAAACAAGTAAGCCATACAGTTAGGGTACACATAAGGCAATCGTATTCATACAACCATAGGATAGACATAGGGACACATAGGGCTACATAAAACCACCCTATATCTAAGGGCACATATCAATCTAGTGTACTCAAAATATAACACCATATATACATATAACACCATGTAGGCATACCTACATAATATTACTAATCTAGCACCAGATATAACACCCACACTAATACATTACCACATATACATATACACCTACCCAACACATGACTATCACCACATGTATCACTACATACGCACAATTAACATCGATAACTGACACACACTAACATACACAATATACAGACAAATATACGTCCAGGCATACAAATCCCTCATCCGTATACATACATTCATAAACTTCCAGATATATATTCAAATATTCATCCAAGTATACTTACAAACACCTTCACAACACGCACGCACACACGCACCACACTTACACACACCATATACACGTACACATGTCTATATCACTTAGATACATCTAACAGTTATATGAATAGTCATACATACATCACATCTATAAGTGTATCTCCTAGGCACCATGAAGGCTGGCTTCTTTAGCGAGATTATTTAATGGGCTAGCAACGATAATATACAAGTCATACACTAAACATATACTCATTCCCAATAAAACCCAAATATACCATACCATATGTAATAACCTTTACATCTATTCAGGATATATGGATGCACATCCTACATCCATGCACATAATGTACACAATTTAGGCACCCATATGGAGTCATACAATTAAGCAAATAATTCTTCATACACAATCATGTAATTATTAATACCAATACATTTTTCATTACACACAAATGGTTCATGCATACATACAAACACACACATATCTGCCAGCAATACAAGTACCCCAAGACCACTGTTTGTATAGCAGCACACACACACTGTCTCAATAGACAACCTATATATGTAATATATACCCAATATACATTCATCCATACAAGCATAATCATCTATGGCTTCACCCATATCTTCATCCACTTAAAGGTATACACACTCATATGATATTTCCTACATACATACAAATATAGATCCCTACTCATAGAAATAATGCACGCACATACATAGCCAACATATGCATGCAAATAGACATAAGGCTCATAGTATATAATAATACACTAAGCATTCAAACATACATCCAACTAGACAACGATACATACATATATGGGCTACACATGACATATGAAGTTGTATGAACATATGAGAATATATTATGACCACCTAATATACTAATCATACATATACTTATATATCCGAGCAATGTCAATATAATATGCACACAATATGTACTCTCACATATATTTATAGTCATACACAGGTACGAACATACATTTATATAGGCACACACCTTGTAGAGCATCACCCAGGGGGTGACAGTCTACATATTACACTTATACCCATACACCACACAAATATACTAACATTCACTAACATACATACACCAAGGGGCCCACTTATTAGAGTACACATACTAATATACATTCACTACTCCACTACAATTCTCAAGTATACATATAGCCATACACAACATGTATACCATTACAAACAAATATCCATACTATCCTACGGACCAACATACTTACACAATCACTACATAAGTATGCACAAACCATATGAAGATACACAATAACATACGTACACACCGATACACTTATGCAGACATGCAGCATACATACCTACATATATATACACATACCTAGAGTTATACACCTAAGACATCCAAATCTACTAGCATTACATAACAAAACCACCATACATAAAACCATATACTAATTACAGTTAGAGACAAACGATACTTATACATACATACATATTACTATTTCTAACCATGGTTGTATACTGGCTACACAACACATGATATACTTGACAACACTTACCATATATTCATACATTCAACTCAACTATAGAAGATGATATACCCAAATATCCTAATACTTCACAGTTAGAGGTGACACTATGGCTAACAAGTCCTAGGCACCTACCCACCTTAGGACTCGACTACCTTCTACTGAAACATTACACGCACTATCTGTACACAGCCGCAGTGCGGAGACCTGCATATGCCACCAAATGTAACACCCCGCTCCACAGGATACCCGGAAAGTGCGAATCCGTTCCAGGTTTTCCCGAAGAGACGGGTGTTACGAAGGAAGAAAAGAAAAGAAATACTATTGAATCAACAGGTCCACTGCGCACTGCTGGGATAGTACCTGTATTGTTCCCAAACAAAACAAAAATACCAAGAGCCAACACAGAATAACACAGAAGCAACAAGGAAACAACGGACTTTATATGTATATATACACCTCATCCAGTCCATTATACATCATCTTATACATATGTACAACGAAACAGCTCATCCCCAAAAAGAACCCAACCGTAAAAGTCTCTCACCCTCTCCCCTCATTACCCAACTCACAACCCAAGCACCCCAACCATAACTCTAACTCCATCTCCCTGGGTCCAGCTCCATACACCTGAAACCACAAATTGGAGCACGTCAAAGCGTGTCCAAGTAGGAAACCCAACTTGTGCAAGTAAATACTAATTAATGGAATGTTGTTTTGTTTTTAATCACAAATGGTACATGGCACAACAGGGACCACATTCACAACAGCATGCAAGGGAAGTAGGGAACACACATTGCAAGTTTGAAACATTTAAGTATTTAATTTAAGTTTATTTGGAAACCTGTGCACGTCGTTGAATATGAGGGACTGGACTCCACCCCAAAGGTGAGGCGGTAAGTAGCATCCGCCAGTGGTACACGAGCACTGTTTCCTTAGCGGAGCCTCTCACTCCACCCATACCCTCCCGTATCGGAGTGCGAGTGATGAAAACTCCACAACGTCACAACTCATCGTACCCGAAACTGAGCAAGGTATGGCAAACACCACAAAGTACCCAAAACCGAGCAAGGTATATATCACATCATCACAACACAGTCCAGCCCGCATACCCTACTAGTACCCAGTTCTCCTCCAACCCCATTCTAGGGTGCTCACCTGCCATGTGGCAGACCGAGACATCCCTATTCTTTAGTAGCATTTAGGTTAAGTCAGATAGCATACAAAATTTAGAGAATGGTATTTAAACTTACACTAAGGTGATATAAAAGTGACATGAGGGAAACAACAACCAGAACATGAACCATTTTCCATACAGAACTTGAACATGATTTACAAGGGATAGCATGCATTTAAATTAACAAGGGCTAGCATGCAACATGAAGAATAACATAACAAATTCCAAGACTAGCGGGAACAACATCGTCTCCTTTCACCATTACAACCGGCCCTCGGCCACATTGAAACAAGCAACATCCCCCAATTAATTAGCCAATTCAAAAGGAACATCTTGCTCTAGCAATCCCTTCCCACCAAAATGCAAACTTTTAAGGGAATTAATTAAAGATCCCTTGCCAATTGCCATAACACCACTTTCCATACGCATGAACCATCCTCCATAAACTTAAGCATAAACACAACTTCATAAAAAAGCACTTGCAACATGATATGTTCCCATAAACTTTCATTAACCATTAAGGTGACATTCATATAAAAGCAACCAATTAAATGCCCACTTTGCAAATTACTTAGCAATACCCACATTTGATAGCAAGTTTAAGCAATTCAACATTGAAAATGTAACATTTATAACTAATGGAAATGGCATGAAAGTTAATTCTACACAAATATGCAAGTCATAAGCTAATTCTACACCAATATGAAAGTTTAAGCCATTCTTCACAAATATGCAATGTTTATGAAGCTAATGGGAATTGCATGAAGTTAATGACATTCTAAATTATATACTAACCAAATATAGGGCATTAGCTTGAATACATACTAATTAATGAGATCTCATTGCCATTTAGAAAAGCCTTTAAATGAAACATGGATTTTTTTAAGTAGAATGATAGCTTTGTCATAATATTAAATGTTGTCTTAGCAAGGTACCACCTTTGGCTCAATTAATTAGTATTAAAGAAAGATGCTAACTTTAGGTTCAATTTGTCATAATATTAAAGAAAGATGCTAACTTTAGGCTCAATTGGTCATAATATAAAAGAAAGATGCTAACTTTAAGCTCAACTGGTGATAATATAAAAAAGAAAGATGCTAACTTTAGGCTCAACTGAATACTACAATTAGTTGTGATTAAGAAATTTTCTAACTTTACCCCTAAATGAAACCATCAATATTATCAACAATCCTGAATTAATATTTACCATGACAAGTTGAGAATCCTACCTCCTCCTCCTTTCCTTTCATCTTCCTCCTTTGTTCCTTTCCTTTTTTTGTTTCTTTTTTGTGTTTCTTTCCTTTTTTGGGTTCGGCCTCCATAAGGAAAGAAAGAGAGAAAAGAAAAAATGAAAAGAAAAAGAAAAAGAAAGAAGGAGAAGATTGTAGAAGAATAGGGAAATAATTAATGAAAGATATTTCTTCTAAAAGGTCTCTTTTATTTACAAGTTTGCCATTACACAAATCTCTTTTATAAATGCCCTTTCACTTTGACATTAATTACATCACATGCCATCCTACCTTACACACACACCTACACTTAATTACAAATGTGCCATTACTTACACACACTACCCACTAATTACAAAAATGCCACTAACCCCAACCCTTTTCACACTAAGCCTCCTACACTAACCCATTTCCTAATACACGCTCTACTAATTACTAATGGGCCCTCACTCTACACACCCCCTTATGTACCCACACAACCAACTCACATGCGACCATTCCTCATGCATAAGCACCCAATTAATAGTACTAATACTAACATTAATAACAATAGTAATACTACTAATAAAAATAGTAATACCATTAATAATACCAATTAATAATCATACTAAAAATAAGAATGACACCCACATAACTTACTAAGTACACATCAATAGTAATACTAATATACTACAACAAATACACAACACAATACACAACATAGCCATGCACTAGTATATGGCACTAGGGCCATTACAATGATACATTGAGGATAGAGATTACCTAATTATTTATCCTATGGTCACAATTCATTATACTGCCAGAGAGTACGATCTCATCGTAGCAATACCCCATTTAGTATACTACCATAAGCAAATTCGGTAACTGAAGAATGACAAATTAAAGATTGGGATGAGAAGAACACAACTGCGAACAACTATGTTGGATACAAATAAGGGTGACAGATAAGCCGGGTCAGGATGGGTTGGACTCACCTCGGCCCACCACAGGATGAGTTAAGCTCAGTCAATGACGGGTGGTGCGGGTCGCAGGTGGGCCCAACCCACCACAAGCAACCCCGCGAGGCGAGCTGGGCAGTCCTTTTTGGGATGGCCTGTATTCAACACACATTGTCCCTAGCTGAGCCATGCTCAGCTCGTAAACCTGTGAGCCCAAACTGCAGGTCAGCCCGTTTGACCCAACAATCAACTCGTTAGTTGACCAACGGTTCAACGTTCAACCATCGGGTTGATCAGTGGGTTGCCCGTTAACTAGCTGTTTTCACTTCTTTCCTAAAAAATTTAAATTTTTTATCCTTAATTACCACCTCCCCTTCTCTTTCATACAAATTTTATTTCTCTCACTAACAAATTGTATCACACCCTCTCTCGATTTCACAAAAATTCAAGATTCAAGGTTCTCTTTTACTCTCGCTTTCTCCAATGTTTGTGACACAATAAGAAATTAAGATAGCACTCTTTCCTTCTAAAGTGTCTACGGATTGGCATTTGATACGATCCGGTGGATCGAATCAATAGAAATCAGAATTTAAAAGAGGAAAAATTAAAAAGAGGATTTTTATAGAGAATGATTTGCGAATAACACTAGATAAATGGATCTCCTTCGAGACGAGATCCGGTCTCCTAGCTTTGGATGGACGGATCAAAGCCTAACAACCCTCACAATTGACGACTCAATGAGTTTTCACAAATCAAGCATAAAAACAAATAAAGACGGCTAGCCCTAATTTATAGAAAAGTGGGGAATTACTAATCTAGTCTAAAATGACTAGAATACCCCTAACTAACCCTTCTACGTGCTACCGCCCTCCTACGGCGCACGTAAGTGACTAAAGGGGGGTGGGTCCCCCCTAGAAGCCGCCGGCCTCAAGTGGTGCTCGGGTCGGGTCCGCATCAATACCGCCCCCTAAAAGAGCCACCTTGTCCTCAAGGTGGAGATCTGGCTTTGAAGGCCCCTGAGGGAAACAAAGGCTAGGGTCACCTGTCAGAACCACCGTGCGACCCCCCTCCTGGAATTCCATCCTAAGCTGCTTCCAATTCATTTTCACCTCGCCCAACCCCCTCAGCCATTGCACGCCCAAAATCACATCGATATTGTCCAACTCTAGGGGCAAGAAGTCCTCCATGATCTGCACCCCTTGTAAGGTCAGACTCAGCCCCTTGCACATCCCACTGGTCTCCTCCCTCCTTCCTGTCCCGGAGAGGACCGTAAACGTCTCCAAGGTGCTCACCTGCAACCTATGACGATCCACCAAATGTCGAGAGATGAAGTTGTGGGTAGCCCCACTGTCTATGAGTACCGTTACCGACGTGTCGTCCAATCGCCCTGACAACTTCATGGTATGGTTCGTGGTTACCCCTACCAAGGAGTTCAGGGACACCTCCGCTACATCCAGATGTGCGTGCTCAGCCTCGCTCTCTTCCGTCATCACTGGCTCTCTCTCCTCGGCATACTCCCCCTCGTCCGGCATTATCACGATCTGCATCAGCCTGCTCGCACATCGATGTCCGGGACTGAACTTCTCATCGCATCTGAAACAGAGGCCTGCGGCACGCCTTGCCCTCATATCAGCCTCAGTCATCCGCCTACCAGGGATCACTGGTCGGGTTTCCTCTTTCTTCATTTCCGCGTCCCCTGGTGCTACTGTAACCCCCGGAGGTGGGACCGGTGCCGTCTGACTACGCTGGCTCTGGGCTCCCCAAGTTCCCCGAGTGCTCCTCTCCTCTGCATGCTTCTCCTCCGCCTTGTGGGCCAGGCGAAGGACATCCTCCAATGTCTCCGGACTCTGCATCCGCAACTCAGCTCGTATCGACGGTTTCAGCCCCCTCATGAAGTTCCCGATCATCACCTCGTCGGTAACCCCCTTCACCCGGCTATTCAGCATCTCAAATCTCTCTACATAGTCTCTCACTGTCCCCTCCTGCCTCAGGGCCGACAGCTGCTCGTAGAAATCCCCCCCTGCCGTCTCCTGGAATCGATCCACGATCATCGCTGACAACTCCTCCCAAGTCCGAAAGGGGGACCGTGCTATCTTCCACCGGTACCAGGCCAGAGCCTTCCCCTCAAAGTAGATCCCGATGGCCTTCAGGACCTCCTGCTCTGTCAGACCCATCACTTGGAAATACCTCTCCGCTCGGTATATCCACCCATCAGGGTCGGTGCCGTCAAAGGTCGGCATCTTCAGCTTCATCAACCTCCGATCTGCGTTGATGTCGCCTAGCTGCCCCCTATCTCCGCCCCGGTCACCTCCCCGGACCACCTCGCCACCCCGAGCCTCCCTCGGGCCTCCCCCGTCAGCTCCGTACAGCTCCTCTGGCCAAGCAAGTCTCTCACACGCCTCGGGCTGGTAGTAGTGTCCCGGAAACTCTGGGGGTCGTGCCAAATTGGGCCTCGGCCCAGGCGCAAGGGTCTCTGCTCTCCAAAACTGGCCCGCCGGGGCCCCAATAGCTGCTCCCGAGGCCCATCCGCCTCCCGCCGTTCCCGCCGTTCCCCCGGAGTGGGGTACGATCCCCGCCACACCCCCAAAGGGCTGGAACGTCGTCATCGGGCCCCCGAATGGGCTGGCCCTACTCTTCGGCCCCCCAGGTGGGCCTGTCGACCAAGCCGGACCCCCGCCTGGGGTCGCCGAGCCTCCCGCACCCCCGAAAGGGGGTGCCGCCGCCTCTGCGAAGCCCCCAGGGCCTACCGTCGCTCGAAACAGGCCTGGCGGCCTGTCCGCACCCCCGGATGGGGGTGCCGATGTCTCCCCGCCCCCGTAGGGGCCTGCCGAGGCGTCCAGACCCCCTCCGGGGTTCGCCCAGTGCTCCACGCCCCCGGAGGGGCCCGCCGGTGGCCGCAGGTGGCCTGGCGGCCTCGCCCAGGCCTGGGAAGGGCCGGGCGGGGCCGCCGAGGCCCTGACAGGCCCAGGCGGGCCTGTCGATGTCTTCCCCGACCCGCGCGGGTCTGCCGGCGCCCACATGGACTCGCGCGACCCTAGGGTTGGCCCCACCGGCCCTCCTTGCTCCCTCGGGTGGTCGTCTTGTGTTGGAAATCCGCTGGGGGCTGATTCTAGGGTAGAATCCCCCCCTTCTTGGATCCCCTTGCCTCGATCTCCCCCTTTCGCCACCGTGAGGGCTTGAATCATCTCTTTCAATTCTCGGAGATCCCGTCCTTGTTGCGCGGCATCCGTCCTCATCCCCCGAAGTTCGATTTGGATGTCTTCTTGTGAATGGGCGTAATCCTTGAGTGAATCTCCCATCGTTTTCTTCAATCCCTCGAACCTCTCTTCGATCTCCCGATTGAGATCCTCCCGTAGCCCTTGGATCTTTTCTTTGACCGCATCCGCCTTCGATCGAGTATTTGCCGCCATTTGGATCTACCGCTCTGATACCAATTTGATACGATCCGGTGGATCGAATCAATAGAAATCAGAATTTAAAAGAGGAAAAATTAAAAAGAGGATTTTTATAGAGAATGATTTGCGAATAACACAAGATAAATGGATCTCCTTCGAGACGAGATCCGGTCTCCTAGCTTTGGATGGACGGATCAAAGCCTAACAACCCTCACAATTGACGACTCAATGAGTTTTCACAAATCAAGCATAAAAACAAATAAAGACGGCTAGCCCTAATTTATAGAAAAGTGGGGAATTACTAATCTAGTCTAAAATGACTAGAATACCCCTAACTAACCCTTCTACGTGCTACCGCCCTCCTACGGCGCACGTAAGTGACTAAAGGGGGGTGGGTCCCCCCTAGAAGCCGCCGGCCTCAAGTGGTGCTCGGGTCGGGTCCGCATCACTTTCTTCAGGAAAATTTACTATTATAGTTTTTCATTATGTATTATCTCCATTTTAATTATAATTCTTTTATTTAATTACTACAAAAAGTCAAGATATTGGAATAGAGCATATAGGTGATGATATGAAGTAGTTAACCCGGGTACTGCTATGGTTTGGAAACATTTTAAAAAGCTTGGATATAGAATAAGCAGCAAATATTTCGCACGATGTAATTATTGTAATGTTGCTAGAAATAACCAGTGCACATGGACCCAAAGAAAAATCCACACACAGGATGCGAGGCCCGTGCGCAGCCGAAAAGGAGAGAGAATCGTGGGTCTATGTGTGGGTATCGTCGGGGGGTAAAAAAGGAAAAAGCAGGGGCTAGAACGCAAAAAACACTGGGAGACAAAGTGAAAAATGGCCAATGGCAATAACGTAAAATAGGGAAGAGTGTGGGGTTTTCTTGGCAATGGCAAGCATGTAAATAAGGAGAATGTGTGGGGTTTTTCCTTGGGTGCTCCACAATAACACCAAAAACCTCACCCATCTCTCTATCCACCCACAAGTAGGTCCCACCATGATGAGGTGGCCAAACCTAGGCCACCACTCTATACACTCTTCTGTCCAAGTAGGACAAACCCCATCAATCACCTCTCTTTTGTATAATATATGTTTGTACATCCAAGATGTTCTAGTATGTGTAACTTGATGGCACTATGAAAAAAATACGGAGATGCTACAGCTAGTTCATCTACTGCACATCCTACACAAATAACTAACACACAAGAATCTATTCACCAAACAATATGTACAGATAGTGATTGGTGACGAATATGAAGTGGTCGATCCAAGTTATGTAACAGTTTGGTCATATTTTACAAAACTAAGGCATAAAACAACAAACAAATTTCATGCAAGGTAAAATTACTATAATACTATTTTCAAACATCCAAGAGGGTCTGACATGGTTAAGACATTATTATAGGTGCCATAAACACAAATATATTATAGCTAGTTCATCTTCTACACAAATAACATAAGAGAGACAAGAATGTAGTCAACTTATAGCAACATGTGAAGCTTCTAAACGTGAAGACCCATATTAAGTAGTTACCAACACAAATAATGCCCTTGGCTTGAGTACATTTTATAAAATTGAAGCATATAACATAAACGAATTTTTCATGTGTAAATATTATACATAGATATTCAAATATCCAAAAGATTCTGGCACAAATACATTGATGCGAAATTTTAACACTAGTTTTAAAGCATGAGTTTCCATTACAAGTGATTTGCTAACCATTCCAGTATCCATATACCATAGTAATATTAGAAAGAGATTTCATTATAAGTGGCATGAGATTTAGGGGAAAATTTGCAACCTGAAAGGAACTAGCTTAGAGACCTCAGTTTGTGATCAGAAGATCTAGGAGGCAATCTCCATCCAAATCAATAATATGTAAATTTATTTAAAAAATTATGTAGGCACGATTCCCTCGAAACATGTAACATGTACGAAACATGTAACATGTAATGTATTATGAGGAATACTTAGGCAGCTTAGAACTCCAAAATTCAGCTGTGTGGTTAAGAAGGTAAAAAACCAATTTCAGATATTATAAATAATATCAAAAAATGTTTATTAATTTTGTGTGTTATTAATAATTTTACATGTTTTAAATGTTAGCGTGGGTTGGCTCGAGCCAACCCACTCCACCTCAGCCAATGCGGGCTAGGATCATTGGCTGGGTTGAGTCAGCATTGTGCGTATGCTTGAGTAGGCCCAACCTAGCTCGTCATTAACTCCCGATGGGCGGGACGGAATTCAACCCACACTTGCAACCCACGGCTCATGTATCGGGTTGGCCCAATCATGTAGATCCAATTTCTATTTGGATTCAAATTAGTATTTTGTATTATTCTTATTTTGATTTAATTATTTTAGTTTATTTAATTTTTTTTAAGATTTAGTTATTTGAGCCCTATTAGAATTTATTTTTCTAAAGAAATTTGAGTCTTTTAGAGTTTCATTTTAAAGAAGTTTCAGTCTTTTAAGTTTCTTGTTCTAAAGAATACTTTTATTTTATTTAGGAGTCTTTATTTGAGTTTATTTAGGAATTGAAAATACGAGTCAATTAGTTTGTCTTAAACTATGAATATGATTTTGTATTCAACTTTTTAATTATGAATGATGGAATTGAATAAAATTTGAGAAAATTTGTGCAAACTTTTGTCTACGATGGAGTGCAACAATATGCTTGGTTGGCTAGACGTAAAGTTTGAAAAATCTCCGCTTACAAATCGTGTCACTCGATAATCATTAGATCTCTTTGGTGAGTTATTAAATCCCTAAATTTTCCACCAAATTCTCCCACCGCAATTCCCATTCTCTTCCGTCCTATGACATATTATGTATCAGAACCAAATTTTAACCTTCTAAAAAAAATTTCCTCACTTTTCATTATCATCATTTGTTTTTTCTATTATTTAGTTAGGTTCTAAATTTAAAAAGAATCAGGTAAAAAAGAGAAGGGGGGTCAAAAGGAGAGCAAAAATTTTCAAAAAGGAGAAAACAGAAAGGATATTCAGAAAAAAGAGGAATTTTTTGCTTAAATATTAATACCATAACCCTTGTTCAATAACTGCCTCTAGTCACCGCCAACATTCACACCCCCACACAATAGCCGCTAACGCCTTTAGTAACATCCTATACCATCCTCAACCCCAGATCTAACTGTTGCCTCCGCATTTAGTCGCCGCTGACATCGGAAGACGTAGCAATAAAGAGGCTTCACTGGTGTTGCCACCGTCGACAGTAATCCTCGAAGATCCCTCCAAAAACTCCCACATCCTCTGTCGCACCTGAAGGACAACTCTGATATCAATTGGTCGTGAAAATCATCGAAAAATGATATCGACATCGATGAAGCCGTTCGGCTATAGTGACAGCTCTGGCAAGCTGAATCTGACAATAAGCCAAACTAACCCAACTAACTCCAGCCGAGCTGATCTCGAGATGTAGAGCTAACCCAAGCCGATTGTGACCCGCTTAAGCTGATTCAAATCATTTTTTCTCTTGCCGACACTATTCATCGACTCAGCCTAAGTCGACCAAGCTAAAACAGAATCGACTCAAACCGTAGCCGACTGAGCTGGTGATTGGATCAAGGTGAAATCCTGCACATGCAACTTGGTGAAATCCTGCACATTCAAATCATTTTTTCTCGTGCCGACACTATTCATCGACTCAGCCTAAGTCGACCAAGCTAAAACAGAATCGACTCAAGCCGTAGCCGACTGAGCTAGTGATTGGATCGAGGTGAAATCCTGCACATGCAACTTGGTAAATTTCAAAGCATTTTTTATGATTACGAGCCATTTTTGTGCATAGTTTGTCATTTTAAAGATTTTAAAACCATTTTAAACCCTATTACCGATTCACTTGAGCTATTTGTAAGGCAGTTTGAGTAAGAATCATGTTTGAGATTATTGTAGTCCAATTTAAGTAGTCTATCTACTTTATCATTTATTTTCTATGGCTTTTCTCAAGCGCATTACCCAGCAAGAACAAAGTACGATTTTCATACTCCAAATTTCAACCGATTTAATAGCTCTCAAATGTATAAAAATTGGGTGCATCATATTGAGCAATTACTTTTACTTATTGCAATATAACTGATCAGAAAAAGATACGGTTATGACTTAAAATGGGTGTATATGCCTATTATTGATGGAAAGAATATGATAAAGAATGTGAGCAATGTGTATAAATTAAACCCGAGCTTCGATATCGGTAACTCCCTCAACATAAGTTACCCGCATTGCTATCAAATTCAAAGTCTGAATGAAATTAAAATTTGACGAGATATTTGATGACCATTTTCAAGAAATAGAGATAAAGTTTTAAGAATTATACAAAAAGCTTCCTGAGTAAGGACTACAAATAGTCGAGACAGATTTTGAAACAAGGCTTAAAGTCCTAGCACGTCAAAGGTTGAGCATGAGTCAAAGTTTGACCCAACCAGAGACTGAGTCTATATCCATACATATGATCGAGTCCAAGCTCGAGTCTGAGTCTAAGCATGTGACTGAGCATGCGTTGGAGCCTAAGCTACATGATGATTCTACGCTAGAGATTAGCTTGGAGGTCTCATTGGACCTCGTTGAGCATATTGATTTCAGCATCACTGATCCTCCTTGACCAGCTAACTAGCCGGTTTTGTATGTTTCGTATCTTTTGTGATTTGAAAATATGTTATAGAAGATATTCGTTTGCAAATCTAAATACTATCACACTACAAGGTTCGCGGACCGGTTTTTTCTAACTTCAAAAGCATGCTAATTTTTGCATGGTTATACTCTTTCTGTCGTCGATCAAGTGATGAAGTTCTCAAAACCGTGAAGAATGATGCTGATCCAATTACAATTTAGGTTCAAATTAAGTTTTTAGTATTTGAGTCTTATTTATTATTATTTAAGTTTATTTGAGTTTTTTAGATTTAGTTATTTGAGTTCTTTTAAATTTTACTTTTCTAAAGAAATTTGAGTCTTATAAGTTTTCTTTTTAAAAGAATTTGAGCCTTTTTTATTTTCATATTATAAGAAACTCTTTTATTTTATTTAGGAGTCTTTATTTAAATCTATGTAGAAGTTTGAATATGAGTTAAATTAATCTTTCTATTAGCTTTTAAATATAGCTTTGCATTTAAAAGCTAATTTATGTAGAAGTTTGAATATGAGCTAAATTAATCCTTCTATTAGCTTTTAAATATAGCTTTGTATTCAACTTTTTAATTATGAACGAAGAAATTAAATAAAATTTGAAAAAATTGATATGAAATTTTGTGTTTATCAAAATTAAATCTTTTATACTGGGTGCGGGAGTGTACTTGGTTGCCTAGGCGTAAGATTTGAAAAATATCTGCTTCCGAGAAATGTGAGTCGATGATCGTCTGATCTCTGAAGTGCGAGGCCCGAAATTTTATCAAATTCTTGGGTTTTCCCCCAAATTCCCACGTCATAATTCCCTTTCTATTCTATCATGCGTAATCCAACCTGGCCCATCCGTCACCCTTAGATATAATAGGTTAACTTCAAAGTTTTTGAAATGGATTATCATAAAAATCAGTACTTCATAATTGTTCTATAGCCAATCTTTTTGATAAGGGATATTCAGAAATTTTAAAAAGTGAATGGGGGTCTACTTACATTCCATTGTCAATTAAATTCCCATACATTGCAAGCGCTATAGCCTATAGGGAAAGGCTTTCTAAGAGGGGGGGATCAGTTTACTTGGTTGTTTTTTTACCATTTGGAAAACTTTTCCATGCCTGTCTGGGTGGATAAATTAGAATGTGCGACCTTGCCAATTTTGAAAAACTCGTTTCTTCTCAAAAGAGAACTTTGGAAGAATATTGCAGATAATCATTAGGTATAAATTTATTTACATTGGAAGTTCCGTCCATCCAAACTTCTCCAGATATTTGCACAATCTTACATGCAACAAAACATGCCTAAATGTAAATGCCAGGCGATCTCTATGAGGAGGAAGATATTTTTGTTTAAGTTTCTCCTTCGTCTCTACCCATGACTCTGCAGGTTCTCGTCCTACTGTCTAACTCTCTCTCCATGAAAATCCAATATACCTTGACCAAACCGTGTTACTTAATCATTTAAAATTAGACTTTTTGTGGTTCAGACATCTTGTATCAGTCGAAAAGGTGATCCATATTTGATAGCTAATAAGAAAATATATGTTCATGTACACCATCAAAAGAGAGACTATCAACTTTGACTTGACCTGAAGCATCATCCCTGTCAAACATACCCTCGGTACTCTCAACATCGACATCATACTCAGCATATCTCATATGACCTAGTCATATATCTCGACCTTTATGTCCTCCACCGTGGTTTGTACTAGTCTAATGATCATGCGCACTCTCAACTGAGCTACGCGTGTCATCCTCAAAGTGTTGCTTCTCTCAGTTTCATGTCTCTAATGCACCTACACATGCACGATGGTCATCGTATTTGTGGTCATGGTCATTCTTAAACTTCTAAACAAATTTGTATAACTCACTGGTTTTCTATAGAATGCTCTCCTTATTTTGGTTTTCTATATCAGTCAGGTGTCCTAAACACTTACCACAACATGCAATAACTAGCCAGAATTACCAATATAGTGCAAAACAAGGTTTTAGGTCTCGATTTCGGTCTCGGTATCGCTCCTCCCAAAATTTAGGTATCGGTATCGGTATCGGTATCGCCCGTTTCGGTGGTTTCGAAAGTAAGTTTCGGTATCCGTAGTTTTAACTTTAAAATACTTAAAACATATCAGATACTATCAAATACTTAAAAACTAAAGTATAAATCATATACTATCAAATACTTGTCAAATTTGTGTTAATAATATGTATTTATAAATTTTTGTATATATATATTTATATTTTAAATACTGGAAACATATACTTGAGGTGGAGAATTGCTTTGCGCACCACCGTTTTACTCTGTGCACATACAACTTATTTACAAGTTTGCTATTAAAAAAGCAACTGGAGGTAGGGGTGGCAATTTTCGGCCCGGCACGATAGCCCGGCACGGGCCCGGCCCGATAAGACCGTGCTTGGGCCAACAATTTTGGCCCGAAATCCTTATCGGACCGGGCCGGCCCGGCCCGGTTCATTTTCGGACCGGACCTGGGCCAAGCTTTTCAGCCCATGGGCGGCACGGCACGGCACGAAAAGCATTTGATCGCCTCACTTCAATTTGACCACACACCAATCTAAAGCAGATTTCAGTAATGTGCATTCATTTATGGTGTTGAGTCCAATGTCATGAATCTTATCAGATCAAAGTCCAAATATCATAAATTTTAACAACTTCCTGTCAGCGCCAACTTTGATGTCTTCGGATCTTTGGGGTCGATCTCAGTTTCCGAGAAGAGACAAAGAACCACCAAACATGTTACTTCATCTTGCCAAATAAATGAAAACAATGTAGGACACATCACCTTATGCAACCCACTTAATCCTTTTCTTTTGTGCTCCATTTCGATGCATCTTTAAGCATATGAGACAAGTTTGTGTTTAAAAATATGATAAAATATTGTCACGATACATAATTTATTCAACCCTATCGGACCGGGCCGGGCGGCCCGAATTTTTATCGGACCGTGCCCGGGCCTCTCCGAAATGGCCCGAAGTCTTATCGGGCCGGGCCGGCCCAGTCCTTTAAGAAAACCGGACCGGGCCGGCACGGCCCGATAAGACCGGGCCGGCCCGAATTGCCACCCCTAACTGGAGGGTTGCTATGCGCACCACCATTTTGCTCTGCACACGTACAGCTTATTTACAAGTTTGTAATAAAAAAATAAGTGGAGTTTCTTTGCGCACCACCGTTTTACTTTGTGCATATAACACTTATTTAAAAGTTTGCAACCTAAAATATCTACTGCCCTGAGCCCTCCCTTAATTATTTCTTTGCTCTCTCTCTCTCTCTCTCTCTCTCTCTCTCTCCCCCAATATTTCAGCGGCGAGTGGAGGGCAACGAGTGCGAGGCGGGAGGCGGGCGAGCTCTCAGGCGGCGACGGGTGACGGCGGCCCATGCTTCCGAAGACGGCGGGAGAGCGGTGTGCTGGCGGTGGGAGGGCGGCGACGGCTATCGACCAGGTACGCATGTCTCTTCTTCGGCTTCTTCTGCGTTTTTTTCTTGTTTTTTTTTGAATTTATTTTTGAATGACCTCTTTCTTCTTCTTCTTCTTCTTCCTCCGTTTCTTCTATTTTTTTGGCTCTTCTTTTTTTTGCTGAAGCTCATCGGCATCGGCCGAAACCGGCCGGTTTCGGCCGATACCGAGAAACGGAGGGGGTTTCGGACCGGTCCCCTCCGAGACCGGTCCGAAACGGCCGAAACCTAATGGTTTTGGCCGAAACCTTAATCCATGGTGCAAAGCAAACCCGTAGATGGGCTCACTTTCATAGACACAACTAAATGCTTGAAACTACTGGAAAGAAACCAAACTTTTAAGACTCAATCTCTATGGGCTGCACATGCGATTCTAAAGTGATGATGCAACAAAAAATGATATCAATGGAAAGCTGATACGATTTGGGGGTCAAATCGTATTTAGTGCTGAATTTAAAAAAGGAAAAATGGAAAAGAGAGGAATTTCTATTGAAATACGAAGAACAATAAGATAGATTTGATCTTTTTCTGGAGAGATCACTACCTAACTTGAATCTACAGGATCAAGTCTAATCCCCACTAATCCTAGCCGTCACGGCAATTAATCTCAATTCTTCCATAATGAACAACTAGGGTTTTTGGGGTATTTATAGGACTCATCTAGTTATTGCTAAGCGCACACACCGTGACTTAAGCAATGACTAAGATGTTTACAAAGCAAAAACAAACCAAACTAAGGAAGATAAGGTGGGTAGCTCTAATTCCGGCCCGTGCCCGTGCCCGCTTGCCTCCTCTTGTAGACGACCGCATCATTACTCCCCCCCAAAAAACGAACCTTGTCCTCAAGGTTGTAGTCTGGGAACTGAGCCCTGATGGTATCCTCCCGCTCCCAAGTAGCCTCGTGGTCAGGCAACCCCAACCATCTTACCAGCACCTCCCGACCGCCCCTCTCAGTGTGTCGAACCTGCAGAATATCCTGGGGCGCCATCATCACCTCTGAGTCGGCTGTCAATGTGGATGGCAGAGTGGCCACTGGTGTCTGCGCTCCAACCGCTCGTCGTAACTGAGAGACGTGGAACACCGGGTGTAAGGCAGATCCTGGGGGCAGCATCAGTCTATATGCCACGGGTCCAATCCTCGCCTCTATCTGGAACGGCCCATAAAACAGCGCGGCCAACTTCTCGTTCCGGCGTCGGGCCAGCGACCTCTGTCGATACGGTCTCAGCTTCAGATAGACCTGATCCCCTACCGCAAACTCCACCTCTCTACGATGTGCGTCCGCCTTGGCTTTCATAAGCTTCTGAGCCCTCGTCAAATGCTTCTTCAGCTCCTCCAAAATCCCCTCTCGCTCCTCGAGGTACTGGTCCAACTGGGACACCGGGGTCGTCCCTCCACGATAATGGACCAGCGCTGGTGGATCCCTCCCATATAGCACTCGAAACGGTGTCGTCTGTGCGGCCGAATGGAAGGAGGTATTGTACCAATACTCCGCCCACGCCAGCCATCGATACCAACTCCGAGGACAGTCCGATGCAAAACAGCGAAGGTATGTCTCAACGCTCCTGTTGACGACCTCCGTCTGCCCATCCGTCTGGGGGTGGTAAGCGGTGCTCCTCCTCAGAACGGTCCCCTGCACCCTGAACAACTCCCTCCAGAACTGGCTCATGAAGACAGTGTCCCGATCCGATACTATGGACTCTGGAAACCCGTGCAGACGCACCACCTCCCGCATAAATGCCGTAGCCACTGTCACTGCAGAATAAGGGTGTTTCAGCCCAATGAAGTGTCCATACTTGCTCAGTCGGTCTACCACCACCAAAATCACCGAGTATCCTTCCGACTTGGGTAGCCCCTCCACAAAATCCATGCTAATCCCCTCCCAGACCCGCTCAGGAAGAGCTAAAGGTTGCAGCAGCCCTGCTGGTGCCATGGCCAAGTATTTGTGACGCTGGCAGACGTCACAACGGGCTACCATCTCTGCGATGTCCTTCTTCATTCCCCTCTAGTACAGCTCTCTGGCCATCCTCATGTATGTCTGTTGGACGCCAGAATGCCCCCCTATTGCGCTCCCATGGAATTCCTGAAAAATCAGTGGGATGTGCACTGAGCCCCGTGGTATCACCAGCCTTCCCCGATACAACAGCCGTCGTCCCTCCACTGAATAGCCTGGGTGCTCAGTCACCCCGTGAACCAAATCCTCGCGGACTCTGGACAACTCCTCGTCGGCCTCCACCTCCCTCCATAAGGGCTCCCAATCCGCTAGCAGTGGTACTGATAAGGCTGCTAAGGACGTGCCCTCCTCCCGCCGTGATAGCGCGTCCGCAGCCTTGTTTTCCAACCCAGGCCGATAGTGTATCTCAAACTTGTAGTCCACAAGCTTATATAACCACTTCTGATAGTCCGCCGCCACCAATCTCTGCTCCAGTAAGTATTTCAGGGACCTCTGATCCGTGCGCACAATAAATGGCCGCCCCAGCAGGTACGGACGCCACTTCTGAATCGACAAAGCGATCGCCATCAGCTCCCTCTCATACACGGACTTCTGCCTCGCCCGTGAAGACAAAACCTGACTGAAGTAAGCCACGGGCCGCTGATCTTGCATCAGCACTGCCCCCAACCCGTACCCCGAAGCATCTGTCTCAACCACAAAGGGTCTGCTAAAATCAGGAAGAGCCAGTACCGGGACGGTCGTCATCGCCCCCTTCAGGGCCTCAAACGCCGCAGTCGCCTCCTCGGTCCACTGAAACCCATCCTTCTTCAACTGCTCAGTCAGCGGCCAGGCAATGGTACTATAGCCCTGCACGAACTTGCGGTAGTACACCGTCAAGCCCAAAAATCCCCGCAACGCCCTCAGTGTAGTTGGCCGCGGCCAATCTAGCATGGCTTCTATCTTGCTCCTATCCGCCGCCACCCCTGCTGCTGAGACCACATGCCCCAAGTATTCCACCTTCGCCTGGGCGAACGTGCACTTCTTCTTATTGGCATACATCTGGTGGGCCTGTAGCTCCTGTAACACTGTCTCTAAGTCCCGCACGTGCTCCTCCACTGTCCGGCTGTACACCAAGATGTCGTCGAAGAACACCAAGACAAACTGCCGTAGGTAAGGCTGGAATATCTTGTTCATCAACGACTGAAATGTAGCAGGTGCATTCGTCAGCCCAAAGGGCATGACGAGGAACTCATAGTGCCCCTCATGAGTCCTGAAAGCAGTCTTCTGTACATCTTCTGCCTTCATCCGGATCTGATGATAACCCGACTTCAGGTCAATCTTCGAAAAGATCGACGCCCCATGTAACTCGTCTAGCAACTCATTTATCACCGGTATGGGAAAACGGTCTGCCACCGTCTCCTTGTTGAGGGCACGGTAGTCTACACAAAACCTCCAGCTACCGTCCTTTTTCTTCACCAATAGCACCGGGCTAGAGAAGGGACTAACACTCGGCCTAATCACCCCCGCCTGTAGCATCTCCTTGATCAATCGCTCGATCTCATCCTTCTGGACATGCGGGTACCTGTATGGTCGGACACTGATGGGCGCTACCCCCTCCCGCAGCACGATGGCGTGCTCGTGGTCTCTCTGCGGTGGAAGTCCCTGTGGCATCTGAAAAATGTGACCATAGCTGTCCAACAACTCCTCCACCTCCGGCGGTGCCCTCTGCTCCTCTGCCTCTGCCCCAAACTCCTGGTAGGACACAAAATATGCCTCTCCTCCTATCGATACTGCCCGAGCCAAGGACTTCAAGGACGCTGCGCGGCAACACAGACTGGGGTCCCCTAGCAAAATCACCGTCCTTCCGTTCTCCTGATATTCCATCCTAAGCAGCTTCCAGTTAAACTTGGTGTCGCCTAATGTCTGCAACCATTGCATTCCCAATACCAAGTCAACCTTCCCCAGCTCCAGGGGGTAACAATCTACCACCACCTGAGCTCCCTGTACTGCCAGAATCACAGCCCTGCAGACACCCCTGCTCTCCTCCCTCTGGCCGGTGCCCAAAATCACCCCAAAGGTGGCTGTCTCACTCACTTCTAGCCCCACCTGCTCCACCAACTTCCTGGAGATGAAGTTGTGGGTCGCCCCACTGTCTATCAATACCGTCACCTCCTGGTCTGCCAACCTGCCCACCAGCTTCATGGTGTGATAAGGAGTAAATCCCACCACGGAGCTAAGAGAAACCTCCACGACGTCTAAATGCTGGTGTTGTTCCGCCGTAGCCTCCTCCCCATCGAGTATAATAGTAATATCTCCCTCTTCTTCCTCCTCAGCCGCCACCTCCAACTGCATGGCTCGCCCTGCGCACCGATGCCCCGGAGTGAACCGCTCATCGCACTTGAAGCACAGCCCCTTGGCCCTGCGCTCCCTCATCTCTGCCTCGGTCATCCGACGGGTCTGCCCTCCAGGTCTGGTCTCCACGGCCGGGGTCCCGGTCGTAACTCTAGGTACTGCTGGCGGAACTGGGTTACGTGCCGCAACCCCGCCCCACACTCCTCTAGACCTCCTCTCCTGAGTCTGACTGTCCTCCACCCTCCTGGCTAATCGCATCATAGCTGCCAACCCCTGAGGGTCATGCACTCCTACCTCTGCTCTCACGGATGGTTTCAACCCCTTCAAAAAATTCCCCTCCATCCATTCCGCTGACACCCCCTCTACCCGGCTCGAGAGGGTCTCGAACCTCGAGATGTAGTCACGCACGGTCCCCTCCTGTTTCAAGGCATACAACTGCTCAAAAAGCCCGCCCCCGTGGGTCTCCTGGAACCTCTCCATCAGGCACTCTGTCAGCTCCCTCCAAGTCCGTATCGGTCTCTGCTTCTGGGTCCACCGGTACCATGCCAGGGCTTCCCCTTCGAAATTTAGTGCCACCGCCATCAGCCTCTCTACTTCAGCGAAGCCCATGACCTCAAAGTATCTCTCTACCTGATAGATCCAGCCATCGGGGTCCTTCCCATCGAACAGTGGTGCCTTCAGCTTCCGCATATCAGGGGGTGTATCTCCTCGTAGTGGTCCCCCCTGTCTGCCTGCCGCCTCTGATAAGTATGATCCTCGGCCCCCCACTGTCCTACACCTCCCCTGGCCCTCCCATTGGCGAGTGCTCCCACATCGTCCCACTCGTCCACCGGCTCCCTCCGGGGTCCTCCACGTAGCCAACCTGCGTCGACGCCCCCAAAAGGAGGGGGAAAACCTCCCGCGGGCCCGAGGTGGGCCGGCCATCCTCCCCCGCCCCCAATCCTGGGCGGGTCTCCATCGGCGGGCCACAGGAGGGTCCGCCCAATCATTCCGCCCCCGCCTGGGGGCGGAAACCCCCCCGCGCCACCCGCCTGGGGGCGCCACCCTTCGCCGCCCCCCCAGGGGGGGCGGAAACACCCCAGCGGGCCCCAGATGGGCCCACTGCTGTTCGCCGCCCCCCGTAGGGGGCGGAAACCCTCCGGCGGCCCCGTTTCGGGGCCGCCCGCCTTCGCCGCCCCCAGTTGGGGGCGGCCGACCATCCGGGCCCCTTTGCCGGCCCCGCCCATCTTCCGGTTGCCTCGGTTCGCTCTCCCGTGGGGGAAAAGCTACTCCTTCGTCGCCGTTTCCATGATTTGTCAGTGAGACCAGATCTAATGAACCCGACGACTGCGGATCTGGATCTCGCTGCAGAAACTGGGGTTGTTGAAGCATCCTCGCCACCTCGGCAAACCCATCCTTCATCTCGCGCGAATGGCGCTCCGAGACCCGATTCAACTTCTCATCCATGGTTGCGCTCAAACCCGCCTTGAGTTCTTCCCTCATATCCGTCATCTCCTTTCGCAACCCCGTGATTTCCGCATCCAATCGCTCCTCCAGAGTTTTTGTCGCCGTCGCCCGTGTGCTCGCCATAGGACCGAGTGCTCTGATACCAAAATGATACGATTTGGGGGTCAAATCGTATTTAGGGCTGAATTTAAAAGAGGAAAAATGGAAAAGAGAGGAATTTCTATTGAAATACGAAGAACAATAAGATAGATTTGATCTTTTTCTGGAGAGATCACTCCCTAACTTGAATCTAAAGGATCAAGTCTAATCCCCACTAACCCTAGCCGTCACGGCAATTAATCTCAATTCTTCCATAATGAACAACTATGGTTTTTGGGGTATTTATAGGACTCATCTAGTTATTGCTAAGTGCACACACCGTGACTTAAGCAATGACTAAGATGTTTACAAAGCAAAAACAAACCAAACTAAGGAAGATAAGGTGGGTAGCTCTAATTCCGGCCCGTGCCCGTGCCCGCTTGCCTCCTCTTGTAGACGACCGCATCAAAAGCACAGTCACCAACAACTATAAAGTTTGAAATAGATTACTAGAAGTGCTGGTGATATAACAGCTTGAAAATTGGATTAGTTTAGGATAACCCAGAGAAAGCGAAAGAGTGTGCCTGAGATGTATGACCATAAGAAACCTGGAGGAACATATCCTAGACTTAGAGCTGGGAAATTCTGCACGAAATAGCATGTGACATTGAACGATCAAGACTGACTCACTATCGGCTCAAACTGTTCTCTACAATCAAAGAAGACACGACGATAGTAAAAAAAAACAGAAAAGCTATGACAACGGTATCGACTGCAGGTGAAGGTAGCTTCGACAACGGTGAAAGGAGAAGACTGTGACTGCATTTGAGGGGGAAGACAATGACGACAATCGGTAACATCATCGATGGAGGTTACGGCTAAAGGAGAAAGAGATGATGATGGTGACAGTACATACAAGGACGATGACAGACATGAGGTTTAGCTTGACAGGTGACAGTGCAGGTGGACAAAGTCAGCAGCATGAGATCTGAATGGGAACGACATCGATGATCAGAGAAGCAATGGAGTCAGTTTGGCTAGAGAGATCAATTATGATGGAAGCCACATGTGGCAGTGATGGAGGTTGCAAGAATGAATAGAGGGCAACAACATCAATAGTAGACGGATGAATTGATAGTGGTGGTGGCATTGTTCAGTGTAATCGGCAACGACATCTGAGGAAGTTGTCAGTGGCTATTGCAGATCTGACAGATAACATCGACAAAGAGAACTGAGGCAGTAGTGGACAATTGCACAGATGAGTGGACCTAACCATGAGGCATATGATTTCAGCTGATGTGGATGTCATGCTGATGATGATAATGACGGAGTGGATCTGGATCTAGAGCAACTGGTGGGTTTAAAGTTTAAACAATGGGGATGATGATGAGTGATGTTGATGAAGATGCGGGTTGGAATATGGAGGAAACAGCTTGATCAGGATTTTGCAATTTTTTCTCTTTTTTAGACTCTAAAGGAAAATGGAGTATGATTAAGGTTTTAATCTAGGAACAAAATTTGTCGATGTGGATCTGTTTGCCCTGATACCAAATATAATGCAGTACAAGGTGGATCAAGGGCTCTAAGTGTGGAAAATAGAGGATTTGGTGATAAATCTAATGTTAGATTAATTAGGGATAATTTTCATGCCTTAAACCATGACGAATCACTCACCAACTCTCCTTCCTTGCTAGAAAAGCAATTTGCAGAAATTTAAGGTTCCTCAAAAACCAAGCTAAGGTTCCTCTTCTAACAAATCAATCCATTTACTTAATCTAAGATTGTTCAATACATTGCTTATTTATAGCCTAGTATATGCATGACACATGCAAATAACATAAAAGCAACTAAAATAAAGAAAACCCAGTAAATAAGAGTGCATGCACAACACATGCATTCAAATAAAATAGCTAGAGAAGTCAAAAAATAACGAAAGCTAAAGAAACTCCAAACTAGATCCCCATCATGTACGGGTCTGTTTGTGGATTTGAATAATGATTCAGGTAGCTCACAATAACTTCTTCAGATCACCATCTCATTTTATCAATTTTTACGTATACATACATCCATACATATGTATGCATGTATACATAAATACACACACATATATAGATATCATATGTATGTATGTACATAACTGTATGTATTCGTAAATTTACATATCACCTACATCATGAATCTCATTTACCTCATAAAAATAAATTCATCTAAGTATGAAAAAGTGTCAAAACACGTATGTATATCACATAATCAATATGAATAACAAAAAGGGGAACCAGAGATAGTTTACAATCCAAGTGCTACACCCAAAACAGAAACAATACCAAGGGTTTCATCCTAACTATTTAACAATTTCTGAGTGATTAATTCAGGAAAATAAATAAATGAATGAATAGTAAAAAAATAGAATTCAATGTCAAAAAAAAAGTCGCCCAAAATCTCATGGATTTCGAGCACTGCACGCTCCCACGCATATAGGACTTTGGGCCACATTAAAAGATCTCTAAAAGGAAAATAAATAGGGGCAAACAGATGTATTTTTAAGTTGGCAAGATTAGGTATAACCCCAGACCTCTCATTCTCTGTAGCAGTTTATTGTGACAATAAGTGAGCTTCAAATGTAGTGGCTAGTTGGCTTAGATCTAATGTTGACACAAAAGATGAAAGCGCCTATCGGGATCTTAGGTGCTGGGACTAAACTTAGTTAGCTACTTAACCATCCTTCTCACTACTTGGGTGGAACTAAATCCATCTTATGGTACCCGTGTAAATTCTCTAGTGTATGATACACGTTGAATTACCATTGTACTCTGTCAAAAACCTAAAAGTTTAAGTTGGATATTGTTATACTAACAACGTACATCAAGCAATGTTGACGCTTAACACACCCTATGGGATTTTTTGCTATGTAAAACGCATCAAGCATATACATGAATCTCTTACGGATTAAAATAACTGGGGGAAAATGAGTATATTATAACTTTGAAATTGATGTCTGAA
Organism: Scilla litardierei; assembly: GCA_030789695.1. Taxonomy (NCBI): domain Eukaryota; kingdom Viridiplantae; phylum Streptophyta; class Magnoliopsida; order Asparagales; family Asparagaceae; genus Scilla; species Scilla litardierei. The sequence goes on along the minus strand of CM061140.1, from coordinate 180,461,970 downwards.
CCAAGGACCTCAAACTATGTCAGAAACCCACTTCACCCACAAGCTTATGCTGGTGGTTTGTTGTCTAACAATGTAAACCAACAAACATAACTAGCAACTCTAGTCAAATTTTAAGCTGGTTTGTGCTGGGATAATGTAATGATGTGTTAAATCACTTCTTTTATTTTCACCCTTTTGTTATTTTCCTATAAGCCCAACCGATTATCACAAGCCCAGCCGCCCCATAATCATATTTTTCTTTTACTCTACTTCCTACAGCAAGAGGCCAACTTATTTAGTTAATTTCCTCTACTCTCAACACACTTCAGACTCAAAAGCCCATTCCTTCTATTCTTTTTATCTCTTTACTTCTCTCTTTAATTCTTTTTAGAATGAGCCCACAGATCTCCTCACTTCTTGTAAAGGCCCAAAGCCCGGCCCACTCCCCTTTTAATAAACCCCCACCCACTTCCCTTTCTCTCTCTCCTCTCTCATTTCCTCACGCGCCCAAGCCCAGCAGCAAAAAAAAAAAAAACCCTCGACCCCGTGCCCTCTCTCTCGCGGCGAACCCAACCCCGACCCATTTTTCTCCCTCTCTCTCTTCGACCCGAGCCCAGGTGAGTTTCTTTCGAATCGTTTCCTCGCACAGGCGGCAACGGCGAAGGCGAAAGATGCGGCGACGGTTGGGTTTCGAAACCCACCCTCATCTGATGACGTGCGTGATCCCCTCTCGCGAGATCCTCGTGATAATCACAAATCCCGCTCCCCGCGCGATAAGATCTCTCTCTCCCCTCCTTATATGAATGGATTTGCTAGTGTTTTGATTTCATGCGAAAATTGTATTTTTCTCTCTTCGAAAATTTTCCGGTCTCTTTTCCGAGGGTTCGGATTTTGTTCTTGGGGGATTTCGACTTGTCCTTTGGTGTCGGATCTGCTCCTAGGCTCCTGGCTTTGTTCTGTTGTTTTCGGATCTGCTCCTAGGCTCTCGGTTTTGCGCTGTTGACTTCGGATCTTTATTATACTTTCGCAATCTTCGATTTCAGGTAGATTTCGAACCCTATTAAGCCTTTAATTTTTTATTCCGAGAATGAAGATGATGATTCATGTAAGGATTCTTAGAGAGGAAACTCCTCTGTGAATGTTTTTGGCACCTAGGTTAGATTTACGGCATTATGGCCGTTGCTCCTTACTCTCGTTAGACACTTGCGTAGAATTGTATGTTGTGGTCGGCCGCCGAGGTGGAAGGCACGGTTTAGGTTTGTTTGCGCTGACTGTACTATTTCAGCCCTTTTTGATGATATGCTTAACTTAGATATTGATGTCCCTTAGGCTGTTGTTCTTTCCTATGTTAAGTTCAGTATAAACCTGTTCTGTAAATGACAATTTTCAGCTCCTTTATACATTCAGTTAATGATGATAAAGAAAACTTCAGTTTAGTTCTTTAAATTTCAATTTAGTTCCTTTTTAATTTTCAGTTATTCTTCGTAAAACAATTTTTCAGCCTTTCTCTTTACAGATCAATTTTTCAGACTTTCCGTTACAAACCAATTTCCATTTTTTTTCTTTCCTTTTATAAATAGATTTCTAGTTTCCTTAATAAATTGATTTCAGTTCCTTTTTTTTATAAATCCAGTTTCAGTTTCTTATCAATGAAGTTTTAGTTTTCCTTTTTATAAATCCAGTTTCAGTTTCTTATAAATGAAATTTCAGTTCTTTTTATAAATCAAGTTTTATTTTCCCTTACAAAATTCAGTTTTTGTTCCTCGTATAAGTTTATCTTAAAAGATGGGAATCTGTACCTCCTTTATCACAACAAATTTGAGCCAGATCAGTAGCTTTTTAGACAAATCCGGAACCGAGCAACCCCTCTAGGCAGGTAGACCACAACCCCCCTAAAGGTGCCAACATGAATCTGATTCATTCCTAGTTTTACTTTATCTTTCCAATTACTCTTTCATATATATTGCATTACTTCTTGCTACTTCTGCCTTTTACTTTTCGCCATTTAACTATGTGCGTTACAAGTGTTTTTGGTAATTATTGGACATGCATATCTAATTGCCAATTCCACTAAATTGTATATTTAGGAGTTATGCAACGAAATTATATGATAAATTTGGAACGCCTGATTTTCGCCCTCCAAACATGACAACCTGGACATAGAGTTTGCATAGCTATCTAAATATATAATTTAGAGAACAATTTCGAGAACAAGACACTTGACATCCTGGTACTAGAACAACTACACATGACAACACGGGTATGGGGTAACTTATAAATTGAGAGGGTGCGGGAGCGATTGAAGCCATGCTTATGGCCCCTATCTGGGAGGATTTCCTTTATGGATCCTGAGTTCTCGGTACAGTTTGTCCCTATACTCGGCCCGGGGTAGCACCCCGCGGTCCAAGGTGGACTTCACGTTGCACATCGTGCCTTCCTTATATAAGTCACAACACAACAACATTCCTTTTTGGTTAAATGTTCCTTTTCTTAATGCTACTCAAATCATGACAGGTCAGTAACTTTTCTTTTACAGTTTTCGGTACCTTTCTAAACTCCTGCAAAATAATTAATTAAATGTTTAATATGGTTTGCAATCTACTTTATTAATGGTGGTTCAATTCCATCAGGTAATACTCAGCCCGAAGAGGAGGCCCCACAGTACGAAGAGTCTGATTTTCTTGTTGAAAACGCAGATTTCTGAGCTTCTGTGTCATCAGGAGAGTTAGTTTTCTCTTAGTCGTTTTCTTTTCAGTATTGTTTTAGTTGAGCTGTAGTGTTTCTTTCTGCCTAGACATTGTAATTCCATTTGAAGGTTTAATAAAAGAGTATCTCATTTATCTTTGTCCTTATTATTTTCCTGTTTAAACTATATTGACTTCACTGGTACATGCAAGACCTGCAAAACTATTAAGAGTGTAACGGCTCCCGCTTCTGGGGCGTTACAAGTGGTGGCCCATGCAGGTCCGCGCAACCACCTCGTGAACAATATAGGATAAACAGGAAACATTATAAGATACTTGAATTATTAAACTGACAACCATCCTTGAATTACAGAACGTCGAAGGTGTATAACCGGCGTACACGTACCACCGTTGGATCGAATCCTGATATTGTCAACACAGAGATGGAGATGAACGGGAATGGAAACCATATCCACAACAATGAGGACCCCGCCAACAATATCAATCCTGAAGCTGGCCTCAATGGAAATGGTGCTAGCAATGATGGCAGTGCTGATACTGAACAACCTCCGATGGTGCACCAGATATCTGATCGAGCACTGCGAGAAATGGTTCAAGCCATACGACAGGAAGCCATGCGGCAGGAACCGGTGCGACAGGAAACAAAGCGAGAAGGAGGAGTACAAGAGTTCCAGTCACTGCGTCCACCGATCTTCACCGGACGGGAGGACCCTCTAGCTGCAGAGGAATGGCTGCAGTCTATTACTCATATGCTGAAGGCGGTACGAGCTCCTGTGGATTCTTGGGTCGATATGGCAAGGCTACAGTTGACCAAGGATGCCATGTTATGGTTGGATTCTGTAGAGGACCGCTTACCGCAGCCGATCTCTTGGGATGCATTTAAGGAGGCATTCGATGCCCAATTCTTTTCACCTGAGGCGCAGATGGAGCTCGAAGAACGGTTTATGGAACTGAAGCAAGGTTCCATGACCGTGGAAGAATATGATGCTGAGTTCTCTAAGCTCAGCAGGTACGTATTCTTGACCCATAACCGTTATTTATTCCGAATACATGTTTTCTTTTTCTAACAACCTGTAAACTCCAGGTTTGCTAAGGACGTGGTGTCCACTCCTCTGGCTCGAGCCAAGAGGTTCCAGAAGGGCCTGAACATCGACATACGTGATAAGCTTGTCGGGTTCAAACTGAAGACCCATGCTGACGTGCTCTCCACTGCTCGAGAGTACGAGTATGTACAGCGGGAGCGAGCACGAGAGCATCAGGTGGCTGCCCCACGACGACCACCTCCTTCGACCGCTCCTTCAGGGCATCACAGACAGCCACCTGCTCCTACTAGACAGCTTCACAAGCCTATGCACCAGACACAGTTTAAGAGGCCTGCACCACCCCAGCAACCGCAGCAGTCACAACTCAGGCGACCCACTCCTATCTGCCACTATTGCAACAAACCGGGTCACATCAAGCCAGAGTGCCGACTTTACCTAAATTTGTGCCTGGTTTGTGGTGCCAAGGACCACACTGCGAGAGATTGCCCGCATAGGGTACAGAGACCAGCTGCCCCAATCCAGCCTACCGCTCCAGCTTCAGCCCCAGCCCCGACAGGGGGCAATTAGCGTAGAGCTCCACTTCCACCTCAGCAAAAGGTGTACCAGCAGGCGAGGACTCAGGCTCCACCAGCAAAGCGCCAGATTTTCACTATGTTAGCGGAGGAGGCAGAGGCAACTGGCCAAGTTATCACTGGTATGTAGTTTACAGTTTACTGCTTATTTATCCATATGATTATGTTTTCATACAATGTTAATGTATGCTTAGACTTAGTATCCATGACCGTAGGTATCATAATAGTTGCCAATAGACCCGTCCTCGCCCTATTCGACTCGGGAGCTTTACATTGCTTTATGTCCAAGCGTTTTGTCGATCAGCACACCATTCCTGTTTCGCCCCTTGATTCTTGTTGGGACGTTAACACGGGCAGTGGGGTACTGACAACGACTAGTGCATGTCTTTCGTGTCCTGTGGATATATGTGGACACAAACTGCCAGCAGATTTCATCGTCATCAACATGCCAAATTTTGACGTCGTCCTCGGGATGGATTGGTTGGCGGTACATTATGCCACGATTGATTGTCGTAAAGGAAGAGTGGTGTTTGACATGCCAAACCAATCCAGGTTCGAATTTGTCAGAACAGAGAGACCAGCAAGGTACAGAGCTAAACCAACAGCAGCGACTGCCATGGAGATTGAGATAGAGAAGCCGGAGGTAGTCCGAGATTTCCCGGATGTGTTTCCGGATGAACTTACTGGGTTACCTCCAGACCACGGAGTTGAGTTTGCGATCGAGCTGATGCCTGGTGCCCAGCCTTATTCTAGACAGCCTTACCGCATGTCACCATCCGAGTTGTTTGAAGTGCGGATGCAGTTGGATGACCTCTTGAAGAAAGGGTGGATACGTCCCAGTGTGTCTCCTTGGGGCGCTCCAATATTATTGGTGAAGAAGAAAGATGGATCCAAACGGATGTGCGTCGATTACAGGGAATTGAACAAGCTTACGGTGAAGAACAAGTATCCTATTCCCCGTATCGACGACTTATTTGATCAGCTTGGAGGAACAAGCGTCTTTTCTAAACTGGACTTGAAGACCGGCTATCATCAGTTAAGAGTCAAGAAAGAAGACGTGCACAAGACAGCATTCAACACTAGATACGGACACTATGAGTTTCTAGTGATGCCGTTTGGTGTGACTAATGCACCGGCGATATTCATGAATCTCATGCACAAAGTATTATACGAATATTTGGACAAGTTTGTGGTGGTGTATCTGGATGATATATTGGTGTACTCGAAGAATGCACAGGAGCACGCTGGACATTTGAGGACAGTACTAGAGACCTTGAGGCGGAGCAAGCTATACGCTAAGTACAGTAAGTGTGAGTTTTGGTTGGACAATGTGGTATTTCTAGGCCACGTGATTTCAGGGGAAGGAATCTCTGTGAACCCAGAAAAGGTTGCAGCAGTTCAGAATTGGCCAGTCCCTAAGACAGTGTCAGAGATTCGAAGTTTTTTGGGATTAGCTGGTTACTATAGGAGATTCATCAAGGATTTTTCGAGGATCGCCGAGCCCATGACACAGTTGACAAGGAAGGACGTGATGTATGTTTGGTCGAGGGCGTGTAACGATGCCTTCCAAGAATTGAAGAAGCGGTTGACGACGGCGCCGATATTGATTATTCCAGATTGCAGGGGAGACTTTGAGGTGTTTTGCGACGCGTCTGGCAAAGGTCTTGGGTGTGTGCTCCATCAGCACAGACGCGTTGTTGCATATGCATCAAGGCAATTGAAGAATCATGAGAAGAATTACCCCACTCATGATCTTGAGTTGGCGGCCGTAATATTTGCCTTGAAGATCTGGAGACACTTTCTACTTGGGGAGCGCGTGAAGGTATATATGGATCATAAGAGCTTGACATACATCCTCACGCAGAAAGACCTGAACCAGCGACAACGGAGATGGATCGAGCTCATGGCGGATTACGACATTGATCTTCAGTATCACCCTGGAAAGGTTAACATGGTACATGACGCTTTGAGTCGGCTTCCAGGAGTGATGACACTTACGACGCAGTGGAGACTACAACAGGAGATCCGCGACATGGAAATAGACGTGGTGTTACCCGGGCTGACCTCGTCATTCATGAATATGGAGATACAATCGACGTTGGTAGACAGAATCAAGGCTGCTCAGACAGGAGATGCAAAGCTTCAGCGGATCAGGGACATGGCATTGGCAGGACAGAGACCAGAATTTCAGATACATGCAGATGGTTCATTGAGATATGGCAGCAGAATATGTGTACCATCGGGAGATGTCAGGGATGAATTATTAAAAGAAGCACACAGTTCCCCGTACTCCATCCACCCAGGAGGCACCAAGATATACCAAGATCTACGACAAAATTACTGGTGGCATGGAATGAAGAGAAGCGTAGCGCAAAGTGTGGCCAGATGTATGGTGTGTCAGCAGGTGAAGGCTGAGCATCACCGCGTTGCCGGTCTGTTACAGCCCCTGCCCATCCCCGAGTGGAAATGGCAACATATCACGATGGATTTCGTGACGGGACTTCCAAAGAGCAAGAAGCAACATGACGACGTTTGGGTGATCGTTGATCGATTGACCAAGTCGGCTCATTTTATTCCCTTCAGGGTTGGGCAGTCTACAGAGACTCTTGCCAAGAGATACATGGAGGAGATTGTGAAGCTACATGGGGTCCCAGTGAGTATTGTTTCTGATAGGGACACCCGGTTTACTTCGCACTTTTGGAAGAGTTTACAGGAAAAGTTGGGTACGCGGCTTAAATTCAGTACAGCTTATCATCCTCAAACGGACGGACAATCAGAGCGTACTATACAGATTCTGGAGGACATGCTGCGGGCATGCATGCTGGATTTTAAGGGGTCATGGGAAGACCATCTACATCTAGTGGAGTTTGCCTATAATAATAGTCATCAGGCGAGTATTGGAATGGCTCCTTTTGCTGCTTTGTATAGAAGGAAGTGTCGTTCTCCTTTGAGCTGGGACGATGTTGGAGACAGAGAACTGGTTGGGCCAGAGATGATTGTAGAGGCAGTGGATGTTGTACGGACTATCAGAGAGAGGCTACAGGTGGCACAAGACCGTTACAAGCACTGGGCAGATGCAAAGAGGCGGCATTTGGAATTTCAGCCTGGAGACCATGTCTTTCTCAAGATTTCACCTAATAGAGGCATGATTCGTTTTGGTCGCAGAGGAAAGCTTAGCCCACGGTTTATTGGACCATTTAACATACTCGAGCGTGTGGGCGAGGTAGCATACAGACTTGCACTGCCTCCATCTCTGGAGGGTGTGCATAATGTGTTCCATATATCTCAGCTGCGAAAGTATGTGGGAGACCCAACCCATGTGGTTGATCATTCAGATATCATAGTGAGGCCAGATTTGAGTTATGAGCAGCAGCCAGTGGAGATAATTGATCGTCGACAGAGAGCTCTCCGGAACAAGACTGTGAATTTGGTCAAAGTGATGTGGCATCGTGACTCGCCAGGAGAGGCTACCTGGGAGCGAGAAGAAGAGATGAACGATCGGTATCCGTACCTTTTCACCGTTTAGTGTTTTCTTTGAATTCCGAGGACGGAATTTCTTTGAAGGTGTATAAGGTGTAAAGGCCCAAAGCCCGGCCCACTCCCCTTTTAATAAACCCCCACCCACTTCCCTTTCTCTCTCTCCTCTCTCATTTCATCACGCGCCCAAGCCCAGCAGCAAAAAAAACCCTCGACCCCGTGCCCTCTCTCTCGCGGCGAACCCAACCCCGACCCATTTTTCTCCCTCTCTCTTCGACCCGAGCCCAGGTGAGTTTCTTTCGAATCGTTTCCTCGCACAGGCGGCAACGGCGAAGGCGAAAGATGCGGCGACGGTTGGGTTTCGAAACCCACCCTCATCTGATGACGTGCGTGATCCCCTCTCGCGAGATCCTCGTGACAATCACAAATCCCGCTCCCCGCGCGATAAGATCTCTCTCTCCCCTCCTTATATGAATGGATTTGCTAGTGTTTTGATTTCATGCGAAAATTGTATTTTTCTCTCTTCGAAAATTTTCCGGTCTCTTTTCCGAGGGTTCGGATTTTGTTCTTGGGGGATTTCGACTTGTCCTTTGGTGTCGGATCTGCTCCTAGGCTCCTGGCTTTGTTCTGTTGTTTTCGGATCTGCTCCTAGGCTCTCGGTTTTGCGCTGTTGACTTCGGATCTTTATTATACTTTCGCAATCTTCGATTTCAGGTAGATTTCGAACCCTATTAAGCCTTTAATTTTTTATTCCGAGAATGAAGATGATGATTCATGTAAGGATTCTTAGAGAGGAAACTCCTCTGTGAATGTTTTTGGCACCTAAGTTAGATTTACGGCATTATGGCCGTTGCTCCTTACTCTCGTTAGACCCTTGCGTAGAATTGTATGTTGTGGTCGGCCGCCGAGGTGGAAGGCACGGTTTAGGTTTGTTTGCGCTGACTGTACTATTTCAGCCCTTTTTGATGATATGCTTAACTTAGATATTGATGTCCCTTAGGCTGTTGTTCTTTCCTATGTTAAGTTCAGTATAAACCTGTTCTGTAAATTACAATTTTCAGCTCCTTTATACATTCAGTTAATGATGATAAAGAAAACTTCAGTTTAGTTCTTTAAATTTCAATTTAGTTCCTTTTTAATTTTCAGTTATTCTTCGTAAAACAATTTTTCAGCCTTTCTCTTTACAGATCAATTTTTCAGACTTTCCGTTACAAACCAATTTCCATTTTTTTTCTTTCCTTTTATAAATAGATTTCTAGTTTCCTTAATAAATTGATTTCAGTTCCTTTTTTTTATAAATCCAGTTTCAGTTTCTTATCAATGAAGTTTCAGTTTTCCTTTTTATAAATCCAGTTTCAGTTTCTTATAAATGAAATTTCAGTTCTTTTTATAAATCAAGTTTTATTTTCCCTTACAAAATTCAGTTTTTGTTCCTCGTATAAGTTTATCTTAAAAGCTGGGAATCTGTACCTCCTTTATCACAACAAATTTGAGCCAGATCAATAGCTTTTTAGACAAATCCGGAACCGAGCAACCCCTCTAGGCAGGTAGACCACAACCCCCCTAAAGGTGCCAACATGAATCTGATTCATTCCTAGTTTTACTTTATCTTTCCAATTACTCTTTCATATATATTGCATTACTTCTTGCTACTTCTGCCTTTTACTTTTCGCCATTTAACTATGTGCGTTACAAGTGTTTTTGGTAATTATTGGACATGCATATCTAATTGCCAATTCCACTAAATTGTATATTTAGGAGTTATGCAACGAAATTATATGATAAATTTGGAACGCCTGATTTTCGCCCTCCAAACATGACAACCTGGACATAGAGTTTGCATAGCTATCTAAATATATAATTTAGAGAACAATTTCGAGAACAAGACACTTGACATCCTGGTACTAGAACAACTACACATGACAACACGGGTATGGGGTAACTTATAAATTGAGAGGGTGCGGGAGCGATTGAAGCCATGCTTATGGCCCCTATCTGGGAGGATTTCCTTTATGGATCCTGAGTTCTCGGTACAGTTTGTCCCTATACTCGGCCCGGGGTAGCACCCCGCGGTCCAAGGTGGACTTCACGTTGCACATCGTGCCTTCCTTATATAAGTCACAACACAACAACATTCCTTTTTGGTTAAATGTTCCTTTCCTTAATGCTACTCAAATCATGACAGGTCAGTAACTTTTCTTTTACAGTTTTCGGTACCTTTCTAAACTCCTGCAAAATAATTAATTAAATGTTTAATACGGTTTGCAATCTACTTTATTAATGGTGGTTCAATTCCATCAGGTAATACTCAGCCCGAAGAGGAGGCCCCACAGTACGAGTCTGATTTTCTTGTTGAGAACGCAGATTTCTGAGCTTCTGTGTCATCAGGAGAGTTAGTTTTCTCTTAGTCGTTTTCTTTTCAGTATTGTTTTAGTTGAGCTGTAGTGTTTCTTTCTGCCTAGACATTGTAATTCCATTTGAAGGTTTAATAAAAGAGTATCTCATTTATCTTTGTCCTTATTATTTTCCTGTTTAAACTATATTGACTTCACTGGTACATGCAAGACCTGCAAAACTATTAAGAGTGTAACGGCTCCCGCTTCTGGGGCGTTACACTTCTCCATTCTTTATTTCAATTTCCCCATTCACCAAGTCCAAAGCCTATCAGCCCAGTAACTAGCCCACAAATCAAACACTAAACCTTTTCCCTCATTAAAACTTGATTCTCACAAAGCCTGAAGCCCACTTACTTTTATTTTGATCAAATCAACCAAGGGCGTTAACCCTTACCGCCGCCCTTTTTCCTCTTGGGTTCGAAGAAGCGGGCTGCGCCCCCTTTTTCTCCCTCGCGCATCAGATCGAAGCCGATGCCGCTCGTTCCCTTTGTTCGACTAAACCCTAACCCTAATCGGGTCTTCCGAAGCCGCCGCCCTATTCTCAGGATCAAAAACCCTAACCGCCGCCCTTTCAAAATGCAGATTCGATCAAATCTCTTCATGGATTTCGGGATTTTTGATTGATTTGAATTGATTCACGCGGTTTTCTCTTTTCTATATATAATGATGGATTTTAGGGTTTATTTTCATACGAAATCATCTTCTTCACTTCCCTAAATTTCTGATATGTTCTTTATTTTACGGAGCTTGGATCTTGAGGCTTTTTAATCATTTTGATTGCTTCGATTGAGGTAGATTGCTTCTATCCTAAGTTTTACGGTCTATCTTCCTTTCTATCTTTCTTTAAAAATCATGGAATTGAGAAGGATATTTTGGTTGGCTCGAAACGGGAAGTGATGATTCATACTATTATTTGAGAAATCCTTTTCCTATGTAGAGAAATCTCGGCACTTTTACTGCTGCACAGTGCCTTCTTTTGTTTCTCATATGGTTTCTATCTTTGGTCAGCCGTCAGGGGGCTTGGTTCCTTTCTTTACCGAGGTTCTTCTCGAGGGCAAGGTGCCCTGTTCGTTGTTGTTTGGGTTTTGGCTCTGTGTTGAACCCCGTGGCTAAAATCTGATGTTGATCTTATCTTTTGGGCAACTACTGATATCGGTTTCGGGCCTAATTGTTGTTATTCTCTCGGGCCCAAATTCCTGATACTTGTCTCTGAGGCATGTCGTTACTTTTATTTGTTGGCCTGAGGACTTGCTATTGTTGCTTTAGTTAGACTAGTGCCAACACCTCCTTTGGCTGGTAGACCATGTACCAAATGAATCTGATCACATCGCTCCTTAAAAATAAATTGTGTTACTTTTCAGTTTACTTTCGTTTACAATCCTAAAATCTTTATCTTTAATTAATTTGTTTATTAAGTCTCTTATTTCAGTCTTTGGTTTTAAACTGATTTGCTATGCAAAATATTGATATGGGTATCATTATTGGACATTATTAATTGACACACGATTCGCTATAATTGTTGACAACGTTACTGAGAGCTACAAAGAACACTTGACATTGACACAAATCCCATAATTAGAATGTCTTTACACTTAGCTCACTGTCTAGGGGTGTGGATGTGCTAATGGTTAACGTATTCGTTTTACCACTCTCCTGATGGAAGTGGAGCATGTTACAAAGTAATCGGTTTTTCTCCTCCTTTTATGGAACGAGTGTTCAAATGCAATTTTCCTCTTTCTTCTGAAGTGAGGGTTTCAATATTCAATTTTCAGCTATTCACACCAATAGTGGGGTTACAGAACCTTTAAAAGAACATCACTCCCTTGGACATGAGACACGGCCTAGAATGGTTAGTTTAACTTTAATCGACCCTTGAAGACATTCATAACTGAGTAGATCATTTCTCTTGTTCAAACATATTGTATTTTTTTGGTTATATATAAACTGTTAAGCTTGGCTTAGTTGTAATCTACTTTCTAATTTTGTTGTTTATTTTCTCCTCGGGTTTAGTAGGAGATACAGCTTTTGTTCGTGCACCAAGATTCTAATTTTGTTCATACATGTATGACTTTAAAATTCGGTATTATTTTCTGCTTTGTCCTATTCTGTTTTCACTGGTACCCAACATGATCTGCATAATAATTATTCGTGATGACACCCAGAAACGGGTCGTTACAGATAACATGTATATCACGCAAATGCAATACCCAGAATGTGGAAAACATCATACTGGGTGTTATATTGGGTGATATCTAAGGTCAAACCAAAATGTCACCTACATTGACCAAAAACGACTCAAATGACATTTACGTTCATTTCATGGAATCAGGTACTCAAAAACAACATCTACAACTACACATCAACCATGTCAATTGACATTTAGAACAACTCAATTTTGTCACATGCAAATGCATGTGCGTTGTCTCTTTTTTCAGAAAGTTTTGTCAAACTTAATCACTAGAAAGTTGCTTCTTGATTTTCTAGATGGTAAGAGGCACCTTAAATTTATTTTGGAAATCACATATAACTGGAATTTAAAAATACATGTGTTGTATTAAATGAAAATCATTAAGATATGATATTTGAATTTTAAAAAAGATCTTAGATGATGTTAAAAGAAGAATGGCAATGACTGATTTAGAAAGCAGTAGGATGCAATGATGTTAGTCCATGCACCACCAGGAGTGTGCATTATATTAGTATAGATAGGTATCTTAAGAACATGCTGGATGAGTGAATCTTGGTTATCAATTATATCGTACAAGTATTTTGGCTGAACTGAAACTGTAATATGTTGTCACTGGAGGATTTTAACAGCCAACAGTAATGGCAGTAAACACATTTGCTTTGTTAGTAGAATTCATTTTCATTTCTTCCCAGATTTGAAGAAGGCAGCATAGTTATAGCCGTGGAATGCATCATCCTTTCTTGCCAGTTCTGAAGAAGGTAGTACAATTATTGCCACAGAAAATAGCACAACATAAACAAAGAGACACTTGCTAGCAGGTAAAAAATATATACATAATACATAATAATGTACATGGTAGATATTAATCTCAAACAGTACACCAAAAATGATAGCTCTAAATGTATGAATTCATTCAATTGGATTCTACTAATGAGCCATCCTTCACACAATGTAATTATACAAAGTCCATTAACTAGAATGTTATAATCCATGTTAACAATAGTTTCTGATAAGAGTGCCCTTTGTCAGGAAAATATAAGAAATTTTAGTTATATCTAATAAATGTCAAAAAGAAATCGCATTTCAGATCTGGAGAAACCATAGAGAGTTTACTAAAAACTCAACAAAATAAAATCATAGGAAGCATAAACATAATTTTTGAATTACTGCAGCCTCAAAAGTAGTACTACTTACTTTGGGGAAAACACGCTCCAGATGAACAGGTGGTCTCTCATGAGCAACAACACAATGGTGAACACAGTCAAGACAATTGAATTAAGGACCAGAGGAAGAAAACATGGAAATGCTATCATCTTTTGAAGTATGCAACCAAACTCGGAATCTTCTATGCACAGAAGATGTCTCATATCCTTCACAGATATGTATATGAACATGCTGAGAAATGATAATATAGGCGATGCATATGTAATGATGAACATCAGAATGCCAGAGAGTGCTGTCGAGTGGCTTGAAATACCCTGATAAGTGTAGAAAAGTGAATAAAAATAAGATGCCATAAAGACCCAACCAAAATTATGCTGTATAAATGGGCAGAAATTTAAAGCAATTAACTTCACAGGATAAAATAGTTACTATAAAGGCTCCAGCAACATCAATTGTGGCTAAGCTGTTGCTGTTCCCAAGACCAAAATGGCCTGCCATTCCCAATAAATATATAGCAACAACCTGTGAAATATACAGTTAGAATACAGCTCCGAAATATCAGGGTAAGCACATATACATAAAAAACACAATAAATTTTCATTTCATATGTTATTTACAGCTAAATTAAATACTTAAAAAATTATGTATGTAAAAAGTGTTATGCAACACAGAAATGTGGTCCAATGTATAAATATTACACAAATTGCATGTGTTCATCCAGAAAAAAGAGAAGAAAGAAAAAGAAAGAAAAGAGATGACGAAAACGAGGCTCTTTAATCACTTGATCAACCTGAAAATTATGGATAACTTGAAACTACCATTCCTGATCCCATTTAAGTGCATATTAAAAGCTTACACCCAAACTATTGCAGCGCCCGAAGAATTCATTCATAGGGAAGTATACACGAAGACACTGACTATTTCTCACCAGGTAAAATCCTCACACTGAAACACTAAATGTGGATCAAATTACTCAAGTACAAAGAAAGAGTTATTGTGAATCATATCACAACTGTAACTTCTCGCCAATAGCTAGAAGTACAAAAAGGCAAGAAGTAGTTGTACAAAGGACTTAAAATGGCATAATCTAGTGCGAGGCTTTCTCGTTTTTTCATATTTTCCAGAAAACATATCATGGAAAAAAGAAATCAATGTTTACGATGAAAATTTCTTTGGAAAACACAGTTTCTCAACAAAGACATCTCTTTCCATAAATTCTCTGTTGTGGAACAAGATAGCCTGATTTAAAGTTTATTTGAAGCAATTTGAAAAGATGCAACTGATGTACAAAATCTGGAGGCACTGAGTGCAACAAAATTCCAACTCTTGTTAAATCTAGCTGTTACTAACTAAAACTCTCGCGGAAAGTTGGACATTAATATTGGCATGTCAGTCAGCATGGCTTACTATCAACCATGCAGCCAAAACCTACCATCTGGCTAGGTTGGCTGGTAAACTGTTGGGTGTCACTGCTGAACTAGAGCAGTACATAGCTGGGCTAGCTGGATTTGTTTGGTTTTGAGCCTTGTACATAATTATGTTAGTATTGCAAATCATTTATTCTTATAATTTATAGTCTTGAATCCCAGTCAGTATACATCAACGCTACATATATGAGAATACATATTCAACTTCATGTCAATAAAATGAGAATGTGTGGGTCTTAAATAGAACATCTTGTTACTTCATCATCTTCAGTTCACCACAATTTTGAGGTGCACTTCTATTCTAATATAACGATTACGATTTGGAACTCTGCTTCATATGTTTCATTACATATATCATGAAACCTGACCTAGTTATCCTTGATGTATGGTATATATATATATTTATATATATATATAGACAATACAGGCCAAGTACCCTCCTTGGCAAATTCCTTTCAAGCGCACGACTCAAGGAAACAGTAGCTTTTGATGTTGTCATTAACATAATCTTAGGAATAATTTGAAACCTTGGTTTGACAGACCAGAAATAACCATGACTTTCCACCCCCCCCCCCCCCCGCCCAAAAAGAAAGAAAAAAAAGAAATAACCATGCCATGCAGTTCGTATTATGATCAGGGAATGATTTTATTAATACAAATGCAACCTCAATAGGCTTCGCTGATAACAAAGGATAGTAAGATGAGAAAAAAATTTCTTCCATCATAAAATATGGTTACAAATAATTCTCCAATCCACTAAAGGGATGACAAGACTACTTGAGTGGATAGCTAAATATGTTGAGCACAATTCTCCATAGGGGAAAGAGTTTCAACGGTGAACTGTCAAACACATGGAATGCACACAGAAGTTCTTGTCTATATGGTTTCAGTGCCTTGTACACTAAAACTAATCTAAAATTTTAGCTTATGCCATGCTTCAGCAAAAAAAGAAATGTCCTTGGTGTGTGAAAATCTCTAGCTAGCAGACTAAACTTGTAAGTTGAGATGGACTGACTTGTTCAATAATGCTATTTAGATACAAACAATTTTCTCATGAATGAGTCTCAGCTGATACTGGCTTTTAGTCTCCCATAGTCTTTGCATCTATACTCTATACATATGTAAACGATTAATTTAAGCCCTGAGATGAAATTTATATATATATTATAATAATAGATTTGTTTTGGTTATAAAAAAATAAGATGTTTTAACAATAGCTAAATGTGCTAATAATAGATGGCCGGCATACTTACTTTGACAGGGTGGTAACTGTTGATAAGAACATCAAAACAACACAAAACAACACAATAAAAAAAATGTCTACTCATGACGAATTTGGGCTGAACTAAAAAAGATAATGTGCCAAAACGATCTTGTTTGCGTCCATTTTCCAATATGGAACGTAAAGAAGAAAACCAGGAGATATCAATCACAAAAACTTAACTAATGACAAAAACTGATGAGATACAAAATCAAAGCATGCCCCAAAAGACTTCCATCATGAATGAAAGAACAATCAACTGATTTATTTCAAGAAAAATACAATTCGGTGTACCAACCATCCTCCTGTTGAGAAAGAAAATCCTGGACACCATTGCCCAATATTATATTACAAAATAATATCAATTTTAAAATATGAGTCTTAAGGTTCCCGGAACTGACCTCAACCCATTGTCCATGGCACGATCCATCAGCTGAAAAATAGATTATACTGGCTAACAGTTGTAAGAAAAGCAGTAATACAGGCACAGAATTTATAGGCTGTTGTACAAGCAACTGCAGAAGGCACCATGCTGTAGTGAATGTCATTCCAATAAGATACATAGAATCACTTATGCCCGCAAA
Source organism: Scilla litardierei (assembly GCA_030789695.1). NCBI lineage: Eukaryota > Viridiplantae > Streptophyta > Magnoliopsida > Asparagales > Asparagaceae > Scilla > Scilla litardierei. The sequence continues at coordinate 180,445,174 of CM061140.1, read as the reverse complement.
AAAAGAATCTGTCTGTATATTGATTGAATGAGAATCACCATTTCGTCTGGTCATTACGCGGGTTCTATAATCACAAATAGGCAAAATCCAAGGTGATAATAACACAGTTACCACCACTGTCACACTAATGGTTATATAAACTATTTGAGCTACCCATGGCGAACTATGACCTTCTGGTACCATAGATTGGCCCCAATTTTCCATGGTATGAAAACAGACCAGTAGTCCAGATGCAAGATGGCTAGAAATGACTAAATCAACTAGAATCGTCCTTGACCTCATAACACCAATGGAAAATGTACTAACAATCATCAGAAAGAGTAATGAGATTATCTGCAAAGATTTTATGATGCAAACACCAGCTTGCTCAAGCCACTTTGAAACATCAGGAAGATTAGCCCAGTTCACACCGCCCTGATGCCAACCTCTCAAAAGCCTGCCACAAACAAGCACAATGATGACTGCTAATATCTGATGATAATTCTTCATATTTTTCAACTGGGCAAAATCATCGTTGGTAAACCTTCCATTGGAGCAAGCTTCAGTTCGCCATAACTGATGCAATGTTCTGTCTCCTACGACTTCATTTGAGAGCAAGCCTTTTGGCTTAAAAAGAGATTGGACAGCCATAAGAAGAAATATCAGATACAGTGTTGTCACTAGAAAATGCCATGTGTATTGCTCTTCTTCCACCATAGAGCTTGAACCAAGACTCAGAACATGGATTAGGATTCCTAGAAAAACAAATGCCTCCTCCAAATGCCAACTATGCTGACACACTTTAAGAGGAGAGATTTGCATTTGTCTAAAACAAAGTTCTTTGAAAAAGCCGCATAATAGTTTCAGAAGTAGAACGCAGGATACGACCATGATAGCAACTCCAGAAAGAAGCAAGTTCAAAGGTTTCTGCACCAGTAAAATTCTTTTATCACTTTTCAACAAAAACTAATAGATTTTTGTTCATCCAAAACTAAATGGATATAGACACTGAAAATTACATCAGTTGCTCTGTGTGACAACCACTCACTCGCATTTTTAAGAAAATCATAATATGATGCGACGACAACCTTGAAGTCATCAGTACTAAACCTGCAGGATGAAAGCAATAATATGAAAAATATGAACCACCTTTGGAGTACAGAGCAAGTAATTCATGGATCCTTAATGTAACGCAATGTTCATGATCTTACATCAAGTCAGAGTCTTGCTGATGTTGTTCCCATAAGTGATGGGCAGCGGAAGCCTGTAAGAACAAACGATATAATCTTTTCTCTGTGTTGCCAATGAAACCACTGACTTGAGAATCAGATTCATCACTGATGTCATAACTCAAATTTCCGCATAGTAAACCAGGTAAATGAGCTTGCAGTAGTCTGAGTAATTGCCAAGAATTTAACTCCAAAGCCCGCATCCTTTGCTTCTCTGAGATCAAGAAAAACAAACTCTCACTGTTCATATAACAACATAAGAATTGTATATATAAGCAAACTATTACACTACGTTAGCACTGAAATTGCTACAAGTTTGTGGACTTTATCTTAATATGGTTATTTACTAATAGCTTAGTGATAGAGTTACCTTGATGATGCACAAAGAGATAAAAAATGGTAATATAAAAGACATTATTGTGACCATATAAAAATAAATAAAGCAAGGATTGCTTATCAGAATCAAACTATTGAGAATGGTCAACAAACTACAAAGACAATACCTTTATGTCTATTTGGGCTTCATCATTTGAATCATATCCTTCCCTCAATTCTATTAAACCCACACTACCTACAATTAAATAATAGCATTCATCTATACCATAGTCTACCCTTCTCGTAACATTAGGCAAAGCCCAGCAACATAAATGTGTGCATCAATCAATTTATATTTACATATTCACATCACGATAACTGAATTCGCCTCGTCGGGCACAATCAATGGCTCCATTTAATCAGGAATGTATTTGTCAAATAACATTTTCAGACAAAAGCTTGAGCTGAAGGTTTTGACCATATGGCATGCAAAGAAACATCGACACGGAAGACACCACTTCCAATGGACCTTCATGGCATTGGGGAAGGACATAGCAGAAAGATGGCTCACTTGGAAAGACAGAATCAAGCGGGGAAATATGTTAGGAACTTAGGGTTTTGGAAGAAGAAAATTTTGATTTTTTATAAGTTTGAGAATGAGACATATAAGATAAATGGTTTCTTTTGAGAGGAAACCACTCTCCAAGCTTTAGATCTAAAAGACAAAGCTTAACTCTCACCTATCTAGGGTATTAGGGTAAATCTAGGGTTTACCCTCTTGATTTTCAACATGAAAACAATAACTTCACCCCATGTGTGTGTGTGCGCGCGTGTATACATACATATATACATAAACATAAACATAAAAATGTATATATGAGAATAATGGGTATCATACGCCATATGAGAGGGTGTCTCATATGCCTTCTAACATAAAAGGGCAAGTACAAGCCCACATGGGCTTGTACTTGGTGTACTTGATCCCCTTTATGTGAGAGGGCATATGAGACACTCTCTCATATGACGTATGATACCCATTAATCCATATATATGACAGATCTGTCCACAATTACAAAACCCCTCTAGAAACCAAATATTTACAAAAATGCATAAAAACTTCACAAAAACACCTCTGGCTAATTCGCCCCTCTAGGTATTGCTTTACGCCGCCTCCTCTGATACGTTACGATCTCGTCATGCCCCCCAAGAACCACCTAGTCCTCAAGGTGGAATTCAGGGAATCATTGCTCAATCACTCTGAAAGGCGCCTAAGTGGTATCATGGTCTGGTAGGTCCTTCGACTGAATCAACACCTCCAATGTTTCTGTGGCCCCCATGCAACCCCCTTCAGCGCTGTCGGCTCCAAAATCACCTACATGTCCTCTGTCAGCGTCAGTGGTAGCGAAGAGGAAGGGGTGTGGTCCTCAATGGCTTGGAAAAGCTACAATATATGGATAACATGATGTATGGCGGACTCCAGTGGCCAGTTCAACTTATAGGCCGATCTTATCCTCAATCTCATAAGGCCCATATTTGCGAGGTGACAGCTTCTCGTGCGTCCGGTGCGCCAAAGAGCGTTGGTGGTAGGGCCGCAACTTCAAATATAACATGTCCCCCACTGCAAAATGCATCTCACACCTCTGTCCATCAGCCCGAGTCTTCATAATCTGTTGGGCTCTCGTCTGATGATGCTTCAACTCCTCACACTCTGTCCATCTCCTTCAAATACTGCTTCACCGGTGAAACTGGTGTAAAACTGTGACCGTAGTGAAGTAGATACTGAGGGTCACACCCATATAGGACTCGAAAAGACGTGGCGTGAGCGGTCGTGTGAAAAGAGATGTACCAATACTCTGCCCAGGCTAGCCACTTCGCCCACTACTTTGGAGTCTCAGACACACAGACGTGCAAGTAAGTCTCGATGCTCATGTTTACGACCTCAGTCTGGCCATTTGACTGAGTATGATATGTAGTGCTCCTCTTCAAAACCGTCATTTACATCATGAACAACTCTCTCCAGAAATGGCTAAGAAAAACTTGATTTCGGTTGGATATAATGGACTCCAGGACCTTGTGCAACCTCAACACCTCCTGTATAAATGTCGACACCACTGTCACTGCGGTGTAAGGAGGCCGGAGTGCCACAAAGTCATATTTGCTGAGTCAATCCATACCACCTAGATGACTGACTAGACATCGGATCTCAACTGACCATCAATAAAATCCATCGTCACCTCCATCCAGACCTGATCTAGCAAGAATATCGCCACCATCTCCTCCTCATCCTTCCTCATCCCCTCCAAAAACAACTCCCTAGCTAAGCGCTCTTGAGGACTCCAGAGTAGCAACCAACTGTACTCCCATGGAACTCCTACAGAATGCTCGGAATGTGTGTAAAGGTCCCAGGCAAGACCAATCGTCCCTGGTACAAGAGACGTTGCCCCTCCAACGAGTACCCTGGATAGTTTGTCGAACAATGTAGAAGGGCAGCCTAAATATTTGCCAAACCATCATCCTCCTCGATCTCCTGCTACACGGGCTCCCAATCAAGAACCACATGTACCGAGAAGGTGGCCAACTATGAATCTATCTCCCGTCCTGATAAAGCATCTGTCGCCTTGTTCTCTAGCCCCGACTTGTACTGAATCTCAAATTTATATCCCAATAGCTTGGTCAACCATCTTTGATGCTCCTCGTTCACCATCTGCTGTTTCAGGAGATATTTGAGGCTTCTCTAATCTGTACATATTATGAAGCAACGACCAAGTAAATATGGTCTACACTTCTGCACTGTCAGGACAATGGCCATCAACTTGCGCTCATAGACGGACTTGAGCCAAGCTCTTGCTGTCAGCACCTGGCTAAAGTAAACCGTGGGCCTCTGGTCCTGCATCAACACGGCACCCAATCCATATCCAGGTGTGTCTGTCTTCACCATAAGAGACCTGCTGAATCTGAGAGGGCTAGCAAAGAACGCTCGTCGTGGCCCTTTTCAAGGCCTCAAAAGCTCTAGTGGCCTCCTCGTCCCACTGGAAATTGTTTTTCTTGAGCTACCACGTGAGTGACCAAATGTTGCTGTTATACCCCTTGACGAACTTCGTATAGTAGCCTGTCAGTCCCAAAAAACCTCACAACCTCCGCAAAGTGGTAGGACGGGGCCAATCAATCATGACTGCAATCTTCGATCTATCTATCGACACCCCCTCCGCAGACACCACGTGACCCAGATACTCCACTCCTCTGGGCAAACAAGAACTTCTTGGAAAAAAAACTGATGACTATGTAGCTCATGTAGCACGATCTCTGAGTGATCCACATGTGTCCTCATGGGTCGGATGTACACCAAGATGTTATCGAAAAACACCCGCACGAATCTCCTCAAAGGACGGAAACTTTGTTCATCAATGCCTGGAAGGTGGCAGGTGCATTGGTCAGGCCAAAAGGCATGACCAGAAACTCATAGTGTCCCTCGTGTGTCCTAAAAGCCATCTTGACTACGTCCTCGGCTCGCATCCGGATTTGATGGTACCCAGATTTCAAGTCAATCTTGAAAAAACTGCTACTCCGTGAAGCTCATCGATAACAGGAATTAGAAATTTGTTTGGTATAGTCTTCTTATTCAATGCCATGTAACCCACACAACCTCCAACTTCCATCCTTCTTCACTAGCAGGACCGGGCTCAAGAAAGGCTCACAGTAGGCTGTATCACCCCACCAGGATCATCTCTGCCAACATCCTCTCGATCTCTCTCTTCTACACCTGTAGATAACGGTATGGTCTCACACTGATCGGTGGAACTCCATCCCGCATGACTATGACATGCTCGTCGTCCTGAGGAAGTGGGAGCCCATGAGGCGTCTAGAATACCCCCTCAAACCGAATCAGAATCTGCTGCACCACCGGTGGGGTGCCTGCTCCTGCTTGGCCTCCCCTCCTGCTAGCCCCATACAACTCTACCAAGAATCCTCTGCCTTCGGTCTGAAATGCCCTAGCCATGGTCTTCAAGGAAACCCTAGATCGGCACAAGATAGGATCTTCCTGAAGTGTTACCAAACTCCCTCCCTCCTGTAACTCCATCCTCAATATCTTTCTCGTGTATCCCTAAAATGATATCTTGATGCCAGGTCGAGTGGCAAAAAATCATCCACTATCTATATCCCATTGATAGTCAAAATCAGACCACGAAATACTCCTCCGCTACGTTCCACATGTCTGATCCACATCATTACTCCAAAGCTCATAGTGTCCACCAGCGGCAACACATGTTGCTCCACCCAGTTGAATATGAAATTATGGGTGGCTCCACTATCAATCAACATCATCACCTCCTACGCAGAAATCCTTCTGATCGACTTCATTGTGTGGTTCGGAGTGAACCCCACTACGGAATTAAGTGACACCTTTGCGACGTCCAGATGGGAGTGCCACTGCTCAGCTGCCTTCGCTTCTTCCACCTCCACAATCTCGTCCTCCTCATCGTCCACTAGTAGCACCTGGAGGGTGCGGTCTCGGCAACGATGTCCCGGGATAAACTTCGCATCACATCAGAAACACAATCCCTTTGCCTTCTTGTTCTGTATATCTGCCCCCATCATGCGCCTAAACTACCCTCCAAGTTGTGCACTGTTGGTCCTCTACTTACCAGACGGGGGAAGCTTCGTCTGGACTCCCCCTTGCAGGGACGCTCTGCCCTCGTAGAGGTGTCTGGCTACAAAAGGTGGATCCGCTCCAAGCTCTCTTGACTCTTCGCTCTGTCGTGAGTCTATACTACACCATCTGAGCTAGCTCTATCATCTCCAACCAACCACCTTGGCCTCTGTAAGAGCAGCTCAGCTCGGATGCTAGCTTGAGCCCTTCATGAAGCGTTCCATCAATGTTGCCTCCGGTATCCCCCTTACGCAGTCAGAGAGTGCCTTGAACCTCTCCCTATAGTCCTTAATCATGTGATTCTATCAATGAGCAAGGAGCTGCTCGTGCAAATTCCCACCATGGGTGTCCCTAAATCGATCCAGTAAGCAATCCTTAAACTCCTCCCACAACTGCACAGGTTGCCACTATTGCCTCCACTGAACTAAGACGCCTTCTCTTCTACGCAAACACCCACTGCATGCAGCTTCTCCCACTCCGGTATATGGTTCACCTCAAAATATCTCTCTGTTCGGTAGAGCCACCCATAAGGATCTTCTCCTTCAAAGACCAGCATCTTCAGCTTTCGGACCATGCTCTCTGGTCCAAACACCACATGTCATGGTCTCCCTTTCGGCTGCCCAAAGTGGAATTGTTGATAAGCATTCTGCGGAGCTCCTCCATCTCCACACGGGCCTCCTTCTGCCTCATTGTTGTTCTCCCAGCCCCCTTTCCTCCAATCTGGACCTTCGCCTTCCCCAAACAATTCCCAAAGGTCACCATCATACTCTTCGTAACCCCTATGGTGGTTGTCGGCTCACCGTGTTTAGCGTCGGGCCCGATGCACGGACTGTCACCCCCCTTGAAATGTCATCAAAGGCCCAAGGCCCTGGCGTCGATCGGTACGGGGGCACCGAGGGACCCTGCAGTGGTGCAGGGGGCTCACGGGGCCCTTGCAGCAACACGGGGGGCCAGCGCTGCAGTTGTGCAGGTGCTCACACCCTAAGGCAAAAAGCTGGGGACTCGCAGGGCCCCTAGACTACTGCCTGGGACTCGAACACCTCCAGTGCTTGTGGGCAGGGCGCCGCCAGCCCCCCATTTGGAATTCTGGGGTTCGATGGCCCCTTCTGCCCGGTTGGTGGCTGTCGGACATCCCTCCCACGGCTGCAGAGGGGGATTTTGCTCCCAATCTTACCACCTGTTACCTTTCTCCTGCAAATCTTCATCAAAGATGACATCTTTACTTTTCTCCGTGTCCAAAGCTCGCTCCTTCCGCCGTAGATCTGAGGTATTTTCCTCCAAGTTGTCATCTTTTAGTGCCGCTTCCTCGCGTCGTGGATGACGAAGGAGTTCCAAGACCTCCACCATAAAATCCAAAGAAGAAACTTTTCCATGGAGAGATTCCAATTCATTCCCCAACTTTTGTTGTTGCTCCTTTAGGGTTTCCACCTCGCTCCCAAATTTCTCCTACAAAGCTTCCACCTTTCTTGTTTTGGACATGAGGATCTTGCTCTGATACCAATTTGTTAGGAAATCAAGGGTTTTGAAAGAAGAAAAATCTGATTTTTATATATTTAAGAAAGAGAAATACAAGATAAATGGTTTCTTTCGAGAGGAACCCGCTCTCCAAACTTTAGATCTAAGAGACAAAGCTTAGCTCTCATCTATCTAGGGTTCTAGGGTAGATCTAGGGTTTACTCTCTTGATTTTTCAACATGAAGACAATAACTCCATCCCCAAATACTTATATAGGACAGATCTGTCTAAAATTACAAAAACCACCTAGAAACTCAAGATTTACAAAAATGCCCAAAAACTTCACAGAAACGTCCCCGCTAGTTCGTCCCTCTAGGGATTGTTTTACGCCGCCTTCTCTAATACGTTAGGATCTCATCAAAATATTCATATTTTAAGTTGGCAATGATGAGAATTAAATCCAGGACTTCTTGAAGCAATGTTTTGCTAACATGTCAGACTATATTAGGCATGAGTTTGTTTAATCTTCCGTCATCTCACCAATCATCCATGTGGCTCTGTTATACTCATCTTTTGGACAAGTTTCAATGCCTTCTGTGCCTCCCCCCAAAAAAAAACACACACACACAAACTCTCGAGTTCATAGCTGCGCTACTGCCACATGAACCGAACAAAGAACTTATCTTCAATCATCCAAGTCTACTTTGGTAGGCAACACTTACTTCAGTGTCGGCTTCATGACTAACTTCTATGCAACAACAATGATCATAGTGTCCTTTTAGTTATGGATACCAAATTTACATAACCCTTACTACAGTCTGCTAAAATTGCAAGAAATAAATAACTGTTTTTGTCCTAGTAAATCTAGGTTCTAAGAATGTTAGTGATAGATCTGCAATTTTGGCCCATTAGCGAGGCGGTTTCATAATTTTCGGATTTCTAGTGGATTTCAGTAATTTTCAATTTTAGGGTCTTTTGGTAATTTTATATTTTCAGTTTAGTATATATAGGGGCTAGGGGGATTAGGGATTAGGGATTTTTATGTTTGATTTGAAGAAGAAAAATTGTTTGAGATGAGATTATCCCTCTTTTCATTACAGAGCGTGGCCCCCTCTCGAATCGGCGGCTTGGGAGAGCGAAATCCTCTCGAAATGTCTCATCGTTATCGTTGTAATCCTTTGTTTTCGGTTTATTATTAATAAAAACAGCCCCTTTTATTCCAATTCTCCACTTTCTAGCCCTAAAATTCCCACCAAAACCCCGACCTTTCCACCAAAAATCATCTTTTTTTCTACATAAAACCAATAGAAAATCCTATCAAGTGGTATCCAAGCGGTGAGATCCATGGCGACAACGAGATCCAAAGACAAGGTCGATGCTTTGGATTGGATGAAAAGTTCAATAGCGAGATCAAAGGCTTGAGGAAAATCATGGAGGAAAATAGGGCATCGGCAGATCGTGATATGGAGGCGATGGCTAAGGAGTTTGCTTCAGTGGGGCAAAAGAGTGAGAGCGTGGCGCAAGCCCTAGCGCAACTTTCAGAAAAACTTACGGAGTTCGTGACGGCTAAGCAATCTGACGATGTAGGAAACTCTGATTTTGGCCAAAAATGTCGGCTTTGTAGAATGGAAAGGAGAATATGGTGGAATATGAATAAGTGAAGCTTTCCGACGTCGACAAGTATTACGCTGAGGACGAGGAGCCCACGATGAAAGGCGGTGACCCCTGAAACCCTAGGAAGACAAATCAGGGACGCCAGATCTGTCTGGCAACAAAACAGGGGCAACCGCCCCAGCTGGACCCCCAGCAGGGGGTTCGACAGGGGCACCAGCCCCTCCAGGCCCAAAACAGGGGCTCCCACCCCTGTTGGAGCCCTTACAGGGGCGCCCCGCCCCTGCACAGCAAAGGCAAGGGTCCGACGTGAATCCAGGAGGCCAACGAGGGCCCTGAGGGCCCAGACGATGTGTTACAACACCAACGACCCTCCAGGATACGTGTGGGAGCCTGGCGACGATGGGAACGACTTTCGAGGTGCCCACAAACACGATATGCTGCAGAGAGGCGACGACGTCCGATTCCAGCCTACAAAGAGTACACCGAGGACAGTGGCAAAGACTGGGATCAGGAGCAAAACTCCGTGGGGGCCGACGAGTACTGAGGTTGCTATGTGGACCAAGATGAAGGCCATCGGAGAGGACTGGAGCGACACAGTGAGCAGTGGCGACACACCTACCTACCCCATCATCCCAGACACCCGGTTGAGCGAGCAGATCAAATAAACTTTGGGGTGAACAGCTGCGTGAGGAAGCTGAAGATGACAAATATTTGAGGGAGATGAGCATATGGCTGGATTTACAAGGCAGATAGATTCTTTTCAGTGACACACATAATGGAGGGGCAAAAATTGGAGGAGGCGGTGGTGTGTTTCGAAGGAAAGGCACTCTCTTGGTTCCAGTGGAGGGAGCAGCGAAAACGTTTCCGCTCTTGGGATGAGATTAAGGACTATCTGGTGAAGAGGTTTCAAGAGATTCAGGAAGAAAATTTGTAAAAGCGATTATTGGCACTAAGGCAAGACGGTACGATGAAGGAGTATAGATAGATTCGAGGCACTGTCATGGAGAGTTCGGGTGATCCCAGATGAGACACTGGAGGGCAGTTTCATGAAGGGTCTGAAACCCGCTATCCGTGCAAAGATACGCCTACAGAGACCACAGGGTTTGATGGACGCCATGGAGTTGGCCCAGATGGTGAAGAACCGTCTTGTTGAGAAGCCGAGATCTAGAGGGACGGGATATGGCTCCTCTTTTCACAGCCAACCGGTGATATGAGAACAGAAGGCCTCAATAGGGATAGATCATGCCAGCAAAGAGAAACACGAGTCACAATCTAGTTGGCAGCTCAAGAAGATGACAGAGACTGAGATGATAGAGAAGAGGCCGAAGGGGTTGTACTTTAGATGCGATGAGAAGTTTACCCCAGTGCATCGTTGTGGCGTTCGCAAGCTCCAGATTATGTTCGTGGACGACGATGTGGTGGAGGGAGTAGATCACGGGGGAGATGAGCATCTCCACTTAGAGTAAGCCTGTCCAAGAATTTCACGCACCACCTTGAGGCCAATATGGTTTTTCAAGAGCGGAGTAATGATAGATCTGCAATTTTGGCCCGTTTGGAGTGTTTTTGTAATTTTTGAACTTCTATAGGCTTTTTTGTAATTTTCAGTTTTAGGGTCTTTTTTGTAATTTTATATGTTCAGTTTCTTATATATAGGGGCTAGTGGGATTAGGAATTCTAATGCTTGATTTGAAGAAGAAAACTTATTTGAGGTGAGATTTTCCATCTTTTCATTGGAGAGCGCGGCCCCCTCTCGAATCGGCGGCTTGGGAGAGCGAGATCCCCTCGAAAGGTCTCATCTTTATCCTATCTTTCCACCAAAAAACCCCACCTTTCCATCAAAAATCGTCTTTTTCTACATAAAGCCCATAGAAAATCCTATCAGTTAGCTCTACTGTAGACGTTTCTATCTAAGAACATATCATGTCTCTCATTTCATCAACTAGAACAACTTCACTCACAAAACTGAGAGGAATCTTATCTGACTGTGTTTAATACTTTGCCTGCAAACTATGCAATAAATAGTGGCTTGATTTAAAAAATACACTCGCACTTTCATCCACTAATATACGAACCAGAAAAATTTCAGGTTTTATCATTCTGAAACATGCTAAAAGCTCAAATTAAACCACTTTAAGATCTCCATGCATCTGTCTTCCATACATGCTTGCGTAATTTCAAATTCGATCATAGTTTTATTGTTTGAAAAGTGTTGATTTTAATTTTTGTATGGACTCCTCACGGAGTCCCCATCGATTATGAAAACATTGTCTTCATATCTGTATCCAGATAATCATGTCAACACCCACCCCGACAACATCCCCCAAAACCCAACACCCCCCCCCCCCAAAAAAAAAAAAAAACACCCCCACACAAAAAGAACTACTGACCCACCTAAAGAACAAACAGAAATAAAGAAAGGAAGATAAGTATTTTGCCGCTCATGAATTTTGCAACCAGTATTGCTAATAAAGATCAAGTTTAATGAATCTTATTTGCTTTAATTGATTTTGTTTGTTATGATTTTATTTATTTTTATTTGATTTGTTAAAATTTACTTATGTACGCATGTGCCGTGCACGTATCATATGCTATAAATAAGTTATAGCCTTTTGAAAATGAGTTAATCAATAAAAGAATAAGAATTATTTTTAGAAAAAAGTTCCTCTTTTGAATCTTTCTTGTAAGATGCAAGGGAGTAGGCGCGTGAGAGCATTAACAAGATTATATCTCTAAATATTTATCATGCTGGTTTGTTAAAGCGTCAGAGGATAACCTGAGTGAGAGACTCTTCATATCTCTTGTCTATTTAGAATCTATAACTTTCCCAGTTTAGTAACCTAAATATATTAGTTTTTTTTATTTTCCCTCTTTAGATCTTCTGTTCTACATCAATTTGGTATTAAAGCAGAATTTCCTAATCTCTTTTTATCAATCCTTTTCCCTTGATTTTTCTCTTAAATTTCTAAAATTTCAGAATTTTTTGAAAATTTAGATATTTAGAAATTCTTTGATCTACAAAAACCAGAGCCGTCCAAAACCCTAATCATCATTTCTTTCACGCTCACCAATTTTCCTACTATTTTATGTATAATGTTTCCATATTTTTCCAAAATTTCGGGTAATTTTCAAGATTTTCTGAACCAAAAAGTCAAAAAAAAGAAAAAAAAATCAAAAAAGTCATGTTCATCTTCCTCCTTCCTACAGCCTACCCAGAACCCTAACCCTAAACCAAAACACTAGCCTCGTCACCACAGTCTCCCTCAACTTCAGATTCACCTTCATTACTACTATCGAACCCCAATCCCACCTCATCCAAGCATATCGCCACCGTCGGTGTTCTTCATCGACAGTGTTGCCGTCTAAGACCTGACTATCGCGTTGTAGTCGTCATCCTACATTTCCGTCACAGTCGATCAGCAACACCATCAGAGGCTTCGTTATTGCTCACTGAGTTCGAACCACCAACCTGCGACGAAGAACGGCTTCAAAAATTATTGAAATTCAATCAGGTTAGATTTGCTACAGTATCATCTCAAACGAGCCATTTTCAACCTCAAGCCGAACGACCAAGCCAACTCCAACCGAACTTACCTAAGGCGAAATGGAGTCGACCCGAGCCGTGAAACCGACGTAAGCCAATTCTGAGCTATTCATCAACTTAGACCAAGCTGACCGAGCTGGAGTGGACCCGACCCACCCAAGGCGCGAAGCTAACTACGATCTAACCATGTTAGACCAATCTATGGCCCTGGTTGAGCCGTTTACCGATCGCCTGCTACAACTTGACTTTGCAATTTCTTGAATTTTTCATTTTTGGTTGATACAGTGCATTTTTTTAAATATCAGGGAATTTCTCATGATTACAACAGGTGTTTATGCAACTTTCAGTATTTTGATGAATTTAGATCCATATTAAGCCCAATTTTTTATTATTCTAAGCCAATTTCAAGCCAAATCGAGCCAACTACATCTCTTGAGGAATCTAAACCGATTTGAGCCATTCCTTTTATCAAGTGGAAGCAAATTTTATGGGGGTACTTTAATGACCACTACTACATAGATTATTCTTTTTCAACAGAATATGAATGTGAGATGTTCAGACCAGTCTCACTTATTTATAATTTCGACAATATGTATGGATATGATAAATTGGGAGTGTTATTTGGAAGATTTTTTCTTACATCGTTCAGCCGAGTCTCACTACTTTATAATTTCGACAAAGTCTCACTACTTTATAATTTCGACAATATGTATGGATATGATGGTTAGGAGTATTATTTAGAAGATTTTTTCTTTCATTTTAACTTCTCAAATGAAAAGAAATGCATATATGCCTATCGGAAGTTATTTGGAGAATCATTATCTTGATATAGACAATACCAAATTTCGTTTTGGCGTTTTGGCATTGATCACGGTTTAAAATAGATCTTCGACTTCGACTTTGTTTCGAATACCAACCAATCTGCTAGTCGGCCTACCAATTATCAAGTTCAAAGCTTGAGAAAGATCCATTAGAAAAGTTACGTGAAACCAACGATAAACGTATTCAAATGATCGAACAATTAATGAGGTAGCAAGAAGTGAAACATGTGGAATCCAAATTAAAGGCAGATTTAGATCTTAAGCCTAAGCCAAAGGCCCAACCAAAAGTCCTAGGATGAACTTGAGTTTGCATCGCGGGTGAAGCCTGAGCCCACGATCGATTCGAAGACCAAACCTGAATTAGATCATGAACATGAGATTGAAACATAGATTGAACCCGAGATTGAGCATATAAACAAGAGCTAAACTATCAGACTCATCCTGATCCAGAACCTTAACCCGAGCTAGAGCCCTAGCTTATGTCATTTATTGATCATGTACCAGGGCTATAGCTAAAGAAATATTATGAACTGTGTGAGCATATGACTCCATCTGTCATGATCTGCCATAGGGGTGGCAATGTTCGGCCCGGCACGGGCCCGACACGATAAGACCGTGCTTGGGACAACAATTTTGGCCCGAAATCCTTATCGGACAGGCCGGCCCGGCCCAGTTCATTTTCGGGCCGGACCCGGGCCAAGCTTTTCAGCCCATGGGCGGCACGGCACGGCACGAAAAGCATTTGATCGCCCCACTTCAATTTGACCGCACACTGATCTAAAGCTAATGTGCATTCATTTATGGTGTTGAGTCCAATGTCATGAATCTTATCAAATCAAGCTCCAAATATCATAAATTTTAACAACTTCCCGCTAGCGCCAACTTTGATGTCTTCGGATCTTGGGGGTCAATCTCAGTTTCCGAGAAGAGACAAAGAACCACCAAACATGTTACTTCATATTGTCAAATAAATGAAAACAATATAGGACACATCACCTTATGCAACCCACTTAATCATCTTCTTTCGTGCTCCATTTCGATGCTTCTTTAAGCATATAAAACAAGTTTGTGTTTAAAATATGATATAATATTGTCACACTACATAATTCATTCAACCCTATCAGACCGGGCCGGACGGCCCGAATTTTTATCGGACCGTGCTTGGGCCTCTCTGGAATGGCCCGAAGTCTTATCGGGCCGGGCCGGTACGGCCCTTTAAGAAAACCGGGCCGGGCCGGCACAGCCCGATAAGACCGGGCCGGCCCGAATTGCCACCCCTGATCTGCCATAGCTTACCAACCAGCAAATTTTATGTGCCTTTATTTCTTCCATGATCTTGGTACATTTTCTTCAAAATGACTTAACTTTTCATGTTGGTTCATTTTAAGGTTCAAAGATGAGTATTCACTAATAAGAATAGATTGCTGACTACTACCAGTTTCCATTCCATTTAACATTCACCCGATGAATTTTTCAAAGTCGAGGAGAATGATGAGGACCAAGTTCAATGGATCTTATTTGCTTTTATTTGATTTTATTTGTTAGTATTTTATTTAATTTTATTAGATTATTTAAATGTGTTTATTTATTTAGATTTACTTATGTTAGCATGTGTCGCGAATGTATTGTAGGTTATAAATAAATTATGTCCATTTGGGAACGAGTTCATCAATGAATGAATATGAATTGCTTTGAGAAAAGGTTTATCTTTTGAATCTTTCTTATGACATTCAAGGTAGTGGGCATGAAAGAGCCTTGCTGTAAGGCTTAGATCTCTAAAAATCTGACATGCTGATTTGTTGGTGTGGATGGGGGATAGTTAAGAGTGAGAGACTCTTAACATCTCTTATCTATTTAGAATCCCTAATTTTCACAATTTAAAACCCCAGATCTATTAGTTTTTTCCATTTTTACCTCTTTAGATCTTCCGTTCTACATCAATTGCATTTGGAGAACACCACACGTTTCTCTTATCCATGGGACAGCGTAAGAAATATACATCAGCCTCGCCCCTCTCAACATCTTTCACAACCAGTACCATTTAACCCTGTTGCATTTCCCAATCCATGACGATGGTCTACAAGTCAAGCTGGAACTTTCTGCTTCTGCCTGCTATTTGATATAATATAATCATTAGGCTCCAAACAGCACATTTATCCTTAATGTGATTGCATTCCGAAAGACATACACTTTTTCCAAATGTCATTAACTTCTAAAAACTTTTACTTAACAGTATGTTTTGGCCACACCAGCATATAATGTACAAAATTTAGCCAAATGACACTGGTTCATGCAGAATCAGTCCCCTTGCACATGCCAAATTCTCATAAATTTAAAATTGGTCTAAGAGTAGTCTCTTTCTTTTTGTATCCATATGCACTACTAAGAAATATTTTCTCTGGTGGTTCCCCAGGACCTTACTAACAGGAAAACTAAAGAGTGAAAATATAAACCTCATGGTATAAATTATAACTGTGATGGAACCTATATGGTGACAATAAACTTCAGACTGTTACAGCAAGCCAGTAATGTCATCAATCTATGATACATGAAATGAGTTCATCAACCTGTTAAAAAGTAAATAAGATATAGCACATATGATAAGTTTGCTGACCAACTTGGATGTTAGACTGATGCCTTAAAGTTGATCCTTTACATCTACTAGAATATATTTTCACTAGAAATGAAAGTTCTGTCACTCAACAACAAATTTCAAATCCCTATTAAGACAGCAAGCCCGTGAACCTTGCAATTTCGAACTTGGCATTTCTATTGAACCAAAATTACTAGAATCATATAATTAATTTTATTATTAACCAATTGATATTTTTGGTAGATGTTTGCTTATATGCATGTGATATCTTAAGCAAATGGAAAAATTTGTAAACGGAATATACTTCAATGATACACGTCGACAAGTCCCTAAAGGTAAATGAGGACCTATATATTGAGTTGTAAGTTATCAGACACTTCAATAAAGGCATTTGTGCTGGCTTACGGGAGATGCTGCAGGTGATCCTATTTCCAAGTCAACAGTGCTATGAAATGATGCATTTTTGACTCTATCAGTGGCTCCTTTTTTTCTTGATTTGAAACCTGTGAAGCATGTGCATTTCTACTTTAGGTGTCATCTCCATGGCCTAACACTCGATAGTACATGGCAACTTTATGCTTTATTCTTATTTCCATGCATGGGAGTCATCTCAAACTCCTACTCCTTTCAACTTAGGGACGTCCTGATAATTTTTCCATTGTGTAACTTGGCATACTTTATTTCGTCTCACGAGACAAGGATTGGAAATTAAAAGAACAAAAGGGACAGAAGGACATAAATAGAAACGGAAGATCTCTGAAGAAAACTACCAAGCAATTGAACAACCCGCAACAAGTTTAATTCCACTTAATATTTGCCAGATTTAGAAATTTCAAACATCTATGAAAATAAAGAATCAACCTGTGAAAGAACTAAGAACCTCCCCAAGCATGACCCCGATATTGTTATTTGGAATTGGCACACCAAGAAGAAGGGCCAAAGTTGGTGTTAAGTCGACCTGCTCAATGAAGTTAATGTTAGAGGCATAGAATATATGCTATCACAAGGATTATGATATTCCAGTCACAAAATATATAGAAAAGCAATATAAAAAGGGAAAGTAGTAAAATCTCAGAATATATGTTTAACAATTGCATACAGAAGCACAAAAGGTGGATCATTAGACAATTACTTGAAAAGCTGAATTATTGGCATTAAATGCATAATCTGCACTCGCAGAATCTCCGCCAATAAAAAGAGCCAAGGAGTCAGTTTCTTCATAAGAGGACCCTCCATGATTTCCCCCATCAGTCATGCCATGGTCGCTAACTACCACCTAGAAAAAAAAATATGAACTTCATTTTACACATTTGAGAAATTACAAGTTAGATCAGTTCAGGTTTGCAACATCGGCATATAAAATTAGCAAAGCTGAAAAGCAAGGAGGTCTCTGGTCTCTAATTTTGAAAGAAATCACAATACAGTTGCCCAGAAAAGATAGTAAAAAATTGAGCCCAAATCAAACAAGTAAATTAAAATTGCATTACAAGCATATATATAAACTGAAATCTGTTTAAGAAAACCCCTGATATATTTTTTAAGTCACCATGCGCCGAGTGGAAACAGAAGTGCATAAACATCAGCATAAAGTTCACAGATTAATATGGCACATATAAATTCAAAACCTAAACTACAGATTATGATATAGTCATTTGTCGACTTGATTTTAGAACAGTTTACCACTAGATACATAACATCCAATCATGTTTTATGGGCACTTATTAGCATGACTGTTGTACCTTATAGAGCAAGTTTTCCAATCAGATTGACTATAGCACACAACCAATACAAATAGGAATGACCATATATCCTCTCATAGCACTGAAGGTTAGAGAACGTTACAAAGCATCAGCATATATGCATACTACATTTTTGAAATTTTTTATTTTTAAGCGAATACATTTTTGCGCTAGGTTGCTATTTTCAACATAAATCAAACTGAAACCTCCAGAACATTTATGCCCACCCTGCATGCAGATATTGTTTATACAATAACCAATAAACTAAAAATGAAACAGAAACAAGTTCGAAATTATATAATAGAGAAGAGAACATGCAGCTCTATGTAAGGAGAGTAAAGCTGCAACATGAATGAATACATACGAGGAAAATAAAATATCAAATAAATGTGAGAGGTCCTTTTGTGGAAAACATTAGCAGATGAAATAATCATGTATGGATGGAAAAAAATATGAGAACATGAAATAACATAACTAATACGATGTCTAGGATGATTAGGTTTTATCCTGATGTTATAAAATAGTCTAAATCTTCTAAGAGAAGCAATCAACCTTTCCCCTGAATGTGAATGTTAAGGAAGACATTATAAGTTATATATCTTAGGAGCTTGTAATGAACTCGATGAACAATGGATCTTGAAAGTATGTATAAACTTTAAAGGGACAGAGTTGATATCTTGTACTTTTATATACCTATCAAAAACATAGTAAAAGTTACTGAACTTATAGAGTGTGGTAACTATGCCCAATAAGACAATTGCAGATTGATAAAAGCATAGGAATACAATTATGTGATCATTTAGCATAGGCAGAAATACAAAATTACAAATGAATACATGCAAAGGATTTTGTGAATCTTTCTTTTGAAATAGAAAGCTAAAAATAAATATGGTAAATTTGTTGTCATGTTCTTACGAGTATAGGTAAAACAATATAGAACGAAAAAGCATAAAACGTGTATCATGGTTATGCAGATAACCACAAATATATGTGAGACTAAAGCTTACATTACCAATATTATATGAGTTCCTTCATGCTGCATTTTGCTTCCCATAGACCAGTATTGGCCTCTCTAATACAGTCAGTTTTCTTGGAAAAATACAGTGATGAACATGTCATAGTCTTTGTTAGAAAATAATATCTATTATAGAAATGAGGAATGTTTTTGAATGGGTTTGCTGACTAGGACAAAGGGGTTGGTAAAAAGACGGTTGGGATTTAATCTTGAGAAATCATATTGTTTCCTGAGATGAGAGTTGGCGGGAAAAAAATTTGGGGGGGACAATTGGTTGAGATGAGAGTTGGCGGGAAAAAAAATTTGGGGGGGGGACAATTGGTTTTGGATGGAAACTATTGGTTTGGTGAAATTTTTTGGACTTCGGTTTGAACATTCTCAAAAAAATTCATATTGCTTCCTGGACGGTTTAAACCCCATTTTCAATTCTCTCTTCTACAAAAAGCCATTCCCCTCCTCAAAACCTTAAACACCCCAGCCCCCTCCCCCCCTCGATCTAATATCTCCAATGGATGGCGTAGCAATGTAGCTCTACTCCAAAAAGCAATAGCGTTCCAAGCGCTACCCTATAAGCACGTGGACCACATGCTTGCAGTGAAGGAGCGGGCCCAGGGAGCATCTGCTTTTCAAGCAATCCCCTATGAGCACGTGGACCACAGGCTTGCAGTGAAGGAGCGGGCCCGGGGAGCATCTGCTCACCGTCGATGCCAAGCAAATTCCGTCCATGCTGAAAAACTCGTTGTACACTTGCTTGATCATCTTCAATATCTAGGTCCTTACTAGCACTAGATCCTCCATTGTTTTACAATCAGGGACTATGCTGCCTATAAAGGTGATTTTTTTGTCAAATTTTTTGTGATTTCCCCCTAATTTGTGTTCATTTTGATTTGATTAGGGTGTATGGTTTTGGATTTGTACGTGTATAAAAATGAGGCGTGGGTAGACGAGGGAGCGGAAATGAAGGTGCTGGTGCTGGTTGTTTAAAGGGGGGTGATTGTTTGCCTTTGTGGTGCTAAAAGAAAGAGAATTTATTTTGGGTCCTTTTTGGTAAAAGAATAGATTTTTTTAATTTTGGATTTTATCTTTTTTGACTTTGAGGTGCTAAATACTTTTCTACTGAGCTTAGATAATTTTAGCGAATGGATTCTAATATTGTGAACTGGGCTCTCATTGATGTGAGTATTGAATAGTTTTTTGTATAAAGATATTGTTTGTCCACAAATGGGATTAAATAGATTGATGTTGCATTTGCGTTTGATGCTATATGTGAATACTTTCATGTTGTTTTTAACTTGGTTCAAGTATTGTATATATTTCATGAAATATGTGGTAACTAGGATATAACTGACAGATTTTAATACAAGCAACTGTTGGTATGATCTCATTTTTTGCTTCTCGAAAAAGTCTGGTTTCATAGTTAATTCTGCGTAGATTTGTGTGTCGGATCATGTTGGAAATGAAAATTAAAAGGCGAGACAATGAGTTGAGCACATCATCAAGTATAACATGTTCTCTAGTTTGCTTAAAAATAACAGCGTACATGATCACAAGAAATGTAGCAAACATGAAAAGTTTGAGTTGGATGTGTAGTACAAGGATAACAAGCCAATGCCCATCATGTAGATTAAAAAAAGATTTTTTAATGTTGGATTTTATCTTTTTTTGACTTTGTAGTGCTAAATTCTTTTTTTTTTGCTGAGCTTAGATAATTTCAGCGAATGGATTTTTGATATTGTGAACCGGGCTCTCATTCATGTGAGGTTGATGAATATTTGCTCTGGTGAATATATCTAGGTCTGATCATTTGTTACAGTTTATTTCACGAAATTGTTTTTTTCTTATAATTGCTAATTTTACATGCTGAAGGATGTAACATCGATTTTTCTCATGTCCTGCCATCAGTCTATCAGTCTGAACTTTCCCTACATTTGCCAAAGAAAATGTTAATTCGTAAATTACTACATAATTTTTTATCAATAGATCATCTTTTCCATTATTTCCCCCTTTTAGTCATATAATTGCATATCAGTCTTTGAAACTGCCATGTCTGTTGTTGCTAAAAACACATTCTGCTAAGAGAAGTCATGTTTGAATTCGACTCATTTCATTGCATATTGGTCATTGAAACTGACATGTCTGTTGTTGCTAAAAACACATTCTGCTAGTAGAAATAATGTTTGAATTCGACTCATTTCATTGCATATCGGGCATTGAAACTATCATGTCTATTGTTGCTAAAAACACATTCTGCTGGGAGAAGTAATGTTTGAATTCGACTCATTTCATAAGATTGAGATATTTGTTTGTGTAAGAGATATTCATTCCATTATTAATACTCTGATATGTGTTTTAACCCTAAATTGTGTTATCGGGGAGACATGCAAGAAGTTATGACTGCACTGTTAATTATATAAGACCATAAATAATCATGTGTTGCTATGTTGTGTGGTTGAGAACTTACATCGTGAAGAAATTTTGAAGTGTATACTGACATAATTCCTTTACAAATTGTATAATGACCAGTAATATTCTGTTGCCTTATGTGGGTGAGATTTCCATAAAAACTTATTAATGATAGGATGCAATTGAATTTTGCTTTCATTGTATTTAGCACGCCATAGGATTTATGAAGTAATGCATTTCCTTGCTGCAAATTTCAAGAATTTCCTTGTTTGAGTAGTATTTCTTATGATTTCTCAAGAATCTGCTCGGTTTCTTGCAGTTTATGCGGTGATAAAGAGAATGAAGCCGAAGGCTAACACCTCCAAGTCCACTGACAACAAGTAATTTTCTTTCGGCCCCCCTTTCTACTTTTCATCTAGGGTTTGGGTTTGCGATTGGGGTTTTTGTACGTGGAGAGCTCAGCGTTGAGAATGGACAAGTGAAATGGAATAAATTTAAATAAGCGATTTTAAATTTAAATGATTGTTTTGTTTGTATTTTAACTTCGATGGCTCTTCAAGGTTATTATAACACATATGTTTGCACTCTAATGCATGCAGGCCAACGCAGCATCGGGGATGGTTGTGAATGATGAATGTAAACTGAAGGCGAAGAGAACATACCGCTTCATTGTTTACAAGATTGATGTAAAGATGAAGCATGTGATTGTTGAGAAGGTTAGCGAGCTTGTTTCCAACTCTGAGGATTTTCCCGATGTCCTTCCTGTTAATGAGTCTCGATATGCCATCTATGACTTCTGATTTTGTGACCGAAGAACGGTCAAAATAGCAAGATTTTTTTCATCGCAGGTTGATCTTTTATGTTGTGATGCATACATATATGTTTATGGCAATTTCAAGTATTCAATTGCTAATGAAGACCTTATGTTTCTATTTGAAGGTCTCCAGATACTTCAAGGATGAGAAGCAAGATGCTTTACGCCAGCTCAAAGGAGAGTTCAAGAGAGAGTTGCACGGCATCCGGGTTGAATTGCATGCAACCGACCCAATTGAGATAGGCCTAGACGTCATTAGGGGCTGATGTGATTATCACCTATAGGCAGAGGCGCGGGCGTGCGGCAGCTTCAATGGCTAATTTGTAAATTCTAAACTTTGGGTGGTTTTGTGTAAAAAGACCAAATCTCTAATTTGGTCTTTTAATTAGCCTAGGGCCGGCCATTAGGGTGTATGCTTGATTATTCTTGTGAAAAACATTACTTAAGGTGACCACAGAATCTTAGACTTTCATCTAGAATCGAAAGTTAAGAGAAAGGTCTCTTCTCGAATTGGAACTAGTTATCTTATTATTTCATATTTCCACTTAATAAAAATCCTTTCTTTTCCCTTTTTCACCAATAAAAATCCTATTTTTATTCCACAAAAACCCCTAGCTGTATCAAATTGATATCAGAGCTCGTCGATCCATAGCGACTACGAGATCCAAGGATAGAATCGACCCGTTAGAAGAGTGTGCAGGAACTCATATTAGAGTGTGCGGGAGCGACTAAAACCATGCTTCTTCACAGTCCTGACAGTGGATCCCATCACAGTTCATTGATATCCGATCGGGTCCCTTCACATTATCTTGTTAAACCCATCATCCGTCGGATGGATCCAGAGTCTCTTCCACAGTTTGATGTTTGGACTCCAACTGGGATAGCTTTCCACGATACAAGATAGTCTTTGGATTGCATATCGTGCTCTCCAATATGAGTCACAGCACTAGCATAGTGTATCACAATCTAGTTACAAGATAGTGCTTGTAGGATAATTTGTTTCATGCTTGGACTATTGCTGTAATTTCTTGTTGCCCTACCTGGATGATCTTATTAATGCTTAATGTTCTATTTAATGAGATACATAGCCATGTATTGTTTGCCGATATATCGATGCTGCCTTATTGTTTAATATTAATATATGTCTTTTAAATGCTTGAATTGTTCATAACTTGATACACTCATAACATGTTACCCTTCAGTTTAGTAGTTTGCTTTTCCTCCAGTGTAGTAGGTTGCTTTACATGTCATTTAAATGGCTAATATATTCTGTTGCCCCGTACATAAACCATTTGCTAGGATTAATTTTAATCTACTCTAAGTAACTGTATATTCTTGTTGTTTCCGTCACTTGATTAACAAGTATAAGAGAAGACTTTAGTGTTCGCAGTTTAGCTTCAGTTTTATTGTACAGTGCGCACTGTTTTGAGATCATTCGATATGTTTTACATTCGGTACTTTTTCTATTCTGTTTTCTGATAGATTTGAAATTTTCAGTTAAAATGACATTTTCGTAATTTTCAGTTTTCTAGGATTATTTTTTTAATTTTCAGTTTGTGTTCTTTTTGTAATTTTGTATTTTCAGTTTATTATTTATATGGGGCCAAGTGATGAGAGATGAAAAGTAAAATATTGAGTGAAAACTTGTTTGAGGTGGAGATTATCGCTCTTTCGTTGGAAAATACGACCCCCTCTAGAATCGGCGGCTTGGGAGAGAGTTCCTCTCGACAGAACTCAACTCTACTTTGTATCCCTTTTATTCTCAGTTTATCTTCTATAAAAATCCAATCTTTTTCCTCAAATCCCTCTTTCAAAACCTAAAAATCAATCATTTATCTTAAAAATCTCATCTTTCAACCAAAAATCATCTTTTTATCCAACAAAACCTGGAAAATCCTATCAAGTGGTATCAGAGTCGTACAATCTATGGTGGCGACGCCGACGATGTCAAGAAAGATCAAAGTTTGGAAGGAATTCGATCGCAAAGGGGATGAAGTGATAAAGTTCATCGAAAAAAGCTTTTCAAAGTTCGGATCAGAGATGAAGCAAATCCGTGAGGAGCAACTCTACAAAATTGATGCAATTTTTCATCCTCTGAAGGAGACCACGAGGCCGGAACTGAAGGAAAACGAGATCAACAACGCGGATCTAAGCAAAAGGTGCCAAATTTGAACCAAAGAGACGGAAAAGTCGACGACTGTGACACGGATCAGCACTCGGAAAGCGAGGATCGGCGCAAGGAGGTAACGACGGGGGGCAGTCCCCTAGATGGTCGCCAAGGGTTGCAGGCAGCCTGATGAATATTTATTTCGTATATATTTCATATAATATTCCCTTGCATTTTATACCACTTCACCACTCATTTCATGACATTTCTTCACTTTTTAGTTCCTTTTTACTCTTGGGTCACTTGTGCATATTTCAGGTATAAATGTGAAGTTTCGAGACCCTAGAGCGGAAGCGAAAGCGTTGGAACGAAGCGAGCAGCAAACAGAAGCTCAAAACACCAAGTGGGATGAAGAAGTATGACACACGCGACCGCGTGGCATAAACCATGCGGTCACGTCGCCAAAGCCCCCCAAGGAGCAGCTAGGAGTAAGAACGAATATGACACGCGGTCGCGTCACCAAAGCCCCCTAAGGAGTAGTTGGGAGTAAGAACGACGCGGTCGCGTCGCTATGAAGCCAAGGGCAGAGACAGCATCGACGCGACTGCGTGCTACTCCATGCGACTGCGTTGCATGAAGGAGCTGAATGCCCCCCCCCCCCCAAACGGTCGTGTACGCGTGATTTATGAAGAAGCCAAGGCGCAGAACGACAAGTCGCGTGAAAATTCACGCGGTCGCGTCGTCAATGAATAAAATGTAAAACCGTACATTGTTTTGGACCATGTAGGCCACGTGGCCGCGTGACTAAGGGTTTTCTGAAGGAAATTGGGCGCCGCCGAGTGGTAGTTTTGGTCTTTTGGGTGATTTTCTGGATTGTATATATACTTTTCTGTCTTCCACTTTTTGGGGGACTTTTTTACAAACTTTTTCAGATGTTTTGAGGGTTTAGAGAAAAAAAATTTCAGACTTCTCAGGTGTAGTCATATTTAACTCTTTGTTTTGATTAATTACTCTTGTTAATTCCTTTTGCATTTTGACTTTGGATTTGAATATATCATTGAATCTCTCTATTTCTTGCATTGTGGATACCTAGATAGGTTAATATCTCTCATCCATCATGTTTTTATACATCATGTCATCATCCATTGAATCTAAACATGTTTTCATTGATGGATTGTGAGTAGTCATCCATCCAGAGCCATGTGTTGAACCTTATTAAAATCTTCATATAGATTGATGTGTTTGCGATGGGTTATTGAATGATTGTTGATTAGGGGTATGTTAGAATGATTATTATTGGTGCACCCCTTCGTGGAATAATAGATTAGTTGTTAGCGGAAGCTAGGGTTAATCTAGGGTCATCGATCTCTATACCAATTTCCACTATCCATGTCGCCAACGGAAGTTGGTCGTGGATTAGAGCCCTCCTAACATTGATCCGAATTATATCCACGGAAGTGGCGTGAAGGAGGATTAGGGACACTTGTCGAGCATAATGCCCCTAACGCGTGTCGATGACCAACGGAAGTTGGCTTAGGCATGGGGTAGGTAGTCCTATCATAACATCACGAAAATGTGGGATAGATGAATACTTTAGGATGACAACCTCACCCTATCGCATGATTTCAATAACCGATCAACCCAAATTAATTTTAGCTTAATTTCAATAGCAGGTATACCCGGCTCTAGAGCTTTTCCATTATTGATATTTCCCTTTAGCATTCACACTTTCTCTCATAATCGACCGCGTAGCTAAAAAACTTTGGATTGAACCAAAACTCAACACTTGCCTCCTTGTGGATCGACCCATAAGTACACAACTACACCGTACGCTTGCGATACAAATATTGAACGCTCATGCGAAAGCAACACATTCCCCGCAAGCCTGCAGGACCATGAGGCCCAGGTTGCAAGCCTACAAGCCCTGCAGGGCCAGGCCGCAGTACTGTGTTAGAGACCCAACCCATACTAGACCTCTAATGCTAGCTCATTTGTTAGAGACACATTCCATACTAGGCCCCTTACACTAGCTTGCTAAGGGCACATCTCATACTAGGCCCTTAACACTGAGCTCACACCCCAATTGTTAAGTATTAGCTAGCATTCAACTCAAAACCAATTGGTATTAGGTGAAGAGACCCTCTAATACTAACTTATCATTTCTTTTCTTCTTTTCCAATGTGGGATTAAGTGGGATTATAACAAATCATCACGCTTCCGACAACCGCTGTTTCATGGCGGCCCACTCTGGGGTGCCCACTAAATGGCCCACTCTGGCTTTTATCAGGTTGCCCCCTATTAGGTCGCGCTCCTTCCCAGGTCGCCCTTTCGCAAAGTGGGTCGTAGCATGAGGCTTGCTCTGATACCATTTGTTAGAAACTCAGAACATACTATGCTCCTAACGCTAGCCCATATGTTAGAGGCTCATCCCATACTAGGCCACTAACACTAGACTTGTTAAGGCTCATCTCATACTAAGCCCTTAACACTGGGCTCACACCCCAATTGTTAATTATTAGATACCATCCAACCCAAAACCAATTGGTATTAGGTGGAGAGGCCCTCTAATACTTAAACTTTTCATTTCTTTTCTTCTTTTCAAATGTGGAACTAATTGGGATCGTAACATACCACCACATTTTCGACAACCACGTTCCACGGCGATCCACTCTGGAGTGCCCACTCTAAGTGGCCCACTCTGGCTTTTACCAGGTCGCCCCCTCTTAGGTCGCACTCCTTCCCCTCTCACTAATTAGGTGATTAGCCAAAAGGACTAAATTACACTTCTCATTTAAACTATTACCAAATGAGGATCCTAATATTTTTCTCCCACTAAACCCTTACCAAATGAGGGGCCTAAAATCACCATCTCATTTAATGACATGATTTTCCCATTAAACCATTACCAATTGAGGGGCCTAAAATCACGCATGCGATTAGGGTGCAGTGAACATGGACGAGTGGTGCGACGAATGTGGACGAGATCTCAATTGATAATGGTTTAATGGGAAAATCATGACATTAAATGAGTGTAATTTTAGTCCCCTCATAAGGGTTTAATGGGAGAAAAATATTAAGACACGCATTTGGTACTAGTTTAAATGAGAAGTGTAATGTAGTCCTTTTGGCTAATTACCTAATTAGTGAGAGTCTTGTTATAAATAACAGTACAATGGTCATTAAAAGAGAGCTTGTCTATGGTGAGAAGAAAGATTGTTCTAGATTGGAAGATTTGGACTTTCGTCGCGAATGTAAAGCTAGGAGAGCGGCCTCCTCTCCTAAAAAGGTCAACTATCTTTTATTTCTTTTTCCTTAAATAAATAAAAATTCCATCTTTTCATCTTTTCCACCATACAAATCACATTTTTACTATGAATTTCTATTAAGATCGTATCATACTGCTAGCCCGCCTAGCCCATCCAGCATCACTGTTGGGCCCGCCATGGCCCGTCAACGCTCGTTAGGGCCCGTCATGGCCCGTCGACATGGCATATGGTTTGCACATACACAACCTCTCGAGCACTGGCATTTCTGATTTGGGCGTGGAGGACCTTCAACCAGGCTGTGTGATCATTATGACATCTTTTCGGGCGTCGTTGAGAACGCTGGAGACCAATCATATCCTTTTGACCCAGGAGGAGTTAAGCAACCCATTTGGAACAGTATGGCCAAGAGACGAGCACCATCAGTCGGAGAGTAGGCCACGGACTATATACACCATCTTGAGAACACGGTGGTTTTTAAGAGACAGAGTAATGATAGATCTGGAGTTTTAGTTGTAAGGATGTTTTCGTAATATTTTTCAGTTTTCTAAGGTTATTTTTTGTAATTTTCAATTTTATGGTTCTTTTTGTACTTTTATATTTTCAATTTATTATTTATATAGGGCTTGGGGATGAGAGAGGGAGAGTTTGATACCGAGTGAAAACTTATTTGAGGAAGAGATTATCCCTCTTTCGTTAGAGAGCACAGCCCCCTCTCGAATCGGCGTCTTGGGAGAGAGAGTTCCTCTCGAAAGAACGCAAATCTATTTTGTATCCTTTTTATTCTCAGTTTATCATTAATAAAAATCCAATCTTTTTCTCCAAATCCTTCTTTCAAACCCTAAAAATCCTTCATTTATCTTAAAATCCTATCTTTCTACCAAAAATCATCTTTTTATCAAAAACAACCTAGAAAAATCCTATCGTTTCGCTAGTAACAAGCAAGACCTGCAATAATATGAAAAATAGTCTAAAATTTTCTATTTCAACAAAAAGTCTAAATTTTAGAGATGATCTTTTCATCTTTGGTTCTTCCTGTCATTTTTTTTCCATTACAACAATTGACTAAGCCCTCCAGTTAAAGTGTTGAGTGCCCCAAGATTAACCTGTTGAGTGAGTATCCAGGATCATCTTGTAAGGGTGAGTGATCCCTTATTTTACATTGTAATACTTCAATAATTTAATTTGATTACCATCTTTCCCTATACTTCCCACCATCGTTTCCTTCTTGGAGTTTGCTATCGAACTCATCCCTCCTATTTCGTCAGTAGAAAATGCATACTAACGCCACCAAAATTTCATGCTTCTAACGTGACAATCAATACTGGGATCCATTTGAACTCTCTATGTGAGATGAACTTCCGCTTCAAGTTGCCTAATGTTATCCTACTAATCGAACAAAGCCCTCTGAACTTAGACATTTAAAAGCATGTCCAATGGAAAACCCCACATTAGAGTGGGCCAAAAGCAACACCAATGGCCCTTTTAACTCAAGTCCTTGATGACATGTCTCCTGACAGCGTAAAGCATCAAATTTTAAATCAAGAAAGACGGATAACTACATTCTGGGAATTATAGGGTTGGCCTTGATTGAAATATAAAAGAGATGTCAAAATTTATGGTGTGGTCAATAAATTGAACTGGAAGACCAAAAAAGTGACACCGCTAAAAGCCAGAATGTTACAACAGGAATTCCAAAATTGAACAATTGAAGGAAGCTTCCTCACCATAATTAAAATCATTTGGGCATGGCTTGCATAATATTGTAATCATCCCAGAATTTCATTGTGTATGTTCTATAATTGTGTATACATATTCAAGTACTTAAAGCATAGGGCAATGTTGTCACTGATATCATAGGTCACAATGTTGGTATATAGAGAATGGAGAAAAAACAAATTAGGGGATACTACCTGGTTATGAGAAACTATAAATAAGAGACTTTCAAACAAATTCAAACTAGAATGTGATACTTATCTACAAATTACATAATGAAGCACGCAGCAGTATGCATCATCAATTTGTCCTCCACATTCTATTAACATCATAGATTATGCAAATGCAGTAAGTACGAAGATACACCAACCAGTAGTGTGCGCCTGTCCAAATTATCTTGATGTAAGATTCTGTGCATGTCGATCATCTTAATAACTTCATCCATCTCTTTCAGTTTTGGAACCATCAATACACTAGGAAGTTTCAAATTCAAACAAAACTAAGATTTTAGTTTCTTATAGACTAAAAATGAAGCGAACAGAGTTAAAAGGGTATACCTGCGGCGTCCACCAATATGCCCCACATGATCTAAACCCAGATAATGAAGAATCTAAAAGAAACAATAATTTTATTTAGTAAAGAAGTTTATCTTCAGATAAAAAAGCACAATAAGAACAAAGATTTTTAGTGACAGTTTTCCTATGACAACAAATAGCACCAACTACCTGATAACTCAAGCACATAACTGAAACTGTTACATCATAAATTCAAGATGAACGTCTCTTTCAAAGCTTTCCACAAAAATCATAATAGAGCTGTAGGCTATATATATATATATATATATATATATATATATATATATATATATATATATATATATATATATATATATATATATATACAATTGAGGGAGGTTTTTGAACTTTGTCCTATGTGGCAATGTCACATCAAATTTTGGGGGGAAATTTTTTTGGGTGGGGGAAATTTTTTTGGGAGAATACAAAAGCTTTTCTTTTTTGAAATTGGCATCATCAGCACTTAATACTCTTCATTCAAAAATGAACCAAAAAAATGAGACCCAAAAAACACACAAAATGAAACCCAAAAAAAATGCAACTTAAATTACAAGTATGCAAAAGAGAACTTTATATCGGCTGAGCTTATTTTGGCTGACCTCAAAAAAATTGAAACCCAAAAAAAAATACATCGAATGTGCATTCAAAGAGGCGGGCGTAGTTTTTTGGGCGTCAAGCAGAAGGCTAAGTTTTTTGGGCGTCAAGCAGAGGCCTAACCAACCTATCCGCGCCGAAGGCGCCCGCGCCGAAGGCGCCCGCGCCGAAGGCGCCCGCGCCGAATCGGCGCCCGCGCCGAATCGGCGCCCGCGCCGAAGGCGCCCGCGCCGAAGGCGCCCGCGCCGAAGGCGCCCGCGCCGAAGGCGCCCGCGCCGAAGGCGCCCGCGCCGAAGGCGCCCGCGCCGAAGGCGCCCGCGCCGAAGGCGCCCGCGCCGAAGGCGCCCGCGCCGAAGGCGCCCGCGCCGAAGGCGCCCGCGCCGAAGGCGCCCGCGCCGAAGGCGCCCGCGCCGAAGGCGCCCGCGCCGAAGGCGCCCGCGCCGAAGGCGCCCGCGCCGAAGGCGCCCGCGCCGAAGGCGCCCGCGCCGAAGGCGCCCGCGCCGAAGGCGCCCGCGCCGAAGGCGCCCGCGCCGAAGGCGCCCGCGCCGAAGGCGCCCGCGCCGAAGGCGCCCGCGCCGAAGGCGCCCGCGCCGAAGGCGCCCGCGCCGAAGGCGCCCGCGCCGAAGGCGCCCGCGCCGAAGGCGCCCGCGCCGAAGGCGCCCGCGCCGAAGGCGCCCGCGCCGAAGGCGCCCGCGCCGAAGGCGCCCGCGCCGAAGGCGCCCGCGCCGAAGGCGCCCGCGCCGAAGGCGCCCGCGCCGAAGGCGCCCGCGCCGAAGGCGCCCGCGCCGAAGGCGCCCGCGCCGAAGGCGCCCGCGCCGAAGGCGCCCGCGCCGAAGGCGCCCGCGCCGAAGGCGCCCGCGCCGAAGGCGCCCGCGCCGAAGGCGCCCGCGCCGAAGGCGCCCGCGCCGAAGGCGCCCGCGCCGAAGGCGCCCGCGCCGAAGGCGCCCGCGCCGAAGGCGCCCGCGCCGAAGGCGCCCGCGCCGAAGGCGCCCGCGCCGAAGGCGCCCGCGCCGAAGGCGCCCGCGCCGAAGGCGCCCGCGCCGAAGGCGCCCGCGCCGAAGGCGCCCGCTAAATTTTTATACGCTAATTTGTTGTTATGCGCTAAAGGAGTACCGAATTTATTGTTTCTTGCCGAAGGCGGTCGTGCATCTAAATTTTTTTACGCTAATTTGTTGTTCTATTAAATTTTGGCTGTAGAAATATTTTTTGGGGACAGATTTCGCAGAAAAAATCTTAAATGCACCGTGCCCGCGGGCACGGGTTATAACTTGTGTGTGTGTGTGTGTGTGTGTGTGTGTGTGTGTGTGTATAATATTATATCAAAGTTCGAAACCATGTCCGCATAAGGTTTATGTTGAAGCATAGTCGCATCACACCAACCTGTAGTTGAGTAATAAGAATTGGGGTGTACAATGGAACCTGGTTGTGGTACAGCAGATAATAAAATTTATGCACATTCAGTGTTTTCCAGTTTCATGACTGAACTCAATGCATCCGTACATCAAATGCCAAATGCCGATGTAGTTTTCGTTGTTGTGTTCAAAAAAAGGGGTGTGCAAGAAAGACACAAACAATGGAAACTGTATCCCTTCCCCTTTAGAAAATTGTTAAAAAGAAAACTTTGACCACCCCCACCCCATAGTTTTTTTTCTCTCCTTTTCTTTTTTTGGGGTTGGGGGCACAGGTGTTATAAATAGTATGTTTCCTATGCCAAAAATTCAACATTACAATGTTAACTAAGTTTGAATTTCTGAATATCAGCTGAGTGGCAAGTTGGGCATTTCGGGATTGTTCATTAATACTTATAATATGTTCACTTCCTTTAGTAGTATAAGAGATTGGTTAGTATGTCCCCCCAACAACAAAAAGAAAACTAAGAAAGACTTTCACAATTTTTTGTTTTTACTGACACCTTAAGTGCATTTCATCATGTACTTTTGTTATTACTTCCCATTACCTAGAAGGTGACATCTTTGAATGATGGCGTTACTCGTCATTCAAAATCATTCAAAATCATCTTCTATCTTTCTTTCACACATGCTACTTCTCCATTATGTGAACTCAACTGTTGCTGCAAAATCCCAGTGCAGTTGCAGCATGAGATCTTAGTTATAGCCAAAGTTTTGAAAACTTGGTTTCAATTTCGGTTTTGGCTGTTGGAAAAATTATAAGTTTCAAACAGTTTCACCTGTTTAGTAGGTTTTGTTTTGATTTTTGATTTCGGATTTATATGTATTTATATGTATATAATTTTATAACAATGCATTTATAATAAAAATTTTAGAATTATTAGAATTTCAATATTTTTGAATTTTTATACATATTTAAATATATGGTTCAAATAGTTTCATGTATTTAAACTTAAATCTATATTTTTTAAGAAATAAGGTTGATCGAAACTTAGTTCCAGCGATAATTCGTACCGTTCACATTTGAAGCCGAAACATAATGGCTAAAATCAAGCCGAAACATTTGAAGCCGAAGGCGCCCGCGCCGAAGGCGCCCGCGCCGAAGGCGCCCGCTAAATTTTTATACGCTAATTTGTTGTTATGCGCTAAAGGAGTACCGAATTTATTGTTTCTTGCCGAAGGCGGTCGTGCATCTAAATTTTTTTACGCTAATTTGTTGTTCTATTAAATTTTGGCTGTAGAAATATTTTTTGGGGACAGATTTCGCAGAAAAAATCTTAAATGCACCGTGCCCGCGGGCACGGGTTATAACTTGTGTGTGTGTGTGTGTGTGTGTGTGTGTGTGTGTGTGTATAATATTATATCAAAGTTCGAAACCATGTCCGCATAAGGTTTATGTTGAAGCATAGTCGCATCACACCAACCTGTAGTTGAGTAATAAGAATTGGGGTGTACAATGGAACCTGGTTGTGGTACAGCAGATAATAAAATTTATGCACATTCAGTGTTTTCCAGTTTCATGACTGAACTCAATGCATCCGTACATCAAATGCCAAATGCCGATGTAGTTTTCGTTGTTGTGTTCAAAAAAAGGGGTGTGCAAGAAAGACACAAACAATGGAAACTGTATCCCTTCCCCTTTAGAAAATTGTTAAAAAGAAAACTTTGACCACCCCCACCCCATAGTTTTTTTTCTCTCCTTTTCTTTTTTTGGGGTTGGGGGCACAGGTGTTATAAATAGTATGTTTCCTATGCCAAAAATTCAACATTACAATGTTAACTAAGTTTGAATTTCTGAATATCAGCTGAGTGGCAAGTTGGGCATTTCGGGATTGTTCATTAATACTTATAATATGTTCACTTCCTTTAGTAGTATAAGAGATTGGTTAGTATGTCCCCCCAACAACAAAAAGAAAACTAAGAAAGACTTTCACAATTTTTTGTTTTTACTGACACCTTAAGTGCATTTCATCATGTACTTTTGTTATTACTTCCCATTACCTAGAAGGTGACATCTTTGAATGATGGCGTTACTCGTCATTCAAAATCATTCAAAATCATCTTCTATCTTTCTTTCACACATGCTACTTCTCCATTATGTGAACTCAACTGTTGCTGCAAAATCCCAGTGCAGTTGCAGCATGAGATCTTAGTTATAGCCAAAGTTTTGAAAACTTGGTTTCAATTTCGGTTTTGGCTGTTGGAAAAATTATAAGTTTCAAACAGTTTCACCTGTTTAGTAGGTTTTGTTTTGATTTTTGATTTCGGATTTATATGTATTTATATGTATATAATTTTATAACAATGCATTTATAATAAAAATTTTAGAATTATTAGAATTTCAATATTTTTGAATTTTTATACATATTTAAATATATGGTTCAAATAGTTTCATGTATTTAAACTTAAATCTATATTTTTTAAGAAATAAGGTTGATCGAAACTTAGTTCCAGCGATAATTCGTACCGTTCACATTTGAAGCCGAAACATAATGGCTAAAATCAAGTTGTTTTGATCAGAACTGCATTCCTTCGTTATATCTTATAACTACCTCTAAACCCTTCTCCCAAATTATGCCTCTGATATAACTGGGCGCTAATTTCAGCTGTTGTGCTTCCTCTAATAAGGCATAACAAAAGTAGCCCATATGCTTATTTGTCTTGAGAATCATAGCAACTCAAGTTAGATTATAGGATCACCTAAAGCAACTATAATGGTCCTAATCCACTTCAAGATGTTTTTGTAATAAATAAATTATTTTTAATTATTAAATTTGTTCTAAACGATTCTTAATGTTTTATGATATTATTTTACATTTTTCTGATTTTTCTTTTTATTTTTTTGACCTAAACCCATTAACCAGTTTCTTTTTTAAACCTGAAACCCGACCCGATTTAACCATTTCCTATAAAACCCTAACCCAAATCCTAAATCCTAATTTTATTTTTTTCCCCTCTTTCTTCTTCAGCCACCCCCGTCCCTTCATCTTCCCCCTCCGTAATCACTACCCCCACATTCTCTCATCCCCTTCATCTTGTAGCTTGTTTCACCCCCATCAATGTAACAAATAGTCGCATCTCACCGACAATCCATACATCTTCTACTGTCTCCAATCTCACTCCTCTCTCCCATAAACCCCATTCTATCTATATAAATCCTTAAATTTTCAATCCATGCCCAATCTCGGATCTCTCTCATTCACTCATTCTACCTCTTCCACCCACTGAAATCCTCTCCCTCTCTTCCTTCAAGTGATGGTAGCAATGGCAGTAGCGAGGTGATGTAGTAGCACATATCATCGTTGTTCTTTTTCCTCTCCTCCAGTGATCAAGTATGTTCCTTATTTAATTGCAGGCCTTAGTAAATGTGGCCGATTGCTTGATTTGGTTTTAAGTTGGCTTACTTGCACTTTACTCTGTTTATCAAAGTCCATCCTAGTATAATGGAAAACTCAAAAGTTGACAGCATGGGGAGGGGAAGGGAAAAGGGGGTAGGGCACAGGCTTTTGGTCTTCAGCAGGGCCTTCAATGGCAAAATATGTCAAGGCTATTTTCTAAAATGCTTTTATAAAAAATAGCATATATAAAATAAAATAAAATAATGAAATATTATGAACAGTGAAACTAAAAATCTTTTAACATTTCATGTTTCTACACACACACATAAAACCCGTGCACATGTGCATGGGGACTCGAAAAAAGAATCAGAAAAGGAGGGGGAAAGAAGAAAAAGTGTGGGTGTGTGTGGGGAGGGTCCATGGGATAACATGCAAAACCCGGGAAAAGAATGGGGAAATAAGGAAAAGTGTGGGTGTGTGTGGAGGGTCCAGGGGCAAAATGCAAAAATGGAAAAAAGGGGAAAGAAAAAAAAATGCGTGTGTGGAGGGTCCATGGGCAAAAATGGAAAACTCAGGGTTGTATGTGCAAAATGCCACACCTCACGCATCCCTCAAAAACTCCTCATCTCTTATACAATTTCTCTTGTCCCAATTTCTCTTCTCTTATCCAATTTCTATTATCCAAAACCCCATGATAACATCCCTCTTTTGTATTATGTGTGTGTATGATAATGTCAAAAAGATGTCACCTAACCAACTTGGGTCAGGTGCGCTGACGCGGTGGCCTATACCATTGGTCGCTCATAAGCAAAAAGTACTTTTTTGCTTTATGGTACTTTTTGCTTTATGAGCGACCAATGGTAGGCCGCCACGTCGGCGCACTTGACCCAAGTTGGTCAGGTGCCACCTGATACACATTATAATATAAAGCGTGGTTTTCGGGTGCGAAAACTAGTGTTTCCGCACCGAGCGAAAACAATTTTATTTTTTGAAAAAAAATTCAAATTTTTTTAATGTTTAATCCATACAATTTATAGACACCAGGAAAAATAATGATTGAAATTTAGGGGGATTTGAGCACCGATCAACCCATTATTGAAAATTTAACGGTTTCAAAACAATAGAACTTTTTGTAATGCTTTGATCGAATGCCAAATCACATTATTTTTCAATCAATATTTTTTTAGGGTGTATAACAACATAAAATAAAGGTGGAAAAAAATTTTGAAAAATAAAATTTCAAAAAAAATAATAAAACGTTTCGCACCGAGCGAAATTTTTGCATTTGAAGATTTACTTATATATATGCATATATACATACATATACATACATACATATATAGAATAATGGGTATCAGATGACAATGGAGGCATCTCCTCGTATACTAAGACACAAAAAGTGGGGTGGTACAACAAGTACAAGCCCATGTGGACTTGTACCACCCCACTTGTTGTGTCTTATATATGAGGAAATGCCTCCTATATCATATTATACCCATTATTCTAGATAAATATATAGAATAATGGGTGTGTGTATATATATAGAATAATGGGTATCATATAACATGGGAGGTGGTACAAGCCTCCCATGTCATATGATACCCATATATACATAGGAATATGGGCCTGAGCTGACAGCGCAGAAAATTTTTCCTTACCTGTCAGCGTTTTGGGGGGTTAAAAATACTTTTTTAATTGGTTTTTTTGCAGTTGCTTCTACAACTTGTTAACTACATCCTCACCAATTTTCAAGCCAATACAACACCGTTTGAGCCTCCGTTCATGCGTTTCAAAAAACCGCTTCCGAAATCCGAACTATCAGCGCAACATTTTTGAAACACATAAACGGATGCTCAAACGGTGTTGGATTGGCTTGAAAATTAGTGGAGATGTAGTTAACAAGTGGTAGAAGCAACTGCAAAAAAATATTTTTTAACCCCCCAAATCGCTGACAGCGCAGGAAAAAATTTTCGCTGTCAGCTCAGGCCCATATTCCTCATATATATATATACATACATACATACTAGTCATAACACGTGTCTGCAGGCACGGTTCATTTAAGATTTTCTCCCGCAAAATCTTTGTTCCTCAAAAAATTATTTAATATATGTTCACAAAACTAATGGTTTTCAAGTTTCAAAAAATGTCTGTCGGTTCCCAAAACAAACTTTTGCAAGCCGTGCCAACACGTTTCTCTATCAAAAGTTAAGTTTTTTTCCCTCCAAAAATTTCATCAACTCTCATCTAAACCATTCATTCCTTAAGATTAAATCTTAGCCGTCTTTCTATCAACCCCTTTGTCCTAGTCAGCTTGTCTTAGTCAGCCCTGTGATTCAAAAAATGTTGTCAAATGTAATATATATAATATGGAGATGAGCTGACAGCACAGATTCGGCCTCCTTGTGCTATCAGCGATTTGAGACCCAAAAAAACATTTTTTTAAAAAAAATTGCAGTATGTTCTACTACTTGTTAATTAGCTCCACACCAATTTTCAAGTCAATCCAACACCGTTTGAGCCCCCAACATGCGTTTCAAAAAGATTGCGCCAGCAGTTTCCAGAATTTGAGCTATCTTTTTGAAACGCATGGATGGGGCTCAAACGGTGTTGGATTGACTTGAAAATTGGTGGTGAGCTAGTTAACAAGTATTAGAACATACTGCAAAAAAAATTTTACAAATAATTGTTTTTAGGGCATCAAATCGCTGACAGCACAGGAAAATTTCCTGCGCTGTCAGCTCAGGCCCATATTCCTCAAATATATATATATATATATATATATATATATAATAATGGCTATCATACGCCATATGAGAGCTTCTCTCATACGCCCTCTCACATAAAGCAATCAAGTACAAGCCCGCATGAGCTTGGGTTGTACTTGGGTGCTTTATGTGAGAGGGCGTATGAGAGAAGCTCTCATATGGCGTATGATACCCATTAATCCCATATATATATATATGTATATATATATACATGTATCTATATATATACATGTATATATATATACATGTATATATATATATACATGTATATCTATATTATAAGAGAGGGATGTTATCAAGAGAAATTGGATAAGAGATATTGGAAAGGAGAAATTGGATAAGAGATATCTATATTATAAGAGAGGGATGTTATCAAGAGAAATTGGATAAGAGATATTGGACATGAGAAATTGGATAAGAGATATCTATATTATAAAAGAGGGTTGTTATCAAGAGAAATTGGATAAGAGATATTGGACATGAGAAATTGGATAAGAGATATCTATATTATAAGAGAGGGATGTTATCAAGAGAAATTGGATAAGAGATATTGGACATGAGAAATTGGATAAGAGATATCTATATTATAAGGGAGGGATGTTATCAAGAGAAATTGGATAAGAGATATTGGAAAAGAGAAATTGGATAAGAGATATCTATATTATAAGGGAGGGATGTTATCAAGAGAAATTGGATAAGAGATATTGGAAAAGAGAAATTGGATAAGAGATATCTATATTATAAGGGAGGGATGTTATCAAGAGAAATTGGATAAGAGATATTGGAAAAGAGAAATTGGATAAGAGATATCTATATTATAAAAGAGGGTTGTTATCAAGAGAAATTGGATAAGAGATATTGGACAAGAGAAATTAGATAAGAGATATCTATATTATAAGGGAGGGTTGTTATCAAGAGAAATTGGATAAGAAATATCTATATTATAAAAGAGGGATGTTATCAAGAGAAATTGGATAAGCGATATTGGAAAAGAGAAATTGGATAAGAGATATCTATATTATAACAGAGGAATGTTATCAAGAGAAATTGGATAAGAGATATTGGACATGAGAAATTGGATAAGAGATATCTATATTATAAAAGAGGATGTTATCAAGCGAAATTGGATAAGAGATATTGGAAAAGAGAAATTGGATAAGAGATATCTATATTATAAAAGAGGGATGTTATCAAGAGAAATTGGATAAGAGATATTGGACAAGAGAAATTGGATAAGAGATATCTATATTATAAGAGAGGGATGTTATCAAGAGAGATTGGATAAGAGATATCTATATTATTAAAGAGGGATGCTATCAAGAGAAATTGGATAATAGATATTGGAAAAGAGAAATTGGATAAGAGATATCTATATTATAAAAGAGGGATGTTATCAATAGAAATTGGATGAGAGATATTGGACATGAGAAATTGGATAAGAGATATCTATATTATAAAAGAGGGATGTTATCAAGAGAAATTGGATAAGAGGTATTGGAAAAGAGAAATTGGATAAGAGATATCTATATTATAAAAGCGGGATGTTATCAAGAGAAATTGGATAAGAGATATTGGACAAGAGAAATTGGATAAGAGATATCTATATTATAAGAGAGGGATGTTATCAAGAGAGATTGGATAAGAGATATCTATATTATTAAAGAGGGATGCTATCAAGAGAAATTGGATAAGAGATATTGGAAAAGAGAAATTGGATAAGAGATATCTATATTATAAAAGAGGGATGTTATCAAGAGAAATTGGATGAGAGATATTGGACATGAGAAATTGGATAAGAGATATTTATATTATAAAAGAGGGATGTTATCAAGAGAAATTGGATTAGAGATATTGGACAAGATAAATTGGATAAGAGATATCTATATTATAAAAGAGGGATGTTATCAAGAGAAATTGAATAAGAGATATTGGACAATAGAAATTGGATAAGAGTGATGTTATCAAGAGAAATTGGATAAGAGATATCTATATTACAAACGAGAGATGTTATCAAGAGAAATTGGATAAGAGAAATTGGACAAGAGAAATTGGATAAGGGATATCTATTATATAAAAGACGGATGTTATCAAGAGAAATTGATAAGAGAATTTGGACATGAGAAATTGGATAAGAGAATTTGGATATCTATTATATAAAACAGGGAAATTGAATAAGAGAACATATAAGAGATGAGATTTTGAGGGATAAAAGAGGAGGTGGGGAATTTTGCACATACAACCCCGGTTTTTGTATTTTTGCCTATGGACCCTCCCCACACACACCCACATTTTTTATTCTCACCCCTTCCGGCCATTTTTTTTCCAGTTCTATGAAGATTTTGAATCTTATCCTATTAGGACAAAGCTTTGTCCTACGTGGCAAGTTTGTCCTTGGTGGTAATGACAATTTTGGGGGGACTTAAATTTTGGGGGAAAACTTAAATTTGGGGGGAAACTTGAAATTTTGTGGGAAAACTTGAAATTTGGGGGAACTTGAAATTTGTGGGGGAGAAAAACTCAGCCATTAAATAAACCGTGCCCTATGGGCACGGGTAATGACTATATATATATATATATATATATATATATATATATATATATATATATATATATATATATATGAGGGAAATGTGCCTAAGAATGACCTCGGGTAGAGATACCTGAGCACACCCCCGCTGTTCGGGGTTTGTGAGTATTTTTTTTTGAAATTTTTTTTTGCAGTAGGTAGATATACTTGTTATGTAGCTCCCCACAAAATTTCAGGTCAATCCGACACCGTTTGAGCCTCCGTTCATCGATTTCAAAAACGTTGCGCAAAACTGTCCAGAATTCTAGACAGTTTTGCGCAACGTTTTTGAAATCGATGAACGAAGGCTCAAACGGTGTCGGATCGAGCTAAAATTTTGTGGGGAGCTACATAACAAGTATATCTACCTACTGCAAAAAAAATTTCAAAAAAAAATACTCACAAACCCCGAACAGCGGGGGTGTGCTCAGGTATCTCTACCCGAGGTCATTCTTAGGTACATTTTTTGCTATATATATATATATATATATATATATATATATATATATATATATATATATATATATATATATATATAGACACACACACCATGAAAGAGAGGTATCGAGCGAGGAGGTAGGCAACCTTTCTAGAGTGCAGCAACTGACAAAAGTATCCGATTCGCTCCAATAAAATAAAATAGAGCAAACCCATGATGCTTCCCACTCAAGTTAGTTTCTATGTCATTTTGCAAAGAAAGGTGTCAAGCTCTATGTCTTTCATCGACCATGAGATTGCTTACAATGATCAGCTTTTCTTTTTTGGTTTTCTAACAGAACCACAGTCAAGCTAATTTTTGGCGGGCTTACAATTCCCATGCCAACTGAGCTTTGCTAGTGACCGCAGACTCATTCAACTAACCACTAAGCCATTTATTCAGCAGCTTGCAAGTAGCATTCCTTTCCCGTGAGCTAGTAATGGCATCAAACGTCCTTTTTTTCTTTCTTTCTTTCTTTTTTCCGCTTTCTTTCTTCTATTTTTTATTCTTTTGGTTGGGAAATCAGCCAGCAATTTTGGCCAATATGGTGGGTAGGTGATTTGATTATGTTCCCTGCATCACTGTAGAGAGACTTACCACTGCACTGAACTTGCACTATATAGCAGTGGCACATTAGCACTCTGCTTTTAATACATTTAACTTCTATGTTGCAACATCCCCACTTTGTTTTCACTCTGTGGAATGATTTTAATATCTTTCTCCATTAAGTACGCAAGCAAACAGACATAGTAGTGACCATGATACGTATGAGAATGCTTCCAAGAATTGTAGCATGGCCATCCATATACCTATAGAGAAGTGTAAGGAATAACCAACAAAGAGTATAAAGTATGAATGGACATGACATGCGACACTAGAATTAGGGATAAACTGACAAGTACCAGAATGTACCAGAAGGTCCCAATCAGTAGCAGCAAGCTCAAATTCCAGATGACGAGAAACATTAAAGTCAACCTCAACTGTATCTTTCACCTATGTCAATAAACCACAATTACATAACGGAGAACAAAATAGGAGACGACAATCAAAGCACCATATACTATTATAGGAGATGAGAAAAAGACACATTTACACAGATTGGAACGCGGAGAGCATCGTATTTTTTTTCTTTTTTTTCTTTTTTTTTTTTTGGGGGGGGATATCAATGAAAAGATACTTACACTTGAAGCACTTGTATGTTCTGTAAACAATTTATGTTGCAGTGTATTATTAATTAAAAAACTAACATGATTGTACAACAGAAAACATGTACGTGATCCCAAAGGAAACGTTGACCAAATGATTAGCATGTGAACTCCTTGGAAGTTTTAAACAACAGATTGATTTTCGTTTAGTTACTACTGTTACATTTAGCGCCAGGCAATGGTGGACCAAGCTTTTCTATTTAGCAGAAAACAAAGGAAATGCAGTGAGGAAAAGAATGATGAGATGTATTTTTGTAGCCCTCATTTCTCAGCAAGGAAAAAAGTATTGAGATTAAAGGACGGAGTAGGATGAAGGGGTCAAGTGTGAAGGTATCACTGTAGTTTGCAAAGCATCAAGCAGCATTTCTTAACTCGCAAGTAGAAAAGGAGATCGATCAAATCGCAATAACCATAGCCGCAGAAAAAGTTGCTTCCAGTCAAACTCTGGTCAAACTAATTGTAAATTAGATCATCCTAAACGGTTGCTGTGTAACTGTGTTAGCTACTTACCAGTTTGGAGTGGCACCAAGTTAGCATAATATTTATCTGACACCCCAAATGGTCTAAAGCAATTCCTAAAGAGGATGGGCCAAACAAGGACATAAAGATATGTGGTCTACTTGAAAAGAGAAACAACTCAGCAGTTCCGTAAATTTAACCATGCTAGCTCCAAATGATAGAATCGAGCCTTGGGGACTCCAAAGTCACCACTCGCTGGCATCTGTGAGATTTAGTGCATTTACAGGTATAAAATCACATGACCGAACCATTTAGCTATTTCCAAATTGGGCTCCTAAAAGCTCTTCCATGTATGACTATCAGAACTCAAAATTAGCTTCTAGAGAAGCCATGCCAGTCATCCCATCCAAAATTGTACCTTTGCAGGAGTTAGTAAACATTGTGCCATGAGAGATTCAACAGACTAAACCTTTTCGGGCACCAACATGTGGCCGTGAAGATTTAGCTTGGCTGAACCCAAAGAATGCAGGGGGGCCTCTACGAGTTTTAGATTCTCTTGACTATGACATTTTGGGTCCTGTTAGCAAACTTAGTCAAATATGAGTCAGTTTATCTGCAAACTCAAGCCCTTCAAGTTCCACAACTTACACCTTATCCTCTTTCAGAAGTGCTTCTGCAATTGAGGACCATTGAACTCTGAAAATTAACACCATATTGACTCTGTGATAAGGCTCTCAGGTTCATAATGTTGATAATTCAAGCTACTCTGGAAGGGCCATAATTGTTTGGAAAATGCCATTTTAGCCCAATGGGCCAAGTAGGCGGTCCAAAGCAAGCCAAGCTAGTACCAATCTAAGGGTGTGTTTGGCATTGTTTTTGCTTCCAGAAAAGTCCTTTTAAAAATGACTAACCTAAAGTGCATTTTAAATACAGCTTTTAGATAGTATGGTTGTCAGGCAATTTTAAAATTTTAAGTACTTAGTAATTAGACTTTATATTTAAATAATTTTAGTTTAAAATTGAACGAAAATGGATGTGTTAAATATATGATGTTCAAAATAGTTATAGAAAATGAAAGAAAAATGAAAACTTTCTACTAAAGACGGAATTTTGGGAGATGTCTTGATAGGGGGGAAAAGAGGTGAAGAAAGAGGAGTGTGGATTTTTCGCTTTTCAGTCGAGAAGCTAAAACTATTATCTTCTCAAACAAGTAGTTATTTGTCTTTTGCTTATCAAAAGTCTTTTTTAAATCGATTACTAAACATCTATTTCTTCCGAGAAAAATGATGCGGCGCGGGTCAGAGAGGGGGCACGCGACAAATCCAATGAACCAAGGAGGCCGGTTCAAGTGTATCAAAGGAGGAGGCGACTTGGGTCCACCACGGACCCGGTATCAAACTTGTAGTTTCGCAACTACGAGGGGGGGTCGTTTAGTAATTCAACATTTGGCCAATCCCCCCTAAAGCAAGGGCCGGCCTGCCCTAGGGGAGTTATCGAAAAATTGATTTGTGAGTATTTTTCTTATCTAAAACCCTAGATCTAGCTATTGCAATTGTCTCTTTCGATTCCTCTAATTAGATTAGTTCTAGAATAATTATCGTAGCATTAATCTATAATTTCAGATCTGTTCTTCGCATAAGAACCCTATCTTTATTAGTCCAAAGCCATAAAACCCCCACCTTTATCCCCACAAAAAGCCCTAGACGCATCAAATTGGTATCAGAGCAGTAGATCCATGGCGAACACACGATCTAAGGAGTGGATCGAAGCGTTGGAAGAGAAAGTGGAGAAGATTGAGAGCAGAATCAGCGAGGGATTTAACGATGTCAAAAAGGAGACAGCGGAGATCGTCGCATCCGCATCCGCATCCGAAGCGCGATTGACGGCAACTATGGAGGCGAATAGATCGCAGATGATGAGGGACATAACGGCGATGATAGCTAACATCAATCCCAAGATAGATCCGAGCAAAAAGGAGCCACTTTTAACAATGAAGAAAGGTAAAAATGTGATTTTTAACGAAGGGGTTACAGATGAT
Source organism: Scilla litardierei (assembly GCA_030789695.1). Classification (NCBI taxonomy): domain Eukaryota; kingdom Viridiplantae; phylum Streptophyta; class Magnoliopsida; order Asparagales; family Asparagaceae; genus Scilla; species Scilla litardierei. The sequence goes on along the minus strand of CM061140.1, from coordinate 180,400,495 downwards.
GTTGAAGACGAAGGCATATATCCGCACGGACCGCTCTCCGCAGCTGATCCAGAGAACTGGGAGGCTTTTCCAGCCACGTCGCCGCCACGAGGAGGATCATCGGCCGCCGGGATGGGGCGGGCGACTCACCGACAGCCCACAGGGGCTCCGACGAACCTGCAGGAGGGGCGGCAGGTGCCCCCGCCGCCGCCTGGGGCCACGCAGGAGGAAGCCCGCATGCTCAGGGACCTCCGACGAGCCTTCAGGAGGGGCGGTAGATGCCGCCCGCCCCTCCCGGAGGCTTTGCCGCCTCCTGGGGCAACGGAGGCCCGTCGGCCCAAAACTGGGGCCGACAGGCCCCGTCGGCCCAAAACTAGGGCCGACAGGCCCCGCCACACCCATGGGGGGCTTCACCCCCCTGGTTCCTTTCGAGGGCTGCCCGACCACCTAGGGGCTCTACCGCACTTCCTGGGGGGGCCGACAGCCCCTCTCGGCCTCGTCAGCACCACATGGGGCCCAGTATGGGGCCCGAACAGCTCATATGCCACAATTTCAGCCATCGACTGGACCCAGAGGAGGATTACAGCATCCTGGAGGGCATCATCAGCATATTGGAGGGTCGTCGACTCAACCCCCACCTTTCGGGGATGTGACAGGAGATTGGAGAGGGTTTCAGGGCATCCCTAGAGACCATCAGACAAAGTATGGACACCCACAGGGAGATGAGAGGGGAGACTGGCAATGGGATGGAGCGGATGGAGGTGCACGTGATGTTGCAGTGGCATACATCCCTGACAGACCACCTATGTATCAACCGAGAGGAGAATTTCAGTAGCAGGAGAGGGGGGATTTGCTGGAGAGAGTCGACTGAAGATGCTAAAGATGCCCATTTTTGAGGGCGAAGATCCGGATGACTGGCTGTACCGTGGAGAGGTACTTTGAGGTGTTAACAGTACCAGGGAAAGACTGGCTAAGGACGGTAGGAGTTTGCTTGGAGGGAGAGGCCCTGGGTGGTATATGTGGACTCATCAGCAGCAGTCGTTTCGGACTTGGGAGGAGTTCACCTCTCTTCTGGTGGAGCGTTTTGGCACAGTGCAGTCTGAGGGAGTCTTTGAGAGTCTCTATTCATTGAAGCAGGATGGGAGCGTGGGAGAATACGTAAAGAAGTTTGAGTCGCTTTGCCACCGAGTTTGAGGAGTCTCAGGGGAATCGCAGGAGGGTTGCTTTATGAAGGGGCTTAAGCCCACTGTTAGATCCGGGCTGAGACAGCTGCAGCCAGTGGGCCTGCGAGGGATGATGACTTCAGCTAGGGTGGTCAAGGACCATCAGGAGACTGAGAGGAGAGCCTGTGGGGCGTGGGGAGGCACCGCTTTTCAGGGACAGGCGCCAGATGGAGGACAGAGAGCTGCTCTTACCCGGGGGCCGCTCCTACCAGGGGGTACAGTCGTTGCCGCCAGCACAGGGACAGGAGACCAGAGCCACGGTCAGGGGGAGGTACGGAGGATGACTGAGGCGAAGATTCGGGAGAAGCGGGTGAAGGGACTATGTTTCAAGTGTGATGAGAGGTTTACTCCAAGACACCGCTGTGGGGATCGGACTCTTCAGATACTGATAGTGAACGATGATGATGAGGAGGACGATATAGTAATACTAGAGGCTGGAGAGGATGAGGAGGCTGAGCACCAGCACTTGGATTGGGCAGAGGTATCCCTCAATTCCGTAGTGGGGTTCACACCGAACCACACCATGAAATTGGTGGGACAGGTAGGCGGCCAGGAGGTGATCATGTTGGTAGACAGTGGGGTCACTCACAATTTCATCTCCAACAGGTTGGTGAGAGAGCAGAGACTGCAGCTGAGCGACACAGTGAGGTATGTAGAAGTGCTGGGCACAGGTCAGGTGACACACAGAAGCGGCGTCTGTCGAGGTGTGATCGTGACGATACAGGAGGTGCAGACTGTCACGGATTTTCTTCCCTTGGAGTTAGGGAGCACTGATGTCATCCTGGGGATGAAGTGCCTGCAGACATTGGGAGAGACCAGGACAAACTGGAAAATGCTGAGGATGGAGTACCAGGATGGGGGAGGACATTGGTCTTACAGGGAGATCCCAGCCTCTGTCGTTCTTTAGTGTCCTATAAAGCCATGACACGAGCGATACACACGGCATGGGGTGGATTTCTGGTCAAGCTACAGGCGGTGGCGGTAGTAGAGCAGAGGGAGGATCATACTCAGGCAGTGGCACTAGAGATAGAGCAGCTATTGAGCCAGTACGAGGATGTGTTTCAGACCCCACAGGGATTACCCACCGCATCGAGACCACGAGCACGTCATTGTCTTACAAAAGGGCGGGTCCCCCATCAGCATGCACCCCTACAGATATCCCCAGGTGCAGAAGAACGAGATTGAGAGGTTAGTAGAGGACATGATGCAAGCAGGGGTGGTCCAGCCGAGTACGAGTCCCTTCTGTTGAGTATTGATTCCCCGGATTTGGTTTTGATGATGAGCAACATAAATATCGTGTACTAACTATTTGTGAGCGCAGCTATGGAGATCGTCGCCAAAAGAATACGTTCATCTCAAGCGACGTCTCAAGACTTCTCAATACGCGTGATCGTGTGCCTGAAGCTTCGTTGAAGCTCAAGGACCTTTATTGAAGTCAAGAATGAAGATTGAAGCTTATGAAGACGGATCGTCAAGGTTTATTTATAGTCTTCTAGCTTCTTTACTTAGAATGTTAAACCTTGAGTAGGACTTACTTTATAATCTTCATTTCACTCATATCTTAGAGCTAGGATTATCTTAGAAGCCCATAGGAACTTTCCCGAAGCTTCGCGCTTCTTCCCTCAGCTTCCGGTGCATCTTAGTTGGTTCAAGTAGGAGAACCAACCGACTAGATGACAATCTAGTCGGTCGGCAATCCTTCATGAACTGACTAGATGCCCTTGCTCAATATTGGCTATCTACTGTTTACAGTTAGTCGGTCCAAGAAGGCTCACCGACCGACTAGATGACGATCTCGTCGGTTAGGAATCCTTCTCAGACCGACTAGTTTTCTTCTCCCAATTTCAGCCTGAGCCACTGTTTACACTTAGTCGGTCAAAGCACATCTGTCGACCGACTAGTTGAGAAACTAGTCGGTTAGACACTGTTCTTAGACCGACTAGTTAAACTTGCTTCCAGCCTTTGAGTTTCATCTCTTAGTCGGTCAAAGAACACTGACCGACCGACTAGTTGTCCAACTAGTCGGTCGGCAAGTCTTCTTAGACCGACTAGTTCATATTGACCGTGAACTTTTCTATCTTGGCTGTCAACTCGTTAGTCGGTCCATGCTCACTAACCGACCGACTAGATTGTGATCTAGTCGGTCGGGCATCCTTCTTTGACCGACTAACCAGCTTCAGAAAAGAGCCATTGGGATCTTTTTGAACTCGTTTTTCCTTGCCCCTATAAATAGAATCCTGATTCATTTCTTGAAGGGGTTAAGCAATATATTAGAGATATTTTCAGATCAAAAGAGAAGAGCAATCAACTCTATTTCCAAGCTCTCTCTTCTCACAAGAATCTCTCCCTCAAGCTCTTGAGCCCTAAATCCTCAAGAGAGATTCTCTCCATTGTGAGCCATTCAAGCTAGAAGCTTGATTCTAGGTCAACATCTCCACTCTATGCTTCCATTGCTGGTCATCTTCTTGAAACTAGGGTTTGGTGCCATCTTCCTCCATTAAAATCCCCCTTGCCCTAATTTGGTAAGAATACTCAAGACATAGGTATTTTGTTGGTAATCATTTCATTTCATTTACATTCGTTATTTGAATTGTATACTCTCGGTTGTGAGAGTTTGCGTGATCCCGGGTTGTGGGATTCACGGACATCGCTTGTAGTTAGTTTGCGCTTGCGAGGTTTTCGTAAGTGGGCATATTGGAAATCTTGGGTAGAGGTTTTCTAACTCAAGTATCCGGAGGGGATCCGGGTGGTTGGGACGTAGGATCACCGGGAACAAGTCGGGGAGACTTGGGTGGATCCGAACCCATTAAACCATTTGTTTGCGTTTGCATTTATTCTTGTTGATCGTTGTTATTCCGCATTGTTGTTTGTTAATTGCACGATAATTAGGAATAACTCTCCCTATTATTTAAAAGTACTATTCACCCCCCCTCTAGTACATGTGCAGTAGCTATACAGGGCACTACAATTGGTATCAGAGTCAAGTTCAAAGCTACACATAGCCAAAGTTGAGAGCTATGACGAACAACGACTACGTCTTCAAGAACCGCGATGGAGCTTCTTCAGTTATGGAAGGACTATCCTCCGTCAGGCCTCCACACTTCAACGGTACCAAATACGGGTACTGGAAATGCCGGATGCAAATTTTCCTCCGGAGCGCTTCACTATGGAGAGCCACCATGACGGAGTATGTCGAGCCTTCCGAAGAAGATTTCGCGAAGTGGACTCCCGCGGAGGTGGCCGCGGAAGTAGCCAATGCCAAGGCAATGAATGCCTTGAATTGTGCGTTGGAGCCCGAGGACTTCAATAAGATATGCACATGTAAGAGTGCATATCAAATATGGAACCAACTCCTCATTTTGCACGAAGGATCGAGTACGGTAAAAGACTCTAAACTCGTCGTTGCTAACAAAGAATTTGAGTTGTTTCATATGGAGCAGGGTGAAACCATGAAGGAGTATTATGCTCGCTTCGTGGATATATCCAACGACTTGGAAGCTCTTGGGAAAACCTACACCCAAAAGGAGAAATGCTCAAAGATCATCGACGGTCTTCCATCATGTTGGGAAAAGCATACCTTCGCCATCGAGGAAGGTAATGACATGAATAAATATACCGTCGTACAACTAATGGGTACCTTGTTGTCTTATGAGGAACGCAAGGATAGTAAAATCCGGATGAGGGAAAAGATGAAGGCGTACTTGAAGCAAGACGAGCCAAAGAAAAAGGCGATTGCATTCAAGGCCGCTCCATCTACCGATGATGAAGAATCGGAAAATGAATTGGACATGGAATCAATTGCCTGTATGGCAAGGAAGTTCAATCGATTCCTCCGAATAGGTATATCTTTGAATAAATCTAAAGTTAGTTTGACTAATGCCTCTACTCCCGTGTGTTATAAATGCAACAAGCCAGGACACATCAAACCGGATTGTCCTCTCTACAAACACAAGGAGAAGGGGAAGGCATCTAAGTACGACAAGTCGAGAAAGCACAAGAAAGGGCTTGTTGGCACATTCACCGACTCCGAAGAGGATTCCTCAAGTGGAGAGTCGGATGATGGAAGAGTGGAGAAAGCAAAAATTTGCTTCATGGCTAATGATGAGGCAAAAGGTCAAAAGTCCTCCTTCGATGATAGCGAGGATGAAAGCGAGGATGGTAACGAGGATGAAGGTGGAGAGCCTACTATGGAAGAAATGAGGTTAGCTAACCAAGAAATTTGGTCTAAATTTACTAAATTAATATATAGATATAATAAGACCAAAGGTGAACTTGTTAGCCTCCAAACCTCTCCTAAGTCTACCATCACCAACAATGACACCATTGTTGAGACACTCACCAATGAGAAAGCAAGTTTGCTTACTCATAATGGCTTGTTGAGAAATGAGGTGAAGAACCTCAAATCTCAACTTGAGCATGTTCATTTTGAGAAATCGGATGAACACAAGATGGCGGATTTGACTTCTCAAAACTCAACCTTGAGTATTGAGAATAAGAATCTCAAATCTCGTGTTTATGCACTCACATCGCAAGTATCCACTTTGGATGCTTCGATGCATTCTCTCAAAGAGAAGTATGAGTGCACCTTAGGCCGTATCAATGATTTCAATAAAGGTAAGGGCCATTTGGATAATATCCTAAATGACTTACTTCCAGCCAAACACCACATTGGCTTGGGGTATAAGATGGGAGACTCATCCAAATCTCTACAACCTTTGTTAGGCCTACTTCCGACGCCTCAACGAGTGGGAGCAAACACCCCATTGGTAGTTCTCCTACCAATAGTGCTTCCACTTCGTACACACCCCCGATTGGAAAGAAACCCACTTTGGGTGGACCTCCAAAGAGGGGTCATGCATTTTTGTACTCACATGCTATGCCACGTAGGAACACACATCCTACTCCACCGGTTCATATTAATGATGATTTGTATGCTCCGCACCCACGAGCACGTGCAAACACTCATATGAGACACCCACATGCACGTAATCATGCTCATGCACATCCTAATGCTTATGTTCAAACATCTCATCCACATGTGCATGCCTACTCTCATAATCATCCTCATGCATACACACATCATCATACTATTGCTAGATCACATGCTCCTAGGCCACATGCACCACATAGAAATCAAACTTTTGTGCATGCAACCACTAGGAAGAGAATTCCCAAAATGTACACTATTTGGGGTCCCAAGAACACTAGCGATGATGCTATGAATGTTTTTGTGAAATCATATATTAATGATGTTATTTTGAATGATGATTATGTTGGGAAGTCAAGTTCCTCTTGGACTTGGTTTCCGAATGGTTAGTTCCTTTAACCCTTCAATGCTTGGTACCATGAGTTTATGATCATGTTATGGGTACCAAGGCATGTGTTTATAAAATTGATTTTGATTATATTAATTTATGGGTTACAATAATTTTTATTTCGTATTTCAAATTTGTTGTCTAACCCATTGGATCCAAAAGGATTTTTGGATACCAAAATGAAGTTTTCTAGGTTTAATCCGCTTTGTGATACCAACCCTACCAACTCCTCGATTTGCAAAGACTTTCATTCAAACGGAGTCGATGGTGCTTGATCGATGCACCAATGTAGGGGGAGCTTAATGTTGTAAGTATGATATTACATTTGGTATCCATGTGTGATTGTATGCATGCATAGATAAAATTTTTACATTGGTATCATTTTGTTTCCACTAGTGTGCTAGGATTGTGTATGCCTAGTTTTATGGTGTTTTATTTTTTCTGGCATAACACTTTTCCGTTTTACTTTTGATATCAATTCGATACATTTGGTATTGGTATTCTCATTGCATTTTGGTCTCTGATATTGACTATCGTCACTCGACGATTATCTTGATTTAATAGCTTTAGTTGTATGAAAACATAGAATTGTTTTCCATGCACTAATATAGTTACAAATGTTGATATTGGAGAATAAATTCCTTTCATCAATGCGTGAATTTACAATTGGTATTTTGATGACTTCATTTTTTCTCATTTTTTCGTTTTTCGACTAAGGTCTCCTTGGCACACCTTTAATATGTTTTGGTATTTTACTTTGGTGTCATTGGACCGAGGTCGTATTCTTCGACTCCCGTGATTCATGTATTATTTGGCCATAATTTGTTATCATTGACTCCCTCCCGCACTTTTTGGATTATGCCAAAGGGGGAGAGATATAATAATGGCATGTGCTAAATGATAGTTTAGCATGAATCTAATTTGATATGTTAGATTCAGGGGGAGTTAAGAAAATATAAATGTATTTCAAATTCGATAACTGGATTTGTATTTTTAGCATGAATCGCCTGATTGATGCATATGTTTATTATTTCATATGGAACTAATGTGTCATCAATGCAGGGGGAGTAAGTAACTTTCATTTAGTACATTATTATTGATTATTATTTATGTTGGTTTGTCATCACCAAAAAGGGGGAGAATGTTGAGTATTGATTACCCAGATTTGGTTTTAATGATGAGCAAACATAAATATCGTGTACTAACTATTTGTGAGCGCAGTTATGGAGATCGTCGCCAAAAGAATACGTTCATCTCAAGCGACGTCTCAAGACTTCTCAATACGCGTGATCGTGTGCCTGAAGCTTCGTTGAAGCTCAAGGACCTTTATTGAAGTCAAGAATAAAGATTGAAGCTTATGAAGACGGATCGTCAAGGTTTATTTATAGTCTTCTAGCTTCTTTACTTAGAATGTTAAGCTTTGAGTAGGACTTACTTTATAATCTTCATTTCGCTCATATCTTAGAGCTAGGATTATCTTAGAAGCCCATAGGAACTTTCCCGAAGCTTCGCGCTTCTTCCCTCGGCTTCCGGTGCATCTTAGTTGGTTCAAGTAAGAGAACCAACCGACTAGATGACGATCTAGTCGGTCGGCAATCATTCATGAACCGACTAGATGCCCTTGCTCAATATTGGCTATCTACTGTTTACAGTTAGTCGGTCCAAGAAGGCTCACCGACCGACTAGATGACGATCTCGTCGGTTAGGAATCCTTCTCAGACCGACTAGTTTTCTTCTCCCAATTTCAGCCTGAGCCACTGTTTACACTTAGTCGGTCAAAGCACATCTGTCGATCGACTAGTTGAGAAACTAGTCGGTTAGACACTGTTCTTAGACCGACTAGTTAAACTTGCTTCCATCCTTTGAGTTTCATCTCTTAGTCGGTCAAAGAACACTGACCGACCGACTAGTTGTCCAACTAGTCGGTCGGCAAGTCTTCTTAGACCGACTAGTTCATAATGACCGTGAACTTTTCTATCTTGGCTGTCAACTCGTTAGTCGGTCCATGCTCACTGACCGACCGACTAGATTGTGATCTAGTCGGTCGGGCATCCTTCTTTGACCGACTAACCAGCTTCAGAAAAGAGCCGTTAGGATCTTTTTGAACTCGTTTTTCCTTGTCCCTATAAATAGAATCCTGATTCATTTCTTGAAGGGGTTAAGCAATATATTAGAGATATTTTCAGATCAAAAGAGGAGCAATCAACTCTATTTCCAAGCTCTCTCTTCTCACAAGAATCTCTCCCTCAAGTTCTTGAGCCCTAAATCCTCAAGAGAGATTCTCTCCATTGTGAGCCATTCAAGCTAGAAGCTTGATTCTAGGTCACCATCTCCACCCTAGGCTTTCATTACTGGTCATCTTCTTGAAGCTAGGGTTTGGTGCCATCTTCCTCCATCAAAATCCCCATTGCCCTAATTTGGTAAGAATACTCAAGGCATATGTATTTTGTTGGTAAGCATTTCATTTCATTTACATTCGTTATTTGAATTGTATACTCTCGGTTGTGAGAGTTTGCGTGATCCCGGGTTGTGGGATTCACGGACATCGCTTGTAGTTAGTTTGCACTTGCGAGGTTTTCGCAAGTGTGCATATTGGAAATCTTGGGTTAGAGGTTTTCTAACTCAAGTATCCGGAGGAGATCCGGGTGGTTGGGACGTAGGATCACCGGGAACAAGTCGGGGAGACTTGGGTGGATCCGAACCCATTAAACCATTTGTTTGCGTTTGCATTTATTCTTGTTGATCGTTGTTATTCCGCATTGTTGTTTGTTAATTGCACGATAATTAGGAATAACTCTCCCTATTATTTAAAAGTACTATTCACCCCCCCTAGTACATGTGCAGTAGCTATACATGGCACTACACCTTCTCCAGCCCGGTTTTGTTAGTAAAGAAGAAGGATGGCAACTGGAGATTTTGTGTAGACTACAGGGCTTTAAATAAGGAAATTGTCCCAGATAAGTTTCTTATTCCAGTGATCGATGAGCTTCTTGACGAGCTCCACGGAGCGGCATGTTTTTCTAAAATCGATCTCAAGTCAAATTATCACCATATACGGATGAGGCAGATGACGTGCCCAAGACGGCCTTTATGACTCATGAGGGGCATTATGAGTTCCTTGTCATGCCGTTTGTCTTGACGAACGCTCCAGCGAAATTCCAGGCATTGATGAACAAGGTGTTCCGGCCCTACCTACGAAGATTTGTCCTGATATTCTTTGATGACATCTTGATATATAGTCGCAGTGTGGAGGAGCATGTGGGGCACCTGCAGGCAGTGTTACATGAGTTGCAGAACAAGCAGCTGTGTGCAAATAAGAAGAAGTGCATGTTTGGTCAGCCACATGTAGAGTATTTGGGGCATATCGTCTCAGCTGAGAGGGTGGCGACAGATCGAGCGAAGATTGTAGCAATATTAGACTGGCCATTACATACCACACTACGAGGCCTGCGGGGCTTCTTGGGCCTGACAGGATACTACAGAAAGTTCGTTCAGGGGCACAGCTCGATAGCATGGCCGCTTACAAAGCAGCTGAAGAAGGACAGCTTTCACTGAGGTGAGGAAGCCACCAGGGCATTCGAGGCCCTGAAGCAGGCGATGATGACCGTGCCGGTCTTGGCACTTTCAGATTTCAGCAGGCCCTTCGTGATAGACACTGACGCTTCAGGACATGGTTTGGGGGCGGTGCTGATGCAGGATCAGAGACCTATTGCATATTTCAACCAGACTCTGTCAGCACGAGCGAGGCTGAAATCGGTATGTGAGCGAAAGTTGATGGTGATCGTGCTCTCCATCCAGAAATGGTGGCCTTATCTATTGGGGAGAAGGTTTATAGTAAGGACCGATCAACGTAGTTTGAAGTATTTGTTGGAGCGGCGCATGGTCACAGAAGAACATCAGAAGTGGCTCTCCAAGCTGGTCTATTACACATTCGAGATTCAGTACCGACCAGGCTTGGAGAACAAGGTGGCAGATGCCGTGTCCTGCAGAGAGGAGCCAACAAAGATAGCAGTTATTTTCGTACATGTACTCTTAGACTGGGAGCCGTTGAGCAGAGAGATTGAGGCCGCTACGGGCTTAGCACAGATACAGGAGGCACTGCAGAAGGGTTCAGCGAAATTTTCGGAATACACCATTAGTGGGCAGCGACTACTTTACCAGGGAGACTGGTGATTTTCAGGGGTTCCACACATATATCGTTGATATTTCAGGAGTTCCACGGCAGCTACATCGGAGGGCATTCATGTATACAGCAAACCTACGGAAGAATGTCTAGGGAGCTATACCGGCCGGGCATGAAGAAAGACATTGCTAAGATGATAGCCGAGTGTGACGTCTGCCAGCGTTACAAGTACATGGCAATGACACCGACAGGACTTCTACAGCCATTGGCCCTTCCTGAGAGAGTTTGGGGATATCTGCATAGACTTCATTGAGGGGTTACCACGATCAGAGTGCTACAATTCCATATTGGTGGTGGTGGATAGGCTCAGGAAGTATGCCCACTTCGTGCCGTTGAAGCACCCCTACACGGCAGTGACAGTAGCTACAGCCTTTATGCGGGAGGCGGTCCGCCTGCATGGTTTCCCTGCTTCCATAGTATCTGGTCGCGACAAAGTATTTTTGAGCAGTTTTTGGCGGGAGCTGTTCAAGGTTCAGTGGACCAAACTGAGGAGGTGCACAGCCTATCACCCACAGACAAACGGTCAGACATAGGTGGTGAATAGGAGTGTGGAGACCTATTTAAGGTGTTTTGCTTCAGATTCGCCGAAGCAGTGGGCCAGGTGGTTAGCATGGGCAAAATACTAATTCAACACCTCGTACCACTCGACAGCGCAGAGTACTTTTCGGATTTTGTACGGACGGGACCCACCACAGTTGATCCACTACAGTAGAGATACCACTCCCATGTCGCAGGTAGAGGAGCATCTTGGAGAGCGGGACAGGTATTTGGAGGAGCTGAAGAAACACTTACTACGGGCCCAGCAGATCATGAAAACTAAAGTGGATAAGCACCGGAGAGATGTGCAGTTTGCCGTAGGGGACCGGATTTACCTTAAGCTCCGGCCTTACAGACAGAAAACGTTGGCCCATCGGAGCAATGAGAAGCTAGCGGCCCGCTACTATGGGCCATTCGAGATTACCGCTCAGATAGGGAAGGTGGCATATCGTCTGCAGTTACCCTCTACGTCCACCATTCACCCCGTTTTCCATGTTTCACAGTTGCGACGTGCCATTGGGGACCATACAGTCTCACCTACCTTGCTGCCCACCTTGACAGATGACATGGAGGTTCTGCTTGAGCCTCAGAAGCTGACTGGTGTTAAACAAGCCGCAGATGGGACACATGAAGTGCCGATCAAATGGAGAGGCCTGTCGGAATATGATGCTACTTGGGAACCATGTGCGGTGATACGAGACCAATTTTCAGACTTCCACCTTGAGAACAAGGTGGCACTTTGGGGTGGAGTAGTGATGTGGCACGGGTCAGAGTGGGGGCACACGAGGAGTCCAATGAACCAAGGAGGCCGGTTCAAGTGTATCAAAGGAGTAGGCGACTCGGGTCCACCACGGATCCGGTGTCAAACTTGTAGTTTCGCAACAACGATAGAGGGTCGTTTAGTAATTCAACATTTAGCTAATCCTCCCCTTGAGCAAGGGCCGGCCGGCCCTAGGGGAGTTATCGAAGAATTGATTTGTGAGCACTTTTCTTATCTAGAACCCTAGATCTAGCTAATGCAATTGTCTCTTTCAATTCCTCTTGTTAGATTAGTTCTAGAATAATTATCGTAGCATTAATCTATAATTTCAGATCTGTTCTTCGCATAAAACCCCTATCTTTATTAGTCCAAAGCCATAAAAACCCCACTTTTATCCCCACAAAAAGCCCTAGACGCATCAAAAAATCACCTTTTTTGCTTTAAAAGTCATAAAGTGCTCAGTATAATCAATGGCAAGCACATCCTAAGCCTTCAGGCTTTACAGCATAGAGTTATTATTTATCAACTTTAGCACTTAGATGGGGACAGAAACAATGTTGAACTCATGTAACAGCTGCAAAGGAGTCCCAGTACTCCAATGTAAACAGCCATCTTAGGCACTCAATTAGCTGTGTAGCTAAAATGCTGAGACTTCAAGCTCCTCTGAAGAACCAGAATAATCTTTGAAAATGGTACATAACACATGTTAGCCCAAGGCTAAAAGACCAATTTGGGAGTCCAAAACAAGCCAAACTAGCACAACCCAAGCTATCAAACTTTGCAGCAGGGCAGAGCTCAGTTAACTATGCTAACTATCAACTTTAGCTCAAAAAGTGAGCTGGACATAATGTACAATTCTATATGCTATGAAAAAACGGACCTTTCAGGAGACAAAGTAGTGAAGATATAGTATGGGATAATACCAAATCTGATCAACAACTTACGCTGATAGAGTCTCAACTTTTTATTTATGGCATTCATCTTGCACTTGGTTTTTTTCTCTCTCAAAAAATAGTGCACTTAGTTTTCCAATGCGGCACTAACCTAATCACATGACTTAAAGAAATTGCCCTTTTCATGTGTGATGCATCCACATTATATAAATGGACCAACAATCCTTACATAAGGGCAACACAAGAGAGCAAACACAAATTACATGGGCAAACAATCTTTCACACAGGGCAACACAGGAGGACAAACACACACCTACATTTAAACCGAGGTTGGTATTTTTATGGAAAATCCAAATGGCATAAGTGGTGTGCCTCCATCACCTGTGGATTGATCACGTGCTGGTACAAATCCAGCATTGTTTAGTGACACATGGTACTCTAACATCCCCTCTGGCCACAACCGAGCCATGAAGACATAATATGGGATGAACCGAATAATTGCCCAAAAAGCTTTAGATGGCAGGTGGAGCAGCAACTTTTTGTTTGTGTCATTCACCTTGCACTTAGTTTTTTTCCTCTGCTGGGCTAATCTAATCACATGACTTAAACAAAATCATATCTGTAAGATTGCCCCAGTAATGTGCCGCTTTTAGGCATGTAGTCAGCAGCTTAGCCATATCCACGTGTTATTCTTCAAACTCTGCTAGATAAGGATTTAATCTGGAACCCCATTGAGAAATTGCCTCTACAGGTGAGTCTTCAAACACTTCTGAATCATAATACCTGTTGTAAATTGCTAAAATTGATCTTGGCAATCCACAGCCCTTCCTGAAACCAAAACCATAACTTTCTAATACGATAACGAGCAAGTACTAACAAACTTAACCGCTCAAACATCTATGTTAAAGCCATGTGCACTCAGTTTATAAATAACCCTCTAGGCTCCTGATTTATAATACACATGCACCCATCATAAGTAGCGAGCCTACAGATCTCTTATGGTAAACCAAGCTAGCTAATATGTCCTTCTCATATAACTCTTATAATCAACTCTCCCACAATTAAAAATCAAACAGTTACACTCCAATAAATATAATAGCACTTTGGATCCCAATAATTGCAGTAAAACAAGCCATTTTTCTTCACGGTACTTAACATGTGGGTTCTTCATACAAACCTGTCAAAGCCTTAAAATTATTCCCTTGGTTCTCTCAGACTCAACGATAAAATCACATAGCCTTTCACAAGAGATAATAAGTACCTATTACAGAATATGTTCAAAAATAACTAACAGCCTCTTTAACTAAGCCATGCAAGCAACATCTGTTAGCTAAGCCATGCAACTATGCAAGCAAGGCCTTTAATCTCAATTCTTCAGTTTACTATTTAATGTCTTCAGCTCAATGGCATAACATCAATAAAAAGTGCTTAATTTCATTTGGTTGACAGTTTTGCATTGAAAATTAATTGTTGAAGATGGTAATTATTTAATGAAATACATGTAAATATAAAGTAAGTAAACACACATCAAGCCTCTACGAGTTTGTGAGATCATGACCAAGCACTTGCTGGAATACATAAAATGCGAAGTGGTATTGGGTTGATCTTGTTGGTCATGCAGTTTAAAGTTGGCTCAACCAAGAAGCAATTGCCAAATTTCTTCCCCTAAAGCATGATAGAATGACAAGATAAATATAGGGAATGATATCAGTCTAAGGCCTGCTACAAGCCAACTTACCAAATAAATTCCATTGCGCTTCTGAAGCACAATGTTAAGCCAAAAACAAAAGGGAATTGTATTCTCATAATAATGCATAAACTCTCCATGCATATTTTATCTTAATGTGACAAGCTGCAAGTTTGGGTGCTAGACAAAGGGATGCACCACCTTCTCTAGATACAATTTTCTACTCAATAATATATTTTGAACATAAAAAGACTAAATTGAAAAATAAGAATGAACGGAAATAATTATCACCGATAGATTGTATGAAATTCAAAGAACTTGTTATTCAGAGCATGTTAATAATTCACATCATATTGACATAAAAAGTACTAAATAGAACTTACAATTGAATGAAAAATAAAAACAACACCAAAACAAAAAATATGTACTTACGAAGAAACTGCTCACACCATCTTGCCTTGTAAATAATCCAGGAAACAATTTAATCCATGTCTCGTCCCCAAGCATCACCATTTTCCAACCAATACGACAGAACTGATCTGCACATAAGATAGTGTGGGAATGTGACGCTTGTCTAGACATTCTGATCCTACCACAGTAATCAGCATAAAAAACTAACTAAGGAGGTTATCGTCCATAAAAGCCTTTGTGTTAAAATTGAATGCAACATCCAGAAATCCTCCAATTGCCCCAGAAACCATGGCCTACAAAAGCAGTCATAGATGAGAAAATCTAAGGCCTAAGGCCATTCACATAGAAAGACACATGTTTCTCCTGCATAAAAACTTTACTTTTAATCGTGGCATGGTAACTGTAGGAGGTGCAGCTTTTGCATGGTACCCTATGGCCCTTCCACTAGCCAATAGAGATTGAGTGTATGGCATAGCCTCCATCATGGACCTACTTGGAGGATTATCGGCTCTTCCCAATACAAATTCAGCTGGCAAACCATCCACAACCTACGCTGACATGATGCAAAAACGGAAGAATAGCAAATTCATTAATCACTTCATACAAATAGGGGAAAAAATTCTATAATTACTTAATTATCCAAAAAAATTATTGTGGTTGGGACCATAAACACATACCATCAAAACTAACCGATCAAATGCAGGAGGTATTCCAGACATTTCCTGCACCAAACAACATGATCAAGATTGAAATAATGTATATACAATGATGTGCGGCTCCAAGTGTGTGTGTTATGAATATACAATGTTAACCGTAGAACTTGTATAAAATACAACATTCCTTGTAATATACACCAGAAACAATTGATTTATATAAAATACTGAATTTTCCATTTGATGACCCCACAACCATGAACCTATTATTAATCTCGAGAAAACTAGACTCAACAACAAGAAATTTTGTTGTATCGAAAAGGGTAATTTTTAGAAATAATATCAATTTTCGACCCAAAAAAATTTATTCTCAAAAATCGACCAAGTTTCGCCACGTCGGCGACGAGGCCGCGCAGATTGGACAATACCGCACTTGCCAAGTGCGGCATTTTTGGCCGCACTTGCCAAGTGCGGCCAAAACCTGGCCGCACTTGGCAAGTGCGGCCAAAAAAAGCTCTTCTACTGCCTTAGTACTTTAGTTGGCATATTTTGGCATATTTTGGCAAGTACATGCCTCAGCATTTTGGCCGCACTTGTCAAGTGCGGCCAAAAATGCCGCACTTGCCAAGTGAGGTATTATCCCCACTAGCCCGCGCGGCCACGCGCCTCGCCGCTGACGTGTAGAAACTTGGTCGATTTTTGAGAATATATTTTTTTGGTCGAAATTTGATATTATTTCTAAAAATTACCCTAAACCTAAAAATTACCCTATCGAAAATTAGCCCTCCAAACGCTCATGGGCAACTATACCAACTCTAGCATTGAAAAAAATGGGTAGTGTTTCATTTCCGACTTGCCCGTGATTTCATTATATCTAAATTCACCAAATCTTAGTTTATACGATTGGCCCATCCCTAGCTGCATTCTAACCATCCTTCTATACAATCGTCACGGCTGGAAATTGAAACTGTAGCTCAAATTACAACGATTTGCAACAAAATAAAGCCAAAAGGAGATAGATATCTGAAATACGAACCGTATACAACGATCTGAGCTGCTCCGGTTCCAAATCGCTCTCCTCAGAATCGACAGCGGGATCACAAGTTGGCATTGTGTAGCTCTCAATCCCACTAGAACAAATATAATATAATATAATATCGAACGATTAGAAACCTTTCTCTTTTCTCTCCAAAAAAAAACTGGTCAATTTTTATTTGCAAATTCCTAACCTTTTGCCACGGAGAGCTGGCTTGACCGGAAAGAAACCGATGACGAAGAGAGAGAGGCCGAGTATCTGGAGGAAGACGGCGAATAAGATCCAAGCCGAGAGTTTTGTACAGGTGAGCGAAGAAGCAGCAGCCATTGGCGTCGAGAGTTTTCTTCGTTTAAGACTCCCAAAAAAAAAGGGCGAAGGAAGAAACAAAATGTAAACCGAAAATAAAAGTTTTTAGCGCGGTTGCAACAATAAAAATGACAAGGTTTATTGGTAAATAGGCGTGACGGTGTGAACCTTCGGGGTGGCCTCGTCGTGGACCTCCGCTGACATTTGCCCTAAGGGAATTGATTTGCGCACCCACCGTTTTACTCCGGGCACACACCACTTACAAGTTTGATGTTAAAATTACTCTCGAGCACGGGCCAATTACCAAATTTTCTAAAAGGCACATATGGTTCCGTTAGAGTTTCATCAGGGTTTTGTCGAAGAAAAATTGTGACGTCCAATTACCTATGCGACCATCCGATCTCGTCAGGGGCTCCACATCCCTCCCTCCCACTCCTTCGACCTCATCAGCCCTCTTCCATGCCGCGGAGGAGGGGAGCGACGCGATGATGCAACGAGATCTACCAATGCTTCTCGATTGCTCATCTCCGATCCTTTTTGGTTGTGTACCCGGACCCGCATCACTTGTAAAAAAAAGAATCACTGCAGGATGATCTCATTTAGAGTGTTGT
Source organism: Scilla litardierei (assembly GCA_030789695.1). NCBI lineage: Eukaryota > Viridiplantae > Streptophyta > Magnoliopsida > Asparagales > Asparagaceae > Scilla > Scilla litardierei. The sequence continues at coordinate 180,382,901 of CM061140.1, read as the reverse complement.
TATTCGCACCACAGAAATTTATGAATACACCATACTATTTCATTCAACACTCCTATATTATATTGTTCGTCTTTGCAATTCCGAACGGAAGAATAAAAGTATTAGAGCCGTTCGGATCTCCAAATCCGAACATCCGATGTTAAAAATATAAGTGTAGTGAATCAAGTAGTATAATATATTCATAAATTTCTGTAGTACGTATAACAACACTCCCTCGTTTATCATATCAGTCTATCCTGGCACAGCTACGTCCTTCCCAAAACCCTTTAATTATCGTGCTCAATTGGGTGGCTATATAAAAACATGAGCTCTCATACGTAGGCGGTAGGCCCTTACAACGAGACTTCCCTTTTTAGTTGAAAACTAGATAGCACAAGCCATATAAAGCCAGCAACAAACGTGAGGATTCCGAGAACCAGCAATTAACACCTCCAGAGAGAAGATCAAGGCAATGTTTTTCCTTTCTTTTTCTTTAATGTTCTGCAAGAATTGAAGCTCTATCTGGGCTTTGAACTTCTTGGTAAAAATTTTATTTATCATCATCTGAATCCCAATTCTTGCAGGGTGCAGGCATTTCACGATGGATGACCATTCAAGAAAGCCATCACCGCCGGCCGATGAAACTCCCAGCAAGAAGAAATACAAAGGCACTCTGCAAACTCACGGAGGCTGGAGCGCTAGGCTTTGGACTGAGAGGGTCGACAGGATTTTCGGACCCTTCAAATCCGAGGAAGAGGCCGCGGTAGCCCACGACAAACTGGCAATCAAGTTCCACGGAGTCACTGCCAAACTCAACTTTGAGCAGCCTGAGTTTGCTGCTCAGGAGCGGTTTCTCCGCAGATCGTACCTCGGAGAGGTGATCGACATGGTCAATGATGGTTCTTATGGAGAAAAGTTTCGTGAATTCGTAGAAACCGAGAAATCCCAAGAATGCCGAGAACTGTTCAGAAAGACAATTGATGCAGGCGAACGCGAGGGCCTGAGAATTGGGCACCATTATGCTTCCCAGTTCTTTCCGCTGGCAAGCGATGGCAGAAAGAGCCCGACGTGCCTCCACTTCACCGACTCGAAGGGGAAGAACTGGACGTTTCGAAAGAAATGTAGTAGTAGTCGCGATGGTTTCATTCTCGGGGATCAGTGGGTGGAGTTCGGATGGGAGAACCAGCTTAAGGACGGGGACAGTGTAATCTTCTGCGAGACCAAGGGAGGGAAACGGCTGATGGTGATCGAAGGCCAGCATAAGGTGCTCGCCCGTCTTCAAAGATTTGAATTCTTGATCATCGTTATTACTGAGTATATATGATGTTCTTCTTTGTTCTTTTAGGAATTGAAAGAGGTTTGCCAGGAAAGAGATCCAACCGACCCAAGTCTCATGGTTACGCCGAGCACCAGCGAGCATTCTGCATCAGGGATATACAGAAAGGTGCTCAGCAAAGCTGATGTTGAAGATCGTCTGACATTGGAGAACAATGGCGGCATGCTGGAGGAGTTCCTGCTGCCCACTATGAACTTGGCGTTACATCTGGGAAACTTTGAACTCAAGGTATATGATCCGGCGGGTTATCTGAGGATATTCACAGGTTACCGGAACCCTGAAGATGAGGAGACATTGTATATCAAAGAAGGCTGGAAAGATCTTGTGGATGCATGCAAGATCGCAGAGAGTGATACGCTGGTATTGTACAGGATTGAGGGGGACGAGACAGAGAGTGAAAAGCGTCTGAGGATCGACATTGAAGAGAATTTTGCCAACAGACTAGAACGACCTGATTCTTCGGGACTGAGGAAGTTCATTTGACTGTGATCAGATCAGGGCTGAGGAAGTCAATTCTTGTATAGAAGTGATCTAAACACGCCTTCATTTTGTGCAGTTCATTACAGCAAGGCTATCATTCTTTTGTTCTTTTCAACATGGTATAGTCTTCATGCAAAATAGAAGCTGAAGTGTTTTGAACATATTTTTTTTTATCCAGCACTTGACTAATTCCTGTTTTTGAACTAATTGTGCTATGCTTTATTTCTGTATTCCATGTGAAGCCCCAACACTGTTCCGAATGCAGAACCATCTCTCTTCTTCTTGACAGGCTCTGGGTTGTTGCCTTGAAGTTTGTTTATATAAATCAAGCCCTTCCCCTTTATGGCTCATAGCTTAAGCTTCTGTGCTTATCGATAAGGCAGGTGTTGTGCTGAAACTTGGGTAAGTGATCAAAATATCAAATTTGTGATAGTAGATGAATCCAGTTAGTTATAGGCTAGCTTTTGTGTGAAGATGTATTTTAAAATTTGCTCAGAAGAGAAGATTATATTTCGACATGTTTAAATCAAGCACAAATTTTGAAATGAAAGGCCACATCCAAATGAACTAGAGTCGGCTTGATGATGATGATGATCATACTTTCTATGAAAATTATCCGGAAATTATCATGGAATTATTGTTGCACATAAACAGAAGGAGAAAGCACACAAGTCTTGAACACATGAGAACTACAATGCTACTGCCCCTAGCAACTCTTCCTATTGAGATTCTCCAAGGCTTCATCCAAATGAGCATTCTTCTTCCTCTCTCTGCAACTCCATCCTCGACTCACCCACAGTCTGCGGCAGATCGGCATGAGCTACTTACCCTATCGCAGATCGGTGAATGATTCCCAACTTTTTCTTTCATGGCTGCAAAAGTTTCTCTCGGCATTTTTGCAGATGGTCTCTTCCGGCCATTCTATTTATCTCCAAAGTTAAAAAAATGATTGAAAGGGATGTGTATGCATCTCATTAATTATGTCTGCTACAATAATTGATAATGCTAAGATTGATTGTTGAATCTATTCTGCGAATTGTCACACCAACATTTTTCTTCCCCAATGCTGTGAAGTTTGGTTTAAGTTAGGTGTGGCCTTGCTACTTAGAGACTGAACTACTGTTTATTTTTAAATTATTACTGTTGTCGTTTTTTAATTGTAGGTGAAGATTTGTGTTCAGGGCTAAAAGGAAAAGAGGCGGGGGTTAAAAAATTGGTATTAAAGTTAAATGCATTTTTAAATCAAGACGAGATCACTTTGTTCCTATCTCATTCTAATTCTTTTGTTTGTCACGAGAACTGCAACAAAATGACATCACAAGCTAAGGTTTAAAAGGCTCGCTAGCCTCTCTTGCTTTGTTTATTGGATTTGCTCAAGTAGAAAGGGGTGGTGATAGTGGTGGAATCGTTCTTATATTTTAATTGAGTTTTGGATAAGTTTTTAGCTTGTTGTAATCGCGGCAACCATCAAAAAGATGGACAAAAACTATGTCTTTATTGAGCCTTTTGTTGGGATCGTCTATTTTTTTATTTAAAAAAAACTATTTGCTTTAGTTTTTGGCCATTCATAGGGCGTTGAGGTAGTTTTGGCAGTTGGAAGTGCATGGATTTTGTTGGTTTGTTCTGAAGAAAGATATGTTTTTTAATATCGAACGATTGAAGCCCTTCATATTAATTTAAGTCGAAAAGTTTGGGGTACACTTGAATTTTGTAACTGTGGGTATACAAATTGTTGGATAACGGGTCGGACCCTATTAGGATAAGTAATGGAATAGCAATGGGCATTGATCCAATCAAGCACCTAATATAAATGAGATTCTCTCATATCTCTCCTCCTTTGACCAAGTCCATCATTTTGAACATGAATAGCCAATCTCTCCATCAAATTGATCAAATTGACTTAGTCTCTCTTTGAAGAACTACGAGCTTGTCATTCCTGAAAATACTTAGCACACACGTTAAAAGCTTCGTACACGAATGTCATCATCAAACTAGAGATCCTAGATCGTTGCATCCAACAATCTCCCCCTTTTGATGATGACAAACCAATAAAAGATTTGAGCAATGAGAAATTTGTATACAGATCGGCAGACTCGTTTTATCGATTCCGAAATATTTCTTTTCAGACGAGGATTCTGATTTTGAAGAAAAACAGTTTTCAGATTTCACGTATTCTAGCTTGTGCTACTTACCCTATCTTCTTTTCTATATCCTATATAAGCATCACTATATCCTTTTCCTTCAACCTAAACATCACCATTGAGCCAATGTTCGTCCAACCAAGCTGTCTCCTTGCATTCGCCCTATCTGAACACGTGCTTATCGATCCTTCCCTCGTCACGCTTTCGACCTCCCTCTATTGCTTAGGTATTAGTGCCCGTCAATGTCTATGTCCACCCTAAGTTTTTAGTAGGCCCTTGGACCCTGTGAGGTGTTGTAGTGCACATACCTAAGTTGGGTACGTGAGCTTGAATGAGAATTCCCATAGTATATTGGTGCTTGCCTATTGTGTGGTATATATATATATATACTCGGAGTTATTCGTGATAGTATGAAGTTGTTGTGTGTTAGTAATTATAGATTTTTGTGTGGATAGCTATACTATACTAGGGATGCCGGTGTATATAAGAACTAGCGTTGAAATATCTAATGGAATGTATGTAATTAGAGATACTTATAATGGTTGAAATAAAATGATTGGTAAAGCTAGGTATATGCTAGGTGTGATGATAATGTGTGAACTTATAGATAAGTAAGTAGGCCTATTGAGTGATCTATATATTATTACGTGTGAGTATGTGCTCGTAGGTAGATATATATAGTGTTTAGACGTAAGTAGTTATGTTTTGTTGCCTGAGTATATATGTGATATACATATAGTATTAGGGTTATAATTTTGATTGGTATTGTTGCTTTTGCGGGATGTTGCATGCGTGCATACCGTGAGGTATACACGACTATTGCACATCTTAATTATGTACGTGTGGATGTGTTAGAATACTAATTATAGGTAGTAGGCTACGGTGTGAATATGTATGTTACATGTGAGTGACTATACGATGTATACGTATGCATGTATTAGGGAGTGTATTATAAATATACGTGTGCTGATGTCTGTATTATTATTATGGTATATAAATTGATTTAACTATGAGGGTGTTACCTGCCTAGATATTAGGTGAATGACTTATGGTATGTAATGGTTGTATTGGTAGACGTATAAATATTGGAATGGTATTGGTATAGGTAGGAATGCCGTGCTACATATATAGAATATCCTGATATGTGTATTGAGTCTCACTCAAGCTTGAGTGAGTATACTCTAAGTATATTGAATGTATGATTGAAGTTGGAATATAGAAATGCTTGATGTATGTATGGTGATAGAAGTGTTTGTGCCTGGTTGTGCTACGCACATGATTGTGGGTCGCTACGCCAGTATATAGTTATAGGCGTTGGTCTTGTGATATAGCTAAATACTAAGGACCTGTTATGTGAACATATGTGTACTAGCTAAAACTAGGTATGAATGTGTGCTAGCTATATAATGGTATGATTGGCGTATGAAAATGGAATGTTAGCGTGTACGGGAGTGCACCATGCACGGGTAAGTATGTGTTTAGTTATAGGTATGGATGACTATGGTGTATGTGACGTGTCGTAAATATAGTTATAGGACCGTACGTGATGTGAATATTTGGGGAACTATTTGCATGTATTTGAATGACTATATATTGTGAAATTATAGTAGCAGTGAATGTATATTAGATATAGTGAACTTGATTTAATAATGGTATGGTGTGACTATATGTGCTGAGATGTTTGGTATTGGATGAATATTAGAGGGTAGTGTACCCTTGATGGTTGTGCATAGGTAGCTACATATAGGAAGAGCGATGATTGTAATGGCTAAGCGTGAAACTATCATTATATAAGTATCTGAAATATTGTTTTGTGATTAGGTAGGTAGTAGCTATATAAGGGATGCATGCTTATATATATGATTGAAATACGTGTATGAGTCTGACTGACTATAATAGGTATAAGTGTATACGTACGTGAATGTGTGTGTATATATATATATATGCGTGTTGGTAGTAATAATGTTTGACTACCTAGTGCATATATGAGCATTTGTAATGACTATACTTGGTTTGAAATATAATGTGACTTGATTTGGGGTAGTTACTAGAGCGACTAGCTATATTAGAAAGTCCGAGGACGGACTTTATTCTAAGGTAGGGAGGATGTAACGACCACTTTTCGTCGTACGTTGTTCGTGCACGTGCTTTTGGCCGTGCACGTGTTTGCTTTAGACTTTATTTGTTTGTGAACACTTTTGTGTGATATGCCGTCGTGAACGACTCTGAGAGTATTAAATAGTGGCACTATCTTGAAACGACACTTCTCGAGTCGTTTTTCCACAATTTAAACTTACTCGATGAGACGTGACGATTCTCGCTCTTGACGGGAGACGTTTCTATTTTTAGTTTCGTCGTCCGACGTCGAATTTGAGATCCGTCTTCTTAGTTAGCTCACATTCGTCGCCACGATCACCACGATATTTATTTTATAATTTTTGGAGTTTATTTGACCACTTTTATAATTTTTACAAGTTTTATATTATTTTTAATAATTTATTTTTAAATTAATTTCGGCCAAATAAAATTTATTTGAGTTTAAAACGTTTTAAAGAATTTTTGAGCCAATTTCCAGCTCATTTGGACCAGGTCAAATCCTAGATTGGGTTGGAGAAGTTTAAATTCAAATTTCAAATCTTTTTGAATTCTAATCCTATTAGATTTAGCCCTAGACCAAGTCAACCCACCTATACTATATAAGCAACCCCTAGCAAGTCCTATTTTCCAAAGAAATTAGCCCTAGCCTCTTCCAAACTCATTTTGGACGTTGCGACGAATCGTCGCAACGTTGCGACGTTCAGCCCCGTACGACCGAGGAAAACAGCTCCGTTCGCCCGCTCAGACCGAGGCCCAACCCCGCAATCTCGCCGCTCCGCACCGCTGCCATCGACCCCCGCCCGTTCCCCCGCTTGACCGAGAGGAGCTCTCGGTCTGACCGAGGCCCCGCTCCGCACCGACCCCCGCACAGCGCCCGCATCTGTCGCCCCGCTCCGCTCCGTGCACGACCGAAGGCCCCGCCCGCTGTGACCGAGCGCCCGATCGCTGCAACGCTGCAACCCCGCACCCAAGCGCCTGACCGAGGCCTCCACCGTGTCTGACCGAGGGAAACGACCGCCCCCGCTGCTGTGACCGACCCCCAACGTTGCAACAGCGCCGCCCCCGTGTCTGACCGAGCCATCTCCCCGCACCGAGCTGTACGACCGACGGCCACTTGTCGCAACCCCGCATCCGTCGCACCGCTTGCCTCCGTGGGCCCCCCAAGTTCTCCAGAGGTATTGTGGGTTCCCCAAAGGTCCCTAGGACTACTGTGGGCCCCACTTTGGTACGTTCTCTTCGACGACTTGCCGCGTACGACGTCGTCGCACGTCGTAGCCCGTCGTCGCACGTGCGAGCTTTGGAATCTGGAATCGTCGCCCGGGATATTTTCTCTGAAATTCCAGCGAAGAATCTAATTGGAATCTGGACTTGGAGCGCGATCTTATTATTCCAACCCCCGGCGTCGCTACCCGACGCCGGTGTAGCTTTCGCGTCGTGTTGAGGTAACGTTTTGCACCCCTAGGACCCCCAACCCAATTGCATGCTAATAAAGACTAAAAATCAGTATTTTAAAGTATTTTAAATGTTTTAGAAATCACTAATCAAGATTAATAAAACGGATGTAGGCCGGTGGACTTGTGCACGTAGGAATCGTGACTTTGGACTCGTTGGACGGTGTTTTCTTGACGTGATAATTGCAGGCAAGTGAAACTTGCTGAATCTTGCTTAGGGCCATGTTTTTAGGCCACTTACTTGTTTTTAGCGTAAAAGAGACTAGTCAGTGAAATGATAGCTGGCTAGGCGCCTACTTGATCTAGTTTGACAACGAAACTAGATCCGTCACCTAAATGATCTAGCTTGACAACGAAGCTAGATCCAACCCCTTAAAATTGTTGTTCATGCATGCTAAAATGTCACGTTTACTTTCCTTACCTGTACGCTTTACTTTAACTGCCATGTCATGTCATCCATGCATTGAATGTTGCATTCGTAGCACACGCTACATACTTGTACTTGCTTGTCCCGGGCTAGGTGCACCCCTATGCCATACTAGTTAAAGACACTTCCTGGCTCGTGATCCAGAAGCGAGCATTACCGTTCGGGGGTAAGGCCCTGGCTCGACACACGTGGAGGGGTAGGGTTGAGCGACCACTCAGCGTAAAAGTGTGCCCGTACAGCCTCTTTAGCTGTAAGGCGTGAACTCTGTGCACGAGGTGCTTACTTTTCTTGTCTTGTACTTGTCTTGTGAATGTCATGCCATGCTCGTACTTTACTTTACTTTCCTTTACCTGTTGCACTCATTACTTAAACTGCCATGTCATCGCATCATGCTAGAACTGCTAGGTTGTTTTACTTTCCCCACTTCCAGTTTCCTTGCACAAGTCTTCCAGACTTGCTGACATGTGCCCCTTGCTCTTTTGGGTGTCACATGTTAGACCCTGAGCCAGAGACAGTTGCTGAGGACGAGGTGTTTGCTGACGCTGAGCCCGAGCCTACGTTCGTTGAGGAGTTCGAGGACACCGGAGACCAGTCTTAGAGACTGATTTTTATTTGCTTTTGCTTTAGGTTGCTGTTAGATGTCGGTGCTTGCACCTTTTCCTTATTTTCGTACTTTGTACTTTTGTTGGCCATGCTGGGCCTCTTTTAGACTCTCTTATTTGTAGCCTGGTGGCTTTTCTGTGTTGTTGAGATTTATTATTATGGATATTCTGAGATGTTTCTTTTGTCTCTTTCGTTATTATTATCTTTGTTTCGTTTCGCGTTGCAAGGACCTGCAGTTTAAAGTGATTGACGCTTATCGGACTTGCGGCTTTGTAGCTTCAAGTCTGAGCGGACCTTCTCACGCTTCGCCTCCACGTTTTTGGGAAGCGGGGCGTGACAGGTTTTGTTGGTGGCCCATGCAGGTCCAATCTTGCAATTGCGAATTAACGGAACAACGATAATAACGGAATGTCCATTAAATAAATTGCAACATCCGAATCAGAAGCCCTGAGTTTAGTCGTTTTTAGGACACTAGGTGATGAGAAGACTTAGTTAGACGTCTGTGCTTGCTAGTTAGAGGCCTCTGAATTATAGTTAGACCCCCTTTCTGGCAATTGATTTAATCGTCGTAGGAGTTACCTTAGTGGTTCATGTCTACCCCTGACCATATTAGACTTCTAGATTTTCCTTCGGTCGTTCGCTTTTGGGTTCATCGATTTCGGACCAAGCTGAACGCGTTTCTTTACCGTTTAACCTTTAGAAGTCTTAGCGCTTAGTTCTAAATCTTTAGTTGGTCGACCGTAGGAGTTTCCGTAGACTTTCCTGATTCATGTCCTAGGCGTATGTATGCTTTGACCACCTGACCAATTTCCTTCCCTCGATTCACGAGGTCGCCTCATGACGATCGTCGTCAATTTTCGACCCTCTCCGTTACAAACCTGAATCTTCTGAAAGTATTCTTCGATTTCCTCTTTCCCATACTACTTCGTTGATTTAAATTTTTAAAACGTTTGTCGGAATTTTGAACTCTAGCTTATAATATTTTTCCCAGCCTATGTTTTCGTACTCATGCCGTCTTTTCATATATTAATTTTATTCTGAACCGTTTGTCCAATCGATTTATAATTTTCCTTCTTATTTATGCCATTTGAATAATACATCGTGTTTACCTTTAATATACTTTCAAGTCACATGGAATTTCAGATTTTAGCAAGTTGGTTTGCTCGTCGTTCTCACTAATTCAGATTTCTGCAAAATTACTATTTTCATAACCTCTTCCTGCTTTAGACCCTCCCTGATTTGATTTTAAAGATTTGCTATTCGATCTTGAAAATTCTTATGCTAAGTTACTACTATTTTCTTTCCGCTCACCATACACGTTTTAGAAAAATTTCTAAACCAAATTGAATTTCAACTATTTTTATAACCGTGCCAGACTTGTCGTGCTCGTGTATTAAGAACCTTGTGTAAATCAGTTTTACATTTTTGGCAAACCTTGGTTTTCTAAAAAGTAGTTTCAAATTGATTATCTTCAATTTTCCATAGCCCAAAGTTTTGAAAGCATTTAACCTGACTTTAAATTCTTCTGTTGCTTGATTCCATTCTTTGACTTTCAAAAACTTTTGGCAACATTTTATTAAATTACTGACTGATAGAATTTTCTAAACCATGTCTTTAATATTCGCGTAAATGATTTTACTTCCTTTCAAAATGATTTTTAGAAACAATAGACCATTTTCTCTTATTAAGAATGTTCGACTCAAATTTACTTTGAACAACTCGTTTTATCGATTCCGAAATATTTCTTTTCAGACGAGGATTCTGATTTTGAAGAAAAACAGTTTTCAGATTTCACGTATTCTAGCTTGTGCTACTTACCCTATCTTCTTTTCTATATCCTATATAAGCATCACTATATCCTTTTCCTTCAACCTAAACATCACCATTGAGCCAATGTTCGTCCAACCAAGCTGTCTCCTTGCATTCGCCCTATCTGAACACGTGCTTATCGATCCTTCCCTCGTCACGCTTTCGACCTCCCTCTATTGCTTAGGTATTAGTGCCCGTCAATGTCTATGTCCACCCTAAGTTTTTAGTAGGCCCTTGGACCCTGTGAGGTGTTGTAGTGCACATACCTAAGTTGGGTACGTGAGCTTGAATGAGAATTCCCATAGTATATTGGTGCTTGCCTATTGTGTGGTATATATATATATATATACTCGGAGTTATTCGTGATAGTATGAAGTTGTTGTGTGTTAGTAATTATAGATTTTTGTGTGGATAGCTATACTATACTAGGGATGCCGGTGTATATAAGAACTAGCGTTGAAATATCTAATGGAATGTATGTAATTAGAGATACTTATAATGGTTGAAATAAAATGATTGGTAAAGCTAGGTATATGCTAGGTGTGATGATAATGTGTGAACTTATAGATAAGTAAGTAGGCCTATTGAGTGATCTATATATTATTACGTGTGAGTATGTGCTCGTAGGTAGATATATATAGTGTTTAGACGTAAGTAGTTATGTTTTGTTGCCTGAGTATATATGTGATATACATATAGTATTAGGGTTATAATTTTGATTGGTATTGTTGCTTTTGCGGGATGTTGCATGCGTGCATACCGTGAGGTATACACGACTATTGCACATCTTAATTATGTACGTGTGGATGTGTTAGAATACTAATTATAGGTAGTAGGCTACGGTGTGAATATGTATGTTACATGTGAGTGACTATACGATGTATACGTATGCATGTATTAGGGAGTGTATTATAAATATACGTGTGCTGATGTCTGTATTATTATTATGGTATATAAATTGATTTAACTATGAGGGTGTTACCTGCCTAGATATTAGGTGAATGACTTATGGTATGTAATGGTTGTATTGGTAGACGTATAAATATTGGAATGGTATTGGTATAGGTAGGAATGCCGTGCTACATATATAGAATATCCTGATATGTGTATTGAGTCTCACTCAAGCTTGAGTGAGTATACTCTAAGTATATTGAATGTATGATTGAAGTTGGAATATAGAAATGCTTGATGTATGTATGGTGATAGAAGTGTTTGTGCCTGGTTGTGCTACGCACATGATTGTGGGTCGCTACGCCAGTATATAGTTATAGGCGTTGGTCTTGTGATATAGCTAAATACTAAGGACCTGTTATGTGAACATATGTGTACTAGCTAAAACTAGGTATGAATGTGTGCTAGCTATATAATGGTATGATTGGCGTATGAAAATGGAATGTTAGCGTGTACGGGAGTGCACCATGCACGGGTAAGTATGTGTTTAGTTATAGGTATGGATGACTATGGTGTATGTGACGTGTCGTAAATATAGTTATAGGACCGTACGTGATGTGAATATTTGGGGAACTATTTGCATGTATTTGAATGACTATATATTGTGAAATTATAGTAGCAGTGAATGTATATTAGATATAGTGAACTTGATTTAATAATGGTATGGTGTGACTATATGTGCTGAGATGTTTGGTATTGGATGAATATTAGAGGGTAGTGTACCCTTGATGGTTGTGCATAGGTAGCTACATATAGGAAGAGCGATGATTGTAATGGCTAAGCGTGAAACTATCATTATATAAGTATCTGAAATATTGTTTTGTGATTAGGTAGGTAGTAGCTATATAAGGGATGCATGCTTATATATATGATTGAAATACGTGTATGAGTCTGACTGACTATAATAGGTATAAGTGTATACGTACGTGAATGTGTGTGTATATATATATATATGCGTGTTGGTAGTAATAATGTTTGACTACCTAGTGCATATATGAGCATTTGTAATGACTATACTTGGTTTGAAATATAATGTGACTTGATTTGGGGTAGTTACTAGAGCGACTAGCTATATTAGAAAGTCCGAGGACGGACTTTATTCTAAGGTAGGGAGGATGTAACGACCACTTTTCGTCGTACGTTGTTCGTGCACGTGCTTTTGGCCGTGCACGTGTTTGCTTTAGACTTTATTTGTTTGTGAACACTTTTGTGTGATATGCCGTCGTGAACGACTCTGAGAGTATTAAATAGTGGCACTATCTTGAAACGACACTTCTCGAGTCGTTTTTCCACAATTTAAACTTACTCGATGAGACGTGACGATTCTCGCTCTTGACGGGAGACGTTTCTATTTTTAGTTTCGTCGTCCGACGTCGAATTTGAGATCCGTCTTCTTAGTTAGCTCACATTCGTCGCCACGATCACCACGATATTTATTTTATAATTTTTGGAGTTTATTTGACCACTTTTATAATTTTTACAAGTTTTATATTATTTTTAATAATTTATTTTTAAATTAATTTCGGCCAAATAAAATTTATTTGAGTTTAAAACGTTTTAAAGAATTTTTGAGCCAATTTCCAGCTCATTTGGACCAGGTCAAATCCTAGATTGGGTTGGAGAAGTTTAAATTCAAATTTCAAATCTTTTTGAATTCTAATCCTATTAGATTTAGCCCTAGACCAAGTCAACCCACCTATACTATATAAGCAACCCCTAGCAAGTCCTATTTTCCAAAGAAATTAGCCCTAGCCTCTTCCAAACTCATTTTGGACGTTGCGACGAATCGTCGCAACGTTGCGACGTTCAGCCCCGTACGACCGAGGAAAACAGCTCCGTTCGCCCGCTCAGACCGAGGCCCAACCCCGCAATCTCGCCGCTCCGCACCGCTGCCATCGACCCCCGCCCGTTCCCCCGCTTGACCGAGAGGAGCTCTCGGTCTGACCGAGGCCCCGCTCCGCACCGACCCCCGCACAGCGCCCGCATCTGTCGCCCCGCTCCGCTCCGTGCACGACCGAAGGCCCCGCCCGCTGTGACCGAGCGCCCGATCGCTGCAACGCTGCAACCCCGCACCCAAGCGCCTGACCGAGGCCTCCACCGTGTCTGACCGAGGGAAACGACCGCCCCCGCTGCTGTGACCGACCCCCAACGTTGCAACAGCGCCGCCCCCGTGTCTGACCGAGCCATCTCCCCGCACCGAGGCTGTACGACCGACGGCCACTTGTCGCAACCCCGCATCCGTCGCACCGCTTGCCTCCGTGGGCCCCCCAAGTTCTCCAGAGGTATTGTGGGTTCCCCAAAGGTCCCTAGGACTACTGTGGGCCCCACTTTGGTACGTTCTCTTCGACGACTTGCCGCGTACGACGTCGTCGCACGTCGTAGCCCGTCGTCGCACGTGCGAGCTTTGGAATCTGGAATCGTCGCCCGGGATATTTTCTCTGAAATTCCAGCGAAGAATCTAATTGGAATCTGGACTTGGAGCGCGATCTTATTATTCCAACCCCCGGCGTCGCTACCCGACGCCGGTGTAGCTTTCGCGTCGTGTTGAGGTAACGTTTTGCACCCCTAGGACCCCCAACCCAATTGCATGCTAATAAAGACTAAAAATCAGTATTTTAAAGTATTTTAAATGTTTTAGAAATCACTAATCAAGATTAATAAAACGGATGTAGGCCGGTGGACTTGTGCACGTAGGAATCGTGACTTTGGACTCGTTGGACGGTGTTTTCTTGACGTGATAATTGCAGGCAAGTGAAACTTGCTGAATCTTGCTTAGGGCCATGTTTTTAGGCCACTTACTTGTTTTTAGCGTAAAAGAGACTAGTCAGTGAAATGATAGCTGGCTAGGCGCCTACTTGATCTAGTTTGACAACGAAACTAGATCCGTCACCTAAATGATCTAGCTTGACAACGAAGCTAGATCCAACCCCTTAAAATTGTTGTTCATGCATGCTAAAATGTCACGTTTACTTTCCTTACCTGTACGCTTTACTTTAACTGCCATGTCATGTCATCCATGCATTGAATGTTGCATTCGTAGCACACGCTACATACTTGTACTTGCTTGTCCCGGGCTAGGTGCACCCCTATGCCATACTAGTTAAAGACACTTCCTGGCTCGTGATCCAGAAGCGAGCATTACCGTTCGGGGGTAAGGCCCTGGCTCGACACACGTGGAGGGGTAGGGTTGAGCGACCACTCAGCGTAAAAGTGTGCCCGTACAGCCTCTTTAGCTGTAAGGCGTGAACTCTGTGCACGAGGTGCTTACTTTTCTTGTCTTGTACTTGTCTTGTGAATGTCATGCCATGCTCGTACTTTACTTTACTTTCCTTTACCTGTTGCACTCATTACTTAAACTGCCATGTCATCGCATCATGCTAGAACTGCTAGGTTGTTTTACTTTCCCCACTTCCAGTTTCCTTGCACAAGTCTTCCAGACTTGCTGACATGTGCCCCTTGCTCTTTTGGGTGTCACATGTTAGACCCTGAGCCAGAGACAGTTGCTGAGGACGAGGTGTTTGCTGACGCTGAGCCCGAGCCTACGTTCGTTGAGGAGTTCGAGGACACCGGAGACCAGTCTTAGAGACTGATTTTTATTTGCTTTTGCTTTAGGTTGCTGTTAGATGTCGGTGCTTGCACCTTTTCCTTATTTTCGTACTTTGTACTTTTGTTGGCCATGCTGGGCCTCTTTTAGACTCTCTTATTTGTAGCCTGGTGGCTTTTCTGTGTTGTTGAGATTTATTATTATGGATATTCTGAGATGTTTCTTTTGTCTCTTTCGTTATTATTATCTTTGTTTCGTTTCGCGTTGCAAGGACCTGCAGTTTAAAGTGATTGACGCTTATCGGACTTGCGGCTTTGTAGCTTCAAGTCTGAGCGGACCTTCTCACGCTTCGCCTCCACGTTTTTGGGAAGCGGGGCGTGACAGAACATGAACTAGAGCCCCCACTATTCTTAGATTTAAACGGAAATTTATCTTCAAAGAAATCAGCATCATTTGATTTAATTATAACATGATCTTTCAAATCATAAAATCTATATGCTTTGCTATTTACAGCATAACCAATGAAAACACATTCATAAGCTCTACTAGCAAGTTTTCTCCTTTTAGGATCAGGAATCCTAACATAAGATAAACATCCCCAAGTTTTAAGATAGGACAGATTTGGTTTCTTATTCTTAAAAACTTCATATGGAGAAATTTTACCATTAGATTTAGGAATCCTGTTAAACACATAGCAAGCAGTTAATAAAATTTCTCCCCACCAATGAGAAGCAGCTCCAGAGTTAAGCATAATAGCAACACCAGATTCAGCTAAAGTTCTATTTTTTCGTTCAGCTTTACCATTCATTTCAAGGGAATAAGGAGCAGTCTTCTCATGAATAATACCATGTGAATTATAAAATTCATTAAAAATAGCAGAGTCATATTCAGTTCCTCGATCACTACGTAATCTTTTTATTACACTGATTTTCAATTTCAGTAACAAAAGATTTAAACATATCAAATGCATCACTTTTATTTTTCATTAGATATACAACAGTATAATCAGAAAAATCATCAATAAAAGTTATAAAATATATTTTTCCATTTCTAGTCAAGACACCATCAAATTCACATATGTCAAAATGAATTAAATCAAGAGGCTCTGATTCTCTTGAAACAAATTTATGTGGTGTCTTGGTTATTTTGGCTTGACTACAGAATTCACATTTCTCAAAGTCATCCAAAGACAATTTAGGAATAAGTTCTAAATTACTCATATTTTTAATAAGGCGTTTGTTAACATGCCAGAGTCTAGCATGCCAGATATTAAAAGAACACAACATATAAGCAGAAACTGAACTTTTACTAGCATCAATGTTCAACTTAAACATACCATCAGTGGCATACCCTTTCCCAACAAAAACATTATTTTTAGTAATGGTATACATAGCAGCACCTATAGTTTGAGTAAACCCAGCCTTGTTGAGAAGGTAGCCCGAAACCAGATTCTTTCTCATCTCTGGAGTATGCATGACCTCTTTAAGAGTTACAGTCTTTTCAGAGGTAAACTTCAAATCTACATCGCCTATACCAGCAACAATAGTGGAGTGGGAATCTCCCAACAGCACTTTCTTGTCCTTTGTTTCAGAATAGGACTAGAATTATCCACGATCATATCAGACATGGCGCGAAGCACCAGTGTATATCCACCACCCTTCAGTACATCCAATTGCATTGACTTCAGAAATCATTGCAATTAAATCCTCTTCGATAAGGTTCGCCTGTGGTGTAGGACGACGCTTATTCCGACAGTTCCGAGCCAAGTGGCCATGCTTGTTACAGTTATAGCAAATAAATTGTACCGAATCATTCTTTGAAGGGGGTTTAGGTCCATTCTGATTTCTAGGAACATTTTTGTTCTGGTTGAATCGATTTCGATTCTGATTCTGATTCTTCATGAATTTACATTTAGGTTTCAGAATAACAGAAGCTGTTTTCTTACTATTAGAAACAGCATTAATTTCTTCATTTTTATCTTGTTTACGGGCCTCCTCCTCAATCCGAAGACGGGTTATCAAACTTTCTAAGGAAAATTCCTTAGTTTTGTGCCTAAGGGTATTCTTAAAGTCTTTCCAAGCAAGGGGTAAGTTGTCTATGAGTACAGCGACTTGAAATTGTTCATCTAAAGTCATACCTTCAGAAACAATTTCATGAGCTATCTTCTGTAGCTCGTGAGACTGAACCTACACAGACTTGTCATCTGTCATCTGAAACTTTAGGTAGCGACTGACTGCGTATTTCTTTGAGCCAGCCTCTTCTGTGTCGTACTTCTTCTGCAGTGCTTC
The DNA here is from genome assembly GCA_030789695.1 of Scilla litardierei. NCBI lineage: Eukaryota > Viridiplantae > Streptophyta > Magnoliopsida > Asparagales > Asparagaceae > Scilla > Scilla litardierei. The sequence continues at coordinate 180,365,795 of CM061140.1, read as the reverse complement.
CCAGACTTCCTTCGCTGTTTTGTGAGAACTATAGTAATCATAGAGATCGTCAGAAAGACCATTAAGAATGTAGTTTTTGCACAGGAAATCATGATCATCCCATGTTTGAAATTCTTTGAGTTTAGCATCAGAAGGGTTTTCGGGTAGAAGCAGCAGAGGTTTTTCAGTCTTACAGACGTAGGCAACATTTTTGGCGGTAAGAAAAAACAACATCTTCTGTTGCCAACGTTTGAAATGGGATCCAGAAAAACGGAAGGTTTTGTTCAGGTCAGAGGCAACAATAACGGTTTCAGTTTCAGAAGTCATGGCAGAAGAGATCGTCTTAAAATTAATGCTGCAGGAAGAAGAAAATGATAGGAACGAGGTTACCGAAGCCTTGGGTTGAGTCGCGGACTAGGTCACTCTCTTTAAGACGTTTCGCGGCTCTGCCCAAGTTGTGCAGAAGTGTACGGCCACGACGTCCCCAGGATAAAACAGCCCAGAAATCACCTGTGGAAGGAGCTTCTCTGCACAGGAAGAAGCACCAAGAACAACACCAACCTTGACTGCTCGGAATCAGCGATAGTTTTAAAAAATATGGGGACGAAAAAGAAAAATTTTGGCTGCTAAAAAGGTTTTGCACTGTTTCTCTGTATGGAAACGAATCAGCCCTCTCCTTTTTAAAGGAAAATAAAAATAAACGTTATAGAAATTAAAACGTAAATTCGGCAGTTAAAAGGGTGAGTAATGGGGAGTAAATCAAGGGGAGTAAATACAGATCTGAAATTAAATTTTCAAACGTTACTATAACTGTTTTGAATTTTAAAACGTTTCAAATTCAAATTTCAAAATATTAATATTTTTTTCTCCAAAAAATAATAACCACACACACGCACCACACGGCTCGGCTCGGCATCGGCGGCGGTGCGCGCGTGTGTGAGTCAATTTGTGTAAGTCCTCTCTCCTTCACAAAAGAGTCATACCCCAAGGGGCACACCCCTAAGGCTCTACAAACTCTATAAAAACTCCTCCAAGTCCTTTTGCCCAAGTAGTGTGTGATAAAAGCAAATGAAGGGAAAACCAAATTGAGTCCAACTCCTTTTGAAAAATTCAAATGTCTTCAACAGTTCCTATATGCGATGATCTTTGTTGTCTTGGTGTTATTGACTGGCTACATTGCTGTCGTGTTGTGCATGCGACTAGGGTTTCAAATTTGGCCCCACTAGGGCATATGCGGATATTATTGTGAAATTGGGGGTATTTGGTTGCATGAATTCTTTGTATGATAATTTATTTGTATGATGAAGACGGCGAATAAGATCCAAGCCGAGAGTTTTGTACATGTGAGCGAAGAAGAAGCAGCCATTGGCGTCGAGAGTTTTCTTCGTTTAGCCTCCAAGAAAAAGGGCGAAGGAAGAAACAAAATGTAAACCGAAAATAAAAGTTTTTAGCGCGGTTGCAACAATAAAAATGACAAGGTTTATTGGTAAATAGGCGTGACGGTGTGAACCTTCGGGGTGGCGTCGTCGTGGACCTCCGCTGACATTTGCCCTAAGGGAATTGATTTGCGCACCCACTGTTATACTCCGGGCACATACCACTTACACGTTTGATGTTAAAATTACTCTCGAGCACAGACCAATTACCAAATTTTCTAAAAAGCCCATATGGTTCCGTCAGAGTTTCATCGGGGTTTTGTCGAAGAAAAACTGTGCTGTCCAATTACCTACGCGACGATCCGATCTCATCGGGGGCTCCACATCCCTCCCTCCCACTCCTCCGACCTCACCAGCCCTCTTCCATGCGGCGGAGGAGGGGAGCGACGCGATGGTGCAACGAGATCTACCAATGTTTATCGATTGCTCATCTCTGATCCTTTTTGGTTGTGTACCCGGACCCGCATCACATGTTAAAAAAAGAATCACGGCAGGGCGATCTCATTTAGAGTGTTGTTATTCGCGTCACAGAAATTTATGAATACACCACACTACTTGATTCAACACTCCTATATTTTTAACATCAGATGTTCGGATTTGGAGATCCGAACGGCTCTAATACAATACATGTGTAAATCCGAACACAATACATATTTTATTATATTATTCGGCTTTGCAATTCCGAACGGAAGAATAAAAGTATTAGAGCCATTCGGATCTCCAAACCCGAACATCTGATGTTAAAAATATAGATGTAGTAAATCAAGTAGTATAATGTATTCATAAATTTCTATGGTACGAACAACAACGCTCCCTCGTTTATCATATCAGTTTATCATGGCAGCTACGTCCTAAATCCTTTAATTATCGTGCTCAATTGGGTGGCTATATAAAAACATGAGCTCCCATACGTAGGCCCTTTCAACGAGACTTCCCTCTTTAGTTGAAAACCAGATAGCACAAGCCATATAAAGCCAGCAGTAAACGTGAGGATTCCGAGAACCAGCAATTAAGACCTACAGAGAGAAGATCAAGGCAATGTTTTCCCTTTCTTTTTCTTTAATGTTCTGCAAGAATTGAAGCTCTATCTGGGCTTTGAACTTCTTGGTAAAAATTTTATTTATCATCATCTGAATCCCAATTCTTGCAGGGTGCAGGCATTTCACGATGGATGATCATTCAAGAAAGCCATCACCGCCGGCCGATGAAACTCCCAGCAAGAAGAAATACAAAGGCACTCTGCAAACTGACGGAGGCTGGGGCGCTAGACTTCGGACTGAGAGGATCGACAAAATTGTCGGACCCTTCAAATCCGAGGAAGAGGCCGCCGTAGCCCACGACAAGCTCGCAATCAAGTTCCACGGAGTCACTGCCAAACTCAACTTTGAGCAGCCCGAGTTTGCTGCTCAGGAGCGGTTTCTCCGCAGATGGTTCCTCGCAGAGGTGATCGACATGGTCAAGGATGGTTCTTATGCAGACAAGTTTAGTGAATTCTTCGAAAACGAGAAATCCCAAGAATGCCGAGAACTGTTCAGAAAGACATTTTTTGCAAGTGAACGCGAGGGCCTGAGAATTGGGCACCATTATGCTTCCCAGTTCTTTCCGCCGTCAAGCGATGGCGGAAAGAGTCCGGCGTGCCTCCACTTCACCGACTCGAAGGGGAAGAACTGGACGTTTCGAAAGAACCATAGTGGTAGTCGCGATGGTTTCATTCTCGGGGATCAGTGGATGAAGTTCGGATGGGAGAACCAGCTTAAGGACGGGGACCAGGTTATCTTCTGCGAGACTAAGGGAGGGAAACGGTTGATGAGGATCGAAGGCCTGCTTAAGGTACTTGCCGTCTTCAAAGATTGAATTCTTGATCATCATTATTATTGAGCATGATGTCCTTCTTTGTTCTTTTAGGAATTGAAAGAGGTTTGCCATGAAAGAGATCCAACCGACCCAAGTCTCCTGGCTACGCCGAGCACCAGCCAGCATTCTGCATCAAGGATATACAGAAAGGTGCTCAGCAAAGCTGACGTTGAAGATCATCTGACATTGGAGAACAACGGCGGCATGCTGGACGAGTTCCTGCTGCCCACCATGAACTTGGCGTTACAGCTGGGAAGCTTTGAACTCAAGGTATACGATCCGGCGGGTCATCTGAGGATATTCACAGGTTATCGGAACCCTGAAGATGAGGAGACATTGTATATCAAAGAAGGCTGGAAAGATCTTGTGGATGCATGCAAGATAGCAGAGAATGATACATTGGTATTGTACAGTATTGAGGGGGACGAGACAGAGAGCGAAAAACGTCTGAGGATCGACATTGAAGAGAATCTTGCCAAGAGACTATTCATTTGACTGTGATCAGGACTGAGGAAGGTGGTTCTTGTATAAAAGTGATCTAAACATGCCTTCATTTTGTGCAGTTCATTACAGAAAGGCTATCATTCTTTTGTTCTTTTCAACAGGGCATAGTCTTCATGCAAAATAGAAGTTGAAGTGTTTTGAACATCTTTTTTTTTTTGTAAATCCAGCACTTGACTAATTTCTGTATTCCATGTGAGGCCCCAACACTGTTATGAATGCAGAACCATCTACTCAATAGTCTGGGTTAGTCTCTCTTCTTCTTGACAGGCTCTGGGTTGTTGCCTTGAAGTTTGTTTACATACATCAAGCCCTTTCCCTTTGGGCCTGTTCCAACGGGGTTTCTTTTGTTGCTTTGGAACGAGAAAGTGCAAAATTTGAACTGTAGCTTGTCTTGTCGGCTTCTATTTGGAGGAATCCTCGGGCATTTTCTCTTCGCGTGTTCCTTTGCTCCGCTACTCATCTCCGCTGCTTTCTCCACTCCGGCGACGCCTCTCTCCTAGCTGGCAACCCCAGCTGCTCCATCTGAAATCGCCAGATTTCAAGGGGATTTCACCCTTTCCCCACGATTTTCGGGCCCCACCGGCTGTGCTCACCCCTCCTCTCTCCTTCTTCTCGCGGGTTTCAGTTGGGTTTGGGAAAACCCCTAGCTACGGCTGCGGATTTGTGTTGGAATCGGTTGCTCCATCGGAATTTTTGGTCGGATTTGGAGGTGGTGTGCCGAGCTTGATCGGATCTCAGTGCGGCAAAGCTACGAGCAGAACCCTAACTCCGATTTGTTCCCCAATGTCTCACTGGAGTCGGAGCCACCTCGTGTGTGCCTCGATTGACTGCGAGGGATTGGAATCTGAGACGATCGGCAGGATCGGTGAGCTTTACCATATTATTTCTGCGATAATAGCGACGAGGTATATTTTCTTCATCTCTAATTTAATTTTTGATGACATTTGATGTTGCAATGTGTTCCTGTTGCTGCAGGAAGAAGAAAATGATAGAAACGAGGTTACCGAAGCCTTGGGTTGAGTCGCGGACTAGGTCGCTATCTTTAAGACGTTTCGCGGCTCTGCCCAATTTGTGCAGAAGTGCACGGCCACGACGTCCCCAGGATAAAACAGCCCAGAAATCGCCTCTGTGGAAGGAGCTTCTCTGCACAGGAAGAAGCACCAAGAACAACACCAACCTTGACTGCTCGGAATCAGCGATAGTTTTAGAAAATATGGGGGCGAAAAAGAAAAATTTTGGCTGCCAAAAAGGTTTCGCACGGTTTCTCTGTATGGAAACGAATCAGCCCTCTCCCTTTTAAAGGAAAATAAAAATAAACGTTATAGAAATTAAAACGTAAAGAATTTATTTGGCAGTTAAAAGGGTGCGTAATGGGGAGTAAATCAAGGGGAGCAATACAGATCTGAAATTAAATTTTCAAACGTTACTCTAACTGTTTTGAATTTTAAAACGTTTCAAATTCAAATTTCAAAATATTAATATTTTTTCCTCCAAAAAATAATAACCACACACACGCACCGCACCGCACCGCACGGCTCGGCGCAGCGTCGACGGCGCGCGCGCGTGTGTGAGTCAATTTGTGTAAGTCCTCTCTCCTTCACAAAAGAGTCATACCCCAAGGGGCACACCCATAAGGCTCTACAAACTCTATATAAACTCCTCCAAGTCCTTTTGCCCAAGCAATGTGGGACAAAAGCAAATGGAGGGAAACCCAAATTGAGTCCAACTCCTTTTGAAAAATTCAAATGTCTTCAACAATCCCCCACTAGAATTTTATAAAAGAAACATAAAACAAATGTATATTTCATCGAGCAGTATATAATATAAGATTTGTGCATAAATAAAGGTGTCTATCAACTTGAACCTTTATATAGTGTTGATGATTTAGATTTAACTAGAGTAACTCGTAGTTTTGAACTCTATCTCTAACATCATCACATACACAACCTTATCAAGGTGTTGTTCATAAGCCCGTGCTTTACGGCCATGCACGTGTATCCCAGTATAGTGAATGCTCTAGAGAATTTTGCCCAAAATTTCATAGGAAGCAGCCACACTTCCACGTTCACATAGGTGATTCTATCAAGAGTACTCATGTAGCTAGGTACCCCACTCCGCATAGAGTATAGAATTCATTAAGAGTTTATTATTAACTCATCCTTTTATCGCTTCAGGATATCATGCTCAATACGATTCTTCTGGAATAGGATTAATATTTATACTAGCATGATTCTCCACATATCACTTCATGATTTGTTATTACCCTTTGAACCTATTTCTCGGGATCTCCGGTCTATAGGTTGGGTTTCCCTCACAAGTGACTCATCATTCTAGGGGCATGTGTCACATTCCTTTCGAGGTTTTAAAACCCTTTTCTCGAGCTAATCCTTTCGTCAAAGGATCAGCTAAGTTATCATCAGTACGTACATGATCCACTCTCACAGCTCCAGAGTTCATATACTCTCTAATAGGGATGTGCTTACGACGTATTTGTCGCCTTTTTCCGTTATAATAACGGTTCTGAATCTTTGCAATAGCTGCAGTACTATCACAATGGATCAAGACAACTGGTATCGGTCTATCCCATAAAGGATGTTCTGATAACAGGGTTCTAAGCTAACCTGCTTCTTCACTAGCTGAAGCTAGTGCAATCATCTCAGACTCCATGGTGGATTGAGCTAAAATAGCTTGTTTCTTGGATTTCCAAGATACAGCTCCACCAGCTGTGCTAAAAATATAGCCATTAGTTGCCTTGGAGTCATCTGAAAGGGTGTTCCAATCAGCATCGCTATATCCTTCAAGGACAGCAGGAAACTTCTGATAATGTAATCCGAGATTCATGGTCCTCTTAAGGTATCTCATGACTCTCTCAATAGCATACCAATGCTCTATACTAGGTCTGCTTGTAAACCTGCATAGTAATCCTACAGCATAAGCTATATCAGGTCTAGTGCAATCAGCAGCATATCTCAGACTGCCAATAATGCTCGCATACTCAGTTTGTCTAACACCGTCGCCGGTGTTCTTGAACAATTTAACACTAGGATCATAAGGAGTACAAGCTGGTTTACAATCAAAATATTTATATTTCTTTAGAATCTTTTCAACGTAATGAGATTGATTCAAAGAAATTCCATGTTCAGACCTAGTTATTTTAATTGCAAGGATTACATTAGCTTCACCAATATCTTTCATGTCAAAGTTTGCACTTAACATGGTTTTAACTTTGTTCACAACATGAATGTTTGAACCAAATATCAGCATATCATCAACATAAAGACATATAATGGTGCAAATACCATTATCAGATTTATAATATATGCATTTGTCACTTTCATTAACAGTGAAACCATCAGAAATAACAAGGTTATCAAATTTTTCATGCCATTGCTTAGGTGCTTGTTTCAAACCATAAAGTAACTTATCTAATTTGCAAACTTTATCTTCTTGTCCTGGAACAACAAAACCTTCAGGTTGATCCATATAGATTTCTTCTTCTAATTCACCATTTAAAAAAGCTGTTTTAACATCCATTTGGTGTACTACTAAATTATGTATAGCAGCAATAGCTAATAGTACACGTATGGATGTAATTCTAGATACAGGTGAAAAGGTATCAAAGAAATCTATGTTTTCTCGTTGTCTAAATCATTTGGCTACTAGACGAGCTTTATACTTATCAATAGTTCCATCAGGTTTTAATTTCTTCTTAAGTATCCACTTACATCCTATATATTTACATCCTGGAGGTAAGTCAACTAGATGCCAAGTTCTATTAGACTCTAGAGAGTCCATCTCATCTTTAATAGCCTCTTTCCATAAGTTGGCATCCAAAGAGGATAAAGCCTCGGTAAGACTACTAGGATCTTCTTCTAAGTTATAAGTGTAATAGTCAGGACCAAAGTCCTTAACAACACGAGCCCTCTTACTCTTTCTAGAATCAATTTCTAACCCTTTATCAGACTCAGGAAGACTACGGTTTGGTATAGAACATGAACTAGAGCCCCCACTATTCTTAGATTTAAACGGAAATTTATTTTCAAAGAAATCAGCATCATTTGATTTAATTATAACATGATCTTTCAAATCATAAAATCTATATGCTTTGCTATTTACAGCATAACCAATGAAAACACATTCATAAGCTCTACTAGCAAGTTTTCTCCTTTTAGGATCAGGAATCCTAACATAAAATAAACATCCCCAAGTTTTAAGATAGGACAGATTTGGTTTCTTATTCTTAAAAACTTCATATGGAGAAATTTTACCATTAGATTTAGGAATCCTGTTAAACACATAGCAAGCAGTTAATAAAATTTCTCCCCACCAATGAGAAGCAGCTCCAGAGTTAAGCATAATAGCAACACCAGATTCAGCTAAAGTTCTATTTTTTCGTTCAGCTTTACCATTCATTTCAAGGGAATAAGGAGCAGTCTTCTCATGAATAATACCATGTGAATTATAAAATTCATTAAAAATAGCAGAGTCATATTCAGTTCCTCGATCACTACGTAATCTCTTTATCTTTTTATTACACTGATTTTCAATTTCAGTAACAAAAGATTTAAACATATCAAATGCATCACTTTTATTTTTCATTAGATATACAACAGTATAATCAGAACAATCATCAATAAAAGTTATAAAATATCTTTTTCCATTTCTAGTCAAGACACCATCAAATTCACATATGTCAAAATGAATTAAATCAAGAGGCTCTGATTCTCTTGAAACAGATTTATGTGGTGTCTTGGTTATTTTGGCTTGACTACAGAATTCACATTTCTCAAAGTCATCCAAAGACAATTTAGGAATAAGTTCTAAATTACTCATATTTTTAATAAGGCGTTTGTTACCATGCCAGAGTCTAGCATGCCAGATATTAAAAGAACACAACATATAAGTAGAAACTGAACTTTTACTAGCATCAATGTTCAACTTAAACATACCATCAGTGGCATACCCTTTCCCAACAAAAACATTATTTTTAGTAATGATATACATAGCAGCACCTATAGTTTGAGTAAACCCAGCCTTGTTGAGAAGGTAGCCCGAAACCAGATTCTTTCTCATCTCTGGAGTATGCATGACCTCTTTAAGAGTTACAGTCTTTTCAACGGTAAACTTCAAATCTACATCGCCTATACCAGCAACAATAGTGGAGTGGGAATCTCCCAACAGCACTTTCTTGTCCTTTGTTTCAGAATAGGACTAGAATTATCCACGATCATATCAGACATGGCGCGAAGCACCAGTGTCTATCCACCACCCTTCAGTACCTCCAATTGCATTGACTTCAGAAATCATTGCAATTAAATCCTCTTCGGTAAGGTTCGCTTGTGGTGTAGGACGACGCTTATTCCGACAGTTCCGAGCCAAGTGGCCAGGCTTGTTACAGTTATAGCAAATAAACTGTACCGAATCATTCTTTGAAGGGGGTTTAGGTCCATTCTGATTTCTAGGAACATTTTTGTTCTGGTTGAATCGATTTCGATTCTGATTCTGATTCTTCATGAATTTACATTTAGGTTTCAGAATAACAGAAGCTGTTTTCTTACTATTAGAAAGAGCATTAATTTCTTCCTTTTTATCTTGTTTACGGGCCTCCTCCTCAATCCGAAAACGGGTTATCAAACTTTCTAAGGAAAATTCCTTAGTTTTGTGCCTAAGGGTATTCTTAAAGTTTTTCCAAGCAAGGGGTAATTTGTCTATGAGTACAGCGACTTGAAATTGTTCATCTAAAGTCATACCTTCAGAAACAATTTCATGAGCTATCTTCTGTAGCTCGTGAGACTGAACCTCCACAGACTTGCCATCTGTCATCTGAAACTTTAGGTAGCGACTGACTGCGTATTTCTTTGAGCCAGCCTCTTCTGTGTCGTACTTCTTCTGCAGTGCTTCCCAGACTTCCTTCGCTGTTTTGTGAGAACTATAGTAATCATAGAGATCGTCAGAAAGACCATTAAGAATGTAGTTTTTGCACCGGAAATCATGATCATCCCATGTTTGAAATTCTTTGAGTTTAGCATCAGAAGGGTTTTCGGGTAGAAGCAGCAGAGGTTTTTCAGTCTTACAGACGTAGGCAACATTTTTGGTGGTAAGAAAAAACATCTTCTGTTGCCAACGTTTGAAATGGGATCCAGAAAAACGGAAGGGTTTGTTCAGGTCAGAGGCAACAATAACGGTTTCAGTTTCAGAAGTCATGGCAGAAGAGATCGTCTTAAAATTAATGCTGCAGGAAGAAGAAAATGATAGGAGCGAGGTTACCGAAGCCTTGGGTTGAGTCGCGGACTAGGTCGCTCTCTTTAAGACGTTTCGCGGCTCTGCCCAAGTTGTGCAGAAGTGTACGGCCACGACGTCCCCAGGATAAAACAGCCCAGAAATCGCCTCTGTGGAAGGAGCTTCTCTGCACAGGAAGAAGCACCAAGAACAACACCAACCTTGACTGCTCGGAATCAGCGATAGTTTTAGAAAATATGGGGACGAAAAAGAAAAATTTTGGCTGCGAAAAAGGTTTTGCACTGTTTCTCTGTATGGAAACGAATCAGCCCTCTCTTTTTTAAAGGAAAATAAAAATAAACGTTATAGAAATTAAAACGTAAATTCGGCAGTTAAAAGGGTGAGTAATGGGGAGTAAATCAAGGGGAGTAAATACAGATCTGTAATTAAATTTTCAAACGTTACTATAACTGTTTTGAATTTTAAAACGTTTCAAATTCAAATTTCAAAATATTAATATTTTTTCTCCAAAAAATAATAACCACACACACGCACCACACGGCTCGGCTCGGCTCGGCTCGGCATCGGCGGCGGCGCGCGCGCGCGTGTGAGTCAATTTGTGTAAGTCCTCTCTCCTTCACAAAAGAGTCATACCCCAAGGGGCACACTCCTAAGGCTCTACAAACTCTATATAAACTCCTCCAAGTCCTTTTGCCCAAGTGGTGTGGGATAAAAGCAAATGGAGGGAAAACCAAATTGAGTCCAACTCCTTTTGAAAAATTCAAATGTCTTCAACAGTTCCTATATGCGATGATCTTCGTTGTCTTGGTGTTATTGACTGGCTACATTGCTGTCGTGTTGTGCATGCGATTAGGGTTTCAAATTTGGCCCCACTAGGGCATATGCGGATATTATTGTGAAATTGGGGGTATTTGGTTGCATGAATTCTTTGTATGATAATTTATTTGTATGATGAAGACGGCGAATAAGATCCAAGCCGAGAGTTTTGTACAGGTGAGCGAAGAAGAAGCAGCCATTGGCGTCGAGAGTTTTCTTCGTTTAGCCTCCAAGAAAAAGGGCGAAGGAAGAAACAAAATGTAAACCGAAAATAAAAGTTTTTAGCGCGGTTGCAACAATAAAAATGACAAGGTTTATTGGTAAATAGGCGTGACGGTGTGAACCTGGCGTCGTCGTGGACCCCCGCTGACATTTGCCCTAAGGGAATTGATTTGCGCACCCACCGTTATACTTCGGGCACATACCACTTACTTATGTGTTTGATATTAAAATTACTTTTGCACAAAGACCAATTACCAAATTTTCAAAAGAGTCCATATGGCTGCATCGGGGTTTTGTCGTGAGTTGCACGAGAATTTTTTATTAGCCTATTCACCCCCCCCTAGGCTAGGATCCAGATCCAACACCCTCTTCCATGCCGCGGAGGAGGGGAGCGACGCGATGGTGCAACAAAATATACCAATGTTTATCGATTGCTCATCTCCGATCCTTTTTGGTTGTGTACCCGGATCCGCATCACTTGTAAAAAAAGAATCATGGCAGGCTGATCTCATTTAGAGTGTTGTTATTCGCACCACAGAAATTTATGAATACATCACACAAGAAAAAGGGCGAAGGAAGAAACAAAATGTAAACCGAAAATAAAAGTTTTTAGCGCGGTTGCAACAATAAAAATGACAAGGTTTATTGGTAAATAGGCGTGACGGTGTGAACCTGGCGTCGTCGTGGACCCCCGCTGACATTTGCCCTAAGGGAATTGATTTGCGCACCCACCGTTATACTTCGGGCACATACCACTTACACGTTTGATGTTAAAATTACTCTCGAGCACAGACCAATTACCAAATTTTCTAAAAAGCCCATATCATCGGGGTTCTGTCAGAGTTTCATCGGGGTTTTGTCGAAGAAAAACTGTGCCGTCCAATTACCTACGCGACTATCCGATCTCATCGGGGGCTCCACATCCCTCCCTCCCACTCCTCCGACCTCACCAGCCCTCTTCCATGCGGCGGAGGAGGGGAGCGACGCGATGGTGCAACGAGATCTACCAATGTTTATCGATTGCTCATCTCTGATCCTTTTTGGTTGTGTACCCGGACCCGCATCACATGTTAAAAAAAGAATCACGGCAGGGCGATCTCATTTAGAGTGTTGTTATTCGCATCACAGAAATTTATGAATACACCACACTACTTGATTCAACACTCCTATATTTTTAACATCAGATGTTCGGATTTGGAGATCCGAACGGCTCTAATACAATACATGTGTAAATCCGAACACAATACATATTTTATTATATTATTCGGCTTTGCAATTCCGAACGGAAGAATAAAAGTATTAGAGCCATTCGGATCTCCAAACCCGAACATCTGATGTTAAAAATATAGATGTGGTGAATCAAGTAGTATAATGTATTCATAAATTTCTATGATACGAACAACAACGCTCCCTCGTTTATCATATCAGTTTATCATGGCAGCTACGTCCTAAATCCTTTAATTATCGTGCTCAATTGGGTGGCTATATAAAAACATGAGCTCCCATACGTAGGCCCTTTCAACGAGACTTCCCTCTTTAGTTGAAAACCAGATAGCACAAGCCATATAAAGCCAGCAGTAAACGTGAGGATTCCGAGAACCAGCAATTAAGACCTACAGAGAGAAGATCAAGGCAATGTTTTCCCTTTCTTTTTCTTTAATGTTCTGCAAGAATTGAAGCTCTATCTGGGCTTTGAACTTCTTGGTAAAAATTTTATTTATCATCATCTGAATCCCAATTCTTGCAGGGTGCAGGCATTTCACGATGGATGATCATTCAAGAAAGCCATCACCGCCGGCCGATGAAACTCCCAGCAAGAAGAAATACAAAGGCACTCTGCAAACTGACGGAGGCTGGGGCGCTAGACTTCGGACTGAGAGGGTCGACAAAATTGTCGGACCCTTCAAATCCGAGGAAGAGGCCGCCGTAGCCCACGACAAGCTCGCAATCAAGTTCCACGGAGTCACTGCCAAACTCAACTTTGAGCAGCCCGAGTTTGCTGCTCAGGAGCGGTTTCTCCGCAGATGGTTCCTCGCAGAGGTGATCGACATGGTCAAGGATGGTTCTTATGCAGACAAGTTTAGTGAATTCTTCGAAAACGAGAAATCCCAAGAATGCCGAGAACTGTTCAGAAAGACATTTTTTGCAAGTGAACGCGAGGGCCTGAGAATTGGGCACCATTATGCTTCCCAGTTCTTTCCGCCGTCAAGCGATGGCGGAAAGAGTCCGGCGTGCCTCCACTTCACCGACTCGAAGGGGAAGAACTGGACGTTTCGAAAGAACCATAGTGGTAGTCGCGATGGTTTCATTCTCGGGGATCAGTGGATGAAGTTCGGATGGGAGAACCAGCTTAAGGACGGGGACCAGGTTATCTTCTGCGAGACTAAGGGAGGGAAACGGTTGATGAGGATCGAAGGCCTGCTTAAGGTACTTGCCGTCTTCAAAGATTGAATTCTTGATCATCATTATTATTGAGCATGATGTCCTTCTTTGTTCTTTTAGGAATTGAAAGAGGTTTGCCATGAAAGAGATCCAACCGACCCAAGTCTCCTGGCTACGCCGAGCACCAGCCAGCATTCTGCATCAAGGATATACAGAAAGGTGCTCAGCAAAGCTGACGTTGAAGATCATCTGACATTGGAGAACAACGGCGGCATGCTGGACGAGTTCCTGCTGCCCACCATGAACTTGGCGTTACAGCTGGGAAGCTTTGAACTCAAGGTATACGATCCGGCGGGTCATCTGAGGATATTCACAGGTTATCGGAACCCTGAAGATGAGGAGACATTGTATATCAAAGAAGGCTGGAAAGATCTTGTGGATGCATGCAAGATAGCAGAGAGTGATACGCTGGTATTGTACAGTATTGAGGGGGACGAGACAGAGAGCGAAAAACGTCTGAGGATCGACATTGAAGAGAATTATGCCAAGAGACTATTCATTTGACTGTGATCAGGACTGAGGAAGGTGGTTCTTGTATAAAAGTGATCTAAACATGCCTTCATTTTGTGCAGTTCATTACAGAAAGGCTATCATTCTTTTGTTCTTTTCAACAGGGCATAGTCTTCATGCAAAATAGAAGTTGAAGTGTTTTGAACATCTTTTTTTTTTGTAAATCCAGCACTTGACTAATTTCTGTATTCCATGTGAGGTCCCAACACTGTTATGAATGCAGAACCATCTACTCAATAGTCTGGGTTAGTCTCTCTTCTTCTTGACAGGCTCTGGGTTGTTGCCTTGAAGTTTGTTTACATACATCAAGCCCTTTCCCTTTGGGCCTGTTCCAACGGGGTTTCTTTTGTTGCTTTGGAACGAGAAAGTGCAAAATTCGCACTGTAGCTTGTCTTGTCGGCTTCTATTTGGAGGAATCCTCGGGCATTTTCTCTTCGCGTGTTCCTTTGCTCCGCTACTCATCTCCGCTGCTTTCTCCACTCCGGCGACGCCTCTCTCCTAGCTGGCAACCCCAGCTGCTCCATCTGAAATCGCCAGATTTCAAGGGGATTTCACCCTTTCCCCACGATTTTCGGGCCCCACCTGCTGTGCTCACCCCTCCTCTCTCCTTCTTCTCGCGGGTTTCAGTTGGGTTTGGGAAAACCCCTAGCTACGGCTGCGGATTTGTGTTGGAATCGGTTGCTCCATCGGAATTTTTGGTCGGATTCGGAGGTGGTGTGCCGAGCTTGATCGGATCTCAGTGCGGCAAAGCTACGAGCAGAACCCTAACTCCGATTTGTTCCCCAATGTCTCGCTGGAGTCGGAGCCACCTCGTGTGTGCCTCGATTGACTGCGAGGGATTGGAATCTGAGACGATCGGCAGGATCGGTGAGCTTTACCATATTATTTCTGCGATAATAGCGACGAGGTATATTTTCTTCATCTCTAATTTAATTTTTGATGACATTTGATGTTGCAATGTGTTCCTGTTGCTGCAGGAAGAAGAAAATGATAGGAACGAGGTTACCGAAGCCTTGGGTTGAGTCGCGGACTAGGTCGCTATCTTTAAGACGTTTCGCGGCCCTGCCCAATTTGTGCAGAAGTGCACGGCCACGACGTCCCCAGGATAAAACAGCCCAGAAATCGCCTCTGTGGAAGGAGCTTCTCTGCACAGGAAGAAGCACCAAGAACAACACCAACCTTGACTGCTCGGAATCAGCGATAGTTTTAGAAAATATGGGGGCGAAAAAGAAAAATTTTGGCTGCCAAAAAGGTTTCGCACGGTTTCTCTGTATGGAAACGAATCAGCCCTCTCCCTTTTAAAGGAAAATAAAAATAAACGTTATAGAAATTAAAACGTTAAGAATTTATTTGGCAGTTAAAAGGGTGCGTAATGGGGAGTAAATCAAGGGGAGCAATACAGATCTGAAATTAAATTTTCAAACGTTACTATAAATGTTTTGAATTTTAAAACGTTTCAAATTCAAATTTCAAAATATTAATATTTTTTCCTCCAAAAAATAATAACCACACACACGCACCGCACCGCACCGCACCGTACCGCACGGCTCGGCGCAGCGTCGGCGGCGCGCGCGCGTGTGTGAGTCAATTTGTGTAAGTCCTCTCTCCTTCACAAAAGAGTCATACCCCAAGGGGCACACCTCTAAGGCTCTACAAACTCTATATAAACTCCTCCAAGTCCTTTTGCCCAAGCAATGTGGGACAAAAGCAAATGGAGGGAAACCCAAATTGAGTCCAACTCCTTTTGAAAAATTCAAATGTCTTCAACAATCCCCCACTAGAATTTTATAAAAGAAACATAAAACAAATGTATATTTCATCGAGCAGTATATAATATAAGATTTGTGCATAAATAAAGGTGTCTATCAACTTGAACCTTTATATAGTGTTGTTGATTTAGATTTAACTAGCGTAACTCGTAGTTTTGAACTCTATCTCTAACATCATCTCACACACAACCTTATCAAGGTGTTGTTCATAAGCACGTGCTTTACGGCCATGCACGTGTATCCCAGTATAGTGAATGCTCTAGAGAATTTTGCCCAAAATTTCATAGGAAGCGGCCACACTTCCACGTTCACATAGGTGATTCTATCAAGAGTACTCATGTAGCTAGGTACCCCACTCCACATAGAGTATAGAATTCATTAAGAGTTTAATATTAACTCATCCTTTTATCGCTTCAGGATATCATGCTCAATACGATTCTTCTGGAATAGGACTAATATTTATACTAGCATGATTCTCCACATATCACTTCATGATTTGTTATTACCCTTTGAACCTATTTCTCGGGATCTCCGGTCTATAGGTTGGGTTTCCCTCACAAGTGACTCATCATTCTAGGGGCATGAGTCCCATTCCTTTCGAGGTTTTAAAAACCTTTTCTCGAGCTAATCCTTTCGTCAAAGGATCAGCTAAGTTATCATCAGTACGTACATGATCCACTCTCACATCTCCAGAGTTCATATACTCTCTAATAGTGATGTGCTTACGACGTATTTGTCGCCATTTTCCGTTATAATAACGGGTCTGAATCTTTGCAATAGCTGCAGTACTATCACAATGGATCAAGACAACTGGTATCGGTCTATCCCATAAAGGATGTTCTGATAACAGGTTTCTAAGCTAACCTGCTTCTTCACTAGCTGAAGCTAGTGCAATCATCTCAGACTCCATGGTGGATTGAGCTAAAATAGCTTGTTTCTTGGATTTCCAAGATACAGCTCCACCAGCTGTGCTAAAAATATAGCCATTAGTTGCCTTGGAGTCATCTGAAAGGGTGTTCCAATCAGCATCGCTATATCCTTCAAGGACAGCAGGAAACTTCTGATAATGTAATCCGAGATTCATGGTCCTCTTAAGGTATCTCATGACTCTCTCAATAGCATACCAATGCTCTATACTAGGTCTGCTTGTAAACCTGCATAGTAATCCTACAGCATAAGCTATATCAGGTCTAGTGCAATCAGCAGCATATCTCAGACTGCCAATAATGCTCGCATACTCAGTTTGTCTAACACCGTCGCCGGTGTTCTTGAACAATTTAACACTAGGATCATAAGGAGTACAAGCTGGTTTACAATCAAAATATTTATATTTCTTTAGAATCTTTTCAACGTAATGAGATTGATTCAAAGAAATTCCATGTTCAGACCTAGTTATTTTAATTGCAAGGATTACATTAGCTTCACCAATATCTTTCATGTCAAAGTTTGCACTTAACATGGTTTTAACTTTGTTCACAACATGAATGTTTGAACCAAATATCAGCATATCATCAACATAAAGACATATAATGGTGCAAATACCATTATCAGATTTATAATATATGCATTTGTCACTTTCATTAACAGTGAAACCATCAGAAATAACAAGGTTGTCAAATTTTTCATGCCATTGCTTAGGTGCTTGTTTCAAACCATAAAGTAACTTATCTGATTTGCAAACTTTATCTTCTTGTCCTGGAACAACAAAACCTTCAGGTTGATCCATATAGATTTCTTCTTCTAATTCACCATTTAAAAAGGCTGTTTTAACATCCATTTGGTGTACTACTAAATTATGTATAGCAGCAATAGCTAATAGTACACGTATGGATGTAATTCTAGATACAGGTGAAAAGGTATCAAAGAAATCTATGTTTTCTCGTTGTCTAAATCATTTGGCGACTAGACGAGCTTTATACTTATCAATAGTTCCATCAGGTTTTAATTTCTTCTTAAGTATCCACTTACATCCTATATATTTACATCCTGGAGGTAAGTCAACTAGATGCCAATTTCTATTAGACTCTAGAGAGTCCATCTCATCATTAATAGCATCTTTCCATAAGTTGGCATCCAAAGAGGATAAAGCCTCGGTAAGACTACTAGGATCTTCTTCTAAGTTATAAGTGTAATAGTCAGGACAAAAGTCCTTAGCAACACGAGCCCTCTTACTCTTTCTAGAATCAATTTCTAACCCTTTATCAGACTCAGGAAGACTAAGGTTTGGTATAGAACATGAACTAGAGCCCCCACTATTCTTATATTTAAACGGAAATTTATCTTCAAAGAAATCAGCATCTCGCTCTTGACGGGAGACGTTTCTATTTTTAGTTTCGTCGTCCGATGTTGAATTTGAGATCCGTCTTCTTAGTTAGCTCACATTCGTCGCCACGATCACCACGATATTTATTTTATAATTTTTGGAGTTTATTTGACCACTTTTATAATTTTTACAAGTTTTATATTATTTTTAATAATTTATTTTTAAATTAATTTCGGCCAAATAAAATTTATTTGAGTTTAAAACGTTTTAAAGAATTTTTGAGCCAATTTCCAGCTCATTTGGACCAGGTCAAATCCTAGATTGGGTTGGAGAAGTTTAAATTCAAATTTCAAATCTTTTTGAATTCTAATCCTATTAGATTTAGCCCTAGACCAAGTCAACCCACCTATACTATATAAGCAACCCCTAGCAAGTCCTATTTTCCAAAGAAATTAGCCCTAGCCTCTTCCAAACTCATTTTGGACGTTGCGACGAATCGTCGCAACGTTGCGACGTTCAGCCCCGTACGACCGAGGAAAACAGCTCCGTTCGCCCGCTCAGACCGAGGCCCAACCCCGCAATCTCACCGCTCCGCACCGCTGCCATCGACCCCCGCCCGTTCCCCCGCTTGACCGAGAGGAGCTCTCGGTCTGACCGAGGCCCCGCTCCGCACCGACCCCCGCACAGCGCCCGCATCTGTCGCCCCGCTCCGCTCCGTGCACGACCGAAGGCCCCCGCCCGCTGTGACCGAGCGCCCGATCGCTGCAACGCTGCAACCCCGCACCCAAGCGCCTGACCGAGGCCTCCACCGTGTCTGACCGAGGGAAACGACCGCCCCCCGCTGCTGTGACCGACCCCCAACGTTGCAACAGCGCCGCCCCCGTGTCTGACCGAGCCATCTCCCCGCACCGAGGCTGTACGACCGACGGCCACTTGTCGCAACCCCGCATCCGTCGCACCGCTTGCCTCCGTGGGCCCCCCAAGTTCTCCAGAGGTATTGTGGGTTCCCCAAAGGTCCCTAGGACTACTGTGGGCCCCACTTTGGTACGTTCTCTTCGACGACTTGCCGCGTACGACGTCGTCGCACGTCGTAGCCCGTCGTCGCACGTGCGAGCTTTGGAATCTGGAATCGTCGCCCGGGATATTTTCTCTGAAATTCCAGCGAAGAATCTAATTGGAATCTGGACTTGGAGCGCGATCTTATTATTCCAACCCCCGGCGTCGCTACCCGACGCCGGTGTAGCTTTCGCGTCGTGTTGAGGTAACGTTTTGCACCCCTAGGACCCCCAACCCAATTGCATGCTAATAAAGACTAAAAATCAGTATTTTAAAGTATTTTAAATGTTTTAGAAATCACTAATCAAGATTAATAAAACGGATGTAGGCCGGTGGACTTGTGCACGTAGGAATCGTGACTTTGGACTCGTTGGACGGTGTTTTCTTGACGTGATAATTGCAGGCAAGTGAAACTTGCTGAATCTTGCTTAGGGCCATGTTTTTAGGCCACTTACTTGTTTTTAGCGTAAAAGAGACTAGTCAGTGAAATGATAGCTGGCTAGGCGCCTACTTGATCTAGTTTGACAACGAAACTAGATCCGTCACCTAAATGATCTAGCTTGACAACGAAGCTAGATC
This sequence comes from Scilla litardierei, assembly GCA_030789695.1. Taxonomy (NCBI): domain Eukaryota; kingdom Viridiplantae; phylum Streptophyta; class Magnoliopsida; order Asparagales; family Asparagaceae; genus Scilla; species Scilla litardierei. The sequence goes on along the minus strand of CM061140.1, from coordinate 180,346,125 downwards.
CAACCCCTTAAAATTGTTGTTCATGCATGCTAAAATGTCACGTTTACTTTCCTTACCTGTACGCTTTACTTTAACTGCCATGTCATGTCATCCATGCATTGAATGTTGCATTCGTAGCACACGCTACATACTTGTACTTGCTTGTCCCGGGCTAGGTGCACCCCTATGCCATACTAGTTAAAGACACTTCCTGGCTCGTGATCCAGAAGCGAGCATTACCGTTCGGGGGTAAGGCCCTGGCTCGACACACGTGGAGGGGTAGGGTTGAGCGACCACTCAGCGTAAAAGTGTGCCCGTACAGCCTCTTTAGCTGTAAGGCGTGAACTCTGTGCACGAGGTGCTTACTTTTCTTGTCTTGTACTTGTCTTGTGAATGTCATGCCATGCTCGTACTTTACTTTACTTTCCTTTACCTGTTGCACTCATTACTTAAACTGCCATGTCATCGCATCATGCTAGAACTGCTAGGTTGTTTTACTTTCCCCACTTCCAGTTTCCTTGCACAAGTCTTCCAGACTTGCTGACATGTGCCCCTTGCTCTTTTGGGTGTCACATGTTAGACCCTGAGCCAGAGACAGTTGCTGAGAACGAGGTGTTTGCTGACGCTGAGCCCGAGCCTACGTTCGTTGAGGAGTTCGAGGACACCGGAGACCAGTCTTAGAGACTGATTTTTATTTGCTTTTGCTTTAGGTTGCTGTTAGATGTCGGTGCTTGCACCTTTTCCTTATTTTCGTACTTTGTACTTTTGTTGGCCATGCTGGGCCTCTTTTAGACTCTCTTATTTGTAGCCTGGTGGCTTTTCTGTGTTGTTGAGATTTATTATTATGGATATTCTGAGATGTTTCTTTTGTCTCTTTCGTTATTATTATCTTTGTTTCGTTTCGCGTTGCAAGGACCTGCAGTTTAAAGTGATTGACGCTTATCGGACTTGCGGCTTTGTAGCTTCAAGTCTGAGCGGACCTTCTCACGCTTCGCCTCCACGTTTTTGGGAAGCGGGGCGTGACAGAACATGAACTAGAGCCCCCACTATTCTTAGATTTAAACGGAAATTTATCTTCAAAGAAATCAGCATCATTTGATTTAATTATAACATGATCTTTCAAATCATAAAATCTATATGCTTTGCTATTTACAGCATAACCAATGAAAACACATTCATAAGCTCTACTAGCAAGTTTTCTCCTTTTAGGATCAGGAATCCTAACATAAGATAAACATCCCCAAGTTTTAAGATAGGACAGATTTGGTTTCTTATTCTTAAAAACTTCATATGGAGAAATTTTACCATTAGATTTAGGAATCCTGTTAAACACATAGCAAGCAGTTAATAAAATTTCTCCCCACCAATGAGAAGCAGCTCCAGAGTTAAGCATAATAGCAACACCAGATTCAGCTAAAGTTCTATTTTTTCGTTCAGCTTTACCATTCATTTCAAGGGAATAAGGAGCAGTCTTCTCATGAATAATACCATGTGAATTATAAAATTCATTAAAAATAGCAGAGTCATATTCAGTTCCTCGATCACTACGTAATCTCTTTATCTTTTTATTACACTGATTTTCAATTTCAGTAACAAAAGATTTAAACATATCAAATGCATCACTTTTATTTTTCATTAGATATACAACAGTATAATCAGAACAATCATCAATAAAAGTTATAAAATATCTTTTTCCATTTCTAGTCAAGACACCATCAAATTCACATATGTCAAAATGAATTAAATCAAGAGGCTCTGATTCTCTTGAAACAGATTTATGTGGTGTCTTGGTTATTTTGGCTTGACTACAGAATTCACATTTCTCAAAGTCATCCAAAGACAATTTAGGAATAAGTTCTAAATTACTCATATTTTTAATAAGGCGTTTGTTAACATGCCAGAGTCTAGCATGCCAGATATTAAAAGAACACAACATATAAGCAGAAACTGAACTTTTACTAGCATCAATGTTCAACTTAAACATACCATCAGTGGCATACCCTTTCCCAACAAAAACATTATTTTTAGTAATGATATACATAGCAACACCTATAGTTTGAGTAAACCCAGCCTTGTTGAGAAGGTAGCCCGAAACCAGATTCTTTCTCATCTCTGGAGTATGCATGACCTCTTTAAGAGTTACAGTCTTTTCAACGGTAAACTTCAAATCTACATCGCCTATACCAGCAACAATAGTGGAGTGGGAATCTCCCAACAGCACTTTCTTGTCCTTTGTTTCAGAATAGGACTTGAATTGTCCACGATCATAACAGACATGGCGCGAAGCACCAGTGTCTATCCACCACCCTTCAGTACCTCCAATTGCATTGACTTCAGAAATCATTGCAATTAAATCCTCTTCGGTAAGGTTCGCTTGTGGTGTAGGACGACGCTTATTCCGACAGTTCCGAGCCAAGTGGCCAGGCTTGTTACAGTTATAGCAAATAAACTGTACCGAATCATTCTTTGAAGGGGGTTTAGGTCCATTCTGATTTCTAGGAACATTTTTGTTCTGGTTGAATCGATTTCGATTCTGATTCTGATTCTTCATGAATTTACATTTAGGTTTCAGAATAACAGAAGCTGTTTTCTTACTATTAGAAAGAGCATTAATTTCTTCCTTTTTATCTTGTTTACGGGCCTCCTCCTCAATCCGAAAACGGGTTATCAAACTTTCTAAGGAAAATTCCTTAGTTTTGTGCCTAAGGGTATTCTTAAAGTTTTTCCAAGCAAGGGGTAATTTGTCTATGAGTACAGCGACTTGAAATTGTTCATCTAAAGTCATACCTTCAGAAACAATTTCATGAGCTATCTTCTGTAGCTCGTGAGACTGAACCTCCACAGACTTGCCATCTGTCATCTGAAACTTTAGGTAGCGACTGACTGCGTATTTCTTTGAGCCAGCCTCTTCTGTGTCGTACTTCTTCTGCAGTGCTTCCCAGACTTCCTTCGCTGTTTTGTGAGAACTATAGTAATCATAGAGATCGTCAGAAAGACCATTAAGAATGTAGTTTTTGCACCGGAAATCATGATCATCCCATGTTTGAAATTCTTTGAGTTTAGCATCAGAAGGGTTTTCGGGTAGAAGCAGCAGAGGTTTTTCAGTCTTACAGACGTAGGCAACATTTTTGGTGGTAAGAAAAAACATCTTCTGTTGCCAACGTTTGAAATGGGATCCAGAAAAACGGAAGGGTTTGTTCAGGTCAGAGGCAACAATAACGGTTTCAGTTTCAGAAGTCATGGCAGAAGAGATCGTCTTAAAATTAATGCTGCAGGAAGAAGAAAATGATAGGAGCGAGGTTACCGAAGCCTTGGGTTGAGTCGCGGACTAGGTCGCTCTCTTTAAGACGTTTCGCGGCTCTGCCCAAGTTGTGCAGAAGTGTACGGCCACGACGTCCCCAGGATAAAACAGCCCAGAAATCGCCTCTGTGGAAGGAGCTTCTCTGCACAGGAAGAAGCACCAAGAACAACACCAACCTTGACTGCTCGGAATCAGCGATAGTTTTAGAAAATATGGGGACGAAAAAGAAAAATTTTGGCTGCTAAAAAGGTTTTGCACTGTTTCTCTGTATGGAAACGAATCAGCCCTCTCTTTTTTAAAGGAAAATAAAAATAAACGTTATAGAAATTAAAACGTAAATTCGGCAGTTAAAAGGGTGAGTAATGGGGAGTAAATCAAGGGGAGTAAATACAGATCTGAAATTAAATTTTCAAACGTTACTATAACTGTTTTGAATTTTAAAACGTTTCAAATTCAAATTTCAAATTTCAAAATATTAATATTTTTTCCTCCAAAAAATAATAACCACACACACGCACCACACGGCTCGGCTCGGCGTCGGCGCGGCGGCGCGCGTGTGAGTCAATTTGTGTAAGTCCTCTCTCCTTCACAAAAGAGTCATACCCCAAGGGGCACACTCCTAAGGCTCTACAAACTCTATATAAACTCCTCCAAGTCCTTTTGCCCAAGTAGTGTGGGATAAAAGCAAATGGAGGGAAAACCAAATTGAGTCCAACTCCTTTTGAAAAATTCAAATGTCTTCAACAGTTCCTATATGCGATGATCTTCGTTGTCTTGGTGTTATTGACTGGCTACATTGCTGTCGTGTTGTGCATGCGACTAGGGTTTCAAATTTGGCCCCACTAGGGCATATGCGGATATTATTGTGAAATTGGGGGTATTTGGTTGCATGAATTCTTTGTATGATAATTTATTTGTATGATGAAGACGGCGAATAAGATCCAAGCCGAGAGTTTTGTACATGTGAGCGAAGAAGAAGCAGCCATTGACGTCGAGAGTTTTCTTCGTTTAGCCTCCAAGAAAAAGGGCGAAGGAAGAAACAAAATGTAAACCGAAAATAAAAGTTTTTAGCGCGGTTGCAACAATAAAAATGACAAGGTTTATTGGTAAATAGGCGTGACGGTGTGAACCTGGCGTCGTCGTGGACCCCCGCTGACATTTGCCCTAAGGGAATTGATTTGCGCACCCACCGTTATACTTCGGGCACATACCACTTACTTATGTGTTTGATATTAAAATTACTTTTGCACAAAGACCAATTACCAAATTTTCAAAAGAGTCCATATGGCTGCATCGGGGTTTTGTCGTGAGTTGCACGAGAATTTTTTATTAGCCTATTCACCCCCCCCCCCAGGCTAGGATCCAGATCCAACACCCTCTTCCATGCCGCGGAGGAGGGGAGCGACGCGATGGTGCAACGAGATCTACCAATGTTTATCGATTGCTCATCTCCGATCCTTTTTGGTTGTGTACCCGGATCCGCATCACTTGTAAAAAAAGAATCATGGCAGGCTGATCTCATTTAGAGTGTTGTTATTCGCACCACAGAAATTTATGAATACATCACACAAGAAAAAGGGCGAAGGAAGAAACAAAATGTAAACCGAAAATAAAAGTTTTTAGCGCGGTTGCAACAATAAAAATGACAAGGTTTATTGGTAAATAGGCGTGACGGTGTGAACCTGGCGTCGTCGTGGACCCCCGCTGACATTTGCCCTAAGGGAATTGATTTGCGCACCCACCGTTATACTTCGGGCACTTACCACTTACACGTTTGATGTTAAAATTACTCTCGAGCACAGACCAATTACCAAATTTTCTAAATAGCCCATATGGTTCTGTCAGAGTTTCATCGGGGTTTTGTCGAAGAAAAACTGTGCCGTCCAATTACCTACGCGACTATCCGATCTCATCGGGGGCTCCACATCCCTCCCTCCCACTCCTCCGACCTCACCAGCCCTCTTCCATGTTGCGGAGGAGGGGAGCGACGCGATGGTGCAACGAGATCTACCAATGTTTATCGATTGCTCATCTCTGATCCTTTTTGGTTGTGTACCCGGACCCGCATCACATGTTAAAAAAAGAATCACGGCAGGGCGATCTCATTTAGAGTGTTGTTATTCGCATCACAGAAATTTATGAATACATCACACTACTTGATTCAACACTCCTATATTTTTAACATCAGATGTTCGGATTTGGAGATCCGAACGGCTCTAATACAATACATGTGTAAATCCGAACATAATACATATTTTATTATATTATTCGGCTTTGCAATTCCGAACGGAAGAATAAAAGTATTAGAGCCATTCGGATCTCCAAACCCGAACATCTGATGTTAAAAATATAGATGTAGTAAATCAAGTAGTATAATGTATTCATAAATTTCTATGATACGAACAACAACGCTCCCTCGTTTATCATATCAGTTTATCATGGCAGCTACGTCCTAAATCCTTTAATTATCGTGCTCAATTGGGTGGCTATATAAAAACATGAGCTCCCATACGTAGGCCCTTTCAACGAGACTTCCCTCTTTAGTTGAAAACCAGATAGCACAAGCCATATAAAGCCAGCAGTAAACGTGAGGATTCCGAGAACCAGCAATTAAGACCTACAGAGAGAAGATCAAGGCAATGTTTTCCCTTTCTTTTTCTTTAATGTTCTGCAAGAATTGAAGCTCTATCTGGGCTTTGAACTTCTTGGTAAAAATTTTATTTATCATCATCTGAATCCCAATTCTTGCAGGGTGCAGGCATTTCACGATGGATGATCATTCAAGAAAGCCATCACCGCCGGCCGATGAAACTCCCAGCAAGAAGAAATACAAAGGCACTCTGCAAACTGACGGAGGCTGGGGCGCTAGACTTCGGACTGAGAGGATCGACAAAATTGTCGGACCCTTCAAATCCGAGGAAGAGGCCGCCGTAGCCCACGACAAGCTCGCAATCAAGTTCCACGGAGTCACTGCCAAACTCAACTTTGAGCAGCCCGAGTTTGCTGCTCAGGAGCGGTTTCTCCGCAGATGGTTCCTCGCAGAGGTGATCGACATGGTCAAGGATGGTTCTTATGCAGACAAGTTTAGTGAATTCTTCGAAAACGAGAAATCCCAAGAATGCCGAGAACTGTTCAGAAAGACATTTTTTGCAAGTGAACGCGAGGGCCTGAGAATTGGGCACCATTATGCTTCCCAGTTCTTTCCGCCGTCAAGCGATGGCGGAAAGAGTCCGGCGTGCCTCCACTTCACCGACTCGAAGGGGAAGAACTGGACGTTTCGAAAGAACCATAGTGGTAGTCGCGATGGTTTCATTCTCGGGGATCAGTGGATGAAGTTCGGATGGGAGAACCAGCTTAAGGACGGGGACCAGGTTATCTTCTGCGAGACTAAGGGAGGGAAACGGTTGATGAGGATCGAAGGCCTGCTTAAGGTACTTGCCGTCTTCAAAGATTGAATTCTTGATCATCATTATTATTGAGCATGATGTCCTTCTTTGTTCTTTTAGGAATTGAAAGAGGTTTGCCATGAAAGAGATCCAACCGACCCAAGTCTCCTGGCTACGCCGAGCACCAGCCAGCATTCTGCATCAAGGATATACAGAAAGGTGCTCAGCAAAGCTGACGTTGAAGATCATCTGACATTGGAGAACAACGGCGGCATGCTGGACGAGTTCCTGCTGCCCACCATGAACTTGGCGTTACAGCTGGGAAGCTTTGAACTCAAGGTATACGATCCTGCGGGTCATCTGAGGATATTCACAGGTTATCGGAACCCTGAAGATGAGGAGACATTGTATATCAAAGAAGGCTGGAAAGATCTTGTGGATGCATGCAAGATAGCAGAGAATGATACATTGGTATTGTACAGTATTGAGGGGGACGAGACAGAGAGCGAAAAACGTCTGAGGATCGACATTGAAGAGAATCTTGCCAAGAGACTATTCATTTGACTGTGATCAGGACTGAGGAAGGTGGTTCTTGTATAAAAGTGATCTAAACATGCCTTCATTTTGTGCAGTTCATTACAGAAAGGCTATCATTCTTTTGTTCTTTTCAACAGGGCATAGTCTTCATGCAAAATAGAAGTTGAAGTGTTTTGAACATCTTTTTTTTTTGTAAATCCAGCACTTGACTAATTTCTGTATTCCATGTGAGGCCCCAACACTGTTATGAATGCAGAACCATCTACTCAATAGTCTGGGTTAGTCTCTCTTCTTCTTGACAGGCTCTGGTCATATACAGCAAGCCCTTTCCCTTTATGGCTAATAGCTTAAGCTTCTGTGCTTATCAACAAGGCAGGTGTTGTGCTGAAACTAGGGTAGGTGATCAAAATATCAAATTTGTGATAGTAGATGAATCCAGTTAGTTATAGGCTAGCTTTTGTGTGAAGATGTATTTTAAAATTTGCTCAAAAGAGAAGATCATATTTCGACATGTTTAAATAAGACATGAGATTAGCATAATCAAGCCCAAATTCTGAAATGAAAGGCCACATCCAAATGAACTAGAGTAAGCTTGATGATGATGATCATACTTTCTATGAAAATTATCCGGAAATTATCATGGAATTATTGTTGCACATAAACAGAAGGAGAAAGCACACAAGTCTTGAACACATAAGAACAACAATGCTACTGCTCCTAGCAACTCTTCCTATTGAGATTCTCCAAGGCTTCCTCCAAATGAGCATTCTTCTTCATCTCTCTCTGCAACTCCATCCTCAACTCATCCACCGTCTGCTGCAGATCGGCATGAGCTGCTTCTCTCCTCATTATTTTCCCCTCCCTGACACACACATTAATCACCGTCCCTCTCTGCACATCCAAACTACCAAATTAGGTATCAAAGTCACCTCCAAAGCCTCACTCTTTCCCTTCACTACTTCCCGTTTGTGCTCAACTTGACAACTTTGTCCCTTGTCTCCTGGAGATACACAGGACTCAGTTCAAGAACTTCCACATTAAAATTCCACCAACAGACCCTCGGTTTCTTGACAACTGGGCCCGAACCATCCTCTCTATCTGATCTTCGAGCCTGTTGTCAACAGAAGACAGCCAGGAAGATGTTCTTGACAAGGTAATCTGACGACTTACAGTTCTTGAAGAAGGGATGGCGAAAAAGCATATCTGTTGATGGCCTTTTTGAAGGGTCATGAGAGAGACAAGCGTCGACCAAGTCCTTGAACGCCTTCGACAATTTCTTCTTCTAGATGTTTTTTTTTGTGACGAGCATCTTAAAGCCCCAATCGGGTTGTTTTCCTGGTCATGAAGGAATTAGAAATCGGCAGATGAGAAAATGGTGGCTGGCCATAGGTTAGCTCTAAGGCTGTTACCCCGAAAACCAGATCTCATCATTAATGCCGTACGCAACATGAGAATGAATGACTTCATGTGCCATCCATTATGGGGTGCCTGCCAACTGACTAAGAGGAGGAGGCGACGACGACGACGACGACGACGACAAGCCTGCAGAGTGTGCCTCATATGTGGAAGCAGCGACATCAAAGTCTGGCAGCCTGACAGTTCATCAGAGTCCAATTGGATATCGCGATGAATGTGGCCTTGGTTATGGAGGTAAGACATGATGGGTTGCGAACAAATAGTCTCACATCGGCTAAATATTGGGGGCTCTTAGGGATTAAATATGGATTAGTATCTACATTGCTATGAGGCCTTTTGGGAAGACCTAAGAGCAAAACCAATTCGGCCAATAGGCCCAGGTGGACAATATCATGCCAATGTGAAGATCTAAGTGGGCCATATTTAAGAAAAAACAATATGGTATCAGAGCCGGACCCTATTTGACTTACCGATGTCGGGGAGGATTCCTACAAGTGTCGAACACAAATAGGCGTGCTCCAAGGAATGATGTAAAGGATCTGTGCATTGCGCTCTATTAGAAAAATGGCAGAGCTGCATTACTTCATTGGGACATGTGTGTCCTCTTCCCCACACACGATGAAGAATGGAGCTACTCCAGGCACTTCACGTAAGGCGTGTGCTCCAACGCAGTTGGTATGTGGAGTAGGTCTAGAAGAGCAATGCTCTCGACCACGATCTATAGAGGCAAGGGCTCTCGAGTAATATTCGAGCTTGACGTAAGACGCGCCCTCAACGCAGTGGGAGCTGAATGATTGGCTCGATTGAGCAAGGACAGATAGATGATCATTCAAGGGCATGTTCGTGGTCCTATGTATTCGAGTGGAAGCTTGTTGGATTGCGAACAAATAGTCCCACATCGGCTAAGCATATGGGGCTCTTGGGGCTTAAATATGGATTAATATCTCTAATGGTATGAGACCTTTTGGGGAGACCTAAGAGCAAAATCAATTGGGCCAGTGGGTCCAAGTGGACAATATCATACCAATGTGGAGATCTAAGTGTGCCACATTTAAGAAAAAACAACAGGATAGAGCATTGATGATTTCTTCCAAGATTATCGTGATGCAAGCCTCAGGTATGCAATCAAGAAAGAAATAGGAGACCATTAAGGAAGGAAGAGGAGATGGAGTGCAGCGAGCCTGTGACCATGAAGGGCATGACAACCCATAGATTGTTGTTGACAATAAATGGGTGGTGAGCACGAAGGATGTTTGGGTGGAAGAGTAACATGGCTTTGGCCTCACCACAAACATCATGAAGGATCACATGAGAACATTCAAGGTTGATGAGTTTGATAGCCACGACCGAAGAGTTGAGAGGGAGGCAGATGGCTTTGTAGACGACAGCGCTAACACCACTGCCTGCCAATCTCATTGAGGATTTGGTAAGAGTTACAATCTAACAGATATATGATCTTCCTTTCTTCTTCGGGTGCCATGGCTTTCGTTGCAGCAGAGTAAAAAGCGTCCTTATGTATTTATATGTTGGTGAGGATGGGCGAGAGTTACAGTGGGAGGGAGTGTAATAGAAGTTGATGTGTTTTGAACATTTTTTTTTAAATCCAGCACTTGACTAATTCCTGTTTTTGAACTAATTATGCTATGCTTTATTTCTGTATTCCATGTGAAGCCCCAACACTGTTATGAATGCAGAACCATCTACTCAATAGTCTTGGTTAGTCTCTCTTCTTCTTGACAGGCTCTGGGTGGTTGCCTTGAAGTTTGTTTATATAACATCAAGCCCTTTCCCTTTCTGGCTAATAGCTTAAGCTTCTGTGCTTATCAATAAGGCAGGTGTTGTGCTGAAACTTGGGTAAGTGATCAAAATATCAAATCTGTGATAGTAGATGAATCCAGTTAGTTATAGGCTAGCTTTTGTGTGAAGATGTATTTTAAAATTTGCTCAGAAGAGATGATCATATTTCGACTTGTTTAAATCAAGCACAAATTTTGAAATGAAAGGCCACATCCAAATGAACTAGAGTAAGCTTGATGATGATGATGATGATCATACTTTCTATGAAAATTATCCGGAAATTATCATGGAATTATTGTTGCACATAAACAGAAGGGAGAAAGCACACAAGTCTTGAACACATGAGAACTACAATGCTACTGCTCCTAGCAACTCCTCCTATTGAGATTCTCCAAGGTTTCCTCCAAATGAGCATTCTTCTTCATCTCTCTCTCTATCTGCAACTCCATCCTCAACTCATCCAGAGTCTGCTGCAGATCGGCATGAGCTGCTTCTCTCCTCGTTATTTTCCCCTCCCTGACAATATCACCGTCCCTCTCTGCACATCCAAACTACCAAATTAGGGATCAAAGTCGCCTCCAAAGCCTCACTCTTTCGCTTCACTACTTCCCGTTTGTGCTCAACTTGACAACTTTGTCCCTTGTCTCCTGGAGATACCGGACACGATGGATACACTGGACCCAGTTCAAGAACTTCCACATTAAAATTCCACCAACAGACTCTCGGTTTCTTAACAACTGGGCCCGAACCATCCTCTCTATCTGATCTTCGAGCCTGTTGTCAACGGAAGACAGCCTGGAAGATGTTCTTGACAAGGTAATCTGAGGACTTACAGTTCTTGAAGAAGGGGTGGCGTAAAAGCATATCTGTCGATGGCCTTTTTGAAGGGTCATCGGAGAGACAAGCGTCGACCAAGTCCTTGAACGCCTTCGACAATTTCTTCTTCTAGATGTTCTTTTTGCGACGAGCATCTTAAAGCCCCAATCGGTTTGTTGTCCTGGTCATGAAGGAATTAGATATCGGCCGATGAGAAAATGGTGGCTGGCCATAGGTTAGCTCTAAGGCTGTTACCCTGAAAACCAGATATCATCATTAATGCCGTACGCAACATGAGAATGAATGACTTCAGGTGCCATCCATTATGGGGTGCCTGCCAACTCACTCAGAGAAGATGATGATGACGACGACGACGATGACGACGACGACAAGAAGCCTGGGGAGTGTGACTCATAGGTGGAAGCAGAGACACCAAAGTCTGGCAGCCTGACAGTTCATCAGAGTCCAACTGGATATCGCGATGAATGTGGCCTTGGTTATGGAGGTAAGATATGTTGGGTTGCAAACAAATAGTCCCACATCGGCTAAATATAGGGGGGCTCTTGGGGCTTAAATATGGATTAGTATCTTCATTGGTATGAGACTTTTTGGGGAGACCTAAGAGCAAAACCAATTGGGCCAGTGGACGCAAGTGGACAATATCATGCCAATGTGGAGATCTAAGTGGGCCATATTTAAGAAAAAAACTACATTGTATCAGAGCCGAACCCTATTTGACTTACCAATGTTGGGGAGGATTCCTACAAGTGCCAAACAAATTGGCGAGCTCCAAGAAATGATGCAAAGGATCTATGCATTGCGCTCTATTAGAAAAACGGTAGAGCTTCATTCCTTCATTGGGACATGTGTGTCCTCTTTCCCACACACGATGAAGAGTGGAGCTACTTCAGGCACTTCACGTAAGGCGTGTGCTCCAACGCAGTTGGTAAGTGAAGTTGGTCTTTAAAAGCAAGGCTCTTGACCACGGTCTATAGAGACAAGGGCTCTCGAGCAATATTCGAGCTTGACGTAAGGCGCGCCCTCAACGCAGTGGGAGCTGAATGATTGGCTCGATTAAGCAAAGACAAATGGATGATCATTCAAGGACAGGCTCGTGGTCCTATGTATTCGAGTGGAGGCTTGTTGAATTACAAACAAATAGTCCCACATCGGCTAAACATAGGGAGCTCTTGGTGCTTAAATATGGATTAGTATCTCCATTAGTATGAGAACTTTTAGGGAGACCTAAGATCAAAACCAATTGGGTCAGTGGACACGAGTGGACAATATCATACCAATGTGGAGATCTAAGTGGGCCATGTTTAAGAAAAAATAAGAGCATTGATGATTTCTTCCAAGATTATTGTGATGCAAGCCTCAGGTAGGCAATCAGGAAAGAAATAGGAGACCATCAGGAAAGGAAGAGGAGATGGAGTGCAGCGAGCCTGTGGCCATGAAGGGCCTGACAACACATAGATTGATGTTGACAATAAACGGGCAGTGGGCACGAAGGATGTTAGGGTTGGGAGAGTAACATGGCTTTGGCCTCACCACAAACATCATCAAGGATCACATGAGAACTTCAAGGTTAATGAGTTTGATAGCCGCGTCGAAGAGTTGAGAGGGATGCAGATGGCTTTGTAGACGACAGCGCTAACCCCACTGCCAATATCATTGAGGATTTTGTAAGAATTACAGTCTAACGGGTATAAGATCTTCCTTTCTTCTTCGGGTGCCATGGCTTTCGTTGCAGCAGAGTAAAAAAGTGTTCTTATGTATTTATATGTTGGTGAGGATGAGCGAGAGTTACATGGGGAGGGAGGACACATGGGTCGCGGAAATACAAGTAACTTCCAAGGATGTCACCCATCCTGGTACTACTCTCGTCTCCGAACGATTAACTTCGGAGTTTCCATGGAACTGGAAAATGCTGGAGAATCCTACTGCTCTCACACCGGAAAAAGCTGGTAAGGATGGGTATGCGTTCATGTGAAGAGATGATATGAGAAATAAAGGAAGATGTAAAAATGTTTGTCTGTCTACTAAGTGCACTTAATAATAAGCTGTTAATTATGAATACTTGCCAAAGCGAAATATTCTAGTTTCCAACACCTCATGTGTCTTCTGCCAGCATCCCTTGGTGTTCATGAACCATCTTTTTTTCGAGTGCCTTTTCACTACTTACTTATGAAAGTTATGTCGTCTGAAGCTTGGCCTTCCACTGGACCTATTGGGACGCTTATAGATGAAACGCTACTAATTCAGAATCATTTCAAGGAGAAGGTTAAGGTTGCTGGTATAGCCCGCTTCGCTTTATGCGCAGTGATTTGGCATTCTTGGCATGAAAGGAATCGACGAGTGTTTAATAACATTTATAAGCACAAAGTCCTTATCTTCCGAGGTATCTATGAAGACATTCGCGTTCTTAGTGCCTCTATCAGATGGAAGGAATGGAGATATAATTTTCGCATAGCTCTAGGAAATTGGTCATAGTTTGTATTGCGAAATTAGATTGTACTCAAGATCTATAGTTGATCCGGCCTATGATTGGCTAGTTGGGGATGACGACGCGTGTGTCCTCTCTCCCCTCTGCGTCCAAAAATAGTACATGTCACTGTAGTGCCTCTGAGGTGTATTTTGTACTATATTTCTGTGTTAATGAATCATTATTGTTCTTTAAAAAAGATGTAATAAGATGTAATGTAGTCAGCCTGGCTAGCTTACAGATACGTTGAACACGATCAGCAACAGTGGCATTTTTGTTTATGGGTGTAAATATATATTCTCGTTGTCTGCCGTCTCAACTTTGTGAATAAGTATCTGTATCTTTTTGGAAATTGATTTGCACACCCACTGAAGTGATCTGCGCACAAACCGTTTAAATTTTTTGAAAAGTAACGAAACTGCCAATTTTCAAAAACCCTGAAATACACCGTCAAAAATTACTCTGCGCACATACCAAATTACTCATTGTGCACGACAAGCAAAATTTTTGTCTGTTGTACGTGATGAGGAATTTGATTAAATGTATCAAATTTTATTCACCACGTAAAAATTTTTGTTTACCACGAGTAAAATGAGTCTTCAAACGTTCCACTATTCGAATTGAGCACTGTTTGTATATTGCCTTTTTTTATCTGCATATAATCCTTAGTTCAAATTTACTGAAATGAAGTTCTAGTCCAAACTGATGGCTAGTCAAACTTACAGGTTTGTAGGGGTTTTTTGCTTTTCCAACACTATTAGTAGTACTGGTTTGTATGAGTAGGCGGTGGCTGAACAGGGGTATATTTGGTGTTATTCATTTTCCTCATCTTATAACGACATGTGATTTCTATGTTACTTGGTTAATTAGGGCAATTCCGTATTAATAATTTTAAAATCCATTCACCATCTCATAGGCCAATCACAATCCAACAATTGATAATATTTATGATAATGATTTTACTAATGATCAGTTCTAGTGGAATCAACCAAGTGTATAGAAAAGCTAGGATGATATATTCAACTTTAGATATATTTTGACTAGACCTTCATTTATAAAGTAATCATGTACTTATAAAAAAGAACCAGTGCATGGTGCTCTCATTTTATCATCGCAGCTACATCCTTTCCAAAATTATTTACTTATCGTGCTCAATTGGGTGGTTATGTTCAAACATGAGCTATCATACATTGGCCCTTCCTCTGATATTTCACTTCTACTTGAAAACCTGATAGCACAAGCTATATAAAGCCAGATACCTCCGACCTTCATTGCTAGCAATAAAGGTGAGGATTCCTAGAACCAGCAATTAAGACCTCCAGAGAGTGTGAAAGAAGATCAAGGCAATGTTTTCCTTTCTTTTTCTTTCATGTTCTTCATTAACTTGCACGATAACACTTTTCTAGTTTTCTTGCATGAATATTTTTAGAGCGTACGTCTTTAATTCTTTGCTCATTGAAGCTTTATCTGGGCTTTGAACTTCTTGACAAAATTTCGGTTCATGTTTTTGCAGCTATTTATCATTCTCTGAATCCCAATTCTAGCAGGCATTTCACGATGAATGATCATTCAAGAAAGGCGCCAAGAAAGAAGAAATACATAGGCATTCGGAAAACTCGCGGAGGTTGGAATGTTAGACTTCTGATAGGCATTCGGAAAACTCGCGGAGGTTGGAATGTTAGACTTCGGATTGAGAAGATCAAAAGAATTTTTGGACACTACAAATCCAAGGAAGAGGCCGCTGAAGCCCACGATAAACTCGCAATCAAGTTCCAAGGCGTCAATGCGAGACTCAACTTTGAACAGCCCGAGTTTGCTGCTCAAGAGCGATTTGTCGGCAGACTGGGCATTGGAGAGTTGATCAAGATGGTCAAGGATGGTTCTTATGAAGAAAAGTTCAGTAAATTCTTAGAAACTGAGAAATCCCAAGAATGCCAGGAACTGTTCAGAAAGACATTTGATGCAAGTGAAGGAGAGAGCCTGAAAATCAGGCACCATTATGCCTCCCAGTTCTTTCCACGGACAAGGTCGGTGTGCCTCCACTTCACCGACTCAAAGGGGAAAAACTGGACATTTCAAAAGAAACGTCGTGGTCATCGCAATGGTATCAGTCTCGGGGATCAATGGATGGAATTCAGAAAGAAGAACCATCTTAAGGACGGTGACCAGATAATCTTCTGCGAGACTGAGGGAGGAAAACGGTTGATAAGGATCGAAAGCGGCCAACCGAAGGTACTTGCAGTCTTCTCTTTTCTCGTCAAAAGGATTGAATTCTTGATTTTATTTTGAGTATGTTCTTCTTCGTTGTTCTTTTAGGAATTGAAAGAGTTTTTCCATGAAAAAGATCCAACCGACCCAAATATCCTGGCTACGCAGAGCACCAGTGATCATTCTGCATCAGGGATATACAGAAAGGTGCTCTTCAGAAAGGTGCTCAGCAAAGCTGATGTTGAAGATCATCTGACATTGAAGAATAACGGCGGCAACCTGGACGAGTTCCTGCTGCCCAATGTGAAGCTGGCATTTCGGTTGGGAAACTTTAAACTCAAGGCATATGATCCAGCGGATGATCTGATGAGGATATTCACGGGTTTTCGGAACTCTGAAGATGCAGAGACATTGTGTATCAAAGAAGGCTGGAAGGATCTTGTGGATGCAAAAAAGATAGCAGAGAATGATACATTGGTCTTGTACAGTATTGAGGGGGACGAGACAGAAAATAAAAAAAGTCTTGAGTATCGAAGTTGTGCCAAGAGACTCGAACGAGCTGATTCAGCCACAAAGGGTGAAGATCGGGACTGAGGAAGGTAGTTCTTGTTCTTGTATAAAAGTGATCTAAACAAACCTTCATTGTGTGCAGTTCATTAGAGAAAGGCTATCATTCTTTTGTTCTTTTCAACAGGGTATATTCTTCATGCAAAATAGAAGTTGAAGTGTTTTGAACATACTTTTTTAAGTCAAATGAGAAGTTTCATCTCAGCACTTGACTAATTCATGTTTTTGAACTAATTAT
This sequence comes from Scilla litardierei, assembly GCA_030789695.1. Taxonomy (NCBI): domain Eukaryota; kingdom Viridiplantae; phylum Streptophyta; class Magnoliopsida; order Asparagales; family Asparagaceae; genus Scilla; species Scilla litardierei. Next base: position 180,329,395 of record CM061140.1, on the reverse strand, counting down.
GATATGCATTGTTTCTGTATTCTCTGTGAAACCCCAACACTGCTATGAACGTAGAACTATCTGCTCAATAGTGTTGTTTAGACTCTCTTCTTCTTTGACAGGTTCTGGGTTGAAGTTTGTTTATATACATCAAGCCCTTTCCCTTTATGGCTAATAGCTTAAAAGATTTTGTGTTTATCGATAACGCTCGAGTTGTGCTGAAACCTGGGTAAATGATCAAAATATCAAATTTGTGATACTAGGTGAATCCAATTATGTAAGGTAGCTTTGGTCAGGTATATGTATGCAGCGACACTAGGAAGTTAACAGTAATCACGCTAGTTTTATCTACAAACTGCATAACACTTGAAATTAACAAAAATGAAGTGCTCATAATACAACAGATAATACTGGATGACACAGTAATTAATCATAAATTAGTGATCAAATTTGTACTTGTAAAGTTACATGTGCAACGCATTCTTACAGTGTTTATCAGGGTAAAACTACCTAGAATCAAGGGGCAATGAGGACAATGTTAAGCTTCATGCAACAATTAATACAAGGAAGAGTAAAAGAACATATCTGTAACAAAAAGGTGGAGTACAGAAAAATACTTGCTCACAAATCTTTCTTTTGCTTGCGCTGAACTTTCCTCCACTTGAGAAAAATCTGATAGGAGAGGCCAGAGAAGACCATGCCCACGCTGCCCCATTGCTTTGAAGAAAGGGGATTTCCACTCAGTAGGGAGGAAACCACAATGCTAACAAATTTGCGGGTAGTAGTAATGGTGGTGTTTGCAAGCGAGCCAAAGCGGCTGATGGTAAGGAATATAAAATTCTGGCCTACTGCCCCACAGAGGCAGTACATGAGGATGTCCCATGCAGCCTCTGGGTGCTCTTGGCAGAATCTTACTGCCTCAAAACCACTCGCTTGAGGCCAACCAAACATGTACACAACATTGTATATTGATCCCCAAAGATTCATTCCGAGCATTATTTCCCATGCACTTGTCTTCGGATACCTGTGAAACCGTAGAAACGCTGAGTAATTTGTGCACAAAGGGAATGCGTCCAGATAAAGGTTGCTTGACTAGTTTGCATTGCGTCTGCAAAACAATATGACTTACAGACTTGAGAAGTTGGACACTTGGCTTACTTTGCTTTTATGGAATCCTGTGTGGCATTTGTGAACCCATCAAATGCCAAATTCAGAAAGCATAGCCCATAGCCAAGAGGTGCATTTGGGTGTGCAAGCTTGCTTATGGTCTTTGAGCTAGTCTGTGTTCGACAACCAAAAACAACAAAAAATATTGCTCAGAATATTTATAGTAATTCAAATTCTGAAAATCAATCACGCTACAAGTAAGCAAAACCAATGGCTTAGATGGTTAAACATATGCTTTGTTACACAAAATATATGCTTTGTTACACAAAATAACGATTTTGCCAGCTCACAGAAGAATGAGCAATAGTGTATTCTCTAGCATCAGATTGCCACGTCTTTGGCAAGCTAAGACCAACTTATGGCATGTTTAAGGCTTTAAATCTCCTTTAATAGCCTGGTATATATATTTTATTGGCGTGTTTAGCATGGCTTTGCAAAAAAGGTAACAGTCGATTTGAAAAAATGGTATAAACACTGGCAGAGCATTACTCTGAGGCAAATGACTTTGACATTTTCATCTTAATGTGAAGGAAACACCGACAACAAACCTTTGCTAGTGCAAATGCTGAAACTCCTCCAGCAACAAGGAAAGTGCATATGTACTCGGGGAAAGTGTATTTAATACCATAAACAATAGTCCCCATCAGCATAACTGTAAATAGTCATAAAGAGAGAGAATCAACATTTTATTATAGTCAGAATTGTTTCCTACCAAGTAGATATTCAATAAGAACAGTGCGACAAATTTTAATCTTGTCTCTAGACTGTGTGATTCCCATGGCATTTACTTCACATCCCATTAAAAAATATTAACTCACCAGGAATCATTTTTGACGATTTCGCTAACACCTGCATGCACAAAACGCAAACACGATCAGGAATAGAGAGAAACATTATTCGGTGTTTTCTTCTCTCCTTTTTTTCCTTTCTTCTTTTAGTAAGACATTAACCAGTAGTTTTAACAGCAATTAATTCACTTTATAAAACAGAAACAATTACATACACATAATATTCTAAGTTCTTGGATATGCAAGTGAACACAAGAAATAATCAGGAAGGTAAAATTTTGACTAAAGGACATCTGTCGTCAATTATAAGTCAAAGTCGAAAGTTTGGCGACAAATGGAACAATCACACTTAACACGATAAAGTCCATTGAAACATTATAGCTGACATGTATTATATTTCCTTCATCCTAGTGGTCTTTTCAGGAATGATGTTTATCGTGTTCTGAGGTGTTGTCTTTGCCTTTGAGCAGAACGTACGTCCTTACAGCAAATCTCTCATTGTTCCCCTTCTTGTAAAACTTTATTTATTTTAGGAGAACTTACTGCATAATTACTCCTTAGTCGCAAACTCATAAAAGCTTAAAGTGCACAATTAATAAGGTACATTTTTCTACAAGCCCTTTTAGAATTTACTGAAAGCCATTCCTTTGTCCTCAGCAAAAAAATTGGCACCAATTTAAAAGGTTGACCTTGGGTAGCAATTAAAGCATAAAATTTTGACTTGGGATCATGTTACACATGGAGTTCACTAGGGTAAATCTTTTATGACGTATAAAATAAGCCTTGATCTGATGAAGCAAACTACTTTAGTCATTAAAAAGATCACAATTCTAACTATCAAAATATCTTAAGTTCAAACACTAAAGTTGGAAGTGATGCTGAATACTAGAGAGAATATATCATAACAGACATTAAGTAAATTTCTACAAATGGACATGGAATCTTCTGAAGCAAAACACACGAGGTGGATTGCAGCTTGAAGGGGAGTATAGTAAATTGGGTAACATTGATTAAGTCTATCAAATCTTAAGGCATAATATTCAGATAGTATTTACTCGTATCCTCAGTTTGATGAACCTAGGTCATCAAAATACAAGCGTTTAATTTTTATATATGCCATTATAAATGTCTTCACATCAAGCTTCACCTTCGAAACAGGTTTTATTGCCGCGAAAATGTGTTATTGGCAGCGGAATATCTAGTTTTGTGATAGGGGTGGTCAAACTCAACTTCCATCATTCCATATCCAATCGTAGACTTCTTTTACAGTTATCAAGTCATGTTCAGGCATGTGCATTATCATGCTACTATCAGAACCAGTTAAATAAAAGATATGGCCAAATCATGTGGCATCAGTTTAGACAATTTTAGAAGACCAGACACATCGAACCATGTTTTGTCATTTGGTCAACCAATGAGACTAGAAACTGATGACACAGTTAAGCGCACTGGCTTTTGTTATCTAAAGCAAGTTCTTCTAATGGAGGCCTAATTTCCTTAGCTTGCTGTATCTCGCTTACATAAACAACTCTAACCCATGAACTAGAGTAATGGCAATAGCAAGCAATTTAAGAGGAAATCAGGAAAAAATGGTCAATATGATAAAGCAATAGTTGAAATAAAGATATTAATCACACTTGTTAAAGTGCACTGAACCAATTTCAATTTAGAAAGTGGAAGTTGGGATCGTAATCAACGGACTTGTTTGAAACGCAAGCCCCATAACCATAACATCCTCAAAAGACACCACTGATATGGATATCTTACATAATCATTGACAGCTCCATTGCTCTAATCAACCTAGAGTAATGTATTTCGTGACCATAAAATCTTCTTCATGGTCTTTGTGAATCTCTCGACAAATATAGTGCATGATCATCTTGCCCAAATACCAAAGCTAACCAGCACATATCCTTCTTCAAAATGTGAAAGCCATAAATGTCTAAAAATTATGTCAAGTTGTCAACTAAATTTCCAGAAACTACCTTAAAACTTTTTTTAATACATCGGAAAACAGTAAAGTGCGCATCGGCCAGGTCTCGATCTCGTACCTCCCAGGAGGGAGGTGGAAGAGAATGTCATCTGAGCAATTGCTCATTGGCTACCTTAAAACTTTCAACAAATTGAAAAATAATATCCTAAACTTCTAAAATTAAACAAAACCAGCTTACCCTTTTCCTAAAAGTTTAGCAAAAATATCTTCAGTCACCCTACCATTACCTATCTTACCACATATATGTCATGTGATAATTTAATACAAAACTATACTTACCCTATATTTCATTAATATGTAATATATAAAATAGATTACGGTGGGTTGACATTTAGGAAAAACATTTAGGGAAAGCTTAAGGTAGTTTTGTTTAATTTTGAAATTTTATAATAGTATTTTTAACTCCATTGAAAGCTTTTAAGACTATTTTTCCATTAAAATAGTATGCATCATAAATTAAAAGAATTGGATTATTTTCACTGTTTCACATCCCAACAAAAGCAATTAATGTAAAACAAAGCCTTTTTTAAAACACATTTTGCATTTTAGGCAGGTAGTAGAACTATTTTAAAGAAAAGTCTGAAATTTCAATGGACCTGAGCTGGATAGCTAATGTACTTCAGGGCCTCGATCCCCATTGCCGGACCAATCGTATTCGTAATGCTCGCACTCCAATAGCTCCACCATGGGGCCCCACCGCCCGACGAACTCCTCTTACTCGGCCAGATCATCAACACTGCAAAAGATTATATCAATCGTAATAGACAATCAATCAGTTAGCTACTAAATTCAGAAGGAAAAAAAACTAATTTAATAAAAAAAATGAAGTATCAGTTCACTCACTGATCAGCGACCAGAGCAAGCACACTACATTCTGCGCGAGATTCAAGAACGCCAGGTGCTCGAATCGCTTCCCGTCGGGACCGAATCTCTTGGTGGATCTGCAAATTAGAGACCAAATCAAAAACCCTAATTTTTATTAACAACGGATGAGGAAATTTAAGAATGTAAAACAGAAAAATCAGAGTAATAATAATAAGCTTACACTGTTTCTTGGAGGACGCCTTGGGTGATGTATGAGGACCAGATGCCGGCGATGCAGAGGGCTAGCACCAGCACGCGCCCGAATCCGCCAAGGCCTGATGCTCCCATCTGTCGGGCCGGGTTTCTGAATCGTTATCGGATCTTTTTTTTCCCTCGGATCCGAAACGATAGAAGGGGAAGGAAATGGACGAAGGCGGGTTTAAGGCAGGCAAGGAAAAGAGACTACAGGAGGAAGGAGCAACGTAAGAAGTCCACGTGGCAGTACCGTATTGGATGGAAGGAAGACGGTGAAGTGTGATTGGTTTGTAAGACGTGGGTTTTGATAGACACTGGTCCCATTGTGTTGGACCGCGCATCGTCAAGTTTACTTCTGAACGTAGGTTACGGGCAAATTCTACAAAACTTCTTCAAACTTCGGTGTGATTTTAAAGTTAATACTCCGTATCTTTCATCGGAAAGTTGGTTGCACGTAATTATGTATTGTATCTATCAAGGATTGATAATTGATTGACCAAACTAAAAACCAGAGGTAAATATCTTTTTTTCAATTAAATAGAGATCATTATCAAAAACATGTCTACTATAGCGTGTACTAGAAATAACCCTTGCACATGTACACGTTGCAAAAACACATGCGCGCACAAGATGTGGTGTATGCACGCAACCAATAAAGATCGAGAAACGTGAGGAGTGTGCGATTATCGTCGGAGATAAAGAGGGAAAACAATGGTTAAATTGCAAAAAAAAACTTTGGAGAAAAAATGCATAAATGCTAATGATAAACTTGTAATTTATGGAAATGTGTGCTTTTATTTGGGTATTCCACAACCACGTCACAAAGCAAACCCAAATCCACACCCCTATGTGGGGGGGTGGGGGTGGGGGTGGGGGTGGGGTTGATGTGTAATTCCTCTCCCTTTGACACATGGGACAAAGGGTGTTATATGGAGTTGTCTTAGTAGGACAAACATTTTATCAACATCACTCAAGTGTATAAAGGACTAGAAATTGCACGTGCTCGGATGGCACGGAGGCAGTCGTTACCCGATCGCAAATGCGGAGAGAAGCGGTGGTTAAAGCGAAAAAAAGTGTGTGTGTATGTGAGAGGAGCGTCGGGGGACAAAAGGAGGAAAAGCACGGACCAAAGCGCAAAAAATTCCCAACCCCCTACCCCAAACCAAAGCCGAAAACCACACACCCCCCATTGGGACCCACCAAAATGAGGTTGAGTACCCCTGGCCAATCATTTGTGACTCGGACAATATCACTCATTTGTATAATAAATTTTTTTTTGGTACTTCTGAAAACTAACTACAACCCAAAACCAAACTACGGAGGCTTAAAGCCTCAAGCATAACAGACGCATGCCGCATCATCGGCCAGTAATGAAGCTAAGGACTTCAAACAAGACGTATACACCACTCTTTCAATCTCCAGACAAGAACCCAAGTCTGTCAAATGATCTGCACAAAAATTTCATTCACGTAGCGTGTGCAGGATCATGACCTCCCAATATCTCTCTAAAATCAATTTTATGTCTGCCACAACCGCCATGTAGGGATGGAATTTCCACTCCTTACTTAGCAACAACGACACCGAGCAAAGTGAATCTGTCTCACAAATTACCCTTCTGAACCCCTTCTTCCAAGCCAACATGAGCCATGTCATGATCGCAGCTAGTTCAGGCATCAAACCCGAACAAACCCCCAGAAATGAAGAGAACCCAATAATCCAATTTCCATTGTGATATCTGATTAAACCTCCTCCCCCTGCAACTCCCGGATTCCCTTTAGCCGCATCATCTACGTTCAACTTCGCCCATCCATCTCTGGCTTTTTCCACGACACCATGATCCTTCTTCTTAAAAGGCTTTCGTACTAATTCCTAGAAAATTTCAGTCGCCATTGCCCAGATAAGTTCACATGAAGCCTCATCATCTACAGTATCACTACCCGATTGAAAAACCACACAACATCTCTGTTTCCAAATACACCACAACGCAGTCGTGAAAAGGATATTTCTCATCACATCACCATTCCCCTTCTTCAAAAACTCATCAAGCCACCCCCCCCCCCCCCCAAGGAAGAGAAAACAACAGGGGGTGCTCGCAAACCGGAATCAATGAAATCTATACCTTTTTCGCTCTGCAACAATCTCTCAAAGCATGAATAGTGTCATCCTCCATCGCCCCACATGACACACACTCCGGAGAACCAGCTATCCCCCTCCTTGATCTCCTTGATCTGAAAGTTGTTGTCATAATTCTATCTCTATAAACAAGCCACAAAAAGAATAATCTTCTGCAAGGCAAAGGAAGACGACATAGCCACGCCATATCTTCATCCACTCCATTCTCTTCCACCATCCTACGATAGGCAAAACCCGTCGATAAACATCCATCATGTGTAAACCTCCATCTATACCCATACATCTGGCTACTCACCTCCGCTAACGGGTACCCGGCAACTTTCATAACCACTTCATCAGGTAAATATCACATCAACTTATCAATATCCCATTTACCCTTCTTTTACAAATAGATTTTTCAAAGATTGTATAATAGATTTTTCAAACGCCAGTTGTGATATCAACTTGAAAGGAAACAATGTATGATACATTAATTTTAAAGTGACATCAATGTATTTTAGCATAATTTCATTGGTATTTTACTAGCTTAACATATATGGGCTGAAACAAATATTAATAATTTTAAACAAAAAGCAAGGTAGGTAGGTTAAGATATACTAGCTAAATGAAACTTGCGATCCAACATATTTTGATTAATAATTCAAGATGAAAAGTAAATAATTTGGTAAGGTTGTAAATAATCTCGGTCCCCCCATGCCGCCGGAACGAACCCACCTCCGCCCCTTTGCCAACGCTGAGCGACGGTACATTGCCGTCGCTGGCGGAGGCGGCCCAAGTCCCTACCTAGGTTCTTCGGGGGAAACCCCCTCTTTTTCTTGATGGCCAGCGGCCCCAAGTTGTCGAAACCCTATCGCACAGCAGCAACGGTGTGTTGCATCTACTGGCGGCGTCCCCCCTGCCTCGCACTCTACCGCTATGGAAGGGAAAAAATAAAGAGAAAAGGGGAAGGAATAAAGGATAGGGGGCCCGGCGCTTGGCGCCGCCGCTGTTCCCCCCTCCCCTCGAAGGGGGGGCCGGCGCTTGGCGCCGCTCGATCGCCTCCCAGAAGGGGGCGCCGCCGCGCCGCCGCTATCCCCCCTCCCCGACGAAGGGGGGGCCGACGCTTGTCGTCGCCTGATCTCCCCCACCGAAGGGGGGTGCCGCCGCTGTTTCCCCCCCCGAAGGGGGGGCGTCGCCGCTCCCCCCAGCAACAATCAGCGGCGTCAAACCCTAGCCGCAGCCGCCCCGCAACCCCTAAACCCTAATGGGCCTAAAGTCCGCAGGCCTATTAATTCAAAAAAATCAGAGAAAAGGGGGAGGGCTATAAATAAGCTGTGGGACTAAATGGCCGATCCAAAAACCACATTTAGCAATTCATGCAAGAATATTGTGCTCATCAACATTTTCATCCACAGACATCACAGGCAGTTTATTCATATGCGGATAAAACGATATTTAATCACTTAATAATTATTGGACCACTGGACAACGTCATACACCGTTAGATTAGGTAACTAACGGCAGAACGGTCGCAGGATCTTCCTAATTATTAAGTTTTTAAATAAAATGTACAACCACGCAAATAATATCCACATAATTTTGCCAGAGATGTAAAGCATGTAAAAGAAATTACGATGCATATGTTGTAAAGTAAATGGGTTTAATCAATTAAATTGATTAAGAGCCCAAAATTAACATTTTCTTTTGTATGAGGAAAAAGGTTCCCTCGTCATCCCAAAAGCACCCCAAAGAAATCCCCAAAACGCCATTGTCTGCCCGATATTTGTCCCGTAATTTACCGTGATTTTTCACGAATATTTTGCCTTTGAATCCCCATTTTAAATTAATTTTTAGGCTAATAAGTTGCCTTTTGAGGCGAGTTTATAGCCCTTTGCCTCCCCCAAAAAAATTTTTTTTTCTTCAGATAAACCAGCATGCGGGCCTGAAGCCCACAGATCTGCAGTGGGCTTCAGGCCCACAGATCTGTTTTTTTGTTTTGTTTTTTTTTTGAAAATTTGTGGGCCTGAAGCCCACAGATTTGCTGTGGGCTTCAGGCCCACAGATCTCTCTGTTTTTTTTAGAGTTAGGGTTTTGTAGAGGGGGGGGCGCCGCCGCCGCCCCCTGCACTGGAGGCGCGGCGGGGGCCGCCGCCCCCCGCTGCGGGGGGGGGGGGGGGGCAGCGGGGGCCGCACCCCCCGCAGAGGGGGGGCGGCCAGGGGGCCGCCGCCCCCCGCTGCAGGGGGAACGGCGGGGGCCGCACCCCCCGCAGAGGGGGGCGCGGCCAAGCCCCCCCGCAGAGGGGGAAGCGGCCAGGGGGCCGTCGCCCCCCTCTGCGGGGGGGGGGGGGGGGGACGGCGGGCACGGGGGCCGCCGCCCCCCTCTGCGGGGGGGACGGCGGGCACGGGGGCCGTCGCCTCCCGCTGCGGGGGGGAGCGGCGGGGGCCGCCCCCCTTGCAGAGGGGGGGGGGCGGCCTCGGGGGCCGCCGCCCCCCTGCAGGGGGGCGGCGGCTACTGCCCCCCTATGGGGGGGAGGGCGTGGCCGAGGGGGCGGCGGCGAGGCCGCCGGCGGGGTTGATTTAAGGTTTGATTTTTAAAAAAATCCAAAACCCCTAAAAAATTGATTTTTGGGATGAAAAGTCCGTCGTTTTCAAGGCGACGATGAATCCCCATGACGATCTTGCGAGATCTAAGGGAGGGGCAATCATACGTATGATTAAAAGTATCGTTTTTAGTATTTTTACCTCTATATCCGTCCTCCGGATATAGCGACGGTTGCTCGAAGCCCAACGAGGATGACGACCCTTGATGGAGGAAGCCTTGCACCGCGCTCGTGGATCTCCCGTCTCGCCTTCGCAACGAACAGAAAAAAAATTTGTGTAAAGGAAAAATTTAGAGGCTCGTGATGATAACGTGTTATAAATCAACTACTGAGGGGAGAGCCCTCAGGTCTATATTTATAGCCAAAGGGGAGAATACAAGTGGGCTTATACAGATATGGGCCCAAACACTTAGGATGGCCCAATAACCAATCCAACCCAGTAAATACCCGTTCACAACATTAAAAGCTTTTTGGGCTAAAAATTGATTAAAATGGCGTTTTGGAGACCTAAAAAATCATGAAAAATCATGATAAATTACTGGGCAATAGGAAGACTTTGGGGGGCTTTGGGGATAAATTAAAAAGGAAAACTTCTTCCTTTTACGTAGAACATGTCTAATTATTGGCCTCTTTTTCAATCTTTTTGGATAAACCCAACTAGCACAAACATTGCATTAAATGATTTCCTTTGTAGAATCATTAATACATGTTTCACATCATTTTGGCTTATTCTGCAGATAAACTATGTTTGGTTGTGCATATTTTTAAAACTTAATAATTAGGAAGATTCTGCGACCGCTCTGTCGTTAGTCTGCTAACCTAACGGTGTATGTCGTTGCCTAGTGGTCCAATAATTATTAAGTAATTAAATTGTTTTCCCCTCTATGCGAATATAAATGTCGGTGATGCCTGTGATGAAAATGTATGATGAAAATGTTGATGAGCACAAATTTTTGCATGGCTGGCTAATTGCGGTTTTTGGATCGGCTGTTTAAGTCCCACGTTTTATTTTCCTGCACTTTTCTTTTACTTTTGAGAGAAATTGTAGTGAGAAACTTATGTAAATGTCCAAGACCAAAGACCACTTTCCATGGAGACAGAGGCCGCAATTGAAGCTGAAGATCTTATAAGGGACCCACGGGGTCTCCAAAGCAATTTCTTTTTTAAAGCTTTCATTTGTGTAATATGGACTGTAATGGGACTTTGGACTCTTTGTTTATGTGGGACTGGCCGATCCACGCAATTAGCCCTTCATATTAAAATTGTCTCCACATAAAAATGTTTTTGTTTAAATTATTAATTCATGCAAATTTTGCTCTGCTAGATAAAATGGCTAAAATCGCAAGTGTCGATTTCGAAGTGCTGGATGCATCAGGAAAAAACTATCTGAGCTGGCAGCTCGATATGAAGTTCCATCTAGGGGCTAATTCCCTTATTTCTGCTGTGACAAAGGATGAAAATGTAAGCGAAATAGAAAGGCGCAAGCTATTATCTATATTCGCCGCCATGTGGACAAGACTCTTAAGGCTGAATACCTTACGGTCGAAGATTCATTTGATCTGTGGACTGCCCTTGAGGACATGTATAAACATCAGAGAGATGTTATACTACCAAGGTCACGATACGAGTGGGAGAACCTGAGACTGCAGGACTTTAAGTCCATAGCTGAATACAACTCAGCTCTTTTTAGCATCACCTCACGCCTAAAGTTGTGTGGTGAAAAAGTCTCAGAAGATCGCATGCTGGAAAAGACGTACACGTCTTTCCATGAGAAAGATGCGATACTTATGCAGCAATACAGTGAACGAAATTTCACCAAGTATTCTGAGCTGCTATCATGTTTACTCATGGCTGAACAAAACAGAGAGCTTCTCCTCGCCACTAACAATATGCGCCCCCGGCACTGCCCCCTCCCAGAAGCTCATAATGCATCTTCTTCTCGAAAGAAGAGAGACAACAAAAAAAAGAAAGACCACAGAAAGGGGGACAGAACTATAATGCCCGTATGTGTGAATTATAAATGAAAAGATAGTTTCCTTTCTTAAGCACTTGGCCCAATTATGCAAAAGATAGAACCCTTCTTGGTCTTCTCAATTAAAGTTAGCATTTGTGAAAACTTATGTGTAACATGATTACATCATTACCCACTTATGCTAGATGTTCACTTATTTGATATTGTCAAGGATTAAATCCTTCCTTGTCAGGTAGGCTAAATTTGATAATGCTAGACAAAGTATCCATCTTTGGCATATGTTGGTTATTAGAGTTGTCGTAAGTGGTTAGGGAATGCTTTAAATTTGCTAAGAATGCTAAATGGCCTAAAGCTTGAAATATATGTTGTAGCCCAAGGGTTGTAACTATAAGTTCCAGATTCTTATTATTGCAGTTCACTCTTTATGTGTCGTACTCACTTTGCCTTGCAGGCCGCCCTCTTGTCGCAGGTTCGTGTTTCCTTAAGGAACCTATTTACATTTCCATATGATTTTACCGGAATATGCTATGAGTTAGCTTCCCGTATGGTACTTAGTGTATTGCATTTTTATACACCATGTGAGTTGGGTTTGGACATCCTACTGGGTCACGATGTGACGTGTCCCCGTTGATACTTTTCAGGTGCTGGAACGTGGAGTTGGAGGTCTACTAGTCCGGTTGGTTGGAGTTGAGTATTTTGAGAGGGTGTGAGTGGGGTGGCATATGTTTTGGTACGTTAACAAGTTGTGGGTTCACGTTGTATGTATGAGATTAGTATGGAGACGTTGTATAAACAGTTGTGTGTATATATCAGCATTTGTGATGTTGGTCCCTTTTTGTGTTTCTGTAATGTCTGGATGCTATAGGTACTATCCCAGCAGTGTGCAGTGGGCCTGCTTGAGTTTGAAAATTTGTACTTCTCTTCTGTATCACCCGCCTCTCGGGAATACTTGATACGGATTCGTACTTTTCGGGTATCTCGGGGAGCGGGGCGTTACAAGAACAAAAGGGCTATGGGCCAAGTCCAGCAGCGAAGAAATGAAGGAAAGCGCTAGTTCACCTGGCACAGAAATGACAACAAGAAGAATGATGCACCCCCACCCAAAAGGGATTGGGAAGACCAGTGCCATAACTGTGGCATGAAAGGTCATTTGTCCAGAGTATGCCGAACTCCGCAGCATCTCCAAGAATTATATAAAGAAAACAAGAAAAAGAAAGCTGAAACAAACCTGGTGACATCTGATGCTCAGTCAAGGTTTCAGCTGACGACTTCGAAACTGATGACCTGCTAGATTAGCTTTCTACTTTTATCTTAGCATGTTGTTTAGAACATTTTCATGTTATGAGAGCTTTCATATTATGTAATTTTGAATTCGAAAAATAAAGTTTATGTTCCTTAAATGCAAATGTTTTATTCATCTTTTTAGATGGATCGCTCTCTTGACTGCTTGGTAGACAATGCGTCGACACATACGATCCTTCAGTATAAGTGCTATTGTCATATCATTATACCATACAAAAGCCCTGTAAATACTATTTCAGGGCCATCGAATATAATTGAAGGTTCTGGGAATGCAACCTTGTTGCTCCCTAATGGAACAGATATTAAAATAAAAGATGCACTATTCTCCCCGAACTCCAAACGAAACTTACTAAGTTTCAAGGATATCCGATTAAACGGATTCTATTTGGAAACAACAAATGCAAATAAGAATTATTGTATGTAACGTTTCAAGAAAATGGAGTAAAATCCATACTTGAACGCTTTGAGAGCCTGTCATCAGGCCTCTACCATACAAAGATTCGGAGAGAGGAAGCTAACTTGACGGAGCACCTGAAGTGCCCGACATCAGCCAAGTTTTTACTTTGGCATGACAGACTTGACCACACTGGATCTGTGAAGATGCACTGCATCCTAACACAATTCCATGGGCACAACCTAAAGAACTAGAAAATTCTTCAGAATGGAGAATTCCCTTGCATCCCCTGCTTCAACGGGAAATTAATAACAAGGTCATCACCACTAAAAGTGGATATCGAATCTCCAAGCGTCCTCGAAAGAATATATGGAGACATATTTGGACATATCCACCCCCTAGTGGGCCCTTTCGGTACTTTATGGTACTAATCGATGCATCGTCAAAATATTTGTATGTGTATCTACTATCAACCCGCAACTTAGCATTTTCAAAGCTACTGGCACAAATTATAAAGGTGTAAACGCATTTTCCAGACAAATATATAAAGAAAATACGTCTGGATAATGCTGATGAATTTACCTCACAGTCATTTCAAGAGTACTGTCAGGCAACAGGAATAGAAATTGAACATCCAGTGCCGCATGTTCATACCCAAAATGGGTTGGCAGAGTCACTGATAAAAAGACTCCAATGGATTGCACGTCCATTGCTAATGAAATCCCATTTGTCGGTGTATGCTTGGGGACATGCAATTCTGCATGCTGTATCGTTAATAAAACTACGACCCTTTGGAGGTCAGAGTCTCTCTCCAATGCAACTTGCATATGGAGGGCCACCAAACATTTCTCATCTGAGAATCTTCCGTTGCTCAGTCTACATCCACATTGCACCACCATGAAGGACAAAAATGGGTCCTCAACGTCGCCTAGGTATCTATGTAGGATTTGACTCACCCTCAACTTAGAACCCCAAACGGGTGACGCTTTTAAGGCACGTCTTAAAGACTGTGAATTTGATGAAACCGTTTTCCCCAAAATGGGCCCGGAAAATAAGAAATCTGGTGCAAAACACATCATAACGTGAGATACAAAAAGTTTGACCCACTATGATCCGGTAACGAAACAATGTGAAGATGAGATCCTAAAAATCCTCCACATTCAGGACACTGTCCACCGATTACCGGACTCATTTACTAACAACTAGAAGATTGTCAAATCACACATCCCTGCTGCAAATACTCCAGCTATGATTGATATCCTCGAGAATGGATGCAATCCACCAGCAGCAAAAGTGGCTTCACCTCAATAGAAAAGAGGTAGACCACCAGGCTCCAAGGATAAAAATCCAAGAAAAAGAAAAATATCCGGAGACCTTAGGACGATACCCCACAGAGAAATGAGCTCATGTCCATACCCTCACCCCTCTCGGAATCCACTGCAGAGGAACTACCGGGAGAAACTGAAATATCATTAAATTATGTACGTACAGAGGAGGTGTTGGACAGAAAGAGTACAGTCATCGACGATGACTTCACATTTCACATTGCTATTCACGTAGCCGGAAGCGACGATGATCATGATACACATTCCGTTGCTGAATGCAAACGTCGAAATGATTGGTCAAAGTGGAATCAGGTATTAGAAGCTGAGTTGTACTCGCTTCAGAAACGCAAAGTCATTGGGCATATAGTCCAGACACCTACTGGTGTCAAACCTGTAAGATACAAATGGGTATTCGTGAGAAAAAGAAATGAAAATAATGAGATCGCACGTTACAAAGCAATGCTTGTAGCGCAAGGATTTTTCCAAAGACCGTGTATTGACTATGAGGAAACATACTCCCCGGTCATGGATGCGATCACTTTCCGATTCCTGATAAGCTTAACAACAAAGGAAGGCTTAGATATACAGCTAATGGGTGTTGTGACTGCATATCTATACGGTAATCTCGACAAGGATATATACATGAAACTTCTCGATGGCTTTTCAATGCCTGCTGAATTTAAAGATAGACCTCGGGACGTCTACTCTGTTAAGCTCCGAAGATCATTATATTGTCTTAAACAATTGGGACGGATGTGGTACAACAGACTAAGTTAATTCCTGGCACAACATGGATTCAACAATAATGAAGTCTGCCCTTGCATCTTCATAAGAGCAAAAGGGAAAGGATTCGTCATAATAGCAATCTACGTAGACGATCTGAATTTCATTGGATCTTCTGAAGAGATCACTGTGATGTCTGTAAGCCTGACAAAAGAATTCGAAATGAAAGACATAGGCAAAACAAAATTCTGCCTTGGCTTACAGATTGACATCTAAAAGACGGAATCCTATTACATCAAACCACATATACGAATAAAATGTTACAAAGATTTCATATGGACCAATGTCATCCACTTAATACACCTATGGTGGTACGATCTTTGAATGAACATAAAGACCCCTTCCGGCCGCTGGAAGAGGTGGAGGATATACTTCGTCAAGAAGTCCCTTATCTGAGTGCTATCGGAGCACTTCTATATCCGGCCAACTGCGCATGTCCCGATATAGCGTTTGCAGTAAATTTACTAGCCAGATACAGTGCAGCACCGACGCAACCCCACTGGACTGAAGGGTTTTGACGGACCCTCAGAGCTCAGATCTGTGCACGTCCTAAGTTGGACGGACCACAGAGGCATAATGCGCAGCGGAAAAATAAAAACATGCTAGCTAAACATTTTTGATAGGACCTGAGAGAGCCAAAACCTAGCCCGATCTATGCCAACTTGGGGTGGATCTGACCACCCCAAGAGGGTTATATTCTACTGCGATGAAATTAAATTACACTAAAAAGCTTTAAAGAACATATCTTGAATCTCAACCCTGAGGCGGCCAAGATGTACCGCACCGGCTTCTTACGCTCCTCGTGGCCGAACCGCCTTGACTCGATCCACCCGAGCCGCCTCGCACCTTCGAACTGATCCACCCGAGCCGACACCCGCCTCCGAGCCGATCACTTGCGGGATAAGGTTTCACTTGAGCAAACCCGCGTCTTAGACGTCTGGATCCGAATCCAAAATCCCCTTCATAGTCTTTATAGGACTCGTCGGAAGAATAGGAAGAAGAGACGAAGAATAGTTTAAGTCGTAGATCGAGCTTGCTCAAAATTCGGAGCTACTCGATCGAAGACTTGGTGTGTTGTTCAACGAAGAGAGTGCACCCCTATTTATATAGGGAGTCGGCACTTCTCTTTTCGCTACGAGCAATGTGGGACAATGACTAAAGAAGAGGGATTTAATTTGGCTAATTGAAGTTTAGTAAGCCTTTCACAAAGGCTAACTTTAACGAATTAAATCTCTTCATCCATTAACTTTAGACACCAAATAAGCTATCATTTCGAAGGGCTTCAAATGGTGAACGCTTAGGAATGAAAGGCGACGAATTCCGACTTCGTTTGACCCCTCAAACAATTGCCCAAAGATGGGCAAAAAGTCAATTTTCGTGGCCGTCAAAAGGGTTTCTAAAAATCCTAATTAACTTAAGTTGCGGGCGCGCCCGCTAAGCTTAGCGGTTTGACCCGTTTGCCCAAGTGGGTCTAACCCACTTTTGCCTTCGACTGTTTTTGCGTTTCTTGGCTCATTTGAGCTCCGCTTTGGACGCGGTTTGAACCTCTGTTTAGACCAGGACGATCCCGTCAACAAAGTAACCCTTTCCAATGCTTTTTTCCTACAAATATTGTCGTTACCAATTTACGACACGTTTAATCTTGTTTGCATCGAATGCAACATTGTCCCCATCTACGACTTAGTCTCACAACTAGCTTGTGAACTTAACTATTCCATTTCATCGAATGAATTCCTCTTATATATCTTCCTATTACTAAGACACGAATGCTACTCGGTGTGAGACCCTACAGCCTGACTTTACTACAGGCTGGTGCTCGAAACCCCTAGACGACGGTCACCACAAGCAGCAATTGTCGTCCATGTTTCAGAATCATCATAATGTGATCGACCCATTGACAAAAGTATCATTGGGTTCACTTTGGCTGTGTCAGTGATGATACCATTAGCTATAGTCCCTTCGTCAAGACTGTGTCTCTGTTGGTCTAGGGTACGGTTTACTGTCAACCCCATTAGACAACATTAGTCAGTATACGACGGTCTTTGTAGTATTCATGTTGTACATCTTACTGAAGGGTTTTCTGGGACCCTTAGGGCACAAAAACTCTATGACCGTCTTAATTCGAACGGAACATAGACACTAAAAGAATTTGCAGCGGAAGAAAAATCTAGTTAATCTAATTAACATGCAGTTAAAACAATTTTAACTTAGCCCTAAGGTCCAAGACCCTTAGCCAAGATCTATGCCGACTTGGGATGGCTCTGACCATCCCAAGAAGGATCTAGCCTACTGCGATTAAATTAAACTAATGCTAATAAACACATACCCAGAATCTCAACCCTGGAGCAGACGAGATGTTCCACACCGTCTTCCGAGCCGCTCCCCGTCCCACGCCGAGCCGCTCCTCGAACCGCTCCTCGAACCGCTCCGCATCCCGAGGCGATCAATCCCATGTCGCCGAGCCAACCACACGCCGAAGAAAGTTTCACGCGAGTGAAACCTTCGCCAAGATTTCGGATCTGAATCCAAACTCTTTTGCGGCTTTGCTAGAGCCCTCAAGAGTAAGGCAGAAATTTAGGGAGATAGAAGAAATATTAATTTAAGCCTAGATCCGAGCGTGCTCCAACATTTACGAGAGCCGCTCAGATCTAGAGCTTGGGACGAGTTTTGAGGAGGAGAGCAGACCCCGTTTTTCTTTCCATTCAATAAATTTGTTATGCTTTGCTTGCACTCTTATGTTCTTATATGCTTCATCTTTCACTAGATGGATTGCTCTCAGGGCTGTCTAGTAGACAGTGCCTCTACACATACAATCCTTCAAAATAAATGCTATTTAAATAGTATAATACCATCTGATAGTCAGGTGCTCATTGGAGAATGAGTTCACTGAACGAACCACAAGAGTTATCATATGGTTATGATTGACCAATCTGTCAATGATAACTCTTAGTGATGATAGGCTAGTTGGTCTTTTGACTTGAGGTCATTGTACGAACCTGTGCGTGAAAGGTGTGACTTAGATCACTGACCTAACTTCGAGGCTAAGCCCGTCGAAAGGTCTCTGGTTGGGTGACATTTGAAGCGTTCGAGGAGAGTAATGACCAAGAGAGGATTCGTCTCTCCCAGTCAATGGGAGTTATCGTAGAGTTAGTTCGGTCTTTAGTAAAAACTCTGGCCAGAGTATGTTGGAAGAAGTCTAACATTATTTGACTAAAGATCGATGGAAACTAACCGTTTTCAATTTATTGGGGTTGACAGTTTGACCGTACCCTAGACTTGAAATAAACGACATAGTTTAGACGAAGAGACTAAAACTGCAGAATTCATCACGGACACAGTCAAGGTGGTCCCGACAATACTCATGTCAATGAGTTAACTACATAAGTATGAAACTGAAACAGGGATGACACCTGCAGCTCACGGTTACTGCCATCTGGGGCTTCGAGCCCAACCTGTAGTAGGGTCAGGCTGTAGGGTCTCATATAGAGTGCGACCTTCGTTTAGTAATAGGTAGAAACATTAGGGAGAATATGCATTTGATGTAAAGGATAGAACACTACAAAGAGTTTGCAGTTATCATCTGCATTTGGGATAAATGATCCTGAGTGCAATTGAGAGATGTTGGGGGATGTATGCCCTCGAATCATTTGTATCTGATGCTAATGGTATTTTAAGCTTAGATCGGGGACTATTTTGCATGTGATGCAAAAGGAGTTAAATGTGTCTTAAATTATTTAAGACCAAATGTAATAAAAATAAACACATTGAAAAGGTTACCTGGATGACGGGATCGTCCCGCTCTAAACGCATGTTCAAACCACGTCAAAAATAGAGTCCAAATACACAAGTTAGAGCCAAAACAAGTCAGCCCAAACTGTTGGGCTGAACCCAGCGAAAATGGAGGCCCACCAAGCCCGAATTTTCTGGTTAGGGTTTTTGAAACCCGGGATTTTTTACGGCTGTATTTTCCATCTTTGAATGATTTTTGGCTAACTTTGAGACGATGTTTGAGGGGTCAAACGACGTCCAATTGACTCGCTGTTTTTTCCTACACGTTCACCGTTCAGCACCCTTCGATTTGATAGGTTGTATCAAGATCGAAGCTCAACTATGAGGGAGTTAAAATTCATGAAAGTTTGGCCTTTTATGAAAGGCAAACTAACTTGAATTTATTAATTCCAAAACTTAAGTCCCACATCAGAAGTGGAGTAAAAGGGAGGGATCAGCCACCTATATAAATAGGGGTATGCTCCTCTCCTCTAAACTCGTCCCAAGCTCTAGATCTGAGCGGCTCCCAAAAATATTGGAGCACGCTCGGATCTAGGCTTAAATTAAATATTCTCTTCTCACTATAATTTTTGCCTTACTCCTAATGGGCTCTAGCAAAGCCACGAAGGGGTTCGGATCCGATCTGAAATCTTGGCAAAGGTTCACACTCGGGTGAAACTTTCTTCGGCGCGTGGTGTAATGCCCTATGAAGCTACTGCACAAGTACTAGAGGGGGGGTGAATAGTACTTTAAAATAATTAAGAAGATAATTCCTAATTATCTTGCAAACTCTACCAACAATGCGGAAATGCGAAAATGTAAATAATGAGACAACAAAGAAAACAATCGCAAACAAGCAATTTAACGGGTTCGGATCCACCCAAGTCTCCCCGACTTGTTTCCGGTGATCCTACGTCCCAAACACCCGGATCCCCTCCGGATACTTGAGTTAGAATCCTCTAACTCAAATTTGCACTATGAAATACTTGTGAAAAACCTTCACAAAGCCAAACCATACACAAATGAAATTGTGACTCCCACAACCCGAGATCACAAACAAACTCTCACAACCGAGAGTAAAACACTTACAATATGAAAGTAAATGAAATATGAAATTCTTACCGACAAAACCCTATGCCTTGAGTATACTTACGAATTAGGGCAAAACGGATTTTGGGGAAGATGAAGGCACCAAACCCTAGCTCCAAGATGTAGATCAGCTATGGAGTCCTATGTGGATGTTGGTGACCTTGGATCAAGCACTTGGTTTGGAAGGCTCACAATCAATGAATCTCTCTTTTGAAATAAGAGTGAGAGAGAGATTCTTGAAAGGAAATGAAAGAGCTTTGAATGAGATTTAATGCTTCTCTTTTGATCTCTAAAGTTCACTTAATATCAGCCTTGAGTGCAATGAATGCAACACTCCAAGTATATATAGGATAGAGAAAAGAGAGAGAGAAAAACGTTTCAATTAAAGCTCCAACGGCTCTATTCTGAACCAGACTAGTCGGTCAAAGAAGGATCACTGACCGACTAGTTCATCAACTAGTCGGTCGGTGATACAACGTAGACCGACTAATGGATGAACAGCCAAAAGGTCGAAGTACAGGAGATGACAACTAGTCGGTCTAAGAAGACTTGCTAACCGACTAGTTTCACAACTAGTCGGTCGGTGAGTGAACTTAGACCGACTAAGAGATAAAACAAATAGTCTGAGTACAAATTGATTTAGTCGGTCCAAGAACAAATGTTGACCGACTAGTTCATCAACTAGTCGGTCGACAAACGTTCTTTGACCGACTAACGATAAACAGTAACTAGGCATGTACAGTAGAGGCTCAACTAGTCGGTCTAAGAAGGATCACTGACCGACTAGTTCACCAACTAGTCGGTCGGTGATTCAACGTGGACTGACTAACTGTAAACAGTAAAGAGCTTGGAATTGAAGGAGGCAAACTAGTCGGTTCAAGAAGCTTTGCCGACCGACTAGATCACCATCTAGTCGGTTGGTTCTTCTTCTTGAACCAACTAACATGCACAAGAAGTCGCGAATCGAAGCGCGAAGCTTCGGGAAAGTTTGTATGGACTTCTACTAAGATCATAGATCTAATATATGAGCGTTATGAAGATTAAAACGTAAGACCTACTCAAGGCTTAACATTCTACGAAAATGAAGCTAGAAGACATTAAATAAACTTGACGAACCGTCTTCAAAAGCTTCAATCGAATCTTCATGACTTCAATAATGGTCCTTGAGCTTCAACGAAGCTTTAGGCATACGATCACACGCTTTGAGAAGTCTTGAGACGTCGCTTTTGATTTTCATAGAAGTTTGGCAACAATCTCCATAACTGCGCTCACAAAGTGTTAGTTCACGATATATTTATGTTTGTTCATCATCCAAAACCAAATCCGAGGAGTCAATACTCAACATTCTCCCCCTTTTTGGTGATGACAAACCAATATAAATAATAATAAAAAATAATGATTCAAATGAAATTTACTTACTCCCCCTGCATTGATGACACGTTAATTCCAAATTAAATATTAATCATAAGCATCAAGCAGACGAGTAAAGTATAAAATGTGAATCGATTATTGAAATATTGGATTTGAAATCCATTTTTATATCTTAACTCCCCCTGAATCTAACATATCAAATTAGATTCTTGGAAAAATGCTTTAAATTATCATTTAGCTCATCGTCATTATTATATCTCTCCCGCTTTGGCATAAGCAAAAAGAGCGGGCGGAGAACAACGACAACAACAATGGCTTCAAATAAAAACACGGGAGTCGTAGAATACGACCACGGTCCAAATGACACCAAAGGAAAATACGAATTAAATCAAAGCGTGTCAATGAGACCAAAGTCGAAAGTCGATAAATAAAATCATCAAAACTCAAATCAATTTTACGGATTGAGTTATGGAATATACTCTCCAATATCAACATTCTTGGTTAATTTAGTGCATGGAAAACAATTCTATGTTTTCATAGAAATAATTTCTATTTAACCAAGTTATTATCGTCGAGCGACGAAATCAATCATCAGAGGCAATAATATAATGTGCACAAGGGAATGAAATGTCAACATCGATGTGTATATATATATATATATATCAAACATGGATACAACAAAATCATACATCGCCAACATACATAAAAGCGATCCTCGGATCGAGTCACATCATACATCATCATATCACAGCAGATATCGGAATATCACAAAACATACAAAAATATCAAAACTCCATCAGAGATACATCAAAATACATCCAAAAGTATCAAAAATCCACAACCACCATCTATCCTACCCAACACTCTCACAACTAGATCTATCATCCAAAGTGCATCGGGAGAGTCCTCCAAAGAAGCTCAAGAGGCAGCGGGAGGATCTGCAGCAGCAGCAGGCTCTGCAGAAGGAGTGGTGGTCATGGGGTCAGCAGGAGTGGAGATCTCTGGCACGACAGGAGTGATCTCGGGAGCAGCAACAGATGAAGCATCCACCGGAGGAATGGTGGCAGCAGGTGTGCTCTCGGGATCACCGGCAGAAGAAACATCAGCACCAGAAGTACCCTCAGGGGCACGAGCAGCAGCAGATCGAGCAAGCTC
This sequence comes from Scilla litardierei, assembly GCA_030789695.1. Taxonomy (NCBI): domain Eukaryota; kingdom Viridiplantae; phylum Streptophyta; class Magnoliopsida; order Asparagales; family Asparagaceae; genus Scilla; species Scilla litardierei. The sequence continues at coordinate 180,306,539 of CM061140.1, read as the reverse complement.
CAGTATCTCATCCTCATCCAACTCCTCGTCGTCGTCAGAAACAGACGGAGGAATCTCGATGCCAATGTGACGGCAGATGCGAGCGAGCATCTCCTCAGAACGAGCACAACGAGACTCCACACGTCTCAACGAACGTGCAAGCTCAGCAAGAGTAGGAGAGGGAGAAGGAGCAGCTGAGGCAGAGGCTGAAGCTAAGGGGTCGTCCTCTGAACATGACGAAGCGCCGCAAGAGACTTCTTGACGGCCGTCGCATTCAGAGGGGGACCGAGGGGACGCTCATCATCAGGAGGAAGAGGGACCTTGAAGTGACGGAAGACGAGAGTCAATATGCATGGATACGGAATGTGGGCCGACTTGGTGGACTTTCAAATACATTCAAAAGAGTCCATCTTGTCGAGAATGATCCGTGCCCAATTGATCTCGCTCCCCATGAAAAGAGCGTATATGAGTTTGAGGAATGGCTGGGATGGCAAGGAAGAGGAGCCGTACTTCGGAAGGAGGCACGACTTCAGAATAAGATTAAGCACCCAAGCATTCGGCTTGAAGGACTTCGAAGGCATGCCAATCATGGCAGGAGGAATCTCATGAAAGATCTCGACGAGCATCACCTGATCAAGCTCAGAAATATCGTCAACAGAGATATCAGAAGGAAGAAGGCCAGACGATGAGACACCAATCAAATCTCCTAAGACTTCTGCCGTGTGGACTATCGGTGTCCCCAAGACAGTAGACTCAATAGAATGGGTCTCGTCGTACTGACCGCGAACCCTATTGGCGTAGAAAAGCTTGACAAGGCAAGGGTATGGATGTGGATTCGCCTTAGGGTCATATCGAAGATAATCGATAAGACCGCTAGACGAAAGGAGATCAGCTAGGTGTGGGAAGTCAGAGAACTGTACGAAATGCTCCAATAACAGTGGGCAGTGTTCGATACGGTTATATGCCGCGAGACACATCGGGTCATCGTGACATAATGAAATATCGACACCGCCAACTGGCATCGGACCCTTTCCCTTAGGCTGACGAATGGAAGAACGGGGTGGAGGAGTAGGATCCCGAGCGGTATGCTCGGTCTCCGAAATGTATTCCGTGTCGAAATAATCAGGAGGAGTGGGAGCACGGAATGAAGCTGGAGAAACGGGTTGCTTCCTAGGCTTAGGTTGTGATCGGGGTTTAGCGGTCGCCGTCCTCTTCTTCTTAAGAGGAGGCGAAAACGACGATGGATGGGTGGATTTCGATCGGCGTTTGGGTGGAGTTCGTTTGGGTTGTTGGAGGTCCGTAAGTGGAGACTGCATGGGAATATGCAATCCTGCCCAATATTATTGTCACGCCCCGTTTCCCAAAAATGTGGAGGCGAGACGTGAGAAGGTCCGCTCAGACTTGAATCCGTGGAGCCCCAAGTCCGATAAGCGTCAACTAGAACTACAAATGGCAGGTCCTTGCAATGCGAAACGAAAACAACAATAATAATAAGAAGGGGAGACAGATAAAATGTTCAATCTCAGATTATCCATTAATTAAATTACAATATCGCAGAAAAGCCACCAGGCTCAAAAGGGAAAAGCTAAGGCCCAACATGGCCTACAAAATATAACATACATACAAAGGTGCCACGCACCAACAACTAACAGCAAACCTAAACAGAGAAGTGAACACGAGCGGTCTTCAAGACAGGCCCCTGGTGTCCACTCACCACCACAGCAAACATCAGCATCAGCAACACCATATCCCCTGTAACAAAGCTCTGGCTCTAGGTCTAACATGTGACACCCAAAAGAGAGAGGGGCACATGTCAGCAAGTCTGGAAAGACTTGTGCAAGGAAACTGAAAGGAAAGTAAACTAACAACCTAGCAGTTATAGTATGATGCATAGCATGGTAAGTATCGTATGAAAGTAACAAGTGAAGTACAAGTAGCAAGTAACAAGTGGTAGTTGTGACATGTAATGTCAAGTAACAAGTACAAGGGATCACTCAACGAGTGCCATATTGCCCGCGGGCTGTGCTCAAGTACAAGTCAAGTAAATCACGTCAAGTAAACACGTCGTGCACAGAGATTCCGCCTGTTGGCTAGAGTGGCTGATCGGGCCAACTCCTAAGCTCAAGTGACCGTTTATCTCTACCCCTCCCACGTGTGTCGAGCCAAGGCATTACCCCCGAACACGGAATGCTCGCTTCTGGAACACGAGCCATGAAATGTGCTTAACACAGATGTCGAGCCAGGGCATTACCCCTGAACACGGAATGTTCGCTTCTGGTACACAAGCCAGGAAGTGTATTGACACGTATGGCATAGGGTTATGCCCACGAAAAGTGGGTGCCTAGCCGGAAACTAGTAGGTCGGGCATTGGCTATCAACCAACACATGGCCCGCTTCTGGAACACAAGCCAGGAAATGCAAGTATTGTAGCGATGCTACGCAATCACGATGAGTGTTCAACATGCAATGACATGAGCAGATATTCACGTACCGTTAATTGAATTTAGACATGGCAGGCGAAATGCAATGACATGAACAAATATTCGTGTACCGTTAATTGAATTAAACATGGCAGTTAAAGATGCATGGATGACATGGCATGTAGTAAGGCGTACAGTTAAAGAATCACACACGGCAGTTTAATTTGCATGAACAACAAGTTAACAGGGTTAGATCTCGCTTCGTTGTCAAGCTAGATCATTTGAGGTGACGGATCTAGTTTCGTTGTCAAGCTAGGTCAATGGCGTCTAGACGGCTATCTTTTCACCGTCTAGTCTCTTTTACGCTAAAGTAAGGTAATGGCCTAAAACATGGCCCAAATCAAGGGATGCAAGTTTCACTTGCCTGGCACCGAGGAGAACGATCAACGAAGGCACATCACACAAATTGTCATCTACGGGAATGGATCACTGTCATGGAAAAACAACATTAGAATGGTAACTAATCTGTATTCATAATCGAACCCTACGATTTCTAATGATCCATTTTATTAGGGTTTCACAAATATCAAGTGTGGGTTATGAGATTATTAAAGAAAGAATACTACCCGTGAAGAAGCGGAGGAACGATGCCGAGCGACCACGGCAACGGAAGAGCGATCCGGCTCAGATCTGGGAATGGGGGGAAAAATCTGGAGAAATGGGTTTGGATGAGGCTTTTGGGGATTTGATGAGGGTTTGAGGTTGAGGAGAGGTAGGATATGTGAAATGAGGGTTTGGATGATGATGGATGAGCTTGGGATGAAGGATCAATAGTTTGGGGAAGAAGGGGGATGATTTGGGGAAGGAGGAGGTTCAGGAGAAGAGAGGGAAGAGAAGAAAACGATTAGGGGTTTATATAGAAAATCGTGTGGCGGCTAGGGCAAACCTAGGGTTTCTGGGTGAATTAGTCGGTCAAAGAAGTGTGGCTGACCGACTAGTTTGGGAACTAGTCGGTCAGTCGAATAACTGTGACTGACTAAGAGCAAACAGTAACTCGGCTGGGAAAATGATCAATGAACTAGTCGGTTGAAGAACAATGGCTGACCGACTAGTTTACAATCTAGTCGGTCGAAAGATGTTCTTAGACCGACTAAGGATAAACAGTAACTTAGGGGAAATTAATCAAAGGAACTAGTCGGTTGAAGAACAAGTTCTGACCGACTAGTTTCACATCTAGTCGGTCGGTGGTTGTTCTTAGACCGACTAACGATAAACAGTAACTCCTGAGTAATTGATTGAATGAACTAGTCGGTTCCAGTTGATTTCCTAACCGACTAGATTGGAATCTAGTCGGTCGGTTGATCTTCTTGAACCAACTAACGTGCACGAAAAGTCTCGAAATGGAGCGCGAAGGTCCAGGATGAATTCTAAGGGTTCTAGGATCAATCTATCGCTAAGATAGGATCGATATGAAGCTCGTCACGAGTGACTTACTCCGAGTTCAATGATTATAAGGAAGAAGCTAGAAGATCACATCAAAAGGAATGAAAACGAAAGCTAGGAAATCTCAACGAGATGAATGAAAGCGAGAACTATGGAAATGGAAACCACACAAGGAGAGAACCCACCATCACAAGCAAAACACACTTATAATCCCATCATACAAAAACCAGTCGTTACATCCTACCCTCCTTAGAATAAAGTCCGTCCTCGGACTTTCTAACATATATATAGTCGCTCTGGTAACTACCCTCAACCAATATCACATCATAAATTCAACCAAGTACTTTCATTTCGAGTGCTTATATATATGCACTAGAAATCAAATATTACTACCACTACACACATATTTTCACGCACATAGTACACTCATACTTATTATAGTCAATCAATTTCATACACGTATTTCAATCACATATATATAGTCAATATATTTATACAACAATAAACACTTATTACTTACTATAAGAAAATAACCAAGCCTCTCTTATTTGAAAATAATTTCACATTTATTTAGTCATTCAAATACATGCAAATATTTCACCATATTTTCGCCTCACATATAGTCCTATAACTATATATCGGTATAGCCACCCACAATCGTGTGCGTAACACAACCAAGCACAAACAACTCAAACACCATACATACATCATTCATCACTATTCACCACCACATACAAGTATACCAAAGTACATAGAGTATACCCACTCAAGCTTGAGTGTGACTCAAAATCATAGCAAAATAATTCTATATACATAACACAACATCCCTACATATACCAATACTATCTAATGCATACACGTCTACCAACATATCCATATGCATATCAAAATGTGAAACACCCTTAATATCTAATCAGGTAATACCACATATTTCAATCACTTCATATACCATGATATTATTACAAACATCAGCACCTATAATTACAATATTCTCCCTAATAAAAGTATTTACCTATAGGCACACCCAAGCATCGTATATATTCATACCATATCCATCCACCTATAATTGGCACATCAATATACTTACTTCATTCATTAGTTAAGATATGCAGTAGTCGGGCATACCTCATGGTATGCACGCATACGACATCTCCTAAAAACAAGTAACACCAATCAAACAATTATAATCCTATTATCATATGTTTATCACACTTACACTCATGCAGCTAGTACATAACTACCTACACACAATATACCAATACCAACACACATACAACTTCATATGCACCATGAAATTAAATACACTATGACGACACATCAAATTACACTAATGGGGCCCACCAAACTATATTAAGGTTGACACAGGCAACGACAAGCTCTATGGGCTGGACAATAGGAAAGAAACTGAAATCAAAAGCGTAACGAATAGAAAGATCGAAAAGCATGAAAACGGTCGTGTAATGATGTAATGATGCTCCATTGGGACACATGGAAAATAGTGTAAATAACATATTCTAAAATACGAAAAGTTTGAAAACCGTTATACTTCAAAAGTTGGAGTCTCTTTTCGTATAAAAATATTTAGAGGTCGATAAAACAAATTGTTTGAAATAAGTTTGAGTCGAATATACATAATAGGAGAAAACGGTTTATTTGCTCACATAAAGTCGTTAAAAGGAAGTAAATCATTTACACGGATTTTGAGGTCGTAGTTTAGAAAATATTACACGGTAGTAACTTAATAACGTTTGCAAAGTTTGAAATGAAATTAAATTAATTGAAAAATTTAAACTCAGGTTGAATGCTTTCAAAAATCCTTAAGCCAGTGAAAATTTAAAGTAATCAATATTGAAACTACTTTTAGAGGAATCGGGATTTGCCAAAAAGAGACTGTTTTACACAAAGCTTTTAACATACGAGCACCACGAGCCTGGTGCTGATATATAAAAATAATTGAAATTCCATTTAGGTTAGAAATTATTCTAAAGGCATGTATGGCGAACGGAAAGATAACATTAGATTATTAGTAGTATTATCAAAATTTGTAGTGAAACTTTAAAATCAAATTTATGGAGGGTCTAGATCAGAAAAGGTTATGAAATAACGATTTTTTTTACAAAAATCTGAAATAGGGGAAACGAGGAGCATAACGGTCGTAGTACTGATATATAAAAATTAATTGAAGTTCTACTTTAGAAATCATTTTTAGAATTATGTATGACGAATGGAAAGATAATAACATCTTAGTGGTATGGAAGTAAGTGGGAGGGAGTATACATACATAGAATTATTAAATTGGTAATAAGCTTTAAAACCGAGTGTTGGAGGTCTAAATCAGGAAATGGTTTCGAAAAGTAATTTTACGAAAATCTGAACTAGGGAAAACGGTGAGCCTAAAATCGACTCGCTGAAAGCTGAAGTCCCATGTGACTTGAAAGGTACATAAGAAGCAAACACGATGCGGTATTCGAATAAGTTTTAATGGCATAAGTAAGAAAAGAAAATTATAATTCAGGTTAGGAAAAACAGAAGTACGGTTCAGAATACAATTGGTATATGAAAAGAGGCAAGTCGATCATTTATATCGATATGAAAATATAGGCTGAAGAATATTATAAACAAATAATCAAAAATCTTGACAAGAGTTTCAATGTTTAGAAAAGAACAAATAAATTTAAGTCGCGAAAGAGTACGAAACCTAATATATATATTAAAAGTTTGCGAACAAATTCAAACTTAGCGAAAGAGGAACATCGAAAATACTTTTAGGGAAAACAAGGATTTGCCACAAGAATGGGTTGGTAAAAAGACTTGAAGTACGGGTACGATAAACTTGTAATTAGTATATATTCATAAATTAATTGGAGTTCTATTTATCTTGAAAGAAGTATTTTAAAGTACGTATGGTAAATAGCTAAAATGGATTTCGTGATTTAGAAAAGGTGGTATATCGAATTATCGAAATAATACTAAAGTTTAAGATCAAGTGCGGACGGTATATGTTAGAAAGATAGGTACCAGATAGTAATTTAAAATTACGACCAAATAGTCTTCAAAATCTAAGAATGACTTCTAGCTCAAATGGAAGTAATGGAAATATATTGAAAGAAGGTTTAAAACAAAATTTAAATCAAGTGGAAACTTTTAATAAGGAAAATTTGAAAACGACTTTGGAAGAATCAAGATTTGCAACGGAAAAGATTTGAAAGGTCAACGATAATAGTAAGGAGGGGATCTTGTGAATCGAGGGCAATGAATGTGGTTGTGTGAGGCATGCACCTAAATCACGATGCAAGAAAACCATGATGAAGATCTACGGTCAGTAACACCAAAGTGTAGTGACCAGGAAAGATTGAATCAGGGGGGGGTTCTAATCATCGGGTTAACTAAAGGCCAAGGGAACCTTAACACTAAAGCTTCTAATGTGTTAGAATATATAGATCTCAGGAAGGTTCTAAGAAAATCAAGATCATGTTCTGTTGGGCCCGAAATCGATGAACCCAAGCGAACAGCTAAAGAAATCCTAGGAGTCTATCATGGCCAGAGCTAGGCGGGAACCACTAAGGTAACTCTTAAGACTATCATATCAATCACTAGCATGGAGTCTAACAAACAATCAGGGGCCTCTAACTAGCAAGCAAACACTTCTAACTAATTCTCACTATAGTCCTGTCCTAATGGATTTCCTATCAAGCTGGGACAGGTGCTCTAACACGTCTACTAGCCACCTAAGGCATATGAACGCTAAAAACCTAGACTCCGGGCTTATAATTTGGATGTTCTAATTTATTTAATGGACATTCTATAACTATTATCGTTGTTTCGATAGCTCGCATTTGCAAATGGACCTGCATGGGCCACCAATAAAACCTGTCACGCCCCGCTTCCCAAAAATGTGGAGGCGAGACGTGAGAAGGTCCGCTCAGACTTGAAGCCGTGGAGCCCCAAGTCCGATAAGCGTCAAATAGAACTACAAATGGCAGGTCCTTGCAATGCGAAACGAAAACAACAATAATAATAATAAGGGGAGACAGATAAAATGTTCAATCTCAGATTATCCATTAATTAAATTACAATATCGCAGAAAAGCCACCAGGCTCAAAAGGGAAAAGCTAAGGCCCAACATGGCCTACAAAATATAACATACATACAAAGGTGCCACGCACCAACAACTAACAGCAAACCTAAACAGAGAAGTGAACACGAGCGGTCTTCAAGACAGGCCCCTGGTGTCCACTCACCACCACAGCAAATATCAGCATCAACAACACCATATCCCCTGCAACAAAGCTCTGGCTCTAGGTCTAACATGTGACACCCAAAAGAGAGAGGGGCACATGTCAGCAAGTCTGGAAAGACTTGTGCAAGGAAACCGAAAGGAAAGTAAACTAACAACCTAGCAGTTATAGTATGATGCATATCATGGCAAGTATCGTATGAAAGTAACAAGTGAAGTACAAGTAGCAAGTAACAAGTGGTAGTTGTGACATGTAATGTCAAGTAACAAGTACAAGGGATCACTCAACGAGTGCCCTATTGCCCGCAGGCTGTGCTCAAGTACAAGTCAAGTAAATCACGTCAAGTAAACACGTCGTGCACAGAGATTCCGCCTGTTGGCTAGAGTGGCTGATCGGGCCAACTCCTAAGCTCAAGTGACCGTTTATCTCTACCCCTCCCACGTGTGTCGAGCCAAGGCATTACCCCCGAACACGGAATGCTTGCTTCTGGAACACGAGCCAGGAAATGTGCTTAACACGGATGTCGAGTCAGGGCATTACCCCCGAACACGGAATGCTCGCTTCTGGTACACAAGCCAGGAAGTGTATTGACACGTATGGCATAGGGTTATGCCCACGAAAAGTGGGTGCCTAGCCGGAAACTAGTAGGTCGGGCATTGGCTATCAACCAACACATGGCCCGCTTCTGGAACACGAGCCAGGAAATGCAAGTATTGTAGCGATGCTACGCAATCACGATGAGTGTTCAACATGCAATGACATGAGCAGATATTCACGTATCGTTAATTGAATTTAGACATGGCAGGCGAAATGCAATGACATGAACAGATATTCGCGTACCGTTAATTGAATTAAACATGGCAGTTAAAGATGCATGGATGACATGGCATGTAGTAAGGCGTACAGTCAAAGAATCACACACGGCAGTTTAATTTGCATGAACAACAAGTTAACAGGGTTAGATCTCGCTTCGTTGTCAAGCTAGATCATTTGAGGTGACGGATCTAGTTTCATTGTCAAGCTAGGTCAATGGCGTCTAGACGGCTATCCTTTCACCGTCTAGTCTCTTTTACGCTAAAGCAAGGTAATGGCCTAAGACATGGCCCAAATCAAGGGATGCAAGTTTCACTTGCCTGGCACCGAGGAGAACGATCAACGAAGGCACATCACACAAATTGTCATCTACAGGAATGGATCACTGTCATGAAAAAACAACATTAGAATGGTAACTAATCCGTATTCACAATCGAACCCTACGATTTCTAATGATCCATTTTATTAGGGTTTCACAAATATCAAGTGTGGGTTATGAGATTATTAAAGGAAGAATACTACCCGTGAAGAAGCGGAGGAACGATGCCGAGCGACCACGGCAACGGAAGAGCGATCCGGCTCAGATCTGGGAATGGGGGAAAAAATCTGGAGAAATGGGTTTGGATGAGGCTTTTGGGGATTTGATGAAGGTTTGAGGTCGAGGAGAGGTAGGATATGTGAAATGAGGGTTTGGATGATGATGGATGAGCTTGGGATGAAGGATCAATGGTTTGGGGAAGAAGGGGGATGATTTGGGGAAGGAGGAGGTTCAGGAGAAGAGAGGGAAGAGAAGAAAACGATTAGGGGTTTATATAGAAAATCGTGTGGCGGCTAGGGCAAACCTAGGGTTTCTGGGTGAATTAGTCGGTCAAAGAAGGGTGGCTGACCGACTAGTTTGGGAACTAGTCGGTCAGTCGAATAACTGTGACCGACTAAGAGCAAACAGTAACTCGGCTGGGAAAATGATCAATGAACTAGTCGGTTGAATAACAATGGCCGACCGACTAGTTTACAATCTAGTCGGTCGAAAGATGTTCTTAGACCGACTAAGGATAAACAGTAACTTAGGGGAAATTAATCAAAGGAACTAGTCGGTTGAAGAACAAGTTCTGACCGACTAGTTTCACATCTAGTCGGTCGGTGGTTGTTCTTAGACCGACTAACGATAAACAGTAACTCCAGAGTAATTGATTGAATGAACTAGTCGGTTCCAGTTGATTTCCTAACCGACTAGATTGGAATCTAGTCGGTCGGTTGATCTTCTTGAACCAACTAACGTGCACGAAAAGTCTCGAAATGGAGCGCGAAGGTCCGGGATGAATTCTAAGGTTTCTAGGATCAATCTATCGCTAAGATAGGATCGATATGAAGCTCGTCACGAGTGACTTACTCCGAGTTCAATGATTCTAAGGAAGAAGCTAGAAGATCACATCAAAAGGAATGAAAACGAAAGCTAGGAAATCTCAACGAGATGAATGAAAGCGAGAACTATGGAAATGGAAACCACACAAGGAGAGAACCCACCATCACAAGCAAAACACACTGAAATCCCATCTTACAAAAACCAGTCGTTACAATTATTGATGAAATTCTAGTTGCCAGTGACTGCATGAGAATATGCAATCTTGCATGCTACTTCAATAATAAGACTCATACCCTCTTAGAGTCAGAGTTATTCTCCGATGCAACTAACATACAAAACACCACCAAATATCTTTCATTTGAGGATTTATGGTTGAATAGTTTATATCCACATAGCACCACCACAGAGGACAAAAATGAGTTCTTAATGTTGTCTATGTAGGGTTTGATTTACTCTAAATTATTAGATACCTAGAACCCCAAATGAGGGACGCTTTCAAGACACGTCTTGAAGAGACATTCCCCAAATTAGGCACAGATTCAGCGAAGTCTGGCGCTTCACAAATTATCTCGTGGGATACAAAAACATTAACTCACTATGATCCAAGAACTAAGCAATGTGAAGATGAGATCCCAAAGATCCTCTACATGCAGAACACTGTTCATCAGTTACCGGATCAATTTACTGACAATAAGAAAATTGTCAAATCACAAATCCTTGCTGCTAACACTCCAGTTAGGATTGACATCCATGAGAATGGATGCAATCCACTAGCAGAAGAAGTGGATGTTCATCAACTGAAAAGAGGCAGACCACCAGGCTCCAAAGATAAAAATCTCAGAAAGATGAAAACTCATAGAGGCCTTGAGTCAATAACACCATAGGAAAATGAGTTCATGTCTATACCCTCACCCCTTTCAGAACCCCATGAAGAGGAGAATCCCGTAGAAACAACGATATCATTAAATTTTAAACGTACCAAAGAGGTGTTGGACAGAGAAAAAGCATAATCATCGACCATAACTTAGCGTTCTATATTATCATTTATGTCGCTCAAAGTGATGATGATATTGATCCACACTCCGTTGTTGCATGCAAACAGAGAAATGATTGACCAAAGTGGAATGCGACAATAGAAGCAGAGCTGGACTCGCTTAAGAAACGCGAAGTATTTGGACCAATAGTCCAGACACTAAATTGTGTCAAACCTGTGTGATATAAATGTGCATTTGTCAGAAAAGAAATGAAAATAATGAGATCGCACGCTACAAAGCACGGCTTGTAGCTCAGGGATTTTTCCAAAGATTAGGTATTGACTATGAAGAAATATAATCACCGATGATGGATGCGATCACTTTTCGATTTCTAATAAGCTTAACAGTAAATGAATGATTAGATATGTAGCTAATGGATGTTGTGATCGTATATCTATATGGAAATCTCGATAAAGAGATTTATATGAAACTCCTGATGGCTTTCAATTGCCACAAACTTTAAAAGATAGACCACGAGATGCCTATTCTGTTACGCTACAAAGATCATTAGATGGTCTTAAACAATCGGTAAGAATGTGATAAAACACAGTTAGCAAATTCCTTGTACAAAAAGGATTACACAATAATGAAGTCTTCTCTTGCATCTTTATAAGAGCAAATGGAACATGATTTGTAATAATTACAGTCTATGTAGACGACTTAAATCACATTGGATCTCCTGAAGAGATTACTGAGATATCTGAAAGCACGACAAAAGAATTTGAAATGAAAGACCAATGCAAAACTAAATTCTTTCTTGGCTTACAAATCGAACATTAAAAGAATGGTAGCATATTACATCAAACCACATATACCAAGAAATTATTACAAAAATATTATATGGACTAATGTCATCCATTAAGTACACCTATGGTAGAACGGTCTCTGGATGTAAATTAAGATCCCTTCTGTCTGCTGGAAGAGGACCGGGGAGGATATTCTGCACATCGAAAATATCATTTGGCTAACTGCACACGTCTCGATATAACATTTGCAGTAAATTTACCAGCCAATTACAATGCTGCGCCTACAAAGCGCCACTGAATCGGAGTTAAGGATCTTCTGCGCTACCTCCAAGGGTCAATAAATTTGGGCTTATATTATAAGAAAGAATCATCATCCACACTCGTTGGCTATGTAGATGCAGGTTACAGGTGCGATCCCCATAATGAGAAGTCACAGACTGAGTACTGTGGGGCGACCATCTCGTGAAAATCTGTAAAGCAAACTATGATGACAATCGTATCCAATCATCCAGAAATTCTCGCCATCCATGAAGTAATCAGAGAGTGTGTTTGGTTACTCCCAGTTGTGCATCGCATCCTGATGACGACTGGATTGAAGACTGGTAATCTTGAACCAACCAATATGTTTGAAGACAATGTCGCATGTATAGCCCAACCATGAGGAGGTTACATCAAAGGCGACATGACAAATCACATCTCTCCAAAGTTCTTTTGGACACATGATTTGCAAAAGAATGGCGAGATCGACGTGAAGCAAGTACATTCTAGTGAAAATCTGGCTGATATGTTCACTAAGTCTCTTCCTACATCCACTTTTCAGAAATTTGTACAAAAGATTGGTATGCGGCACCTAGGAGATTTGAAAGACTAAGAGCTTGTACGGATCAGTGGGAGTTAAAGAAGAATTATACTCTTTTTCCTTAAGTATGTTTTTTCCCAGTGGGTTTTCTATTGCCAAAGGTTTTAACGAGGCAAATCACATTAACTCTGAATCACGAAGTATCCACCCATTTTGATACTCATATAATACTCAGAATCTCGAAGTATTCATGAGTTTGAGTTCACACTTATTGCGGGATAATAGCGAGTGTTGTAAATTTATAAGGTAGGCAACAATTATATGCCCATGTAGGGCATATCCTATCTAATGGTAGATTAAGAGTTTGTTTCCTACATGAACATTGTATCCTACCATTGTATGAACTCTTCTCTATTTCCATATAAATAAAGGGCCGAGGTCTCCCTTAAAAAGCACTTCACAACAATTTTTATAATATTACATGTATTCTAATCATTTGTGTAAATCAAATATGACTTGCCATTTCAGATTCGTATCCGTAAGCGTTTAATATCTGTTTATGTCCGAATAAAATCATTGCATATGTATCCATATTTAACTAGATTAAATACATATAAATATGGATATCCTCGTATCCATTGTGAGTTCAACTAGGGGTGCTCTGAGAGGTCCAATTACCTCACAGCTGAGGAGGAGGAGGAGGAGGAGGAGGAGGAGGAGGAGGAGGAGGAGGAGGAGGAGGAGGAGGAGGTTTGTACTTATCAACATAAAACAATTATAACTCTACTGATGGTTGGTCCCTGCAATTTACATAGGTGATCACATCCTACATGTCTCTAATTCGATGTTAATGGAATAACATATTCACATTTTTTTATTTGAAAAATCACAGGCAGATCTTTGACAATGAAGAACAAAAAGCTCGAAGTGTAAAAAGCTTTTTGACCCTACTGCAGCTAGCTAGAAATCTTTAAGTCTGAGTGCCCAAACTCTTGCCCACCAACCCACACACAGAGAGCCATGGAACTTTACCTGAAAACAGCCCATCCACCATCAGTATGTGACCGAAACCTCTATATATATATAAACCCATGCCTGTCATGTTCTTGTAGCAAACTCTCTCATCTTTGAGCGTCGTGATAAGAAATGGCTATGAGATCTGGGGTTGGTTTCGCACTTCTTGCGTTAGCCGCCATCTCGGTCGGGTCCGAGGCTGCAGCGATCGTCGTCGGGGACTCGCAACATTGGCAGTTCGGCCTCAACTATTCCGACTGGGCTCTGAAGACTGCCCCCTTCTACCAGAATGATAAATTGGGTGTGTTCTATATATATAATTAACACATGTTAAAAAAAAATGTTTAACAAAGCCTCATGTTAAACGAATTCAATCTACTTTTGGGTTGCAGTGTTCAAGTATGATCCCCCCAGCAACACCACGCAAGCACACAGCGTGTACTTGCTGAAGGACCTCCGGAGCTTCCGGGCTTGCGATTTCAAGAAGGCGAAGCTGGTCGGAGGACCGGCGCAAGGAGGGGGTCACGGCCTGGAGTTCGTTCTCAAGAAGAGGAGGCCACGCTACTTTGCATGCGGCGAGGGTGAAGGATTTCACTGCAAGGTCGGACTCATGAAGTTCTCCGTGCTTCCAGTTAAGCGCTGCACTTGCGGCAGTACTGGAGCATGAATCAGCAAAATGCAACGACTGAAAATAGGAAGATCACAAGATGCGGGGAAATTCTTACAAAAATCTATTAACTCAATTGGAGTTGAGACCAATTATTTATATTAATTAAAAATACTCGTAAACTAAATTGAACTACTGTTCCTGATTATTCATGATTGCAGTTGAAATTAGACTACTAAATAGCACAAAACTCATATACAAAAACATAAAAAGAAACATAATTAAATTAGAACTCAAATTAGATTTTAAATCAAGAGAATAATGGCTATTATACGTCATATGAGTCCATGCCTCATATTCACTCTCACATAAAGCAATCAAGTATGTGAGCTTGTACTTGATTGCTTTATGTGAGAGTGAGTATGAGTCAAGGCCTCATATGACGTATGATACCCATTAATCCCTTAAATCAAATCGTCCAATCAAATATAGTTTGCATATGAACCCAATTTAATTTTATTTTCCCATGCGCCGAAATACCGGCCCATATCCGGCCCATCACCGGAGGTATTTAAGGGCAGCTTTCAGAGTCAACAGTCGGTGGCACAGGGGCGGAAAAATGAGCGCGTTCGGAGGAGACAGCTGGGCACGTGAGGCCCAATACAGGAAGAGAAGGGTCGACGATCTCATGCTCTCTTCATCGTCGTCGTCATCTTCGTCCAATTACAAGAAGATTTCCAATGGGAAATACGCGTGCCTTGTGTGCCATCACAACCCCATCCTCGATTCGCCTCTCGCCCTTTCGGTAATTCCTCTAAAACCCTAACGCTCTGAAAATAGGAAAACAACTTTTTGGTTTTATGGTCGCCCATCCTGATTTTGTTATCCCATTATTAGAATCATGCATGAATTTCTATTGTTTATTTATCTGGAGAATTTCTTTCTTTTAGTGGTATTTAGGCCGAGTTTAGTGTCTTCGTTGGATCATCTAGAATAAGCAATCTTTGTTAATGATTGTGAGTAACAACTTCTCACTACTTTTGGGCTGCATTTTCAACGGCCTTTTTTAAGCGCAAGGTCTTTTGGTAGAATCAAACTGCAGAAATTGCTTTGAGATTCCAAGCAAATAGCCATGGATGAAGTAGAGAACTGTAGAAGCATCTCTAGTTGGCTCATTTTCCCTCGGAAATTAGGATAACTACTCTTTAACTCTAACCAAAAGGAAGGGGCAAGGAGCTGGGAAAGAAGGATACACATTGATGGTAGATGGATGCCATTGATTGTACATGCGAGCGAGTAAAATTTCTTGTTCTGCAATGCTAATGCGAGCGAGTAGATGGATGGTCATATTTGCTTGTCTTATTTAAGATACAAAAGTTAATAGCTTGGTTCCATGGTGAGTTTAGGACAAGAGCGGTAGCATTCTCTTGCCCGATAGGTTGGGTCTGATTTGCATCTGATGTCCTTACTTTTGCTTTGGTTCTAGTACCCTTGTCTGATGCTCTTATGAGAGGACAATCCGTCCCTTTCGAGGCTCTTCATCGACTTTCTCCAAGCCCCAAGTAGCCTGCCCGACTCTTCTTTGATGACCAAGTAGAGGACAATATCAATCCCTTCATTCAAGAGTTATAAGAAAATTAAATACAATATAGGTGACATATCATGATGAACACTAGAATTGCCGCCGTGGTTCCCCACATCTTTGAGTCAAACAAAAAGGAACAATTAACATCCCTATTTGCAAGTCTTCCGAATTATTCCTAATTATCCGCTCTTGTTTCCACAGTCCGGAAAACAAGCGCAGTGCCATGATTTCAGACACTATTGTCTCTGTTATCCATCACCTAACCTCCTTGGTAAGCATGAGTCATAGATCAACATTAGACACTTCTCTCAAATTTCCACCACACCAGCATCGATGTCTCTCAACTTTGGTTGGTTAGCTGCCTATTTGGTCACACATACTTTTGTCTATTTCCTTTTTTTTTTGAGCTGGGTTTCCTCATTGGATTGGCATACCGTACTGGGTATCTAATCTTGTTCGCTTCCAATGCTTTCACCCCCAGGCTCCAGCATTGGTAGGGACCCAGAGAGATACCTTCATCTTTGACGTTCTTTCGTTGATCTATGGATTTCATCCATACACATGAAATTTCACTCTCCTTTATCTCACTCAAGTGTATTGGTTTGGAGAGCAATTTGTTAGTTTTTGGTGACTTTTACTATCAACTTGATTCACTGCAGTTGAGATAAGCATTCCCATCAACATCTTATCATAACTTGCAAACCATCCCGACTAACACTGACCACTTCCATTATTGCTGATCTGGTTCTCATTACGTCCATGACACACAGATCCGCCTGTGACCATATATTAGTTCCGATTCCCAACCGAAGAGCTAATGAAGCCACTGACAAACGCCTGTCACCTTGATTTGATTATACTGTAAAGCTTGCGGTCAAGAATGGCTTTATAAATGCTTCTCTAAGAACACTTTGAGGAGAGAAATCAAGAATATCGAGGATATTGCCACTTCAACCGTTGCTCAGATGCCCGACGTTTCTTCCTTCATATAGATCTTTTGCTTTCAGAAAAATGCTCCACAGTTTCTTGGTTGCTTACATACTATTCAAGTATTTTTTATGTTCGGTAATTTGATGGAAAATGATTTTGGCTGATTTTGAATGCAATGGAGGATCATCGCGAGCTAGTTTAACCTACGTGGAAAGATGCAACATTATTTTGATCCCTATTAGTCTCTAAGTTGCTTAATTAGCTAAAATTCATGCCTCAGATGAGGATAATTATGATAGCTCAGAATTTTTAGTTATAATTTTTATTATTAGATTAGATTTTTAGGATAATCGAGGTTTAATTGAGTTTGTTTAAATTAGCATTATTGGTTCGTTGGTTATAGAAATCCGGTTATAATTAAGTTTAAGAGACATGGTCAGAGTCGATGATGAACGTACATGGAGCACATGTCAAATTTCCAAGTGTGCAGTAAGTGTCCAACATGGCAAATTGTGAAAACTAGGATACACAAACATGTCAGTCTATTATATATTAATAAACATAAATACATTAATATTAGATACTCTCAAGAAATGTTACTGAAATCACCTTAGGTTGGTAGAGTACATGATTCTCAGGAAGGTATGGACCTGAGTCCCATAGGTGGTGATAGATGATGTAATAGAACAAAAACATAACATATGTTGGAGACCAAAATAAAATTTAAAAAATATATGCAAAAACTCCCCATAAAATTTACTTTTTAGAATGCAGTACTTGAATAGTAGGAAATATGATACACAATATTATTATCATATCATAACAATAACAAAACACTAGTTCAATATGATGCCAAAAGTTACAAATTTAATATACTAAACTTGAATAACTCCAGAATGATGACCCCAATATGAAACTCTTAACATAGAAGCAATATTAATCATTGCAGTCAAAAATTATGCGTCGCTCATCTTCTGTGTCAAAGTTGCCCGTCTCCAAAATGGGATCATCAAGCGATACATAAGCCAACTCAAGCTCTATTTATCCATCAAAAGTGAGCTAATCTTCTTAAACATTCTAATATTTGGTAGGGCTATCTTTATAATAGTCTTGATGTCTTCTTGATAATAGGCACAAGTTATAGAGTATGTACACTAGATCCTTAACACTCAAGTACGTTAATACTTAATATATTTGTCTTTATTCTAGACGTCAATCTAAAAGTGCATTCATTCCTTTTACAGCATGATGACGAAGCTGGTCAACCAAGAAGCCTCTTATTAAAAAATGCCGTAAATTAGAGAAAGAATTTGATAAATAAGGTAGAGGAGGATTAGTCCTCTACCTTGTATCCTTATACAAATTATGAATTTGTTCTACGTGGCGCCTTTGTCCCAGTCATATTCTGTATGGGAGCCACCTGAGACTCCACCTCACCCCAATGGCCCAAAGTCCACCCAAAAAACCCACAAATAAACCCTTTCACCCAAAATAAGAACCCAACTTCACATACACCACTCAAAAAATCCCCAAACCCCAGGACGATACCTATACTCACACCCACTCTTTCCATTTGATCCGGTTTGGGTCCCGCGTCCTGATTTTTTGGTGGTTTTTTGGGCTCAGGTTCTGATTTTGTTTGGGGGGTTTTGGGGGGTCCCCGTGCACTTTGTGTACGGGTAATTTCTAGTTATTCAATATATATAGAAAATCAAATGGGTATGGGGTTATAGCCAATATACTCAAATCCTTAATACTAATACAAGTATAATGTAAGTCCTATCACTTCGTTTCAAACTGGACTATATATGTCAATCAGGTCTAGCTTGTCACATTAAGACAAAAGCACCTTAGATAATATACCCTTGATAAGTATATCTGCTAATTGCTTCAATAAATGAGTGTAATGAGTATACATCCACTTTTTAGCTACATCATCTCGAACAAAATGACAATCCACTTTTATATGTTGTGTTTGCTTATGAAACACTAGATTATTAACAATATGAATGGTGGCCTGATTATCATAATATACTTATCATTCTTTAGAAAATGTAGCTATTATATCAGAGTCTTCCTTTACATCATTTTGCACACAACATATATCATAGTTTATCCTCTGCATTTGACCGTGACATTGTAAGTCTATATAGCTAGGAATTCCAATCTAATTAGAATAGCGAAAATAGTGAATTTTAAAATTTTAAATCCTAATGTAAAAATATATAAAATTATAGAATGCATGAATTAAAGCTGGGAATTAAAAATCATATCTTTATGCAAATATGCTTACACGATACTAGCTCTTCAAATTTCAGTGAAAATCTTAGATCTCATCATCACTAACCTGTGTAATAGAAGTTTCACCTTGACGGTGATACCCCTCATGATCCAAGAGTTTCCCAATAGAACTTGACCACGATCTTAAAAGTTACTAGTATTTGAGAGAGAAGAAAACAACTTTTTATTTGGAGAGAAAAATTCCACCTTTGAGCTAAAGCTTTTAGAGTAATTTTCTCTTAAATTTTAGATGCCTTTAAGAGGCGGAGATGAGCCTTTATATCGTGTTAATATCTCAAAAATTTTCTAATCATATTAGATATTGGACTAAAAGGATTCCAAATAAATCTCATATTTGTAGAGATTCTAGTTTGAGTCAAACTCTACCTTTTGGTTTAATTCATAAGCCAACCATTAGATCTAAACCAAATCAAACCAGACCTAAACTTCTCTAAACTTGATCCGAACCTAGGTGCTCCTGCAGTCGAACGTCGGTTGTTGATTGTCAGCGATCATTATTGGCTTATTGCCAGCCAACCATTGGTTGGCGTTTGACCGACCAACCAGTAGTTACCGGCCAGCCATCTGACCTCCGATGATGCCAACGCGTCATCAATGATGGTTTAGGCTAGGTTTGCTGGTTTATTCTTTTAGAATCCAATGTTCATGACTCTTTGCGAACATTTTGCGCTTGCTTCACTACACTTTGTGACGAGTTCATCTCTCTCAGTCAAGACGATCAGAACTACTTATGATTGCTTTGCTTATGATTGCTTGACTTATGTAAATCTCATAAATATCATATATATTTTCTCCATTTATCGTGACGAGTTTATTATCTTTGTAAGACTCTAAAAGCTTGATTCTTACTTTGGTAGTGACTGATAATATTTTGCGATCATGTCATATGTACGTTAGTGACGTTAGTTGCGTATGAAGATCACTCGTTTCGGAATCATAATTATCTGGTTGGTGTAAAACTAGACTCATCCAATGTAAATTTGGGTCTGTCAGCACATTACAAGAAAAACGCACTTTGTTGATGGGAAAATACGTCAGCAAAGTTTAAAATCCCTTTAGCAAAAATTATTATTGACAGAAAAATCCGTCGGTCGTCTTGTCAGCATGCGGTGGTAAGTAATAGTTTGCTGACGGGTTTCGTCAGGGAAAGTAAGACCATTGCTGACGGAAAACTGTTTGAAAAATCACTATCGCTTATGATTTCCGTCAGCGAAAGTCTCAGCGAAAGTCTGACTTTTGTTGACAAGAACACGGTTTCTGTTAGCTTGCGGTGGTAAGACTTCGCACAGTGGAGCACACATCGATGCGGGGTATGGCTTGGAGTTGCGGGGCTTTGCACAATAGAGTGCGGTGGCAGAAAGCACGACGGCGCGGGGTAAGGCTCGTAGTTACGGGGCTTCGCATCGTGGAGCACATGGTGGCATTGATATGGCTCGAAGTTAAGGGACTTTGTACGGCTGAGCGTGTGATGGTGTGCAGGGAAGGGCTGCGTTGGGGTGCTCGAGCCATACTGGGTGCAATACATATACTGTTGTTAAATTGAGGAAGTTGAGCGCAAAAACTAATATAAACTACGTCGTGTTCGCTACTCTGACCGATGTATGACTAAACAATCAAAGCAGAGGGCTCAGTTTACAGGAGCGTGGAGGGGCTGCGGCTACGTGGATAGACTTGGGGAGGAGAAGGTGAGGTGGATCGACTTAGGGGACACGGGTCGGCTGTGAAGGTCGACCGGAGCTTTGGGAAAGCAGCGGTTCTCGTTGGCGATGGGGGAGAAAATAGAATTTTAAAGAGGGGGAGTGGCGAATGGGCTGGGCCGAGCGACAGCTCACTGTAGAGCATGGGGGCTCGCAGGGCCGGTTCAAGCATAACTGAGGCCTAAGGCGAAACAAAATATGAGGTTTAAGTATCAATGCAAAATTTTTAGTAGAATTCAAATAACTAAATCTCATTCAATTTATTTAAACATTTTTCTAGCTTTTTGAGAAGCAAAGTTTTTTATCAAAGGTTTATATTCAATACTTTCAAGTATATCTCTCTCAATAGAAAGAATACTCAATCTATTTAACCGATTTTGAGTCATGGTTGATCTTAAATATGTTTTTAGTATTTTCAACTTAGAAAAACTTCTTTCAGCCGAAGCAACTGTTACTGGGATGGTTAACAATATCCTATATGCAATGCTTGTATTAGGAAAAGAATCCGTCTTATTAACATAATCTAAAATCAAAATTGGAGTATTGATTTCTGCAGGTAAGATTTCTTTTAAGACTCTTAGCTCTGAAAAAATATCACACCCATCAATATCGGAATGTTCGCCAACTTTCAAAAAATATTCAAGATCTATACACCGGCTCTTCAAAATACTTTCATGGGAACATTTTTCTAAATCAAATAAAAATCCAAATATCTTTTCATACTCCACAAATTGTTCAAATCTCGTTTTAATTGAAACAACAACTTGATCAACTATATGTAGGAAAAACTCGATTCGAAAAGATTCTTCAATTGAAAGTCTAACCTCATCATTATTATTTTCATCAAACCTTTTCTATCTATGAATCACACGTTTCTCACGGAACTTGGGTTCAACATCTAATTCTTTTGCAATTTCTTTTGTAGCATCCATGGCAGACTCAAACCCATTCTCCCTATATTTTTCAAAATAAGAAATAATGCCGTTTAATTGATCAATAGCAATGTCAAGATGCATATCTTTAGATTGTAATTTTTTGCTAACAATATTCACCGCAAATAATATGTCATACCAAATATTCATAGACAATAGAAATTCAAAGTCTTCTATCTCATATTTGGCTAAAGAGTTTGCTTCACCTTTTGTTTTAACATCATCACTAACATTCGCTAATTCAAGAAGAGCATCCCTTATGTTCGGAGCTTGGAATTTTATGGCCTTTACACTTTCAATTTGACTTTCCCACCGAGTATTAGATAGTTGTTTAACAGTAAACTTAGGCACATTGTCTTGCAATACCTTCCACCTTTTTGTAGAAGAAGAAAACAGACAATATATACGTTGCACCACAAAAAAAAGATAAAGCTCTGGTGCAAGAATTAGCCGCATCACATAGCACAAGATTAAGACTGTGACAACCACATGGTGTATAAAATGCTCTAGGATTTATATCTAAAAGCCTCTTTTGCACGCCTTGGTGTTTTCCTTTCATGTTAGATCCATTGTCATAGCCTTGGCCTCTTATGTCACTTACATCAAGATTATGTATTTCCAAAGCACTTACAAGTACGTCAAAAAGACCTTTTCCAGATGTATCATCTACTTTCAAAAATTCTAAAAAGTACTCCTCAATTTTGATTGGACTTACCGAAGTATTCACACATCTTACAATAAGAGTCATTTGTTCTTGATGACTTGCATCGGGAGTACAATCAAGTATGACAGAAAAATATTTTGATTGTTTCAATTTTTTTATTATTACTTGTTTAACTTCAGAAGCTAACAATTCAATCAATTCATTTTGGATGGCATGACTCAAATAATGATTATGAACATCACCATGTTGTATTCGTCTAACATGTTCTTGCATCACGGGATCAAATTCTGCAATCACAATAATACTAAAAAAGTTTCCATTATTAGGTTCATAGATCTTCTCATTCGTCCCACGAAATGCAAGATTACATTTCGCAAGATGTTTAACCACAGAAATAATCCTCGCTAACAATTGTTTCCAATGCTCTTTTTCTTTGTTGATATTCTCTTGAATGTTTTTGTCAATTGTCGCATTCTTCTTAAATCTTTTCTCTACATCAACCCATTTACTCATGCTAGTTAAATGTTCGTGACTTGTTTCATGAGTTTTGAGCTTAGCACTAAGGTTTTTCCAATCATTTGTTCCTTCATTCACAAGTTGGCTAGCACAAAATTTTGAACTAAACAACTTGCAACAAAAACAATATACTCTCTCATTTACTTTAGAGTACACAAGCCATTTTCTATCATATGTTTCTCCATTTGCTAATTTTCTAGTATAAAAAGTAGTAGAGAAGTGTCTATTACGCTCATCAATGGGAAAATTCAAATTGCACTCTCGAATAGGACCTCTTTCTATCAATATATCTCTAAACTTCACATCAATATTTTTCCATTTACCAGGGTCATAAATATCTTCATCAATCATAAATTTTATCTCATCTTCTTTTGTGTTCTCTTCATTTTCCTCATTAAATGTTGGAGTATTTTCCATTATTGTTGCATCTTCACCCATAATATTGTCTACACTATCTATTAATTCTTCTTCAATTGGTATTTCTTCTCTTGAAGAAGAAGTCTCATTTTGCTTATTAAAAATAAACTTATCAAGAGCACCCTTTTGAGATTGAAGAAATTGTTCAACTCTTTTTTTCTTTAGTTTTTCATATCCACTTGCAAATTTTCTAGTCGACATTGTTAAAACAACACACAACACAATAAATAGATAATAAAATGATCGATGTTGCACAAAAATCAATATTTAAAATGATTTAGTCTAGAAAGATACGACCTGAAATATCGTGATGAGGTCTCTTGTCTGAATCAAATTCAATCAATCGCCTCTTTTTCTAGCCAATCTGATGAATGATGTATTTCTTACACTGCAAATGAAAAACAGAGTATGATTAGTCATTTTGAAGATAATGAGTCTGAAGTAGGGAATTTAAAATTAAACTTAAGTTTTAAGTAGGGAATTAAAAATTAAACTCAATTCTGAAAAACAACAGAGTGTATTTTCTAGCCAACCTAACACTTGTAACCTTGTCATTTTTCATTTTGAGTCTAAAGTATGGAATTTAAAATTAAACTTAAGTTGTTAAAATTAAACCTATTCTTTTAGACTTTTAGTAGGGAATTTAAAGACAATGAGTCTGACTCTTGGTAATGAATAACGATAATTAACTACTAGCACTTTTACAAATCTGGGTAAACTTCAAACTGAAGAAAAGAGTATCTTATGAAATTGGCATTCAGTACTCCTGAGTCCTGAGAACTAGAAGAGCCGGTAGAAATGCCAATCTCATCAGAAGTTGTGACCACAAATTTCATAAGGTGAGAATGTATGATCACATCTTCTACATTTATACATATGGTAAACTTTCTCAGGCACTAATGAACACGGTACACAAAACACATATGCCCTCTAATTTACCAAGCAAACATCAATATATTACATGGGAACTAAGCATGACTCTATTGCCTAGTTTATCATCTGCACGTTAGAGGCTGATGTAGATTGTATAAATAGTTGTAAATAAAACTAAAGGCACAGCCGCACAGCTAAAGAATGGTCATGCACAAAATACACAAGCTTGAAATTTTGAGAAAATCTTGTTTAAATCAGTTAGGACTGTACCTCAACATTTGATAATTAAAATAGAAAATAAGATAAAATTTTACCGCCGAATCGGAGACGGAGAGGGACGAAGAGGGCAGGAGACGGAGAGGGACGGAGGCGGAGGGGCGGGGGCCGAATCGACGACAGCGTCGATGGCGAATGGGCGATGTGAGCCGGAGGCCCGGACTGTCTCGTAGTAGGAGAGACGGGGGGGGAGAGAGAGAGAGAGAGAGAGAGAGAGAGAGAGAGAGAGAGCAACAAGACTTAGACGCCGAGAGCGAGAGAAAGAGGCGAGAAGCAACTGGGCTTCTGTTTTCTGTGCAAGGCTGAGAGAGAGAGAGCAACTGAGTTTCTTTTTCTTTTAGCCTAGCCTGCCTAGGGCTTGAGTGTTTGACTTTGCATTGTGTGTGCCGTAACTGCCGTTTGAGATTCCCCTTAATTATCTCTCAGCTTTGTGAGTTGTGATCTGCCCGTTGCATTGTTGGGCTTGAGCTGAGGCAGGCTGCAGGCAAAATAAATGTTGGGCTTAAGAATGGGCCGAAATAATTATGGGCTTAAGAATAAAAATAATTAGGAGACATTCCAAAATTGGAGGCCTAAGGCAGCTGCCTTAGTGGGCTTACTGTAGAACCGGGCCTGTGGGCTCGAGGGTGCTTGGGTGGGGGAGAAAGTGGCACGGTGATGGAGAGGTTAGTGGGTGCTGGGGGTTACCAGAAAAAGGGGAGTGGTCATGCGTGCGTGGGGCAGAGAGAGAGAGAGAGAGAGAGAGAGAGAGAGAGAGAGAGAGAGAGAGAGAGAGAGAGAGAACTGAGGGAGAGATGGGGTTGTCGATGACGTTTGTGAAGGAGGTGGTGCTGGAGAGGCTAGTTGGTGGTGGGGGTTACCAGAAAAAGGGGAGTGGTCATGCGTGCGTGGGACAGAGCAAAGGGAGAGAGAGAGAGAGAGAACTGAGGGAGAGATGTGGTTGTCGATGACGTTTGTGAAGGATGAGGTGGCCGATGTGGGGTTGGTGGGAATGACGGATGATGGGAATGACGGTTTGATCACTAGGGGAGAATGCAGAAGGGGGAAGGAGAGAGGGAAGGAGAGAGGTTGTGAGGCAGTGAGGGAGGGGGAGAGTAGTTTAAGTAGAAGAACAAAATTTAAAAACTAAAAATTAATTTAATTAATTTACTATTGAATGAGAATGAGCTTAGATTTGCTCAGATTAATTAATTTAATTAGATAGATGCTGTTGCTGCTTACGTTTTCGCTTATTTGCTTTCTGTTGTTCAGCGGTTAATTAATTTAATTTAGATTAATTATCTTTAGTGATGAATTTTTTTCCGTCATTGAAAGTCCAACCTTAGTGTCAGAACATGTTTCCGTCATTGAAAGTTCGACCTTTACTGACTGAATTTCTTTTTTTCATTGAAAGTCTGACCTTTTATGACGGAATTTCTTTCCGTCATTGAATGTCCGACCTTTAGTGACGGGATTTTTTGTTATTGAAGTCCGACCTTTAGTGACAGAATTTGTTTTCGTCATTGAAAGTCTAATCTTTAGTGATGGTTTTTGTCATTGAAAGTGCGACCTTTCGTGACATGATTTTTTTCACCATGTATAGTCCGACCTTTCGTGACAGAATTTGTTTTCGTCATTGAAAGTCCGACCTTTAGTGACTGAGTTTGTTTTTGTCATTGAATGACCATCATAAAAAGTCTGTTTTTTGTCGTGGCGACAGTTACCAAGCAATACAGTCTCTTCGTCAAGACTATGTCGTTAAGATATCTAAGGTATGAAAATATGTTAAATCTCTATAACATCTTAATATCAAAAGTCGTGTATATGATGCCATGGCAACAATCGATCAAACTTATTAATCTGATAAATTTATCCATTTTACATTGGTTAAGAATTTATTATGCATCCATACTAACTAATGTTTCAAACATTAGTCTGATATCCGCAATATTCGACGTAATTTTGGAAAAAACAAGGGGCCGATATGATATATGTATTTTTAATTCAGTTTTTGATTTTCAGCTAGTATCATCCATAATTTTGGAATCGGGCTGTTATTTCGGTCGATATTTTGGTTTGAACTATTGGTCGATGTCAACATTTTTTAGTTTTAAATTTTTGAGTTTAATAATACTTATAAAAGGGAGAGTTGGGTTGACCCGATATGCATCCTTACTTTTGTCGAAAAATTTTCAACTCCTTCACCAGTTGATTTTCTTTCTTCCTCATCCAGCTATCTTCTATGATCTTAGCAGCTAAGATTTAATCTTCATCCTCTTCCTCTTCTCGATCTCGAATCAAGTAAGTGTGATGGCTGTCAACAAAACAAAGCGTCTTCATCATTTATCAGGTTTACGTCACAAACACCGAGTCTTTTAGCGAAAACTACGTTCAAGAACTTCTCGAAAAGGCCATATGTTTTCAATTGTTTTCGATTTTTAAATATAATTTGGTGAAAAATTCTAGTTCAATGCAATATGTTGAGTTAAGTATGCCCTAAATATATTTTTATAAGAGTTTATATAGTTTATATCTATTTATATACATGTATGGCAAGCATATGATATCTATGTTTAGCATCTGATATAACACTCCGATATTTGATCAATACCTTTGATATATCTTCGATACCCACTTTCTGAAGTCATATTGTTCAAACTGATACACGACCGATATTCAATATTTAGAACACTGATATTTAACGTCATGCGATACTAACATTCCATTATAGAGGAGACAAATTTTATCTTGATACCCACCTCCCTTTGCACGTGACTACCTAGCAATGACTGTACAGTCGTTGGTTAGTAAAAGTTAAAGTGTACTCCCACGCGTAATGTTTTTATTGCGTCTCATATCTAATGACTAATTTGCACCAATCATCACTTCAGAGTTTCTATTAATAGTAAGAGCGTGTTTTCATGTAGAAGATTCTCAGTGAGAGTTGCTTTATGAACTTGTTCTCCAATAAGCACATGAACACTGTCTTAGGATATCTCCACATCAAATGGTTATGAGACCAATCATTACCATCTTTATGGTAAAGATTAGTGCATATTGGTTTATCCAGAATATCAATAGCTTGTTTTGATATTTCTACGATTAGAAATATTCTAAATTTTGTTTAAGTATGTCGATTAAGACTTATTATCTCATTATGATTCTAATCTCTTAATACAATCTAATGATTTTATCTATGCTATTATATATGAATGTACACAAATACATAGTTTATATCAAAATTATAAAGATAAAGTGTACCAAATAGTATACTATTATATTGAATAAGGTGTGTCAATTACAATAATTGTCTTAAGGGCATACATATCACAATATTTCTCGCCTGCACTTATAACAAATTATTATAGTGTGCCCATACCGATCTTATCCACGAAATGTTCTAGACAGTTTTATAGAAGTACATATGTAAGTGGATCCATTACATTATCCTATGTGCTATTTCTTTGAAACTATATCATGGTGTCTTTGAATTTCACTTATAACATGAAACTTTCTCAGGATATGTTTGGATTTCTTGTAAGATCTTGATTTCTTAACTAGGATGATAGTCGCATCATTATCACAATACATAGATATTGGATGAACAATCGAAGGAATCACTTTAAGCTTAGCAACAATTTTTTTATTCAGACCGCCTCATTTGTCACATCATTAGCTGTGATGTAATTCGCTTCCTTCATAGAGTTTACCACAATGTCCTTGAACCCTTCTAATTTACTGCTCCCTTTATGTTAGGTGAAAACGTATCCTGACATCGATTTACTGTCATCCATGTCACTTTAGAAATTAAAATTATTAACTCCATCCATTGAGAGATTACTGTTATCACCGTAAAGTAAAAACATATCTTTAATCATTCTCAATAACTATACTTTTTACGCTAATCCAGTGCTGCTTGTCAGAATTTGATTGATATCAACTGATGATGCCAAGAGCGTATGCGACATTAGGTCTAGTGCATAACATGGAATGCATAATAGATCTTACAACCGAAGCATAAGGAATCTCTCATGCGTATCTTCTCTTTTGTAGTCTTGGGTGACATTCTTGGAGAGAGTTATTCCATGACAAGCAGATATATTATCTTTCTTGGAGTTTTTCCTATTACGTCTCTTTAACATGGTATACTTTATCTAGACTGGGACAATTGTAACATCATATTTGATTTATCTCCATATTTATTTATGCTAAGTATATATGATGGCCCATTTAAATATTTTATAGAGAAATTGTGTAACACTATACTTTGATTAATTGCATTAGTGCAATGCCATTATTAATCAAGAGTATATCATCCACATACAATATGAAGAATAAGACAACATTCCAATTGACCTTTTTATTTACTCATATTTCGTCATTATTTTTGATGACGTCAAATCTTGACCGGCTTATCAAAATGGATGTTCCAACTTATAGATACTTGCTTCAATTCATAAATAGATTTCAGCAAATTGCATACTTTTTTGTTGCTTCCAATGATTTCGAAACCCTTTGGCTGAGTCATGTATACGCGCATGTCTAAATCACCTTTTAAAAAGCGGATTTACGTCCATTTGTCAAATTTCATAGTCATAAAAAGCTACTAGTGCAAGCAATATCTGAATAGATTTATGCATGAATATGGGTCAAATAGTTTCGTCATAGTCTAAATTAAGTCTTTGACGATACCTTTTTGCCACCCACATTGCTTTATTTATCTCCACATTTCCATCTGCATCAATTTTCTTCTTGAAGATTCAATTGCTCCCAATAGATTTTACCATATCGAGAATATCTGTTTTTGGTATTTCTTTCAGCTTTATCATATTACCACACACCTTTTCTACGAGAGATTCCTTCTTCAAGAAAGTGGCATGTTGAAAAACACTAATCCTTTATTCTTTGAATTGATATAATAGATTTCCTTAAGAGTTCTTTAGATATCGCATAAACTTGAACATCATAGATTGTGCTTCTAGTTTATTTGGATTATGTTTTTTTAGTATACAGTACATCCACATATCTCAACAAATTTAAGATTTAAGAGAGAATCTCATTCTCTTTTGGATAAGTAAGGAATTCCAGATTTAAGTAATCTCCTCGATCTGCTCAAGGAATTTTAATACATTTTCCTGTCTGGTTTTCTATTTCATTCTTGTACTTTACGGATTTCTCAAAAGTTTTAGACATATTTCATCAAAAACACGTCCAAATCTTGAGAATCATCCGTGCAGGTAATAATGAAGTAGGAGTATTCATCTCTTATTTGTGTAGATATTGGGTCACATACGTCAATATGTGCGAGTATCAAGAGTTCACTAACTCATTCACATTGTTCTACAAAGGAAGTTTTAGACATTTTTCCTTTGAGACAAGATCTGCAAGTTATACATGATTCAAAATAGCAAGGATCTAAAAATCCTTCCTTTTGCAATTTGTAATTTTTAAAACCAATTTGGCATAATCTACAATAATATAAGCAGGTTTCATTCATATTTAGAATTTTTATTTTACTTAAATTTTGAATATTAAGTATAATGCTTGTATTCAAAATGTAAACATCATTATTTAATGTTCCAAATCCAATTAAGAAATCTTTATTGAAGGTATTCGTAACATTGTTCTTCAAAATAAATTTGTATTCTTCTTTATCAAATAAAAAATAGATACACTATTACGTATCATATTTGGCACATAAAAACAATAGCTGTAAAATCAATAATCTGTGACGAAAATCTCTTTTCGGCAACGACATCAACACTTGCTTATGTTCCCACTTATAGAGTCATCTTACTATTTCCGAGTCTTATACTTTTTCTCGGTCCATATAAACAATTATATATGTGTGAACTTGCTCCGGTATCCAATACCCAAATAGTAAAAGAAATAGAAAATATGTTTTGAATGACAAATACGTTTGAACTTGGAATGGGTTCCAAGTATGGATGGTATTGCAGAATAGGGATGCCAGCATATACCACCATTGAAATGGGTTCCTAATAAGGATCTTTTTGGACGAATGTAACCCCGGAGGACTTGTTGGCTAAAGTGAGCTACATTTGTGCATTGTAATCTGTTTGTTATAGGGGAATTTATTCCTCTCCTCTCAAATTTGAGGGCGTCATCTGATAATAGAGAACAAAATCTGATGCCTGCCTGCTGGGACAAGAGATTCTCTGTTTAGGTTTCTGGCTCATGTGCCCTTTGAGTTTAACTTTGAATTTCTCCAAAAACTGCCACCCGAAGTCATAACGTTTTGCAATATGATTCATTCATCTTGTAGCATCATTTTATCTTCTTTTGAGCAGATCTGGATTTGGCTGCATAGTAATAATAACTGATCCATCCACTCCGACGACTTTTATAAAATTTAAAGGCTAATTAATATTTTTCATGTTCCTAAAATTATTGCTGCATGTAATAGGTGAAGAAAATGTTAGCAAATTTCAGTGTTATGTTAAACCTTTGTTCACACACACACACACACACACA
Source organism: Scilla litardierei (assembly GCA_030789695.1). NCBI lineage: Eukaryota > Viridiplantae > Streptophyta > Magnoliopsida > Asparagales > Asparagaceae > Scilla > Scilla litardierei. Next base: position 180,275,418 of record CM061140.1, on the reverse strand, counting down.
CATTCTTTGAAGTTTAGATATGTAAATACTCAGTAAGATCCAACCGTTGGATGTATAACCACCACCACCACCCCCCCCCCCCACCCAAAAAAAAAAAAAAAAAAAAAAAAACCAACACACACACACACACACACAAACCCACCACAACAAACAAACGCGCACGCGCACACACCGCACTCTTCTAGTTGTCTTTTGACTGCCATCATTCTTCTGATTACTGTAGTAGTGTGGCAGATGCATGCCAAAGGATCTCGGCATGTTGCTGCGCTTTCGCGGCTGAAGGAAAGAGACTTATCACGACATGAGGAGTTGAACAAAAGAATAGCACTGTCTACTGATTCTACGACTGCCTCCAATGGTACCCCAATCGAACAAGTTAAGGGAGCTAAGGTTCGTAATCAGCCACTAATTGAACAGACACGGAAGGCCATTCTGGAGATACAGTGCAACAGGTCATGGGGGCAAGTTGGAAGACCAAGCTCGTCTTCACAAAAGCTAAAAACAGATGTTTCTCCTTGTGGTTTAAAAATTTCTTCCTCACACCATGTACTAGAACAACCCAAAGAAACAACATTGGAACAGCCTTCAGAAAGTACTAGGCAGAGAAGTATGGCTGTCACCGAAGCTGCGGGTAAGATGCTTGCAGACTGGAATGACGAACTACGCGGGCGCCGAGAGAAAGAACTAAAGTTTATCGCTGCTGGTTGGAAGCGTGATGGCTTTGGAAAGTGGTACAGGGATGAAAATGTAAGTATCCCTCTTTCCTTTCTACATGAAATTTTCGAAGGCATTCAAATACATATTCGGCTTGTGCATTTATAGATTATTTATTCTATTATCACCTATCACTATGTTGACATTGCACTTCGCTTTCTCTATGATATCCTTGTACTTTCTAGCAATATGGCCAGTTTGGAAGACAATACGATGATATGTCATATTACCAATGCCGAGTGAAACGTAACCTTCCATAAACTATGTAAGATTATAGCTTCAGTTTTGGAGAGAATACGAGCCAGCAGATGAACTCATTGTCGATTGCTCTACTTGGGTTTTGTGGTTCAAGATTAAAATTAAAATTATATTTGAATTCCGACATCTTCAGGTAATCTACTTTGCAGGTTGAATTCGACTCAGACGAGGAAGACCCAAATGACTCCCTTAATTAGAAGTTTCATCTGGATGATGAATCAAGGATCTTGCCGGAGGCAGTTGATGCTAACAAGGTTAATAGAAAGAGCACTTGAGGTTGTATCAAGTCTTGCACACGCATCTCTCATTTTCCTCACATCAGTATCAGCTGCTGGTATGCACCATAATGCTTGAAGGCGTGGTGGGAATGTTAACGGCGATAGATATCTATTCAGGCTTGAAAGCTTTGAAATCTTCGTCCTAATTGTCTTTTTTGTATAATATTTCTTATTACCATTGCGGAAATCTAGAGGCAGTTTGATTAAAATGTGGACTCTGTGATGCTGAATGAAATTCAAACTTTGAAGCATTACATATCCCAATTATGTCTGTTCTAATCATGTGATTTATTATTGGGTAAATGACATTAAAATACCCCAACGTTTGGGCCATTGTCACGTATATACCTTATCGTTCAATTTGGTAAAATTTGATACCCAAAACTCAATTTGGTTAACGAGGGACTTTTTTCGAAATGTCTGACCGTTATGCCCCTGACTTAAAACAAAGGGTAAATGACATTAAAATACCCCAACGTTTGGGCTATTGTCACGTATATACCTTATCGTATCCAAACGAAACCATTAACCCCACCCCTCTCTCACACTCAAATAAATCGCACGAAATCAGATACAACCCTAATCTATGTTTTTGATGTCTGAAATAACTATAAGACTTCATTAGCAACGCTAGTTTAGAAGTAAAGCCTCAGCATAGTGTGCATGACCAGTGGCCACCACAATAACTTAAAACAAGAGAGAAAGAAACAACAGCAAAACATGAGTATAGAATGGCATGCAAATTCATAACCTCAGAGATAAATCAACTCCATCAGCGACCTCATCATTGCTAGTGCCACCAGGCCTCATGTAAATTTCCACAAACACTGGCGTCCCCTCCGGCCTCCTCTGGCTCTGAAACCTCCCCACGCTGTACAAGTAGTCGTCTCTCGTCTTCTCTGTCCAAGGAGACACCACTGGGCTCCGCTGCTGTCAGCTGTCGGCAGAGCCGGCCTCGCCGTCATGCGGTCAGGCAGCGGTGTCCAACTCCTGGCTCTGCTTTGCGAGCCGTAGAACGTCTTTCGACAGTAGTTGCAAGAGAAGACACGCACGGGCTCCGACGGGGACGAGGGCTGAAGGGCTAGGCTGAGGCTGAGCTCCTCTCCATTCGCATGTTGAAGCTCCATTAATAATTTTTACGTAAATGAGAGGAAAGTGACGAGGGGGTGGTAGAAGAATATGTGATATACACAATGAACTATGTGGCTTTATGAATTGTGTAGGCTAAGAAAGGAGAGACTCGAACTGAAATAGTCAAGCATGCTATGGCTGATAGTCTACTCTTAGTTGGTGGGTGATTAGATTACATGCAAGCTGATAACTTCCGAAAGAGAAACTGAGCTTGTCGATAGGCCAAATGAGGGGCAGATGGCATTATCTGTGATCTTTTTATGGGGTTGGTTCCTGATTCAATATCAGTGTAGTTGGTGTATAAATAGTCGGTTGGCTTGACTTCGTATCAGGGAAAGCTTCTTGTGCTTCGAATAATCGTTATCGGTTTCATCTATGGTAGCATGTTAACTTTTGGTGCCAAAAACTAGCATCGGCTGTTGATGCAAGGATCCCACACCAGCAGATGACCCATGCAGGGTTCCACCGAAAGACCCCCTTCTCTGGAGAGAGAGAGAGAGAGAGAGAGAGAGAGAGAGAGAAGGGCATCCAAAGATCAGGGATGGACCCCCCGATTGTCCTCCGATGGCTAAGTCATTGGAGATCACGGCAGAGTTGTGGGGATTTTGAAATAGATCATGTAGATTTCAAGTACTGCAATTGTGGGTTGCGAACGCCAAGGAGGATGTCATGGACAAGAGCAAACCCAGGAAGATGATTTTGGTCGTGTCCAAGTAGGGATAAGGAGAAGCGCTGCAAATTCTTCATGTGGAAGGATTAACCCCACTCTAATTGGTCAATGATGGTGATACTACACTTAATGGATACGAATGAGAGTAGGATCAAGGTGGACAATTCTTCACATGCATTGACGGATAGAATGATGATAGATAAAGAGAACAAATTGGATAAGGCAATAGGAATGTGTGAGGAAAGCAATGTACAACTTCAGATGTTCATAAATGAGTGCAGATCAATTAAACGTTTGGGTATCAAATTTTACCAAATTGAACGATAAGGTATATACGTGACAATGGCCCAAACGTTGGGGTATTTAATGTCATTTACCCTTATGTATTGGATGATGATGGGCAAATTTGTCCAATTTCTATCACGTGCTATCACATGATCAACTTTTCTGACGGAAAACTTAGAAAGAGTATCACGTTTTACACTTCATTAAACGTTTAGGTATCAAATTTTACCAAATTGAACGATAAGGTATATATGTGACAATGATCCAAATGTTGGGGTATTTTAATGTCATTTACCCTTTATTATTTAATACCCCAATTTTTAAAACTTAATCGGGAAGAGTCTCTCAAAACCGTTTAATACATATATAAGAATTCATATTGGATAAAGAAATTGGATCCATGATAGAAGTCCTGTTGTACTCGGAACTTTGATTATTTACTTACGTGTGCTAAAACTAAATGAGAGTTGTATTATGATTGATGTCTTTGTATACGAATTATACTCCAATAATGATTCCTTGCCACTGTATATATCTTTCATTGGTAGATGAGAGGTATCTTGGCTTGGCTGTGTCTCTATCTTTGGTAGCTTTGAAATCTTTATCTTGGTTTTGGAAAAGAAGAGAGTTATAAGTGATTGCTCGTTCTTTTGCATGTTCATGCTCGATTTTTCCACAACGGCATCGAAAACCCCATCGTTTTGTCCCACATCATAAACAAAAGTAAGTCCATATAGGATGAAAACGACGACTCCATTAGAGCTTTTTTATATTTTTAGATCAAACTGGTTTTAATGATTTGTATTGTTATAATGGAAGTATGCATTGGATATTCGTGCAGAGAATGGGTTACCCTGATGTTGATCGGTTAGCTTGCCAATGGATCCAAACTCCAAGTTGCTACCATATCAGAGGAGCCAATGGATGATCCCGGACAGTATATGAGGCTTGTAGAGAAACTAAACTACCTCACTATGGCTTGATCAAATATTGCATATCCATTGCGTCCAACCCCACTTGATTTTGAGATTGGAATAAGAAATTGCATGCAAATTTGGGGGGAGAAGAAAACTTGCATGTTTCCATCATAACAGCACGTTCTTCAAATTATCATCCAAATGGGGATCAAAAGAATTTGCCATCATGAACATATTTTTCACAGTAGCAAGTGCCACACAAATTCATTGTCCAGGAAAACCGCAAATAGAAGACGATGCCTGTGTAAAAAGCAGTAGTAAGCAAGGCCACACGAACGTCAATCTTAATCAAGGTTGTCGATCTTAATCGGAGAAATTTCATCAGCCACCTGGAAGTTGCCCACCAATCGAGCAAAGAACACCATTTGCTGCTCCAGCGAAAACCTGATATTCTCGGCCTGCTCAAACAAACTCGGCTCATTAGTTATAGGTTCAGGCCAAGGAAGCTAACGAATTAACGAGTTCGTAGAGGAGCATCGCTCGCTGTTACCTTGCGGAAACCATGCGGTTCCCCTTCAAACTCAACTAGAGCCACATGCAAACCTTTCTCCTTTAAAGCTGTATATATCTTCCGTGCTTGATTTGGCGGTACAACCTACAACACCATGTCAAACAAACTTGTATCAAGCCGTTATCCACCAGAAAGGGAAACAAGCAGTCAAGTTGTTCTACCGCTTTATTTCATCTTTCCCCCCCTCTTTTTTACTTAATTATCAATAAATTGATTTTTAATATATTTTTAAAAGGTACATATTCTTCCACCCTTTGCTTTACTGTCAATGTATGAACATTAAGAACTTTTAAGAATTTAACCGAAGATCTGTCACTGATGCCCCTATCAAAACAGAAGGGTGATGTTGACTCCAACATCACAGCAACATATGTTAAGTTGTACCCAGGAAAAGTAGCTCGAATGTGAAGCATGTATCTACAGACGAGCTAATCCATGGATATATCATCTCGCCGAGGATATTAATATTTATCTAAGGAACTCATGCAGCGACGTGCCTTCCATATAACCAAAATTAGTTTGACTCTTAGAAATAATTGGCATATAACAGATATATCCGACTACTGTTTCTGCATGAAAATACTATGTTACGGCCAAGTTTTGTTCCCAAAGTTAACATGTGCTGTGGAGATCCTCTGTTCAACCATACATTTTTTAGTGAGTCAAAGCAAGGACTACACAGTTTACAACAGTCCCCTATCGTTGCTATGACGCTCTTCATAAGCCACATACACTACCCTCATCAAACATCCATTACCGTAGAATGATTTCACACACATGATACATATTCAATTGCAAGCAATCTTTTAAGTATTCGTATCTGCCAGAATCGGATCCATTGTGAATGATTATGAGGACACATATTAGGATCCTGTTTACAGGTGTTTTCGTGTTTTCTCATCACCAAAGTTGTCGGAAGATGGTTCGGTTGCCGCTGTTGATGTGGGATGACGTGTGCAGCTGAATGAGCACTAATCGATCTGACCACATTTTGAATAGGCCCCGATCGAGCTATTGGAGTCTGGTCCGAGCTGTCTCTGGGCGGCCTACAACACAAGAAGCTCGTCATATGGGTCGGATCTGGGGTCCGACCTAATCCCCTCATATGGTTCAGTCATTAGTTGACTTAAGAAGGCTCGAGGTAACTATGTCTGACCTATTGGCAGGTCATTCGCTAGTTATTATGCCCAGCTATGGAGGAAACATATAAAGTGGAGCAGATACTTAGTGCAAGAGTACCTGACTGTTGGTTCTTTTTGAATCGTCCCGTCTTATTGTTCGAGAGACTATTTATATGCGATGGTCTTTTGAATGTCGTTCCAAGGTAACACCCGAGCATTTAAGACACTTTATTGCATTTGGCCTGAGCTGTCTCCATTGAAGGCGAGCTTAACGGTTAATCATTGATTTCTCTCATTTATGAGCCGACAGATTAAATGAGTCCAATGGTCTACCGAATCGTCGACTTGAATGTAGAGAGAGAGAAAGACGGTTAGCCTCCCGCGACGGCCTCCGGGCTTTGGAGTCAGAGCTGTTGATTTTACTTGGATTTGTCCGTTCAAATAATGATTAAGTTACCATTGGGCCGGCCCAATGCTATAACAATGGTCCCCATCCCCCGAGCTCAACCGATGTGACGGTTGAGGTCGGATGATGTGACACGAATTAATTGGACACGACAGGAGGGACTTGAATTTTGGCCACCAAAATTCCAAATCATAGGGTTTGCTTGCCACAAAGATACGGGACTAGAAGCGTCGGGGCTCCGAGATGTCGACACGTGTCTAGGATCGGAGGCTGATCTCGATCCAGAAGTGTGCTGCTCTTTGTATAAATAGAAAGCAGGGGAATGAGAAAGCTTCTTTGTTTGCTCTCAGAGAAACTTGCGTCCATTTTTGCTTTTGCTTTCTTCTTCCTCGCTTGACCTCATCGATGTCCGGGTAGGGTAGTCCCTTCTCATGTTCATCCATCTTTCATCTCCTTCAGATTCAGAATTTGATAGGTTCTGGGCTGAGATGGAAAGAGTTGAAACTACTTTAGAGCCCGCCACCCCTAGTACGGAAGAATTTTCTTGGCTGGAGGAGTCCACACGCTTCGATGAAGTGTAGGTGCCCGCTCAGGTCCTCAGGCCCAAACATGCCCTCGATAAAGGAAATGGTTTGCTTATCGAGCCCCTCCAACAGCGTTGGCCCTTTCCTCAGAGCTCAGCCAAAGCTGCTGGAAGCTCGGGCAAAGTGGCGGAGAGCTCGAAAAAAAGGACGAGAACGGTCCTCTGAACTCGACCTCCAAGGATGACGCTGCTGCCCCAGCCATGTCCTCAAAGACAATGGTGACGTTCCCTGGACCAAGGGCTATGAAGAAGCATGGCCGTGGGGAGGCCTCATCCCTTCGAGACTGTTGACTGGCCTAGTTCCTCCTGAGGGCGAGCATGTTTTGTTGTCGCACAGGCCGACCCAAGCTGTCCTACAATGTCCTGTGGACAAACTTCTCTAACCCACTTATCCGGTGGTGTTGAGGATTCGGTCCTTTTGGATTGCAGGGTTGTAGCTTGGCTTGCTTAAAACTCTGTTCTTCAGCAGGATCGCTCTGCTCTACGGAGGGTCGATCCCAAGAGACTAGCCAGCTTCATTGTATGTCACAATCAACAGATCGTTGTCATTCCTTTCTTTGCCTCTTCATGGTATGACAAAGTGTTAGGTCCGACCTTTCTCCTCTTCATGCAGATGTCCTTGGTGGCTACTGAGCTGCGTCGGCACTCAGTAGTAACTGCTAACGCCGAGGTGAACCTTGCTCGGAAGTAAAAGGAAATGATTGCTGCAAAGAAGATCGACACGGAAGCGAAGGCTGAGTTGAAGGTGGCGTTGCTTAAGGTTGCTAAGCTTACGTCTCAGGGGGAGGAGCTAGAGAAGGCACTTGCCGAGGAGAGGAAAGCGTGCACCGAGGAAAGGGTCGCAAGGACGACTATCGAGGATAACGTCAAGGTCGAGGTAGCCCTCAGGAAGCATGATGAGGTTCAGCTATCTGACGGGATGGAGAAGTGGAAAAAAGAAAGCCTATCTCTTGGCTCAAATCGCCAAACTGAGGGAGGTTGACCCGATGAAGGTTGCTGTCGAGGCGGTGGAGAAGTATAAGGTAGATATTGTTGCCCCTCGGGTCGCCCAAATGTTCAGCGCATGCTTCTTTAAGTGTCACTGTCAGTAGAATATCAAACGAAAGTTTTTCTGATTCAAGGGTCATCTTTGAACACCTTGAAATGCTTCACTTGGAGTTTAGAGCTCCACAGACTAAAGAAACCGCAACTGGTGTGACTGAGGAATCAACACCTGTTGAAGCCGAAGCAACACCTGTTGAAGCCCACACTCCCCAAGCTTCGACCTCTTGAATGCAACACTTGTATCTCTTTTCCTTCCTCTGTATAGGCTCTACCCTAATTTTGAATGTGCGGGCTTTGCCCCCCCTCTTTGATTAATAAAATTTCTTTTTATCTAATAACATGTCTTAGCTCATCTTGAAGGACCTTGAAACTAGGAAAACAGACTCATGAATGCTCCAAGTCTTAGTTCAGAACTTGGGTAGGGAGCTCGTCTTAGATCTCAGAAGATCTCCGAGCTCGACAGAATCTCCACACTAGATAGACAGCTTCAAAATTAGCTCTTCTCATGTCATAGAGGACCGAGGCCGGCCCCCCATGCCATCTATGCCCCCCTCCACAGCTCGGGCTGCGTAGTGATGAAATTAGTAAGCGCGAGGTATGGAAGATCGTCTCCCCTGTCCATGTCCAAACCAGACATAGATAAAAATTGGACCCAGTTCTCGTGGTGAGAGCGATTCGACGAGGGGAACATAGGCGCAACAGAGAAGAGATGACCCCAGTCGCTGAGGATCGAGGTCTGTTGAGAACAATCCCCGATCGTGTAGCTAGATTGGCCTGCAAGGATGATTGCCCCCGATTGTATAGCCGAATAGATCGCAAGGTTTTCTGACATCCCTGATTGTATAGCTGAATCGGTCCGCGAGCGAGTGTCCCCCGATCATATAGCCAATCAGCCTGCGAGGTCTTCATAGAGTTATCACAGATCGTATAGCTGGATCGGCCCACGAGAGAGTCCCCCCGATTGTATAGCCGAGCAGCTCACGAGGTCTTTTGACATCCCCAATCGTATAACTGGATCGGCCCGCGAGGGCGTCCCCCGATCATATAACCGACCAGCCCGCGAGGTCTTGAGAATAATCCCCGATCGTTAGCTAGGTCGGCCCGCGAGGGAGTGGCCCCCCGATCGTGTAGCCAACCAACCTGCGAGGTGAAGGTCAAGGTATTTATGTTAATCTGTAAGCCTGCGTACTTTGAAAGTAAAGATGGAAAAAATCGGTCATGTTTTCCTCTTAGTTTTCTTTTTGGAGTACATTTGTCGAAGGTACAAAAGAAATAAAAGAGAAACCGAAAAATGGTACAAGGGTTTGCTTCGTTTCTTATTATTCACTGGGAGTACCTCCGCAAATGCTCTGCATTTCAAGGGTGGGCAAGCTCTTTGTCGTCCATTGTCGGAAGTTTGGAAGTTGCGAGTCTAAGGACTTCAATAATCTTGTATGGTCATTCCTACTTGGCAACGAGCTTGCCTTGACGGACGATCTCCAGGGAGAATGCTGCCTTCCTAAGGACTAGGTCACCCAAGCTGAAGCTCTTGGAATTGAAGTACCGAGCTACCCGATGCTTCTATCGGATTATAGTCTGAAGACTCGATCATGTACCTCGTCAATAAGCTCTATGTTCAGTCCGATGCCTTCCAGATTCTTCTTGTCTAAGTGCTTGAGACGAAGTGATTCCTCACCGACTACGAACGGGACCACCGCTTATGCTCTGAAGGCGAGTATGAAGGGCGTCTCTCTTGTTGCGTCCTTGTTGATCGTCCTGTATGACCACAGTATCCCTGATAGCTCTTCCAGCCAAGTACCTCGGGCGTCACTGACCTTCTTGCGCAGTGGCTCCAAGATACATTTGTTAGCGGCCTCCGCTAATCCATTGGTCTAAGGATGAGCGTCGGAGGCGAAATACAGTTTGATCTTCAATTTTGAGCAGAAATCCTTGAAGCCTGTGCAATCTAACTATGGTCCATTTTCAGTGATTATGGATCGAGGGATGCCGAACCGACAGATGATTGATTTTCAAACAAAGTTCTTAATGTTTTTCCAAGTGGTGCTGGCCAAGGGCTCATCTTATATCCACTTTGTGAAGTAGTCCACAGCTACGACCAAGAATTTCCTTTGTCTGTTGGCGGGGTGAAGGGACCGAGTACGTTGAGTCCCCATTTGGCGAAAGGTACACGGCTGATAATAGGACCTAGGTCGGCTGGTGGAGCCGAGCTGTGCTTTGCAAATTTTTAGCACTCTGGATATTTCCGCACATGCTCAGCTACATCATTGGCCATAGTAGGCCAATAATAGTCCGACCTTAAGGCCTTCAGAGCGATTGTCCTCACTCCGTAGTGATTTCGACAGAGGCCTTCGTGGATCTCCTGGATGAAGTAATCAGTCTCCTGTGGACACACGCACTTGAGAAAGAGAAGAGCATCGAACTTTGCACGTCTTTAGTAAAGTGCACCGTCATGAAGCACATATTTAAGGGCCCTCCTCTCCATCTTTCGTGCATCTACTCGATCAGCCGACACCTCACCCGAGCCGAGGCATCTAATAATAGGAGCCATCTAGGTTGGCTCCTTGTCTGTGCCCATCAGCTTGTCTTTGTATACGCTGGGGCTCAAGAGGCTCTTAACATAGACAGCACGTCCCAACTCTTTGAGTGATGAAGCTAGTTTTGATAGAGTCTGCTCGGGTATTCTCTGATCTGGGCATGTGATGGATCTCGACATGCCTGAATTTAAAGAGCTCAGCCTTGACATCTTTCAGATAACACTTCATTACATCTTCCTTAACTTCATACTCCCCTTGCAGTTGATTGATGATTAGTCTGGAGTCGCTGGGCAACCGAACTATATGCACTCCCAGAGCACGAGACAACCTTAGGTATTAATGACGGCCTCATACTCCACCACATTATTGGTTGCTGAGAAGTTGAATAGAAGAGTATACTCCATGATGTTCCCATCAGGGTCTAGAATGACTATGCCGGCTCCGCCACCCGACTTAGTTGCCGACCTGTCTACATGAACGACCCATACCTCGTCCTTCTCTAAAGAGGTAAGGGCTAGGTCGTCCGCAATAGGAGAAGTTGTGGGAAGAACATATACCGAGCTAAGCAGCTGGAGATGGATCATCCGACGTGCACTCAACAATGAAGTCTGCCTTGCCCTTTGATGATGTCCTCAGCTTATAGCAGATGTCGAATTCGCTTAGCTCGACCCTCCCAGTTCAGCATCCTTCCTGACCGATCTAGTCTCTTTAAGTTTTGCTTGAGCGGTGCGACGGTTAAGTCAAGGATGGTATGTGCCTGAAAATAGGGTCGGAGCATTCTTGCAGCTAGGACGATGGAATATGTCAGCTTCTCTATCTGGTTATACCGGACCTCGACTCCTCGGAGGATCCGTCTTGTGTAGTAGATCGGCAGTTGAACTACAGCTTCTTCTTTGACCAATTCCGAGCTAAGCTTCTTAGGTGGCCGCCAGATAGAGCTCTATGGTTCTCCTTCTTCGGGCTTCGTCAAGAGTGGGGGACTACGGAGGTAGTTCTTTAGCTTGGCTAAAGGTCGTGCAGTCTTCATCCCCCTCTATAGCCTTCCTCTCACCCGCGAGTCTGGCTAAGGCCTTCCTCAGGACTTTAAAGAACAGGAGGGGCCTCTCTGATGACTTCGACAGAAAGCGTCACAGGGTAACGATCTGCCCATTCATCCTTTGTAGCTCCTTGACGGTTACCGGATCCGTCATGCCAACTAGTGATGCGATCTTGTCAGTGTTGACTTCAATGCCACGATTTGCGATCATAAAGCTAAGAAACTTTTCAAATCGGACACCGAATGTACAGTTCATAGGATTTAGCCTGAGGTTGTGCTTCCTGATCTCCTCAAATGTCTCCGAGAGGTCAGCGATATGGTCTGCGGAGCTCTTAGACTTGACGAGCATGTCGTCAACATATACCTCTTCTTTTATTTGACGAGTTTGAAGGTCGGTTCGACGTGCAGCTCGTGGGTCACCCGGGGGTCCACAACTGGCATGTCGTCTGGCGACCAATCGAAGACATCCATGTTAGCTTTTAGAAAGTCGATTAACTTCTCCTTTAAGTAGGGATCAAGTCCCGATCCAACAGAGACAGTTTTTCCTTCTTCATCCGATACTGGGGCCAGATCGGGCTCCTCGACTGGAGTAGGTCATTGGTCGACGAAGTCCTCCCTATTGTCGAGAAAGGTGAGTGAATAGGTCTACTCTGTCCTTCGGTCTTTGGTGGAAAGAAGGTAACAACCTAGACCGAGCATGATTATCCTTCACTCTTCCGACCACCTGAGGAGTTTGGAACTTGATCATTTGGTGAAAGAGGGAAACCAAAGCCTCGACCGAGTTGATGAGTGGTTGACCTATGATCACGTTGTACGTCGAGCTAACTTTCACAACTATGAATTTCGTCATATGAGTGACTATCTACGGGTGCTCTCCGAGAGTCACTCGCAAACTAATCATACCCTCAATGGAAGCAGCGTGCCCAGTGAAGCCGACTATGGGGTCTGAGCATGCCTCCAAGTCGGACGAGCTGAGTCACATCATCTGCAGAGTAGACATGAACATCACGTTATAAGAGCTGTCAGTATCAACAAGCAGCCGTCGTATCTCGACCGAGCCGTTGATGTCACTGATAAAGATTGTATCATCATGGGGTAGCGCAACCCCGTCCAGATCTTCGTCTGAGAAGCAGATATGAGGTGGAGTGTCCCTCGGCCTCTTGTGACCCACGTTCATGGTCATCACCATCCGAATCCACAACTTCCGGTCTGAGGAAGACAGCCCACCTTACTGTGGTTCGCCAGAGATCCCATCAATGACCCCAATTACGGGTTGGGCAATGGCGATTGCTTTACATCGGTCTTCTATCCTTGAGATGCCATCCTGTCTCGCTTTTAGGGCGTCGACAAACTTCTTCAAATGTCCCCACTGAATAAGGTGCTCGATATTCTTCTTTAGCTTCTAACAGTACTCTATATCATGATCGTGGTCTAGGTGGTACCTGCAGAACTTATTCTCGTCCCGCTTGTCACCCTTCATCTTTGGAGGAAGTCGGTTGAAGTATCCCTCGCCTGGGGCATAAACCGTCACCACGGCCTTAGGGACATTAAGCTTTGTGAAGACCATGTCCGCCCTGTCGCATGGACTTCTGTCTTGTCTTCTTTGGCACTTACGATCTCGACCGGCCTACTCCTTAGGCCAAGCTTCTTTCTTTCCTTCGATCGAGGTTTTGGAGGTACCCCCATCACGGGTGGCCAACGCCTCCTCCGCCATCATTACCGCTCCGCTTCGGTAAGGAGCTGATCCAGGCGACGGGGCAGTTTATGATGCAGTGACTACATTAGGTCTTCACAGCAGATCCCCTTCTTGAGGACAATGATGGTTACTTCGTTACCGTAGCTCTCAACATTAAGCCTCTCCGAATTAAAGCACTTTAGAAAGCTCCTTAGAAAGCTCCTTAACGTCTCACCCTCTCTCTGCACCAGGGTGAAGAGGTGGTCTGAGCTCTGCTTCCTCCTTCCCGCCACGAATTGTTGACAGAAAGTTTGGGTTAGGCTCTTGAGCGATCTAATAGATCGGTTGGAAAGTCTATTGTACCACTCCTTTGTGGCCTTTCGTATGGTAGTCTGAAAAGCTCGGCAAAGGAGGAAATTTGGAAGGCCGTGTTCGTGGAGTGTCAGGGGAGTCATTGGAGGGATGTTTCATAAAGGGACTCAAACCAAGCATACGGACGGAGCTATGCATACAGAGATCCAGAGGGCTGCTAGACAAGATGCGTTTAGCTCGAATGATGGAGGACAAACTTGTAGAGGAGTGGCACGTAGTGAAGCATATAGCGGATTCAGTTCGCAAAGCCAGAGAGCGACAAGAAAGGAGAATGCGACATCAAGAGGGCTCCAGTCCAGCTAAGAGAAGAACAACAAGCTTCAATCAGACAGTTGGCCTAAGTGGCTCACATAGGCAGAGATCCAGGATAGGCGCACCAAGGGAATGTTTCCGTCGTGGCGAGATGTATGGACCATGACATCGTTGCAAGGATCGTGCTCTCCAGATGTTGCTCGATGAAGATGAAGAAGGCTTGGAGCAGGAAGAGCCGAGAGGGGACGAGCACCTCCATTTGGAGTATTGGGCCCATGATTTTCACGACACCACCATGGGGACAAGTTAGTTCTTCGGGGGTGGAGTAATGATGTGTTTTGCATTTAGGTCCATCAGGGGCGTTTTCGTAATTTTCAGTTCTTATAGGGTCTTTTTGTAATTTTCAGTTTGGTGTTGTTCTTGTAATTTTGGTCATTTCTGATTAGTACTTGTAGGCGACAGCTATGGTCAGAGAGGGAGGTCGATTATTGTGGAAGAACCCCTAGATCTATGAAGTTTAGGCTTTTCCTTCATTGCAAAAGCTAGATTTTGGAGATTTAGACTTTGATCTCTAATTCAAAGCTAGGAGAGCGGCCTCCTCTTTAATTGTGGCTAACTTTAACCTTTATATTTCAGTTTATATCAATAAAAATCCTTCTTTTCCCCAAATTCACTCTTTTCACCCTAAAAATACAACCTCTCATAAAAATCATATCTTTCACCATAAAAATCCTATTTACCCCAAGAATTAGATCCGAGAGAGAGGGAAAATCTAATGTCGTTGGTTACTAATAATATCGTCTCGCTCCAAATTCTATTGCTATGTGAAATCTATACATAGTAATCTATCATAATTTGATGAATTTTTAACATACCTTTGATTATAGTCTCAATTTAACATTAAATTGATGACTTTCATGTTATTTTGGACTGCTATTATGGTTAACCGGTTGAGTATTATAAGTTGAGTTCTTTTGATTAACATCCACTTAGCGTACATTCTACTCCTTAGGCACAACATATACAAACAACTTGATATGACAACATGTCTAGCAGCTATAAACACTTCAGACTATATACCGTTCCACCTTAAAACCAAAATTGAAACCGAAACCCCAAACAAAGCCTCCGAAACAAACAAAACGGAGCAAACTTTTAATACAAAAATGGTTCGAAACTAGAACCAAAACCGAGTTATCAAACATTGAAATGAAGGATGATACCAAACTATCATTCTGGAAATGCAGTGACTGGAAATGCTAATTCTCACAGCCAAGCAAAAAAGGGAGTCACATTGATATTTTAAGTTGGCATGTTGTGAAAATGTCTATCATAACACAACTGTCCCATCAGATAATAGACAAGAAACATATGCCTGCTTAGTTGGCAATTAAGGCTAATGGAGCAACAATGATCAACAAAGTTACAAGCGAATATGTGAAGCTAACTCATCAGGCAAGAAAATCTACAAATTAACTCCTCAAAGAAACAAACTAAAACGCGTGAAGTTTGGGGCCATTCATACCTTGTCATCTAACCCTTGAAACAAAATAACAGGGCAAGCAAAATTATCAACAAAGTTGATTGGGGACCTCGCAAAGTACGCATTCTGATTCCCTGACCAATAAAAGTAGAGTGCTTTCAGTAACTCAGCAGGAAATTAGTGTTCATATCATTTTGATAATCAATGACAAACTTCACAAGTTTCCATTACTCACCAACAAGATTATCAATATAGTGTGCCTCAAATTTGTGCATTTCTTCCCTCAACAAAGACAAATCTGCTATCTGTTATTTTGACAGCATAGATGATCATTTTACTATCAAAATAAGAGACAATTTGAACACATCATGCACTCAGCTTTCTCCAAACTAAGATAAACACCAAATAAAGAATGTAAATTATTGAAGTCATTTTTATGACACACATTCCAATGACTAGAGTTTACAGATCATCTGGGAAGCTAGTTTGATTTGGTTATTACCAATTTCCTAAAAACATACGTATAACCATATAGAAGAAACAATTCCTATGTGAAAAAACACCAAGCTTAGGTATGTCACCTGATATCTATATCATGATCAGGAATAAATCGACACAGAGGTAAATGATCAAGGTATATACAAAGGTATATACATACAATAACTGCTAATATGCTAGAATCTTATTCAGCTAGGATTTTTTCCATTTTTTGATATTGATCCCGTAATTTACATCTAATTTGTAAATAGTCTCACAAATCATATCATTTGTGATTTGATTCCCAAAATCTATTAAGCTGGTCGATAAGAGTCACGCTTAACGGTTTCCATCCAACATTTGACTCGGATCTGTTTAGTAGTTAACCAAATCTGAGTTCAGCCCTTTCATTTTGGGTTTCATGCAAGCAATGAGATTTCGATCCAAACCATTTGGCGTAAAGGCTCGATTGTCCCTCTCTCTTCCCTTTCTTTTCTTTTTCTTTTTTTCATTTAAACAAAGCCCAAACCCCACAGCCGCCCAAACTCTCTCTCTTCCTATTTCTCTTTCTCTTTCTCTTTTTCTTTAATTCATCGGCCCAACTAAACCATCCAGCCCACACTTACCTCCACTAAACCCCTCACGCGCTCTCACGTGCGAGACCCCCACCAACTCTCTCTCCATCTTCTCTCTTTCCTCGGGTGAAACCCCCCAAGGCCCGATTCCTCTCACTCACTCTCTCTCGAGATCTTCCTTCGGCGAGAAGGAACTCTCAACGAGAGCCACGAACCCCCCTCTCCATCTACCTCAGCCGACAACACCCACAACACGAAACCATAAGAACATGAGGTATTGCCATACCTTCCACTGCCATTGACTTCTACTCAAGCATTTCGTCGCCCCTCTCTTCATGGTGAACTCTCGGCCCTACTGTCCTCTTACGTGCTTCACATGCCATCTCTCTTCCTCTATAAATTTCTTTATTTTTCTAGATTTTGTTTTTTAAAATATAATTTACCGCTTCAAAATTTCTTTCGCCCATAGTTTTCGGTGGAAATCGAAGTTTTTGGAATTCTCGGGGATTCTCTTCTCATTCGACGCAGCCACAGCCGCTCGATGACAAGGCAGCTAGGCTCCGACGAGCCCTACGATAGTCTGCAATGTTGGTAAATCACTTCAATTTTTGATGTTTGATTTTTAAAATTATGGAATTCTTATGCGATGATGTTTCGGATCATTTTGAGAATTTCGAGAGTTTAAGGGATTGGCGGCGACCCCAGTCACTTTCCTCGCCGCTGCTGTGGCCGTGCTCTTAGAATTTTACCTTGCTGCCATGACTTGTTTTGGGGATCCTTGCCATGTCGTGATCTTCTACTAGGGGCTTTGCTCATGCTGAAGGTTTCCGTGGGGTATTTCGCTGTCGTGAGCTCTCGTGGGCTATATTCCCTGCCATGAATGTCCTGGGGCTCTTAGCCCCTGTCGCGACCCATGTTCAAGGGCATGACCCATGCCGTGACTACCCTAAAGTGACTAGCCCTTTGTCGTGTGTCCTCATGTTGGCCCTTTGCCTTGGTCATGACTTATCTTAAGCTCCTAAGCTCTGCCATGACTTACCATAGGGTTTTCCCCCGTCGTGCCCTTTGGTTTGACCTATACCTCCAGTGATGTTGGTTGTGGCTCTTGTAGTGTTTAGCTGTAAACTTGGCTGTTGGTTATTGTTTGGGTTTTGCACTTGTTGTTGGCTTTGGACTTGGGCTTTGGACTCTTGACGGAGCATTGCCCCTTACTGTCTGTTGGATCATAAGGTTACTGCAAGTCGGATCATAGTATTACTGCATGTCGGTTCATATGAAAACCATGAATATATGTTCAGAATGATCGATAATGAGAACTCTCTGAGATCATTGCAGTTGTCCGGCCATCATTGTCAATCTCACATGTGCATGTTTGCTATATCGCGCGCTATATGCTATCAAGGTTAGACCATTTTATTGATTGTTGCATGTTCTTCAGGTTTAAACTCTTTTGTCACTTGCTATATGATTAGTCTATTCTTTCACTTTCTATATGTTTTCCACATGTTTCATGTTTCATGTTTCATGTTTTATGTTTAAATTGTTACATCATTTATTGCATGTTACATGTCCCATATTTCAATTGTAATATCACATGTTGCATGCTATTCCATAACATTGAAAATAGCAATATGTCGAATGTGATATGATGACAAAGTAATTTTAGAATATCCTAATATTGGAATACCCTTTGGAATAGCTTGTTGGAAATCCTTTTGGAATATCTTGTCGGAAATCCTGTTGGAATATCTTGTCGGAATATCCTGTTAGAATCATGAAAACATGACTAAATTCAATCACATAGCACACCAACATATTAGCTAGTTTTCGATGTGTTCATTAACCTGCTTAAAACCCTTATTTCATAATTCATGTGTAACCAAATATATACTATATACTACCAACTTAGAACAACACGTGTACTATATCGCTGAGACACTAGAGATGTACACTTGACATATACTTCACACTTCAGACTCACTAATTTTGGGATAAATCATATTAGTAAGAGTGCAGGAGTAACTGGAGCTATGTTCCTTATTACATGACGCATCAGGTTTTCTGGCTGTGTCTCATCATGAGTCCGATGTACCCTTCTTACTATTACCAGACTTAATTTTTAAGTCACATCATGTCTCTGTTATGGACTCATGGCCTCTCCTGTTATTTTAGGCTTGGCCCCAGTGAGCATCCTCATGGTACGAGGTGGACTCTTGGTTACTTACTGTACTTTCTAATATGATTCCATGTCTGAGATTGACATAATTGCTAGAACATAATCCTGTAACTCTAAACTGTAAACTGTCTTGTATGCCTGCTCTCACTTATTTGTTACTAGTATGCGTTGTTAGTTACCTGCTTCATTTTGCATCCATGCTTTTACTTGTTTCTAGTATTTATTTTTTTGTATGATCGTACAAATTGTTTAATTCCAACTCCTAGAATTACTGTGATTAACCATTATTGCTGGTGGCTCTACGTTTTGCGTCATCGTTAGGTGCCACTCAAGTCTACGAGGAGGCCCCAACATTTAAGGATTCAGACTTTACTATGTAGGCTTTTTAAGTGCAAGGTATAAACTTCCATTTTCCTAAATTATTTTATGAGAATTTCTATATGAAAATTTTGGTATCTTTACTCGTGACATATATTGTTTTCATTAGTAAGTAGTAACTGCATGACATGCATCACATGTGAAAAACATCCACGCACTAGGGACCGAGGCGTGACATTTGGTTTCAGCTGTTTCATTTCGGTTTCGAGGTGGAGGACAAAACTGCTGTTGAAAATCAGTTGGTTTCGACCAAAACCTCACTCTTTACAACAATATATATGTTTGAGTTTAAATTCTCGAACATATTTAAACCATCTACTTAAAAATTATTTATTAAAAGTATAAAAACTCTAACATTTTATTGTAATTCTAAAAATTATATAATAAAAATTCATAAAATTCGGAAATATATATTATGAATGCATTGTTATAGAAATATATACTTAAAAATACATATAAGCCCGAAACCAAAACTCAAAACAAAACCTATGAAACATGCGAACCTGTTCGAAACATAAAAAAATTTTAACTGCCAAAACTGAAACCGACCTCTCAAACCTTAGTTTCAGGTATTAAATAATGGTGGTTTTGGATTGAAAAAGGTAATGGATTAGTATTGAAGAGAGATTGGAAGGAGATTAAAGAACAAAAATAAGGATAAATGTTTGAGTTAGGTTTGGATTTTGATGATTGAAAGATGAGACGATGGAATAGGGGATGAGGTTAATGTTTGAGCGAAGGATTTCTGGAGGGATGGGCGGATGGTGGGGGATGATAGGGTTAGGCTTTGGGTTTTGGTTTGAGGCATGGATTTCTTTGCGATGGTAGGATGGATTTCTTTGCGATGGTAGGACAGATGGAGGAAAAGGATGTGCTAAAATTTGGATTTAGGAGAACGGTTTCTTGAGGGATGAGAGGATGAGCGGGATGGGGGCTAAGATTAGGATGGGGAGGATATCTTAAGAGATGAAAATGAGGGATGTGATTAGCTTAGGATTTGGGAGATTTCTTGCGGGATGTATGGAATGTAAGTGAAATGAGGTTCGTATTAAGGGTTTGTAAAGTGACTGGGAGAGAAGGGAAAGATATGGTAGATGTGAGGGCGTCAAGATGGAGCTCAACAAATAGGAAGGAATGAAGGCTACGTTGGATCCTCCTACTGGATGATAAGTAGACACTAAAGAGAGGGTGAAAAGTGTATATGAAATAATAAAATCTCCCCTAGAAAATCTATCTAAGTTTACAATTCGTGTTATTTAATTTAAAATTAATCAACAATAATTATAACTTGATAAAGAGTATGCAACAGAAATAACAGAAATAAACTAAAATATCACAATAAAGAAAAGTAGAACAAGCTCAAACACAAGATATTCACTGGTTTCAGGTACCACATACTATAGTCCAGCACCCAAGTCCCACTTGGCTAGTTCCACTAATTCAACAAAAAGTACAACACCTCTTTTCAAGAGGATTTACAATTCATCCCCTCAACACTTGAGGAATTTTCACTTACAATCAAGTTGATACATTTACATATAGCCTTACTTGAAGCAATTGTGAATGTGTAATGGCTATAGAAGAACTTGATATCAAAAGACAAAATTTAGCTTTGGTAGATAAGCAATATTGGGCAAAGAAAGATTGAAACTGTAACGGGCACATTCTTGGGCCCGTTTATTTAATCCCCCTTCTTTTCGCATGGCCCATTCCCCTTCTTTTCGCATGGCCCATTGTGAAGAAGCCCGCTCGGGCTTCTTTCCCTTTGTTTCGTCCGATCTCGCCCCTCTCTTGCTCGACGAAGCCCGCTAGGGCTGCGACTTGGTCTCTCTATCTCTCGCCATCGCATCGCCGTGGGGCCTTTGATGGGGCTTCAATGACACCCCTCCTCTGCTCCTCTGTCCTCGACGATGTTGCATGGCCTCTCCGTCCTCTCTCTGCGGCATTGCAGAGACCCACGCCTCCTTTGCTGTGACTGTGGCTCCTTGGGGCTGCTGCGGTGGCTACTTAACTCATCTCTTCCCCTCCCCTCGGTTACATGCACTGTAAGTCCATCTCTTAATTTCTTCAAAGCTGGTTGATTCATGCGGCTCTTCGGGGTTTGATCTCTTGCTGATTTCTTGTGTGATCTCCTGTGGCTTTCGATTCTTAACTTTCTTTAGCTCTTCGGCTTCAATCGGTATACTTTATCTCCCTTACGCTCGGTTTTTCTTACAATTTCTGCATGCTTTAACTGAGTCGGATTCTTGGGGGTTCGTGAGAAAAATGGGATTTTTATAAACGGGAGAGGATGATTTCGGGGAGTAGCGTAGGGTTTGAGTCCCTACGGTAATTTAGTGGGGTTGGTTCCCTCGCCTACTTGTCGTGGGGTCCCGAGGTCCTCGTTTGGGGATGCTCTGGCTTGCGGTCCGTCCCTTTGCTTGCTGATTTGGGGGTTCGGTGGCGCCTTGCTTGCCGGTTGTCCAATTGCTTGCTGAATTGGGGTGCTGCGGCTCCCCTCTTACTTGCGGTTTGTGGTTCCTTGCTGACTAGGCTTGCGACTGGCTGTTTCCTGCTGTTGGGTTCGGCTGAGAGTTTTGTTCGCTGTTTTGAGTTGTAATTGAGGTTTACTTGGGATATGAGCCCTGTTCCCTTGCTATCTTTATCGTTAGCCCCATAGTCCCTTACTAGAAACCCCGTGGATTTTGCCGTAGGCACAGGTCCCCCACCACATGATGAAAAAGACCCCGAATTTGATCCCAATGGCCTAGAGCCTGTAGAGCCATTATGAGTTTGACCGTTGGGCTTTTCATTATCAAATAATTACTATGTTTTCTTCGTTTCTTGGTTTGATGCATGAAACAGTTGTGCGTTCTATTATCAGTTCAGTTTGGAATATCATGCCATGAGAAACATCCATGCCTTCTTTATCACCAGCTTTGTTATCATGTCGTTTAAATACCTCCTGCAGCATGCCAGTATTAGAAAGTTGATATCGTGATTAAATTGCATAGTCTCTGAGTTGTTATGTGATGGTACTTATACGAATTGACTGATGGATTTGAGGTTGGCTTTTGACATGACATGTTACTATTTCATGCTTGGCAGTGGACCCACTTTACTATGTAATTTAAATGATATTAAACTGAGACACATCACGACACTAAAATTAATAAATGGTTAATTTCTGCTTGACTCACCGGGTATGGGAAATTTATGATCGAGGGAGTGTGGTAGCGACTGGGACCCGTTCTTTAGCCCCCAGGTTAGGGGACGTCCATCTTTCGATGGGTCCTGAGTCCTGGGCCATACATGGACGGCCATCATGATGGGTCCTAGGCCCCCTGTTATAGCTCTTACGGTACGATAGTTTCTTCTTTTGGACTCGGCCCGGGGGCGCATCCTCGCGGTCCAGAAGGGTCCTTGTTGCAGACCGCGCTCCCCTTCATAAGTCACGACCTAGGATTGGTTTACATTAACAGTTACACCCTTACAGTAGTTGAGACATTAAATGCTTATCACATGCTTCATTTCAGTACCATGTCATTATAACTGTTGCTCAAGTTTCATTTTTGCACTATTATTATAATGTTGTCGTTTGGTTAGATATTGTCTACTCCTCTGAGCAGTGCTACAACTTCTGTTGTTCTCCCAGATGGCACACATGATTACCCAGAGTCGTTGGAGTCGGAGTTTCAGGTTCAGGACGCCAGGCCTTGAGTTCTGTTGAGTGTGAGTGTGTTCTCGGGGTTACCCCCATTTTGTACTTTTGTTTCAGGCTTGGAGCGAGCTCGTGAGTTGTACCTTTTGTTTTCCTACATTTAATTCAGTTATCATATGTGGAGTTTAAATGAGTATCTTTATTTCTTACTACATGTTCTCCTTATTTTCACTAGCACATATGTGACCTGCACACGCACATGCACAATTGTGACGGCACCCGAGGATCAGGGCATTACAAAAATACTTTGAAAAGCTTGGCCAAAGAAGAGGATTTTAATTGAAAACTTTTAAGCTTAAAAACTTGTTTTTCTCTTAAACATTGAGTACTAAAATCATACATTAAAATTTGAATAACTCCTCAATTTATAGAACATTTGGGTCCAAACAATTAACCAGAATGTCCCTCCAAGGACGAGTAAAAACGGATAATTTTTTTACTATTATAGGTTGCCAACACAGCCAAGTCAACTCCTGTTATCACACAAATCGGCTTGTAGGTCACTAGTCGACTCTTGGGATAACAGGAGTCGACTTCCTGCAGAAGCCAGAAACTCCTAAGAGCACTGGTCAGCTCCAATTGTTTCACTGGTCGACCAGTTTTCTAATAAGCTGATACTACTTAGAACACTCGGGGGTTTTTCATTAAAACCATTTAAAAATATTTTTAGGGTGTTCCTAAGTATGTGCGAGCTTCAACCACGACTTTAACATGCTAAGGTAAGAAATAAACTATTACATTGAAGTTCATTGAAGTAAGCTTGATATTTTGAGCCCCTTGTCCTGCTTTATTTGATTCATGACCTAGTTGAACTCACTAATCCTTTACGTGCTTCTTTATTTTGCTTCATTTACATGCACTCAGGTGTTAGATGACATGTTTGCTCATTATCAAAACTATACATGGTGACTCAATATCTTAACATTTTCTTTCTTTTTTGATGATGACAAACATAAATAAAATAATATGAATAATTACTTACTCTTATAGTAACACATGCTAATTTGAATCCACGTGTTGCAAGAACAATGATGAACATATTATTATGCATGTCATTCTAAATTCTCTCTCCCTTTATTATCATTAAAAAAGATATGAAATATAAATGCTCTCCCCTTGATAATCAGATAATCTCTCTCCCAAACATGCAAATCTCTCTCCTCCTAAGTATATGCAAAATGACACGAGTCTAACGAAAATATTTATGACTCAATATCATGATACAAGGTGTTCTAATAATGGGTGGATGAATGAGATCAAAAGATGAGAAGATACTATGTATTAAAATATATCGCGTGATGAAAAATAGAAATATGCTTACATATTACCAAAAGTCATTGGGCTCCCTTAACAAAGTTGCTCATCATTTTGACTCTCCCTGAAACTATGTATATTCTTAGAAATTTTGAGAGTTAGCATCTAATCCTTTCAAATGTGAGCACTTGAAAAAAATATCTTGGTACTCTTCTCTTTTGAGAATATGGGATTAGTCATAGAGAATGATATCACTCAATAGGGAACAAGACACATTTAGGTTTAGACTTCACATCACAAGAAAATCTATAATGACTATTATGAACATTGTTCATAATACTGTAAACGTATTCATCCTTCATTTGGATAGTCACTCTTTTGAGTAACCAAACTTTGACAAACCCATTTTTAGCTTCATGGATCCTAGCATGATGATGGGTAGCCCTAGCCTTTTTAAGTGGTCTTATCATATCCTAAGCCAAATTTGCCACTTGATGGTCTTTGTGAGCTAATCAAATCATCTAACTTTTCTTTACCTTTATTAAATCTACACATATTTCTACATAAAATCTTCATGTTTAGTCTTAATGGTGAACATGGTCTTTTCTAAGTCACTAAACTTATCACTTAGGTCTTTATACTCATTACTAAGCAACTTATTCTTTTCTTCTAGCTCATTATTCTTACTATTCAAGTTTTTTATTTTACCTCTAATATTTGCTAATTCAAGATTAGAAGAATTAATATTACAAATTTTATGCTTTTTCTTAAGAGTCAAGAGTTCTTTTAAGTTTGTTTCGTATTGAGCATATAACTTGCAATACTCTTCCTCCAAATCGCACCCATCATCATTACTATCACTATCGCTAAAATATGAGTCAGAGTTTATCTTGTCATTCTCCATAGCTATGAAGCACATGTAGATTCTCTCTTCTTTCTTCTTCTTCCTCTTCGGATGAGGACTCATCGAATGAATCATTTGAGTCTCTATCCCAAGCGGTACATGCTTTCTTCATGAGCTTCTAGACCTTTACTATGCTCTTTCCATTGTTTAATGTTTTTTGGACAATCCCTCTTCAAATGCACTAGCTTGTTACAACCAAAATAGACAGGAGATTCATTACATAATCTAGGTTTTCTGTTTCTAAATTTACATGCCTTGAGAATTTTTTTTTGAAATCCTTCGAGATAGTTAGTTGCTCTTCAATCTCATCTCTGGGCTCCTCCACCTCCGAGGTGGCTTTGAAGATGATCCTCTTTTTCTTGGCTTGCTTCTTGTCCTTCTTTTATTGTAATTGAAGCTCATATAACGTGAGGTTGCCAATAAGATCATCTAAAGTGAGCTTAGAAAGATTGCATCCCTTCTTCTATTGTCGTAGTCTTCCTCTCCTACTTGGATGTGAGCAATTGGAGAATCTTGGTCACATGATCGCTTTGAGAGTAGCTCTTGCCAAGTCCCGCAAGAGTGTTGATGATCTCCGTGAAGCGAAGTTACATATCCAAAGTTGATTCTGCCGAATTCATCTCAAAAGCTTCATACCTATGAACATAAAAAGAAGTTTTAAAAGTTTTAACTTTGGTATGGCCTTCGTGAGTTGCCTTGAGAATCTTCTAAATCTCATTAGCGTTGGTTGCACGGGTCACCTGATTGCTCTCTGTGTTGTCGAGGGCACAATAGAGTGTGCTCATCGCTTTTGCATTTAATGCATCACGCTCCTTCTCAGCTTTGATTCATTTGGTTCTCGGCTTTATTGGTTCTACATACAGTTCTCCACCATGGCCCATAAATCATAAGAGATAACCTTGCAATACATCTTGATGCGGTTCTTTCAACTCCCATGGTTAGATTGTAGGATTTCCTCTTATACCTGAGGATGATGGCAAGTAGATTCTAGAGAGGGATGATTATTGTATATAAATCCTATAGCTAATCTACATAAGTTAACAAATGGTGTTACCCAAATTTAACTTAATCGACAAATATAATGCTTGGTAAAAGAGTGCAGCGGAAATAAAAGATAAGCAAAATATAATTGCGACAATCACAGAAAAGTGAAAGGAAATGCAAACACGAGATTACACTGGTTCGAATATCCAAGTCCCACTTGGTTCACGTATCCTACGCCGGCCACCCGAGTTCCACTCGGCTCAATCCACTATTTACCAAATAGTTACAATTGACTCTTTCCCAAGAGGTCTTGCTTACAACAATTTCTCTTCAAGAAAAAAAAACTCACCACCTCAACACTAGAGGATTTTCCACTTACTCTTTCGAATGAAACTTATACTTTTCCTATATCCTTGCTTTGAAGCTTGTTGAGTGCGTGATGGCTATAGTGTTGATCTCCAAAGATAAAGAAATTAAATCATTGGGATATCAAGAAAAACTTTGGCTAAAGAAGTTAGAAAACTTTAAAATATTGGCCAAAGAAAATAGAGCTATAGGGTTTTTGAGAAAGCTGTTAAAACTCAATTTTTGCTCATTAATTGGTGCAAAAAACCACAGTAAATGCAGCTTAAATAGGGATGGAAAACCCATTGAAAACTATTCCAAACACACACCTTCAACGGATTAAAAACAGCTTTGCGAAAATCATGAAAGTGTCTTTTATGTCCATTGAACCTGTCGATAGTCGACTACAGTTACACTGGTAGTCGACTACTCGGACTACTGTAGTCGACTACCAGAACAACTGTAGTGGACTACTTCTGGGTACAGAGACCCCAGAAATGTCGTCGACTCCTCTGTTAGGAGTTTTGGCTACTGGTCTGATACATAAGATATTATGTTTAAAAACCTTTTAAAACATTTAAAAACATTTTTAAATCATTTGTAAAGTGATCCTATGTGTGTGTGAGCTTCTAACAAGACTTTAACAAGCTAAGATAAAATAAATAAAAATCTTTCAATAAAGATATTACAATAAAGTCCAATATGATGTATTCTTATGTCTTTAAGCTTTTGCCTAGCTCCAATTTGGTCCATGGCTTTGTTTGCTTTTCACTTAATCCTTTTGAGTGCTATAACTTATTTCCTTAAGCTCCTATCCTCAAAGATGTTAGATTTGCATTTTTTTCATCATCAAAACCACACGGGTTGAGACACAATATCTCAACATAGATTTGTTAAGCAACGGTGGACGAGAAGTGGATTGACCTTCGGAGTAAGTGTTGTTTGTTGATGACATCTTTTAATATCTTGGCTCTGATACCATGTGTTGGATCTTCTTGGAAGATGACAAATAAACACTAAAGGGGTGGTGAATAGTGTATATGAAATAATAGATCTCATCTAGAAAATCTACCTAAGTTTACTATTAGTGTTACCTAATTTAAACTTAATCAACTATAACTTGCAAAAGAGTATGCAGCGGAAATAACAAGCAAAATATAATATCGCATCACAGAAAAGTAGAACAAGCTCAAACATAAGATATATCTTGGTTCAGATATCACGTACCCTAGTCCAGCACCGAAGTCCCACTTGGCTAGTTCCACTATTTCAATAAATAGTACTACACATCTTTTCAAGAGGATATACAGCTCACCACCTCAACACTTAAAGATTTTTCATTTACAATGAAGTTGATACAATTACATATGGCTTTGCTTAAAACTCTTGTGATGTGTGGTGGCTATAGAAGAACTTGATCTCAAAAGATAAAAACTTTATCTTTGATAGATCAAGAAATATTAGCCAAAGAAAGATCGAAACACTTTGAAAATCTTGGCCAAAGAAGAAGGTTTTTATTGAAAACTTTAAGCTTAAAAACTTGTTTTTATCTTCAAACATTAAGCATTAAAATCATACATTAAAATCAAACAACCCTCAATTTATAGAACAACATTTGGATCCAAACACTTAACCAAAATGTCCCTCCAATGGCTAGTAAAAATGTCTAGAAATTTTACCATTATAAGCAGCCAATACAGAACAAGTCGACTCCTGTTATCCTATAAGTCGACTTGTAGGTCATTGGGAGACTCCTGGGGTAACGGGAGTTGACTCCGTGTAGAAGCCAGAAACTTCTAAGAGCACTGGTAGACTCCGGTTGTTTTACTGGTAGACCAGTTTTTTGATATGCTGATACAGCTCTCAAAACTCAGAGTTTTTTCATTATAACCATTTTAAAACATCTAAAATATTTTTAGGGTGTTCCTAAATGTGTGAGAGCTTCAACCAAGGCTTAAACATGCTAAGACAAGAAATAAAAAATTACATCAAAGATAAACTATTACATTGAAGTCCATTGATATAAGCTTGATATAGTAAGCTTATTATCTTACTCTATTTGATTCATGTCCTTATTGAACTCATTAATCCTTAAAGTGCTTCTTTGTTTTACTTCATATACTTGTACACATGTGTTAGATGACATGTTTCCTCATCATCAAAACTATACGGGATGACTCAATATATTGACATGCTAGAGGTAGGAGTTAAGGGGTGGAGGAAAAGACAGAAAGAAGAAAAGAACGGAGAAGACAAGGTATATTCCGTAGATTTTAAGCGAAAATATATTTCAATTTTAAACTAAAGTTAACTAAGGGCTCCTTTCCAATAACTTAATAAATTTAGGAGACTAAATCGTAACCTATATGATTTGAGAAAACTCCTTCGCTTAATAGATCAAGTTCATGAGAAGGTGCGACAACTCCTCTTATATATATTTAAAAGAAAAGAAAATAACTTAATATATTTCAATTATACATAAATTAGAGGATTAATACATTATTATTTTCATTTAAATTCATTTCTTGGATGGTATTTTGCTACATACCTGAAAGATCAAAGATTTTTTCCATCCGAATTTTTTTATACAAAGATAATTAACTTTTTATCTATACTTGTCTTAGTGCAAAATTTCAATGTTCCAAGGAGGATACCTATAACTTAGTTAAAAGATTGATGGATTACTTCCTTATCATACAATCTCCTCTCCTTCTTGTTCTTCCCTAATCTTCTCTACGTTGCTTCAGCAAGGAGGGTTTTGTTTTTGCTGTCGTGGGTTGACGGGGTGAGAGGGAGAAGTTTAAATAACCATCTCCTTCTACATGCAAGTGGGCACTTGTCCTATGAGATGGCAACCACTCATTCTCTTTTCATGAGAAGGTGCAACAACTCCTCTTACAGATCTCTTAATTTTCCAAGCCATACCCAATCCAACTCTAATTTGCAAACTAAGTGAAAATGGGCTAGGCAGCAAGTGGCATAATTTCCAAACCTTGTACTTAATGCATAAAATTACAAGTTATTAGGATTAAAAGTTACTACATACATCTTCTGGTCAAGTAGATGATGTATTCACCAAGGCCGTACTCCCACAAGTTTTTGACTTAATTTGTAGAAAGTTGGGCATGATAGCTCCAGCTTCAAGAGTGTTAGAATTAGAATATGTTTGTGCTTGTGTGTTGGACCTTATGTGTGTTGGCCATTTACCCATTTATTTTCTCATATATATATATATATATATATATATATATATATATATATATATGGCAATCTTTGGGTGCGAAAAAACCCGTGCGAAAGCCGTGCGAAAACTTTTTTTTATTTTTTTGAAATTTATTTTTCAAAATTTTTTTTGATGTTTAATCCATACAATTATATACCCCAGGGAAAATAATGGGTGAACCCGTTGGGCATTAGAGCACCCATCCACCCGTTACAAATTTAACGGTCTCAAAACATGCGAATTTGATGAAATGCCTTAATCGAAGGCCAAATGACATTATTTCTCAACGATTATTTTTTGAGGGTGTATAACAACATATAATGAGGGTGGAAAAAAGAATTTTTGAAAAAAAATTTCAAAAAAAAATAAAATCATTTTCGCACCGTGCGAAATGTTCTCACATGAAGATTTACCTATATATATATATATGAACTAGAAATAACACATGCACATAGTGCATGGGGACCCAAGAAAAATACCCACACACAGGATGCGCGACCCGCACCAACTGAAAAAGAGAGGTAAGTGTGGGTGTGTGTGTGGGCATCGTCCGGGGTAAAATGGAAAAAAAGCAGGTGCTAAAATGCAAAAAATGTGGAGATCAAAGTGAAAAAGACCGATGGCAAACCCGTAAGTATGGGGAAGAGGGGTGTGCATTTGAGTTTTATGAAAAAGCTAACCCGTGCACAGAGTGCATGGTGCGAAAAAACCCAAACAAAGGAGCGGTGCACGTGCTAACCGATAAAAGAGCGAGAAGAGTGTATGTGTGGGCATCGTCGAAATAACCCGTGCACGAGGACCCATGAAAAATCACACAAACGATGCGGGACCCGCATGCAACTGGAAAAAGTGAGAAGTATGGGTGTGTGTGGGGGAGTATCATTCGGAGTTAAAATGGAGAAAATCAGAGGTTAAAGTGCAAAAAACACAGTGGCAAAGTGAAAAAAGGTCAATGGCAAACACATAAATATGGGGAAGAGGGAGGTGCATTTGGGTTTTATAAAAAGCAATGGCAAGCTTGCAAATAAGGGGAATGTGGGGGCCTTTTCCTTGGGTGATCCACAACATCACCTCAAACCACACCCAACCTAACATCCACCCCCAAGTGTGTCACACCATGATGAGATGACACCCCTCCCTTGCCACATGGAACAAAGGTGTCATGTGGGACAAATATCACATCAATCTCCCTCGTTTGTAATATAGACTAGAAATAACTCGTGCACATAGTGCACGACGACCCAAGAAAAAACCCACACAGGATGCGGTTCATGTGTGAAACAGAAAAAATAGCGAGAAGAGTTGGGGTGTGTGGGGGGTATCATAGGGGTGGTAAATGGGTTAAATTGCAAAAAACGTTTGGGGAGACAGTGCACAAATCCCACCACAAACCACAGGGGGTTAAAAGGGAGAAAATCATGCGTCAAAGTGAAAAAACGCAGGGGGTCAAAGTGAAAAACGACCGATGGCAAACCCGTAAATATGTAGAAAATGGAGGTGCATTTGACTTTTATGAAAAAGTAATGGCAAGCTTGCAAATAATGGGAAGGTGGACCTTTGTTTGTAGGGATACCCTTTTTCACCCCAAATTGCGCCCACCACCTCACCCCCCATGTGGAGGGATGAGGTGACACATCCCTCTCCTTGCCACATGGGGGATTTGTCCCCGTCAGCAAAAACCTCCCTCAAATGTATAATAGATAATACATGTGAGGGCCAGTATTCAATCCTCACCCTATTTTCTGATTTCTTCGAGAAGTTTACGCATTAGTGATCTAATTGCACACCAACAGTTTGGAAAGTATGCAATGTTTGTGAAGTATGTGGTTGACAACTTACACCGTACAGAGAAGCGCCAGCCTTGAATGTACTTCTGAAAGCAAGACAGGCTAATGTAGTGTACCCACCAGCCGATTTCCCAGTAATGCAAATCCGCTGACCATCCACCTTTCCACTCTCTACCTTCAAATCTCATTTTGATCAATTCGATAAATTAATTCATCACCATTAGAGAAGTACTTGCAGAATACTAGAAGAGAAGAATCCCAACATGGATACCAGAAATCTAGCACAGCTGCAACAGTCGTTTACATCAACAATGCCCCATTGCCCCAAAAGTCGTTCTCGATATTCTCTCCCAAAACCTTCAAAATGCATGGTCAAGTATCATGATTCCATTAACAACATGTATTGTCAATTAAGCTACACGGTGATTATAGAAACTAATAGTCTAATATATCTCATTAATTGTCAAAATAAAAGATATGGTAAAGCATCCAAGACATCATTGGAAGTTATTAATTAATCAATTACAGAACTAGCGCACACTTGTTTCATGGTCAAATCTGAAGTAACATGATGAGAATAACATGCAAACATATATTTGAGATAAAGTATCATGGAACTATTGATTTAGTGAAAAAAAATTAACAAACCAGAGCTCCCTCCATAATTGACATCAACAAACGCCCATCCTCGACTGGTCCAATATTGGATGTTAAGATCCAGCACTCCGCATGCTTCAAGTGTGGGCCCTCCTGTATGCAAAATTATTTAAAGTTTACAAATAGTCTAACGACCTCAAGTATAGTAAATAATAGCAAATACAGCTGATCTAAACAGTCCATACCGGAGTTCAACAGAAATAGACAAATAGACTTAGATATCTTTTATTAAGCATGCATAGGTTCCATAAAGCAACAATTCTTCACTCAACGGTAATTATAAGAAAGTTACCTATCCAGAAAGAGATTGTGCCAGTCCTAAACCAATACATGAAAACAGTCTCAGCACATGGTAGTAACCAACATAAGAAATTAGACAAGCAGGTGGCCATGCCATTCCAAACATAAAAGAAAACATTTTTGCAGTTATTGTATATAATGGATGACCAAAGGAATTATTTTTTTGCTTGGGCAACTAGACGAGTTTCTGCCAATGATGGCAGAACCAAACCAGTCGCTAAACAAGAAGATAGACAATTTGGTTTTTTATATTTCAACCGTTGGCAGAACCAAACCAGTTGCTAAACAAGAAGATAGACAATTTGTTTTTTTATATTTCAACCATTGGTAAACATTAGTCTAAACAAGAAGATAGACAATTTGGTTTTTTATATTTCAACCGTTGGCAGAACCAAACGAGTTGCTAAACAAGAAGATGGACAATTTGGTTTTTTATATTTCAACCATTGGTAAACATTAGTCAAACCAGGTTTCTATGGTAGGCTAGGAGGTGACTTTCTTCAGAAATATATGCAATGGAGACACACGCACGCACGCACACGAGAATAAATTTTATAAGCATCCGGTGTAGGAAATTTCCTACATCGCCACACCCACCCACACATAGTTTAATGCATATGAGTTGTCAGTGTAGGAAATTTCTTAAGCTGGCGTCCAAGAAACCCATCATTTGGCTATGTTTTTAATGATTGGCGATGTTGAAGTTGATATATACATGCTTAAACCCTACCATATTAAAAATTGAGCGAACCTCGAGCTATTTGCTTGTTGATCGGATGTCCTAAAATAATTATGTCATCGTAAGTAAGTTGAATTTCTAACAATCTAATTAACAAGCAAATATCATGGGTTCACTTTATTTTTGATGCATTAAGATTTTAGGATGTGTAGATCAACTTCAATGGCTCCTATCATAAAAAAGTAACCGGATGATGGGTTTCTTGGCTACTAGCTGAGCTCATATACATTATTCTTATATATACATGCACACCCATCAGAGTATAACAGTGTAGGAAATTTCCTATATTGACACTCTAAAACTTCCCTTTTCATGTCTTTTAATGATTTGACATGCTCATATTGATCTACACATCATAAAACATAGATATACTAACAACGTGGGTTTTATATTATTTACATATCCATCGAATAGTTAGGAATGTATAGCTTCATATATTTAGGTTTTAATATGCAAACATCACCATGAACAATGCCGGTTATTAAAAAAGAGATAGAACATGAAGTTTCTAATGGCATGTGTTGGAAATTGCTCATATGCATTAACCTTTATATATAAATACACACATACACATGTGTATATATATATATTGTTCACCTATTTTATTCTTATATATAATATACTAGAAAATACACGTGCACAAAGTGCATGGGCTCCAGCAAAACACCCATCACCATTCCATAACGTGGGCCCCACTCGATGGTGGTTACTTCTGTGGGTGTAAAAACGGGTGTACGGGATTTTGTGAAAAGGGTATGTGTATGTGTGTGGCCTTGGATGCATTAGGTAAGCGGGGCCCACACTCCATCACCTCACATCCCACCATTCCTCACTCCCACTCCCATCATCTCCCATCCTTTCACTCACATCACCCAACTACATCTTCATGCACCTAAGACCACACCCAGAGACAGACAGTAGACCCTGCAAAAACTCAACCAAGCCCTCCATCTTTCAATGCTGACGTGGCCAGACCACCACTCTACCAACGCCTTTGTCTCAGTCAGCAAGATTCCCCTCTCAATTGTAATATGAATGTTGACTATGATCCATTTGGATGGATTAAAAATGCAGATCCTTCCAAATTAAATTTAAAATTAGGTAGATCTAAATGGAAAATATGATACGTTGGATATAATCAAACATGTCTAAATTACTAATAAATAAAATTTCAAATAATTTGAACATTAACATGCATCTAGTGCTAATAAATTAATCGATTTTATAACGATTCAGAATTTTGTTGATTTTGCAATCACTTGATGCATGGGTAAAACATTTTAAATCTTTTGAAATTTGTTTGTATATCGTTTAAATATTTTAGATCACATCTAACGGAATGATACACCTTGAAAAGTTCACCATCCCCTTTTAGATGATGGGAACAATTTATTTTGGTCTTTATATTCTAAAATCTAACATCATCAAATATTAGGTGAATCCAAGGGATATTACACATTCATCTACCGTCGTAAATTTAACGGTTTCATAAGAATAGAACTTTTGCTACAGATGGATGAATAGACAAAACCCCATGAGTTAACCCGATAGTTGATGTTTTGGGATTTTAGGATACAAAGATCAAAATGAACAAATCCTATCGTTAAAAAATCGAGATTGCATGTGGATTGACCATATATGCCGTATGTTTAACATACATACATACATATATAAAATCAATGCATATGCGCTACAACAAAAATCCACCTCAGTTTTTTTTCCAATGATCAGAAGTTTCAATGGTATCTACACATAATATAAGTCAAGTGAATCACATGCTATTTGCTCATCAATCAGATTGTTGAAAATTCAACGGTTTTATAGTAACAAAACTTATTTAACAATCCGATCGATGAACAAATAGCGTAGGTTTCATTAGATTTTTGGTATATTGATATTTTAGCATGTGTCGTTCATCATCGAAGATTCAAATA